>JARYGA010060172.1:12914575-13581840 GCA_030545235.1 Helianthus tuberosus
TTTGGTTAAAACCTTAACATGGTCTATAGGTAAAGCTCAAGGATCATGATCTTTCACACACCAACACCACAAAACTCTCTCTCTTTCTCCCTCTAGAACTTACGGCCAAGCACCCCTCATTCAACCATCCATCTTCGAGTTCGATCATCATCATTCCAAGCACACGCAAGTGTTAAGGGTCACATATTAGGAGTCTTGGAGCAAACGGAAGGCGAAGGACCTCTACCGTTAGCTTTTATCCACGCGTTTTTCATCAAGGATCTTCCCTAGCCTTGAGCTAGAGGTATAATGTTTAAAACTTGTTCTTGAACGTATTTAAAGTGGTTAAAAGGAATATTGTCGGTTGAATCTCGTTAAAATGAAAGATGATGATCAAAAGTCTACTAAAAACACATAAAATGGTGGTTAATAGCATATATGTTGTGTAAATGTTGTAGTATTTGAAATGTATGATTGTTTGGACCCGATCTATGTTATGGTAGCTCGGATCACCATTTAACCCGGTTTGGTAAGATCGTTGATCTTAACATAAGCTCGTTTTTAGTTAACACAAGGGTTAAAGGGTGAAACTCTACCACACATGAGACATGAACTTGTGTAAAATATTTTACTTGTGTAAAAGTAATTTAACCTGTACATTGGTGTTTAAAACTAGCGGATCTACGTATCTGCAAGTGGTATTTTTGAAGAACCACACTTTAAAGAAATCACATGTTCTAAACCGGGTCTTACACAAACAAAAGTGGTTTTTGTGAACAAACAAGTGTATGGATACTTGTGAAACAAAGGTTTTAACAAAGAAATAATTTTCGTAAAAACCGACTAGAAGTTGTAAAACTTCATATTCTTTAAAAATAAAGTTTTTAAGGAATTAAACTTATTTTTAAAGATAACAAGACTTACTAAATGTGCTAGTAAGTTACTACACAATCTTGGCAAATATCCAAGTTCATGAAGTGGGGAAAAGTAGTGTTTATTGATGAAAATTGTTGTTGCTGATTATTGATGATTGATGATGATTTAAAAGAAAATAAACACACGTTTTGAAAACGTGGGAAACCTCCATTTTTAGGGGAAACTCTGTCAAAATTTTTATAAATTTTGACACTTAGAAAAATATAAGTTTTTGAGAAACTTATTCCCTAAAAATGTGTTTAAGAGTATTACTAAGGTTTCCCTAATTTTGGTGATAAGAAATGAGGATTTCTTCAAGAATAAAAATGGATAATAAGTATATATTTTTGAGAGAAAAATATATATTATTTTATCACCAAATTTTGTGCTAAGTGTATATAGTATGTGTTATATGTGCTAGTGTATTAAGACTTAAAAATACACTAAATACTCATGAGGAGTAGAAATATAGAAATACACATACAAAACACAAGATACATGATTCGGGTGCAAAGTGCAAAACACAAAAGACTTATATTTATTTTTGAAGAAAATAATATAAGTAAGATACGTAGTTAAAAATATGGAATATTTTTAACACAAGAATATATACACAAAAGAGAGTGACTGTACTTGTGCGACACAAGTCTAGTGACTAACGTTAAGAAAACGCGTATAGGTTACGACGTTAATTAAGCAAATCCGGTGGAGTTTACGACGCTAGGAACGCAAAGTTGTGAGTTCATGCTCCCCCTTTTCTCTTAACTGTTTTCAGTTTTATAACTTCGGGGGTGAAATACATGTTACGTGATATAATAAACGAGAATTGATACTGGATATAATAAGCGAGAATTGATACTTGATATAATAAACGAGAATTGATACTTGATGTAATAAACGAGAATTGGTACTTGGTATCATAAACGAGAAATAGTGTCACGAATAGGGTACCATAAGCACCATTAATCGTGTACATACTTAGACCGCAGAACAAAAGGTTAGATCTAACGGGTACTCGGGCAGCCCCACTCTTGGTGACCACTAGTACCGAGGAGTGTTTTTGTGTCTCCGTCGTGAATCGACAACTAGAAAAATGCCTATGGTTTGGTGACTTCCTATGTTGTGCCACACGTTAATGGCCTTGCAACCCATTAACTAAACAAGAATACTTTATTTGGTTTACACCACAAGAATACTTTATTTACACAAGAATACATTATTTGGTTTATACCACAAGAATACTTTATTTGGTTTACACCACAAGAATACTTTATTTACACAAGAATACATTATTTGGTTTATACCACAAGAATACTTTATTCGGTTTACACTACAAGAATACTTTATTTTCACAAGATACTCGTTATGTTTTCATACAAAGTATACAAACGTGTTCAACACAAAACTGCATGAATTCACACCAACTTTATGTTGACGTTTTTCCAAAAACTCACATGTATTTCAGGTAACTAGGATGGATGTGCGCGCGGTTTTGCTTATGCTCGTGGATGTCGCTTGTGTTTAACTTTAAATAAAGTTGTAAACTTTTGAGACTATGTCTTTATGCTGTCTAGCGATGTAAACGCTAACGAATGTTTTCAAACTATGGTATTTGAATGTTATTTTTACGAGCATGTAGCATGTTTACTCTTCGTATGCAATGAGAACCTTTCATGATCACACCTCGTGCTTCCGCCTTAGAAAGGGGTGTGACAGATTGGTATCAGAGCTGCGATTGTAGTGAACCAGGATTCCTTCTCGAGTCTAGTCTACAATCTCTAGGATCCATTCACGAAAACAATTTTCAAAGAGTTTTCATTGCATAAAACGTCCCGCGACATCCACTGCCTGAAACTGTCTACTTGAGTCTAGAAAAGACACTACGAGACTTAGAGTGCACTTGAGTAGCACTTGTCGTTGACTAGAAATTACTTGCAATTATGTGTGATAATTAGCATGTACTAGAAGTGGAATGTCACAAGTATATGTGACTTTACCTGAAAGCGATGGCCCATCTGAAGGAAGAAATATGAGGATGAAACGAACTGGGAGGACTGTGCAAGGAGTTACGTAATTATGGATGCATACATAATTATGGAATTCAGTGCACAGAAATCACAGCAAGTCTCGTCACTTATAGATTCCCTCAGTGCAAGCCTACTAAATACTCTGCTAGAGTAACAATTGTTTGACATCACTTATATGCCTGTGTATATATATACTACTACGGCCTAGTATGACGATATCAAACAAATGCCTGACCCTGCTGTGTTATGTTCTGTCAGAACATGGCACCCAGGAAAGCTGTGAATGCTCGCAATGATGATCTACCTCCTCCTCCCCCACTGCCAAGAACTGCTGAAGAGCTGGATGCTCTACTGGAGGAAAGGATCTCCGCTGCTATCGCCCAGTACGAGGCGAACCGAACCCAAGACAGTGGAGGACCAAGCAACGCTAGGCGTAATGGGAATGGAGATTCGTCTGGAGGCAATGCAGCTCAAGGTAATCTTGAGACACTATACTAAGCATGAGGAAATTTATGAACGGTCTTTGTTTCATTATTTCTTCGATTGCTCACATGTGAATTGGTTGAATCAATTCCAGGCTGCACTTTCAAGCAGTTCCTCGACTGCAAGCCGATAAACTATGATGGCACAGGAGGTGCAGTAGCATTTGTGCGCTGGACGGAGAAGACTGAAGCTACTTTCCGCATGAGCAAGTGTACCGCGGATCAACAAGTCACTTTTGCTACTGGGTTATTCGTCGATGAAGCTCTGACTTTGTGGAACCTACAAGCCCAAACCTTGGGTGATGATGCCGCTTATGGCCTAACTTGGGAGGAACTGAAGGAAAGGATGAGAGAGAAGTACTGCTCTCGTGCCGAACTCCAAAGGCTGGAGACAGAGTTCTGGCACCTGACCATGGAAGGTGCTGACATAAATGGTTATACTCGAAGGTTCCACGATCTGTCTAGAGTGCTTCCCTACATGGTGACTCCTGAATTTAAGCGTGTGGAACGCTACATTTGGGGACTGGCCTCAGAATTTCGTGGCATGGTAACGGCGGCCAAACCACAAACAATCACCGAGGCTGTAACTCTGGCTGTCAGCCTGACTGAAGATTGTGTTCGTATGAAGAAGCTCTCGCTGAACCCAACAGAAAATACCGAGACACATGCTGAGTTGTTCGGTGAAGAAGCTCTCGTGCTTCCGCCTTAGAAAGGGGTGTGACAGTTTCCGTAGTAAAAAACGGTTGCGGTTTGCACATTCAATCTTCATTGCCTCATTAAAATTAACAAGGCGGTCTCGGTTGCATATTTTAGAGAGACATTTAAGTACGGATCCTACAACTGCATTTGGAACAAGAAGTCCAACAATCCGTTCATTATCTCTTGTTGTGTAAGACCCTAACACGTATTTGACAAAAGTCGCAGCGGAAATTTGTGCCATAAAATTTCTTTCATTACAAACGTCTTAGCTTACTTGAAAGTCCTTTTTAAAATAACTCTTTTACGAAACGTAAGCATAACTTCTGTTTGCTAAGGTACATAATCAATTATTCCTGTACAATCTATCTTGTGACCCGGTCTTCGATCTCTATTCCTCGTGATAATCGTCCGTGGTCACCACATTCATTCATAACATTAGCACACATTATATATATACAAGATTCATATATGTACACTTCCCATTCAATTATATATCTATCTTTAAGCATTACATCCACATATCCATTCCCTGGTGAGACTTCAATAAAGTACCTGCATTAATGTTCATTCTCCAGGCACACTATTAATAATGTTAATCCTCAACGTATCGAAATCATGCATACATACACACTTACATTCATACATACACATACTTACAATCATTCATACATCTCTACATACACGCATACATACATACGTATCTTCATATATACGTAAACACACATCTACATACGTACATATGCCCTACGTCTCTACATACATGCATACTCACATACGTACCTTTATATATACATAAATACACATCTTTATACGTACATACCCATATTTACACATTCAAGATCTTACCTAACCCTTATATACTCATACATACCTTTATGCTTACATACGTAGACATCCACATACATACATACCTCCCCATATCTTCACGTACATACATACACTCATACGTACCTTCATAAATACATATATACACATCTACAGATGTACATACCCATATATACACATACAAGCTCTCACATACCTCTTACATAATCATACATTAATTACGTTGGTCTTAGACGTAGATTTATAACCCATAATCATCTAAGGAATGATTAGAATCATGTTTGGGAGGCCCGTCGTAGTCCACGGTTAACATACCGAAGCCCACGACCCATAAATCAACTTAGATAACAATTTTCAGCTTTTGGGACATGGGGAGGGCGTCGGCGACGCCCCTAAGGCCGTCGGCGATGGCCCTTGGTTTATCGCGTCTCTAAAACATCGCGTAGACAGGTAAATAGTGCATTAACAGAAAACTGACTTTCTAGAACCCGTCGGCGACGCCCTCTAGATTTTGCCTTTTTCTGCAGGTTCGTTTCGTCGTCCGTACGCACTAAAACGCACATAACTTTTGAACCGTTTACCCGTTTAACCTCCCGTTTCTTCCTACATGATCGTAATTTGACATTCTATCATGTGAACTTGAAATCCCATATCTGGATTAAGGAAATTCTTAACTTACACGCTATCGGCTTATTATTCATTTACGATTATTCGACCCGTTCATGTTTTCATCAAACATCTCATTCGTTTTAGCCCAAAACTTACATGAACCTTATAACCATAATACTTTTACATTATCCGGAGTTTCGTACTTGGGGTTTAAGCACCCGATACCCGGTATGCGTTAAACTCATTCATTTATTAAATTTTACGCAATCAACTTAGTTAATCCAAGTTCCACTCACGAACTTGGTTACCCATTAATCCTAACTTACTACCGAGTCTTTTATTGATTAATCCGCGTCACCATTTCTCGGTTAGCGTACATGTGTGCCATTCTAATCATTACCCGGTTATAATACCGTAGCCATTTCATACACTTTATTCTGTTATAACTACAAAACTTCATTTTTGACCTGTTCGGTCTACTTAGCGAAAATAATAGATTTCATCCCACCAAAACCATACTTAACGTCAGACATCATGCTTAATTATCTATAACGCTACCTTACTTAAAGAACTAAAAAGTGTTTCCGGAAATCACTTACCTTATACGACCATGCTCGTATCCGCTTCCTTGCTTCTTCTTGACCCGTTAACCTTCCGTGCTTGATTCCGTCTCAACATGATTCCTATACTTTCATGTCATCAAAATTACATTCTTGTTAGCATACACGATTATACATGTTAACGATCATATAAATCGCATATTTCACATTTGACCTTCATCGGTCACTTTTAACAAGCATAAGACATATAACCAAATTCGTATCCTTACTAACTCATGTAATTCATCATGTCATCGCATTAAACACGTATCAATATAACATGTACCATATGACTTCCTATAATCATACCCTTACGACAACACTCAAATCATGTTCCTTATGCGTAGTTGACTTTCAAAAGTCAACAATTCATCCTATGAACTTTCGGCTCATTCTTATGTATTCGTATCATCATAATAGGCTATACGGACGGTTCTATATACATTTCATCCTACATTTAGTGTGCATACAACTTCCTAAGCACAGTGTACAATCAATTCATGCATATACTTCTAGTCTCATACATAATTCATCAAATCCTCTATCTAATCAACATGAATCATTCATACCTAACCATCAAACATATTAGCATCACATTTATTTTGATTCCTTTAACAAGAATCCATCATACGTATCATGATACATCAATATTAACAAAGCATTGGACATGGGTTATCATTCAAGTCATCCTCCTCCCCATACCAAGTGGGTTTCACCTCTAAACATCAAATTAATCCAAACCATGCATAATCTATGTTCTATATGATGATTATAACACATATACATGATCAATTTCATACCAATTCACGGATTGGAACATAACCCACTTCATACAAGTTCATCAATCTAAGTTTCAAGACATACCTCACGATCTCCTTGTCTAGGTGATCACTAATTCATGTCCCTTAATAGATTTGAGCCTCTATTCAACCTTCAAGTTGGAGCTTCTTTAAGAACTAGGGTTTACACCCCTTTGTTCTTCTCCAGAGCATTCCACGCACACACACATGATGTATATGTGTTGTGTGTTATGTTTTTGTTTTATAAAACATGAGTTTCTCATGTTTACAATTTAACCCCTCGTGTTCGCCACTTAATATAATTGGCACAACTTTCGTCATTTAATACTTTTGACCATACCCTTAACTAGGTTAAATAGCCTAGTTATTTATTTCATGACATGTCCTATAGGAACATACGGCAAATATAAACATTCGGGTTTTGGGGCATTACAAGTCTACCCCCCTTAAATGAGGTTTCATCCCCGAAACCTTTCTTATCTTTATTAGATTAGTTCTAGTAAATCGATCCCTCTAAAAAGTTTTCTCCAACCCGTAAACGCTTGTGACTTCTTTTTAACAAGTTTATACTTTCCATACCATGCTTTCACATAACATCGTCATTTCCTTGAGCTGTTCATAACATGTCAATATACATACTTCTTCAAACTTGTATTGATGCGTACGTTCGTATGATCCGTTTATAGCGAGTCTAATACCCTCATCTCATCTCTTAAGATTACTTTCCGTACATACACTGTATAACGTCAAATTCTTGTTTTCTAGTCTCACATACATGCTTGACTCCAAAGTCGTACATCATTCTACGTTTTCTACAGTTGCTTGTACCATGCATACCATTACGTTACTTTCAAACCATCTTTTTCATTTCACCTTACAATTACTCTCACTTTATGCATTATTTAATTTACATAAGTAAGTGTATCATGCTAGTTCATCATACGAGAGTTTAATCATTACCCGAAATTTTCACTCAAAACTTTTGGGATTTACCCTTTTCTTCTTATGTTGACTGTTAAAAGTCAAACATCACATACCATACCATACCTATCCTATCCTTCACTTTATAGGTCGCTTTCCAATCTTCTAATTCGTACCTATTCAGCATAAGCTGAACATTTTACTGACCTCGGTTTCATTTCATAAATCAACGATCCGTAAACCAGATCGATCCGCCTATTCACGAGTACTAACCGTACCCGGCCATGTTTCATTCATCCTTGTAATGAGCTTCCGCTCGTGCACATTTCATTCAAACATTTATTTTACTAGGTGATTACTCACCCATAATTCTTCTGCAACTTCCTACGTACATGCTATAACACATTCCATACCTCATTCCTTACATACAATTCTTTTACTCTGGTTACTTATTTCGTCAACCTATGCGGTTTGACTTTTCAAGTCCGACTAACATTTCTTACTTATCATAGATGCATCGAGGTACATGTTCGTACTTCTTTCCATTCATGCTTACTTGCAAAGACATTCATTACATTATTTCGGTACTCATGACCAAGCTTACCCTTCTCATTCATACTTAAATTATTATCCGGGTCGTAGCCCGCCCTACATTATGACTCCTACAAGTCGATTACTAACACATCTAACACATAACGGGTTCAAAATTTCTTTCTTTCATTTTAAAACTTAGGTTTGCGTGCCCATTACGATCATTCTTTTGTTCATTTACTCATAGGACTCGTTTGACATAACTACGATCAACTATTGACACAATTCTGATGTGGGTAAATTTTATCCTTTATATGTTTTAAATCCGTCTCGCGGATTCAAATGTAACATCCATACCTTTTATTACTTCTATATTTTGAATCCGTCTAGCGGTTTCTAACCTACCATTCATACATTTTCTTCCTTCTATGATTTGAATCCGTCTCGCAGATTCAAACATATCATTCCTACATTTCATTCCTTGAATCCGTCTTGCGGATTCAAACATTCCATTCATGCCTTTCATTCCGTGAATCCGTCTTGCGGATTCAAACATTCCATTCATATCTTTCATTCCTTACATGTGTTGAATCCATCCTGCGGATTTCAAACACGTCATTCATACCCTGCTGATCCGTACTTACTTACGGATACAACATCATTCATCCTTATCATTTCTTCTTTTTCATTCTTGTATAATACTCTCAATTTCCTGAGATTCTTACTACTCATTTTACCCGCACACCTCACCTGCTACCCAATTCTCCCGGACATACCTACGATAATTACCATGACCTCATGAACGTCATATGCTTCTTGCGTACTGGCCAGGTGCGCAATCCACATACTAGTTTCGTGTGTGACAACTGTGCCTCCGTGACCATCAAACAAATACCAAATCAATGAGATATTGTATTTCATACTTGGGATTTGTACAAATATGTGTATCATTTGCACATATCAATTCTTGTTCGATTTCGGGCTCTAAATCGCTTTCTAGAAGGTTATACGCGCACTGATGCGTAAATATAACCAGTTTAATGAAAAGAACACTCCGGAATAGTGAAATAGGCTTAACATACCTTAAATAACCTATACATAACTTAGAAATAAGTTTTGGATGGTTTGGTATGCCGAAATCAAGTTAATTCGCTTACAGGGACTAAATTTGACAAACTGCGAAAGTATGCCAATTTGAACTGTAACAGACATTATGGAACATGAACATAAGTTAAACATACCCTAAATATCCTTTACATAGCTTAGAAATAGGCTTTGAGGGGTTCGGTGTGCTAAAATAAACTTTTGGCTCATTGAGGGACTAAAAGCGTCAAAAAGTGCACAAGTTTGCACTTTCGCGCATAACTTACGTTCTGAATACATCCGGACAACCAAAAATTTATGTAAGCATTATAATATTATGCTTTAGTGTTTGGCTTGTCAAAAATCCATTCGTCGCTTAATTTGGATCGTTTTTGCATTCGTTACGACTCCCGTCGTAATTAACCAAACAACGCAATCGTACGGCCAAACGAACCGACATCCGTGTTGTTTTTAAGCATATTTCATGTTCCCTATGTCTTAACATCATTATGGAGCTTGAAATTGGGTTTGACGGGTGTTAGAAGTGCCGTTACGCAATGAAACAAGGTGCAGGGACCAAATCTGCCAAATCTGCATAGTTATTGGCTTACGGACCGTAAGCCATGACCCTTACGGTCCGTAAGGGGTCCCCAGCACATCCGAAACTTCCAACCAGCTGTTTACAGCTGTTACCCACTCCCAATCTCAATTCCACATGTTGATCTCTGATGGTGGGGGGCCAATTTGGGTTCCATAACATTCCAACAAGTGTACGGGTGAGATCAAAGCACGGTATTCGAGAAACGATCCTAACGGTGGTCCAAATCCTATAAATACCCAACCCACCTCCTTGCAAAACCCACTTGAAATCTGAGTTTTTCTCTAAGTGGTTGTGTTTATACACTTCCTACCTGAGATTACTTGGAAATCAAACTTGTGGGGACTCGTTGTAAGTGTTCTTTCGTTCTTTTCCATTCGTTTTAGCGTTAAAGTCAAACTGCGTTTGACTTTCTGCATTGACCAGTTTATGGTCAATGCGAATTTCGTTTAAACTTCATAACGTGAGCGTAATCACGATGGTTATAGTCCCTAGTGACTATACCTACTGATTACCACGTTATCTAGGCTCAGTGACGAGTCGTATTTTCGGCCAAAATGCGTGTTATTGCGTATTTTGTAACCAAACTACTTATAGGTATCAAAACCATTTGTTTTGATACCAAACTTGTTTTCTAACTTAGTTAAGCATGTTTTAACATGCTTAGCTCGTCACTTTTAGTTTTGTGCTTGTCTAGGGTCGTAAGGGTAAGCGATCTAATCAATCGCTTATACTTTCGAACCCGACCCGTTTGGTCGATCATTAGGATCCAACCAAACACATTAGGTGACCATAGTTGTATAGGGAATAACCTTCTGAGGTTATACCTTATGGTCACGGCGTTTAGTTAGTTGTATGATAGGTAGTTTATATGCCTTAGGTAAATGACCAAAATGCCCTTTTTACGCCAAAATTCATATTAAACATATGTAACATAACTTTTGATATCTAAACTGATTTGGCAACAATATTAGACATGTTAAGGCATATTTTACTTATCATAGGGCTAGTTAGGCGTTTCGAACGCGTTTTACGCGAACGACGCGTTAAAGTAGCATAAGCTACCTAAACGGGTCGTAATGGGTCGTAAGCACTTAGGTTAGGTTTCATTTTAGAATGAAGGCTTTGTTAAACCATACTACATGAGTTTCCATACTCGTTTGGTTTACAAACCCTCATTCTATCCGATCCTCCGATATAGGTCCGGTTTATTAACATAGTTACCTATATTAAGGTGCCGTTGATTTTCCGTGATCTCTAGCATTGCTTGGTTGTTACTCAAGGACTTCTAGGCAATCTTAAGTGAGTACATAGACCCCTCTTTTACTGTTTTCAAACTGTTTTGGGGTGAAACACATGTGCCTACTTGTTACTTTCGTGCTTTCCTGTTTTCACATCATATACTTGCTATGTTCATTAGTACATGATTTACATTACATTGTTTTGCTATGTATGTTTACTTAGCATACTTAGTACATTGTTTTACTTTACATTTCTGCTATGTATGTTGACTGAGCATGCTAGCACATTGATTTACATGACTTTTCTGCTTTGTATGTTAACTTAGCATACTTAGTACATTATTTTACATTACATTTTGTTACATATGCTCATCCAGCATATGAATACATTATATTACATTTTGAACCGTTTGTAACTATTTAACTATGTGAACCGTTGTAACCATTTGACTATGTGAACCGTTGTAACCATTTGATTATGTGAACCGTTTGTAACTGTTGAACCGTGTGAACCGTATTTGACCATACATAACCATTTCTACAATTGTTAAACGTTACATTTTGGTGGTTGTTTGGGTAAGTGATTTAAGTAACGAGGCGACGTGTAATACGATAAAAACATGGTGGATACGCCGCTGGTACTTCCTATATATAAGTGCTTTTCTGGTATTACATATAGTAGCGTTATTTAAACCATTTCAGTTTAGACATATTACATCTACAATATAATCTTCACATAAACATTGTTTTACAAATAACTTAACTTATACAAACTCATTTTACATGGTTATTCTTTTAACCATATATTATTCTTTTATACATATATATCATTTGGTTTATTTATCACTTTTCAAATGATTTATGAAAGGAACCACTCAATAAGATTCATGGCTACTTTTATTAAACAGTTTCTTTAAACGCAAGTCATGAATCCTATTTTCACAAAACCTATGCATCTCACAGGCATTTTTATGCTGACGTACCTATTTTCACATGTGTTTTCAGGAGCTGTTGCATAGGATGATCGTGACATTAGGGCGGACCTGTGCCTTAGTGACTTAAAACGAAGCAAGAACTAGTTAAAATTATGTTATGTACTCTTTGTTTCTTGTTTAAGACAATGTAACCCTCTTGTTTGATAATAAAAAGTAACTTTAATTTCCATGGTTGTGAAACAATTAATTATGTTACAACACTCCCCGACGTTTCCGCCACGTTATGTTGTTCTACGTAGTCGGGGTGTGACATCGTGCGTTCATGTAATCATCGCCTTATGTCCGAAAAAAAGTTTTCAGACTCGTGCAACATCCTTTAAACTTTACCGAGGCAACATCGTTATTTTTCGTTTAGTATTTACCCTCTCAAGGAGATTTCTTACTTTTTCTTTTAACACTGGTACCCATACATATTAACATTGGGTACCTGGGTCCATTTGTCTATTTGCATCTTTGTATGCCTTAGTACTCATCCTAAACTGCATTCACGAGTCATCCTCTTCAAACACTTATGCTTACCTTGCACATAACGTACCGTTAGTTTCTTTATATGCATACTTAAGTGCTTACTTACATTCGCTTTTACCTTTGGGATCTTGACCGAGTCTTAGATTGTACGGGTTTCTTATCATAAGAGCACATAGGTCTGAGTTCAAGTACTTACCTTATCGTACTTGATTTCCCTCAAAACAGGGCTCTGATACCAACTTGTAAGACCCTAACACGTATTTGACAAAAGTCGCAGCGGAAATTCGTGCCATAAAATTTCTTTCATTACAAACGTCTTAGCTTACTTGAAAGTCCTTTTTAAAATAACTCTTTTATGAAACATATGCATAACTTTTGTTTGCTAAGGTACATAATCAATTATTCCCGTACAATCTCTATTGTGACCCGGTCTTCGATCTCTATTCTTCGTGATAATCGTCTGTGATTTGTACAACCTGCACTCACCACATTCATTCATAACATTCTCACACATTATATATATACAAGATTCATATATGTACACTTCCCATTCATTTATATATCTATCTTTAAGCATTACATCCACATATCCATTCCCTGGTGAGTCTTCAATAAAGTACCTACATTAATGTTCATTCTCCAGGCACACTATTAATAACGTTAATCCTCAACGTATCGAAATCATGCATACATACACACTTACATTCATACATACACATCTACATACTTACATGCATTCATACATCTCTACATACACGCATACATACACACGTATCTTCATATATACGTAAACACACATCTACATACGTACATACGTCCCTACGTCTCTACATACATGCATACTCACATACGTACCTTTATATATACATAAATACACATCTACATACATACCCATATTTACACATTCAAGATCTTACCTAACGCATATATACTCATACATACCTTTATGCTTACATACGTAGACATCCACATACATACATACCTCCCCGTATCTTCACGTACATACATACACTTAGACGTACCTTCATAAATACATATATATACACATCTACAGATGTACATACCCATATATACACATACAATCTCTCACATACCTCATACATAATCATACATTAATTACGTTGGTCTAAGACGTAGATTTATAACCCATAATCATCAAAGGAACGATCAGAATCATGTTTGGGAGGCCCGTCGTAGTCCACGGTTAATATACCGAAGCCCACGACCCATAAATCAACTTAGATAACAATTTTCGGCTTTTGAGACATGGGGGGGGGGCGTCGGCGACGCCCCTAAGGCTGTCGGCGATGGCCCTTGGTTTATCGCGTCGCTAAAACATCGCGTAGACAGGTAAATAGTGCGTCGAAAGAAAACTGAGTTTCTAGACCCCGTCGGCGACGCCCCTAAGGCCGTCGGCGACGCCCTCTAGATTTTGCCTTTTTCTGCAGGTTCGTTTCGTCGTCCGTACGCACTAAAACACGCATAACTTTTGAACCGTTTACCCGTTTAACCTCCCGTTTCTTCCTACATGATCGTAATTTGACATTCTATCATGTGAACTTGAAATCCCATATCCGGATTAAGGAAATTCTTAACTTACGTGCTATCAGCTTATTATTCATTTACGATTATTCAACTCGTTCATGTTTTCATCAAACATCTCATTCGTTTTAGCCCAAAACTTACATGAACCTTATAACCATAATACTTTTACATTATACGGAGTTTCGTACTTGGGGTTTATGCACCCGATACCCGGTATGCATTAAACTCATTCATTTATTCAATTTTACGCAATCAAGTTAGTTAATCCAAGTTCCACTCACGAACTTGGTTACCCATTAATCCTAACTTACTACCGAGTCTTTTATTGATTAATCCACGTCACCATTTCTTGGTTAGCATATGTGTGTGCCATTCTAATCATTACTCGGTTATAATACCGTAGCCATTTCATACACTTTATTCCGTTATAACTACAAAACTTCATTTTTGACCTGTTCGGTCTACTTAGCGAAAATAATAGATTTCATCCCACCAAAACCATACTTAACGTCAGACATCATGCTTAATTATCTATAACGCGACCTTACTTAAACAACTAAAAAGTGATTCCGGAAATCACTTACCTTATGCGACCATGCTCGAATCCGCTTCCTTGCTTCTTCTTGACCCGGTAACCTTCCGTGCTTGATTCCGTCTCGACACTATACTTTCATGTCATCGAAATTACATTCTTGTTAGCATAAACGATTATACATGTTAACGATCATATAAATCACATATTTCACATTTGACCTTCATCGGTCACTTTTAACAAGCATAAGACATATAACCAAATTCGTATCCTTACTAACTCATGTAATTCATCATGTCATCGCATTAAACATGTATCAATATAACATGTACCATACGACTTCCTATAATCACACCCTTACGACAACACTCAAATCATGTTCCTTATGCGTAGTTGACTTTCAAAAGTCAACAATTCATCCTATGAACTTTCGGCTCATTCTTATGTATTCGTATCGTCATAATAGGCTATACGGACGGTTCTATATACATTTCATCCTACATTTAGTGTGCATACAACTTCCTAAGCACAGTGTACAATCAATTCATGCATATACTTCTAGTCTCATACATAATTCATCAAATCCTCATTCAAATCAACATGAATCATTCATACCTAAACATCAAACATATTAGCATCACATTTATTTTGATTCCTTTAACAAGAATCCATTATACGTATCATGATACAACAATATTAATCAAGAATTGGACATGGGTGATCATTCAAGTCATCCTCCTCCCCATACCAAGTGGGTTTCACCTCTAAACATCAAATTAATCCAAACCATGCATAATCCATTTTCTATATGATGATTATAACACATATACATGATCAATTTCATACCAATTCGTGGATTGGAACATAACCCACTTCATACAAGTTCATCAATCTAAGTTTCAAGACATACCTCATGAACCCTTTTGTCTAGGTGATCACTAATTCATGTTCCTTAATAGATTTGAGCCTCGATTCAACCTTCAATTTGGAGCTTCTTTAAGAACTAGGGTTTACACCCCTTTGTTCTTCTCCAGAGCATTCCACGCACACACACACGATGTGTGTGTGTTGTGTGTTATGTTTTTGTTTTATAAAACATGAGTTTCTCATGTTTACAATTTAGCCCCTCGTGTTCGCCACTTAAATATAATTGGCACAACTTTCGTCATTTAATACTTTTGACCATACCCTTAACTAGGTTAAATAGCCTAGTTATTTATTTCATGACATGTCCTATAGGAACATACGACAAATATAAACATTCGGGTTTTGGGGCGTTACATGTTGTCTCAACAATATGAATGCACGCAACGAATTTGACAACTATGACAGCTTATTAAAAGTAGAAATCACCTCCAATCCTTTCTTGGTCAAATCACATAATATAAAGTTTAAACTTATCGTGTGTTGTAGTTTGGGAAGATGACTGAATAGAGATCTGAATAATAAACTGTGGGGAACTTGTTTGCGTTATCCTTCAACATACGCTAAAATATTCTAAAATACGAAAAAACCCTAAAATACTATAAAATAGGCAAAAATACGCTAAAAACCCTAAAATACGCTAAAATACATCAAAATATGCTGCAATATGTTAATATACGTCATATTACGATAAAATACGTTAAAATACGCCGAAATATGTAAAAATAACCTAAAATATGTAAAAATAAGCTAAAATACGTTAGAATACGCTCAAATACGTCAAAAATACTATAAAATATGCAACAATATGTTAGTATACGTCAAAATAGGCAAAAATACGTCAAAATACGCGACTAATGATATTTCCACACGTGTATACATATAACACGACACTATACAATACAAGTGGATTTCAAACAAAATTGTACATATATGATGTGTATAGGCCTATATGATGTGTATTAAACTATGAATTTCTCAATTGAAGGTGTCAATTTAATTTGTTCAGTACTCCGTGTGTTGAAGTTTAGAAAGATGACCGAATAGAGAAGTCCAACAATCCGTTGAAACCACATATTCGTGTGTTTCACATTATGTATTTCAAATCAAGGGTCTAATCATTACAACCACTTGTTTTCAACGGGGATGCAATGCAATGATTTCCTCTCAATTGAATAGACAGACACTTGTTTCATAGGACTCACTTGAATCGTCTAGGAAGTACTGAACAACCGAGATAACAGCTCCAGTTTCATCAGCTGCATCGTTTACCATGGAATGCATCCTTATTTCTGTAAATCGCACAAACAAGCATGCCTTGAATGAGTCTAGAACACTCGTAATCCTTAACCGGCTTTGAAACCGGACAGAATCTATGAAGAAACTGTTCGTTTGCAAATTCAATCTTCATTGCTTCATTAAAATTAACAAACGATTGCGTCTTTCAAACTCAATGGAGATAGCATCGTTTTCATTCTCCGTCTTTCAAACTTAACGGAGATGGAGACTTTGAAGAGACAATCTAGAGGGTCAAAACACACAAAAGTGGCGCGTCGAGTGGGCATCAGGAAAGAAGCATATAAAGAACCTTCAAAAGTTAGAGAATCTACAGACTTTAAAAGTTAAACATATTTTATTAGCAGCTATTATACCTTGTTTAATAGCAAGATAAGGAGGATGGGATATCGGCAGTTAGCTCGAAGAAGTTTCTCTCGATCATTCAACACGTGTGATCCAGAGGTCGGTCTCGGGTGGGCATAAGATCCGTGGGCCCTATTGTCGGATCTGTGACTCCATGGAAAATGTGATTAAGGTAAGCATGCCGTAAAGCTGCACCTGTTAACAATGTCCAGTTAATTGCTTCAGATGACATGCTTGGTGAAGGGGTAAGGTCCCAAAAACCTTGGAACAAGTACTTAGGACCATACCACAACCTTGTCTTTCAACCCTTTTGACCTTGCGCGGCAGCGCACTGGTCCTACAAAGAAGGCTTAAGAGACAGATAGTAGATAACACTTACGCGCCAAAAGGAAACCACAAATCCTAGCGCTTTCCTCCATAAACAAAGGATGAAAATCCTAAGTTAAACACTTCCGCCTAATAATATCCAGACTTGGATATTATCTACCCAATTGGTGCCACACGATAAAGAGTCACACAGGATTATGGCAATAACCTTCTAGAAGGACCCAATCGTGCACCACTAAACGGTAACAACCGTCTGGACACGTGTCATCACCTCAGGCATCCCTGAAATCACGATGATGGCATGAAGTTGGAGAGAAACCTCCACCTGATCACTTTCCACATGGCAAACCCCCAGCCATAGATCTAAACAGCGTTCCGTGTACACTCACGTCGGATCAAGAAGCCTAACGGGAGGAAAATGTAACCGCTTACGGGGTTAGCATCTTCCGTCAACATTTCACCAATGAGTTTTCCCGCCCAACACTCTCGGTTATAAATATGAAAACAATTCAGGTATGAAATTCAAGTTACACATACTTCGTCAATACCTCTTCTTCTTCGTAAACATATACTTATTCACACGCCGGAGTCGGGTCAAGGAGAGAACCCCTCTTCTCCCCTTGACGAGGCTAACGATGCTTTGTTTTGCAGAGTTTACCGGAGAAGAAGGTCAGTTGCATCGGATCAAACGAGAGAGAACAACCCCCCTTTTATGCAGATCCAAACCCCCTAGATAATTCGATTCCGGTCAATTATCTAGTGTTTCTTCATTGGCGCCCACCGATTTCTCTGTCTCATCCAATTTTCTCTCGTTTTTTTTATCACCCTGTTGATTCCATTTGCATATGGAAGAAATGTCATCTCATCGGCAAACCGGCCCTCGGCCAAATGTCGGAAACAACTTTTAGGTTGAAGGAATTCCAGATGATTCCTCCGATGATAACGAGGTGCAATCCAATCGTGTGAATGAACCTCTCACTCCGGGGATACAACAATAAATCGGTGTTCACTCAATTCTACCTCCAGGAGAAACTCCAATCTCCTGGTACGTCAGGTCTCAAGGGGCACTAAATGCAGTATACACACAACTGTGTGCACAGACTGCTCCTCAAACTCAGTCGTGAAGGCCCGGATCTCGTGCTCATGCTTCTCAACGTGAGGGCCCGTCTCACATCGAAGACACAGAGGTATACTCCAGATCTCCGTCGAGGTATGAGTATACCCAATCTGGGAGTCATCGACGAGAGCATCGAGATGAGTCACATTCCCACCGGAGAGCATCAGTTCACACTAGGTTGGGTTCTCAACGAAACACCTACACCAGTGAAGATGATCCAACCTATCGCATAGGTGACAACGTCAGTGTGTTTAGTCGGTTGAACTATAACAAGTGTAAACCCCGAGCGGTTAAAAACCCCGAGGCTGAATACAACTATGATTTGATTTACCGCCCTGCGGAAGCAGGGGAAAATTCAAAGTTCATCATGGAAATTGCTTTGGCTCCGCTTGAGAAAGCTAAACTACCGTCCAACGTGGGTAAATTTAATGGGCTGACAGACCCTGATGACCACTTGAGGGTTTTTACAAGCGCGGGGCTAGTAGGTGGCTGGACTCTACCATTATGGTGCCATCTTTTCGTACAGACCCTTACTGGCACTGCAAGAATCTGGTTCGATAATTTAACCATCGGAAACATCACATTAGGGAAAGACCTGCGCAAGAAATTTCTGACCCATTTCAGTCAACAACGACGATCTATCCGAGACACATCAGATGTGATGAACATCTGGCGTCATGATGACGAAATCCTGGAGGACTTTATGAAGTACTGGAGATCGGGGGAGTCCACGAGCAAATGATTCGTGCACAGTTCAAATATGCGGTCAGATGCGATGATATGATCAATGTCCTGTCCGGGACAGAAGGCCTCCCGAAGAGCTGGGAGAAAGTCATGGCAGCAGCTAAGGTTTACGCATAAACAGAAAAGAACCTTACCACTAATAGGCCGCCACCACAACATAACCGACCCTCTGACTTAGGCTCAAGTGGCGGGAGGAAATTCAAGAAGGGATGTCGCAATTCTGGCTCAGGAAACCATTCATCTGAGGATGTGATGCGTGCGAAGTGTTACTTATATTAGGTGTATATTTTAAGCCCTTTTTAACACTTATTTTAGCAAAGTTTTAAATTTATAAAACACGATATTTCACTAACACTAAACACACATATGGGCAAGTGCACCCATCGTTGAGTGTAGTATAGCGTTGGTAAGATACCGAGGTCGTCCAAGGACACAAGAGCTTTTAGTACCGGTTTATCCTCAACGTCTAACCAAAATAAAAGTTTAGAAAAAGATGTTTTAAACTAAGAAAAATAAAACTAACTAAAATGCTGAAAATGAAAATAAAAGAAAAACAGATAGACAAGATGAATCACTTGGTTCTGACTCGTATCTAGTATAACCTTTGATTATTTCTGCACTTTTGCACATAATTAAGAGATTATCTTAGTTATTGTAGTAGGCCCCTCTTTTGAAGGCGACGTTACCCTCACCCCAGTAGTTTGAGTCAGCAGGGATACAATCCTAAAAGGGTGGATTATTGGAAGATAATGAATTAAGTTATTAATGCAGTATTGTGGTAGGCCCCGCTTTTGGCGGTGACGTTACCCTCGGCTAAGTAGTCTGAGTCAGCAGGGATACAGTCCTAAATAGCCGGGTTATAGTATTAATAGTAGTTAACTTATGAGGGGATCAAAGAGTTTGGACCCCCGCCATCCAATACCGTGAAGTATTGAAGGAGGTCCTACTAAATTTGACCCAGGTCCATTGCAGGACCTCTAAACGCTGAACAATGGCAAGACCTTTACCAAACCGTTCCCTTAACCCCCTACCAGGTAGCCAACATACCTCCATATAGACCGTGGAGATATGAATGGTGAAAATCCTTTATTTTATATAGACAGTAAAATAATGCCAAGACACCACAGACAAACGATAAGGAAAGATCACCTTCAACATAAGTAACTAGTTATTAAAGTCATTAATACAAAACCAAATAAAAAGTGCAAAAGATTAGAAATAAAAAGTATTATACTAGACACTTTGTCTTCACCAAGTGATGTAAGAGACTTAGGCAAACATGGCCTTGATTGTCAAGAACTCTTACGATCAATCTTGGATCCCGAGACGACTCACACACTCTACGATGGACAATGGATGATGGTGGTGGATGATGGTGTTGTGATGGTGGTGGGTGGTGGATGAAGTGTGAGAGAGGTGGTGTGCCAAGGGATGAGATGAAATGAATCCAAGCACTCCTATTTATAGGCTGAACAGAGAGCTGGACACGGCCCCGTGTCCGCTGGGCACGGCCCCGTGTCCGTCTGACAATCTCTCTCCTCGTTAATTGTAATTCGCAATTACAATAAATGCGCCTGCTGTACTTTCGACACGCCCCCGTGTCCGCTGAGCACGGCCCCGTGATGGGCAATAGAAGCTTCTATGGATTTGTCTTTTCTGCTGCTTCTTGGGCACGGCCCCGTGCTGGCTGAGCACGGGGCGTGTTCAGCCTTCTGTCTTCTCCTTTATGCTTTGGAAGGTGCCGTTGAGGGGTCGGGCAGTCCACTAATGTTCCTTTCCTTGTATTTATGTTGGATTTAGCTGTCTTTTTGCTTCTTTTGTGTTTTTGAGTTCATTTAATCCTGAAAATACAAAAGGAAGACAAAAACACTCTTTTTCCAATATTAGTACTTAAAAAGGGTTAGTTTTATGCCTCATTTGATGTAATTTATATGTTGCATTTTACACACATCAAATACCCCCACACTTGAACTTTTGCTTGTCCTCAAGCAAAACTCTTTAATATGTGGCTTACACTCCCAAATGGAATAGGTAGAAGAGAAGGTTTTGGGCTTGTCGTAGAGTGTCGGGATTTCCAAGATCTTTTTGGGTTTTATTTTTATTTATTTACACTCCTATTCGTAATGATTTATTTAGAACTTTTCATAAAAGAAATTACTTATTTGGGCATAACATGCCTTTTTAAAATTCTATTTATATACAAGTTCACATACCTCACGGGGAAATCACTCACACTCGGCCGAAGGTGTATTTTTAGTGAATCGCTCGAGAGCGGCATGGAACTTATTCCTACCATAGGCTTGCCAAGAAATCAATCCTCCTCCTTTTTAACTTTTATACCTTTGTAGATATCAAGAGGACTTTGTGGGTTAAGGGTTAGGCTAGGGTTAAAGGTAGGTGGTTGGGTTAGTGGTTAGTAGAAAAAGGGCTAAAAGCGTAACAAGTATCGGTTTTCGTATTTTTGCAACTTTTTATTTTGATGAAGCTTTTACTCAAACTAAGTTATTTTTTTTGATTAACTTGTTTGTTTATTTTCTTTTTCCTTCATCAATATTTTTTTTTTTTTTGCGAAGAACCGAACTTGTTACTAAAATAAAGGGTTAAAAATGAAAAAGGGTTTGGTGGGTAAAAGGGTTTTTGTTTGGGTGATGAAACGAAAAGGTTTAGGCTCAAAGGGGCTAACTAGGGGGATTTTTGGGTAGGTGGTAAAAGAAAAAGAAAAATAATGGTGTAGAAATAAAAAAGGTTAGTCCTAATGCCTCTATCATTTACTTACTTGGGTTTAAGTTGATAAGGACCGGGAATGTATTGTCATGGCAAGTTCTAGAGTCGTAAGAACCAGGCGGCTATTCACACAAGAAACGAAAAATGAGCATTTAGTCAAATGATATGTAATTGTGTGCTCAATAAAGGCTCAAAACTCACTTTTGTGGGAATGGGTTTTTATGTGATCAAGTATATATAATCAAATTTTAAATAAGTTTGCTATGCCTTTTCATAATTTTCTTATGTTGGTTCTTTTTATCACTACGCTATCGGTTGTAAATTTGTAAAAATATAACCTTTTTGAGAACTTGAATTTCCCGGGTTAAACCTAGACAAGTAAAAAAAATGAAATTTTTGAAAAAATTTGGGGTGATTAGCGGTTCCAATAGAGTTTTGTGTAAGGCTTGTATTTAGGACTTGCAAAATTCAAGGTTTTAGCATCCCCCCCACACTTAAATTACACATTGTCCTCAATGTGTCCCAAAATAAATTTTTAGGTTGATTAGATGTGTAAAATAGTGTTTAAAAAGCAAAAAATTGTGTTACTGGGCATTGAACACGGCCCCGTGTTATCCGGGCACGGCCCCGTGTTCAAGTGCCAGTAACAGAATTAAAATAAGAGAAACAGAAGTCTGGACACGGGGGTGTGTTGGGTGAACACGGCCCGTGTCCAGTTACCTGAACTGGGCGTTTTTTCAGCAGGTGGTTCAGCACGGGGCCGTGTTGGTTGAGCACGGCCCGTGTTGAACATTCTGAAATGGAGAGAATTGTCGGGTTGCCTTGTTCTTGTGCATGGGATCATTTTTGTCGTTCCCCTTTTCATCCTTTACCACCATGAGTGTGTTTTATTCATTACAAACCATCCAAACCTTAAAACCATCATTTCATTTCATCATAGAGAGAACTTACATAATCCTAAATTAAAATAAAACTAAAAATTAATCTAGATAGGTCAGCAGGTACACGAGGTTATCATAAGGAGTTCTACTTTTTTAAGAAAATTTCGAGAATGGTTTCCCGATATAGTAGGACTTTTAGCCGAACGAATTCTTCCCTAAACGTTGTTTAAAGCCATTCTTCGATCTCCCTAGGAAGGAATAATGCGGCTTCATTTTCCTCCGCTGCTGGAGGTTGAGGGGGAACATTCACCGGGACTCCTTGCACCACTCTTCGCGGAAGCTCTTGGTGCATGGCGTACCATTCGGCTGGAATGACAACTTCGGGCACCATGTTCCACGCCCTTTGGGTTATTATGGGTACCAAAGGCGGGGAGGCGAGAAGGTTCAACCTCTGGTGCAAGAGGTTTACTTCGTGGAGACAACCCTCCAGCCCTACTGTAAGATGGTTGATACGGTCGACCAATGCTTCTTCCACTCCCGTCATCTCATCAATAGCCTCCCTTAAAGCGTAAACATAGTTTACAAGAGAGTCTTCTGCTGTTGAAGATCTCCTCCCTTGTCGGTTATTTCTTGAAGATGACCCGCTTGTTCTGCTTGCCATTTTCTGTGAAGGAAACCGAAGAAAGTTGAATTTTTGCAAAACAGAGCCCCTGGACACGGCCCCGTGCTCGCTGAACACGACCCCGTGTCCAATTGTCTGCAGGATTTTTGGCTAAAGAATCTTGGAGTTTTTAAATTATTTTTATGATTTCTATCTGGATTTTAAGCTCAGATAATTTAAAACAAAGTTATTCAACTAACTTTAAGCAAGAATCTTTAGCAAATAATCTTACAAACTTCACATAGAGGGTTGGAATCAAGGGATTTCCAAGCTTCCATGGAGGATATTTTGAAAAAAATTTTGAAAGAGGAGGAAATAAATAAAACTGGAAGGGACAAGAGGGTCCTTTGGAACCTTCTTTTAACACTTACCTAGGATGGTATGAGTGAAAATCCCAGGGGATCTCTGTCAATTGAGGTGGTCAAAATGAGCAGGAATCAGGCTGTATTTAAAGAAAACGACAGCGCACTGGGCACGGCCCCGTGTTGATTGGACACGGCCCCGTGTTCAGAGGAAATCCTGACACATTTTGTTCGTATTCTGACCAAATCAGCAGAGAATCTTTTTAGTGAGCACGGGGGCGTGTTGACCTGGACACGGCCCCGTGTCTGGAGGCTGCTTAATGGAGTTTTTGCTACTTCAAGGATTTCATCGATATCGGGTGGTTCCTGACTGGTTGGAACAACCCCAAAGTGCCTAAGATACCTTAATTGTCCTAGACTAAGGCGAGAACGCAAGAGGTTGTCGGTGAGGGTAATTCCTACTTTCATTCTAGGTGGACAAGTCTAACCCTTTCCCGGGCTCTTGTTAAAGAAGGTGTATGCCGAATCGCTCAGGTCTATGTATGCACCGAACGAAGTCGATGGAGAGTCCTTCACGGCACAATCGACACAGGGACGACTATCGTCCAAGTCTTTGCTAGGTACGAAGGTATTTTCGGGAGCAACGAGGTTGTCGGAATGCGGTTCCAACATTTCTTCATGGGTATCGTCTTGGGGTGGATTAATAAAATCCTTCCCAAGCTCTTCTAACCATTTCAGAATTAGCTCTTCTAGTTGAAATAACTCGCCAAGGAGCATTTCCCCTAGAATATCTGGCTGGGCGCATTCGAGGGAGAAATAGTGCTTATTTTTACTTTCACCCCTCTTAAGGTTGGGAGAAGATGGTGGGTCCAGGTCACACCCCCAAAATCCACCTGCGGAGTACCACCGCTTGGAGGCGTGACTGACCAGGATCCAGCCACCAATCATATTGAACAAGCATATAAGTAGTTATAAAAACCCAACCAATACAATTGGTGTTCGAACATAACATAGTTAAGTTGCAAGCGGAAGCATAAGTCTTAAAGCCAAAACATAAGTTTAATAGTTTCAAAGTTTAACATGGCACACAGCCGTCCATGTCCCACAACGATCCTCCTCCATGCAAGCTCCAGCTAAGAACCTAAGGACCTGCAAAGCATGTAGTAACGAGTCAACAACAAGTTGAGTGAGTTCACGGTTGGGTGTTTGTTTTAAGTTGTTTCGAAAACAGTTTCCTTTATCTGGCATCCTGCCGTGGGGGTTACCCCATAGTAAAAAACGTGACTTGTTTATTCCCGGTTACTCTGGCTATCCAGCCGTGGGGGCTACCCCGTGTTAGTTATCTGGCTTTTCGGCCGTGGGGGCTACCCCATGTATACACTAGACTCGTTACCATATCGACTGCTGACTGTAGTCATGTTTATGTGCCCTGAAACTGTCAATGTCTATCATCATTGACGTGCCCCAGATCCATTAGTTCACGCCCGTCCTCTGCGGCACGGTGTGAGGTTTGTCAGACCTAAATAGCGCTATCTAACTAATGACCCGCTCGCCATTGGCCCGGCGATTAAGTCGATATAAAAATGAGGGACTTCGTGATAGAGTTTTGGTCTAGTACGAGTTATCTGTCCATAAGGACGAGGAATTACATTCCTGAACCATTGCTGTCCTACCCAAGGAGGACGAGGAACCCATGTTCCTTAACCCCAATTCCCGACCCCTGGGAATCCCATGCTTTGTAGAGGGTGTGAACTCACCTTGGTTTGCTCGGTAGATACACAGAAAAGTCAATCAAGCAATATCGTGGCTACTCACGTCCTATCATAGTTGTATCATACCAATCAGGTTCGTATTCAATCAGTACACGTATGTTCCTAGCATAATGCATTCAAGTATCGTTCATGGCATACACGTTTGATCATGGCAGTTCAACAATATCCACATTCAATCATCAACACATAAAATCTGTGCATCAGGCCCAAGAGTCCGGCCCAATCACTTAAGTCCGAAATGAGGTGCAAGCCCAAACAGCGTGTATCTGTGTATAGTCTCGAGTCGCAACTAGGCGTTTGCGACTCGCAACCTGAGTCGCAATCATGGTCTCGGCTCGTGCTGTTTTGGTCTCGAGTCGCAACCGGACTCGTAACTGGGGTTTCGAGTCATAAGGTTTGTGCTGATCAAGTGTGGTTTCGAGTCGCAACCAGGTGTTTGCGACTCGCAACCGATGTCGCAACCGAGGGATTTCGACTCATCATGTGGTGGTCTCGAGTCGCAACTGGATGTTTCGGCTGGACAACTGCTGATTCGGTACAGTGTACTACCCAATAACATTCTGATTTCATGCACCATTATGTACTATCCTCATAAACATGTCTATTTGTCTAATCCTAACCAAAAATGGATCAAACACAACAGATTTCAAATATTCAGCCACATTCATATCATGTTCATCAAGTTCTTCATATATTCAAATAGTTCATCATTATCATTCAAGCTTGTTCATCATATTTTCGGTTTCTAACATTAATCACAAATATAATCATGAACAACAAATCAAACATTCGATCATACTCGTTTAATGGTTTCAAGTCATCACATAACATCTCCAAAATCTATCCTAATCCGAATAACATGATGCTTTCTATTCACATGTGCAAGCCGGTTTTATGAACATTCACATTTAATGATTTGAATCACATTTCAATACAAGATATCATGAGCTCATTGTGCAATATATCCGAAACATGTTAGCCGATTATCAACAATATATACATCCGATTCAGGAAACATTATCAAGCATACAACTACACTAGTTAATCATATCATTCATACCATTATTAAACAACAACAAACATCATAAAATCACTAACCGGTTGATGAGTTTCAAAGGCGAGTATGAAACTTCCGAGTGTGTGTGTGTGAGCCGATCCGCTAGTCCTAGTGTCACCGGTTTGGATCCGAGAAGGAGGAGGCGAAATATGATGTTTGGTGTCTAGGGTTTAGTGAGAGGGAGTAGGAGAGTGTGTGTTATCCAAAGAAAATGGCAACATGGCTAACACTAAGATTTATATACTTGTTTCACCTTGTGCACCCTAATGGGCTTCGGATGAGGTGCACGGCCCAACCGGCCCATATGTGGTGTGATGTTTACTCGAGACCACATGGTCTCGAGTCGGGTCCTTGTTGTTTCGGTTCATAGACATACTCGCATACATACAATCACAAACATAACCATATAAGTTCACATAAATCATTCATTAATTCATCAAATCAATTAGTCACTAATCGTTCAAGCATACAACGAAAGGTTCTAAATTTCGAGTTGTCACATCATCCCCAAGTTGAAAGAAATTTCGTCCCGAAATTTGTAGGCACTCACTGAGGAAGCTAGTTAAGTTGTATGGTTTTCCTGGTTTTCCTGGGGTGTCACATCCACCCCCCGTTGATCTGGAATTTCGTCCCGAAATTCCGTAGCTTCAGCCTCAGTAGTGGGTGTACTGTTTGCGAACAGTTGGGGATACTTTTGTTTCATCTGATCTTCGCGCTCCCAGGTGAATTCTGGGCCGCGACGTGAGTTCCAACGAACTCGAACGAGAGGTATTCTAGTGCTCTTGAGGACCTTAACATCCCGGTCCGTGATCTCGACTGGTTACTCGACGAATCGTAACTGCTCGTCGATAGTGAGTTCCTTCAGAGGAACTACGTGGGTCTCATCTGACGGACACTTCTTCAGATTCGACACGTGAAAAACGTTGTGAACTGCACCGAGTTCCGCCGGTAAGTTCAGTCTGTAGGCCACCCTGCCTATTTTCTCAATGACCTCGAAAGGTCCAACGTATCGTGGGTTAAGTTTACCGCGTTTACCAAAACGAACCACACCCTTCCAGGGTGAAACTTTGAGTAGTACCCGCTCCCCAACCTGGAGCTCAAGTGGTTTCCTGCCCATGTCGGCGTAAACTTTCTGACGTTCGCGAGCTGCCGTCATGCGTTTTCGTATTTGAGCAATCTGTTCGGTCGTGTCTACCACATACTCTGGACCAGTGATCTGACTATCTCCCACCTCTGCCCAGCAAAGAGGAGACCGGCATTTACGTCTGTACAATGCCTCAAACGGAGCAGCTTTAATGCTGGTGTGGTAGCTGTTATTGTACGAGAATTCCACAAGTGGCAGATGCTTTTCCCAGCGGTTGCCAAAGTCGATCACACATGCACGAAGCATGTCTTCTAAGGTTTGAATAGTGCGCTCGGACTGCCCGTCCGTCTGAGGGTGGTACGCTGTGCTCATGTCTAATCGTGAGCCGAAGGATTTGTGCATTGCTTGCCACAGCTCTGAAGTAAAACGTGCATCTCGATCCGAGATAATGGAGGTGGGCACCCCGTGCCTCGAAACAACTTCCTTGAGGTATATTTCTGCAAGAGTGGAGAACTTATCCGTCTCCTTGATAGCCAAGAAGTGTGCAGATTTTGTGAGTCGATCCACGATCACCCAAATAGTATCGTTCCCGCGCTGGGATCTAGGTAGGCCAGTGACAAAATCCATGGGAATTTGCTCCCATTTCCATTGAGGTATCTCTGGTTGTTGGAGTAGGCCTGATGGTTTCTGGTATTCGGACTTGACTCTCGCACAAGTCAAACACTTGCTAACGTAGGTTGCTATGTGGGCCTTCATGCTAGGCCACCAGTACGTGGTTCTGATGTCGTGGTACATTTTATCCGAACCCGGGTGTACCGAGTAGCGAGACTTGTGTGCTTCATCCATCACAAGCTCTCGTAGGTTGCCATAGTGTGGGACCCAAACGCGTCCCGTTACGTAGTAAGCACCGTCTTCCTTCTGTTCTAATCGTTGCCTTGATCCGCGTAGGGCTTCAGCCCTGACAATTTCTGGTTTCAGTGCTTCTATCTGAGCTGCTCGTATCTGGGAAGGGAGACTAGAGTGGATTGTGAGTTGTAAAGCTCGCACGCGCTTAGGCGCAGTGTCCTTCCGACTGAGGGCATCAGCCACAACATTGGCCTTGCCCGGGTGATACCTGATTGAGCACTCGTAGTCATTCAGCAGTTCGACCCATCGTCGTTGTCGCATATTCAGTTCCTTCTGCTTGAAGATATGCTCGAGGCTCCTGTGGTCGGTGTAGATGGCGCACTTGGTACCGTACAGGTAATGCCGCCATAACTTAAGTGCAAAAACAACAGCTCCCAGCTCTAAATCGTGTGTAGTGTAGTTCTTCTCATGAACCTTAAGTTGGCGTGAGGCGTAGGCTATAACCTTATCTCGTTGCATCAACACGCAACCAAGACCTTGAATTGATGCGTCGCAGTAGACCACAAAATCGTCTGTGCCTTCTGGCAAGGAAAGGATAGGCGCGCTGCAAAGTCTATCCTTTAGATGCTGAAATGCTGATTCCTGTGCGTTTCCCCAGCGATAAACAACGCCTTTCTGCGTCGGTGAGGTGAGAGGCTGTGCAATCTTAGAAAAATCCTTTATGAATCTCCGGTAGTATCCCGCCAAACCCAAGAATTGGCGAATTTCCTTTGGTGTACGAGGTGCAGGCCAGTTCTTAATCGAGTCTATCTTGGATGGATCAACATGAATCCCATCCTTGTTCACCACGTGGCCTAGGAAATGGACTTCCCGAAGCCAGAAGTCGCATTTCGAGAACTTTGCATAAAGCTGTTCTGTTCGAAGGAGTTCCAGAATAAGTCGCAGATGCTGCTCGTGTTCTTCCTGACTCTTGGAATAGATCAGGATGTCGTCGATGAAGACTATAACGAACTTGTCCAGGTAAGGCTTGCACACTCGGTTCATCAAGTCCATAAAAACCGCAGGTGCGTTTGTCATCCCAAAAGGCATGACCAAAAACTCATAGTGCCCGTATCTAGTTCTGAAAGCTGTTTTGGAGACGTCCTCTTCCCGGACTCTCAGCTGGTGATAACCCGATCTCAAATCGATCTTCGAATAGTAGCTCGACCCTTGCAGCTGGTCGAACATGTCGTCGATCCGCGGTAGAGGATAACGATTCTTCACCGTCACCTTGTTGAGTTCCCGGTAGTCGATGCACATTCTGAAAGTACCGTCCTTCTTCTTTACAAATAATACTGGAGCTCCCCAGGGCGATGAGCTAGGACGAATAAAACCCTTATCCAAGAGTTCTTGAAGTTGCGTAGAGAGTTCCTTCAACTCTGATGGGGCTAAACGATAAGGTGCACGGGCTATAGGCGCAGCTCCAGGAGCTAGTTCGATCTGAAACTCGACTTGGCGATGGGGCGGAAGACCAGGTAATTCCTCAGGAAATACCTCTGGAAAATCGCGTACAACTGGGAAATCTTCTATCTTCTTCTCTTTTTCTGAGGTGTCAGTAACGAGAGCCAAAATAGCAGTATGGCCCTTTCGCAAGTACTTTTGGGCCTTAAGGAGAGAAATGACGTTCTCAACAGCACTCCTCTTGTCGCCATGAATCATGAGAGGTTCACCTTCGGGACCTGGAATGCGGACAACCTTCTCGTTGCAAAGAATCTCTGCTCGATGTTGGGACAACCAATCCATCCCAATGACAACGTCGAAACTACCCAAGACAATAGGAATGAGGTCGATAGAGAAGGTCCGGTCAGCGAGAATAAGTTTACAACCCTTGACTATGTGTGTGGCTTCTAAACTCTTACCGTTTGCTAGCTCTACTGTGTGCTTGTTGTTCAAAGGTGTTGGAATATGCTTAAGCATTCGACTAACTTCTAGTGACATGTAGCTAGTATCGGCACCCGAATCAAATAAAAATGAAACATAAAAGTCGTCGAGAAGGAACTTACCCGCCACAACATTGGGGTCATTCCTTGCTTCACCTTGGCCAATCACAAACACCCGCCCCCTGGCGCCATTGTTGTTGTTGTTCCCATTGTTACCATTCCCCTGATTGTTGTTATTGTTGTTGTTGTTCTGGTTCTTGTTCAGTTGGGGACAGTCTCTCTTGAAGTGGCCGTCAGCTCCACACTGAAAGCACCCTTTGTTGTCACCTTGCTGCTGCTGCTGGCGCTGGTTCTGTTGAGCTTGCTGACGATTCTGATTGGCGGGGTATAAGCTCCTGCAATCCTTTGCAGCGTGACCAGGCTTGTTGCACCGATGACAGTTGCCCCTGGTGCATAGCCCGCTGTGGTGCAGGCTGCAGCGATTGCATTTGGGGTGATTTCCTTTGTACCCACCATGACTTTGACCACCAGACGATTGCTGATTAGGGCTCTTGTAGTCATCAGTCTTTCTCTGCTGAGACTGGGACTGAACAGAAGTCGAACCCTTACTTGAAGTTCCATTCCATTTCCGTTTGTTGTCACTAGAGGTACCAGAAGTAGTTGCAGCACCTATGCGTTTTGGTAACTTGTTCTGCTCCACCGCCTGATCCGTGAGACGGTGAGCCAACTGAACGGCTTGCTGGTAGGTGGCGAGGTTCGCTGAAGTCACATGACTTTGGATTTCCGGCACTAAGCCCTGAAGAAACAGTTCGATGCGTTTGATGGGAGGGTCCACTATAGTAGGGCACAGAATTGCCAGTTCGTTCGACCTTTTCACCTAAGCTTCAATTTCGGACCCCGTCATCTTGAGGTTGAAGAACTCCACTTCCAGCTTGTGAATCTCATCACGACTGCAGTATTCCTCCTTGATCATCTCCTTGAAAGTTTCCCATGGGGTGGCGTTGGCAGCAACCAACCCTAGCATCTGAACTTGAGCGTTCCACCATGTGAGGGCCAAACCCTCGAGGGTACCAGTAGCATACTTCACCCTGCGTGCCTCAGGGCACTCGCACATTTCGAACACAGATTCTAGCTTCTCAAACCAGTGTAGGAGACCTACTGCTCCTTCAGTGCCGCTAAAAGTAGTTGGTCGGCAGTCCATGAAAGTCTTAAAAGTGCACACGGGTGGCTGAACATGCTGACCTCCTGCGTGTGCAGCTGCAACTGCTGCGGCAACTCGTTCGTTGATCAGAGCCGTCAACTGGGCTTGTGTTAGGTTAACGCGTCCAGACATGATCTTCATATCAAGAAGAATGTGAGCGAGAGGGGTTCGCGAAAGTACGACGATAAAATAGAGTAAGCACGCACGTGTTCAGGCAACAGTAGTTATACTAACCCAACATACTATAAGCAATGTACTATGTAACTAACAGGTAGGCAATATATACACAGATCATATCACCTAGAATGTCGAGCCTTGCATGTGGAGTGAAGCATCGTTGTGGACCGTTGAGCACTGTACAGGTTATAGTCTGGTTTTAACAAAAAACATTTTTCCCCTTTATTAAAACCAAGTTCTCTATAACCAATGGCTCTGATACCAATCTGTCACACCCCCAAAATCCACCTGCGGAGTACCACCGCTTGGAGGCGTGACTGACCAGGATCCAGCCACCAATCATATTGAACAAGCATATAAGTAGTTATAAAAACCCAACCAATACAATTGGTGTTCGAACAGAACATAGTTAAGTTGCAAGCGGAAGCATAAGTCTTAAAGCCAAAACATAAGTTTAATAGTTTCAAAGTTTAACATGGCACACAGCCGTCCATGTCCCACAACGATCCTCCTCCATGCAAGCTCCAGCTAAGAACCTAAGGACCTGCAAAGCATGTAGTAACGAGTCAACAACAAGTTGAGTGAGTTCACGGTTGGGTGTTTGTTTTAAGTTGTTTCCAAAACAGTTTCCTTTATCTGGCATCCTGCCGTGGGGGTTACCCCATAGTAAAAAACGTGACTTGTTTATTCCCGGTTACTCTGGCTATCCAGCCGTGGGGGCTACCCCGTGTTAGTTATCTGGCTTTTCGGCCATGGGGGCTACCCCATGTATACACTAGACTTGTTACCATATCGACTGCTGACTGTAGTCATGTTTATGTGCCCTGAAACTGTCAATGTCTATCATCATTGACGTGCCCCAGATCCATTAGTTCACGCCCGTCCTCTGCGGCACGGTGTGAGGTTTGTCAGACCTAAATAGCGCTATCTAACTAATGACCCGCTCGCCATTGGCCCGGCGATTAAGTCGATATAAAAATGAGGGACTTCGTGATAGAGTTTTGGTCTAGTACGAGTTATCTGTCCATAAGGACGAGGAATTACATTCCTGAACCATTGTTGTCCTACCCAAGGAGGACGAGGAACCCATGTTCCTTAACCCCAATTCCCGACCCCTGGGAATCCCATGCTTTGTAGAGGGTGTGAACTCACCTTGGTTTACTCGGTAGATACACAGAAAAGTCAATCAAGCAATATCGTGGCTACTCACGTCCTATCATAGTTGTATCATACCAATCAGGTTCGTATTCAATCAGTACACGTATGTTCCTAGCATAATGCATTCAAGTATCGTTCATGGCATACACGTTTGATCATGGCAGTTCAACAATATCCACATTCAATCATCAACACATAAAATCTGTGCATCAGGCCCAAGAGTCCGGCCCAATCACTTAAGTCCGAAATGAGGTGCAAGCCCAAACAGTGTGTATCTGTGTATAGTCTCGAGTCGCAACTAGGCGTTTGCGACTCGCAACCTAAGTCGCAATCACGGTCTCGGCTCGTGCTGTTTTGGTCTCGAGTCGCAACCGGACTCGTAACTGGGGTTTCGAATCATAAGGTTTGTGCTGATCAAGTGTGGTTTCGAGTCGCAACCAGGTGTTTGCGACTCGCAACCGACGTCGCAACCGAGGGATTTCGACTCATCATGTGGTGGTCTCGAGTCGCAACTGGATGTTTCGGCTGGACAACTGCTGATTCGGTACAGTGTACTACCCAATAACATTCTGATTTCATGCACCATTATGTACTATCCTCATAAACATGTCTATTTGTCTAATCCTAACCAAAAATGGATCAAACACAACAGATTTCAAATATTCAGCCACATTCATATCATGTTCATCAAGTTCTTCATATATTCAAATAGTTCATCATGATCATTCAAGCTTGTTCATCATATTTTCGGTTTCTAACATTAATCACAAATATAATCATGAACAACAAATCAAACATTCGATCATACTCGTTTAATGGTTTCAAGTCATCACATAACATCTCCAAAATCTATCCTAATCCGAATAACATGATGCTTTCTATTCACATGTGCAAGCCGGTTTTATGAACATTCACATTTAATGATTTGAATCACATTTCAATACAAGATATCATGAGCTCATTGTGCAATATATCCGAAACATGTTAGCCGATTATCAACAATATATACATCCGATTCACGAAACATTATCAAGCATACAACTACACTAGTTAATCATATCATTCATACCATTATTAAACAACAACAAACATCATAAAATCACTAACCGGTTGATGAGTTTCAAAGGCGAGTATGAAACTTCCGAGTGTGTGTGTGTGAGCCGATCCGCTAGTCCTAGTGTCACCGGTTTGGATCCGAGAAGGAGGAGGGGAAATATGATGTTTGGTGTCTAGGGTTTAGTGAGAGGGAGTAGGAGAGTGTGTGTTATCCAAAGAAAATGGCAACATGGCTAACACTAAGATTTATATACTTGTTTCACCTTGTGCACCCTAATGGGCTTCGGATGAGGTGCACGGCCCAACCGACCCATATGTGGTGTGATGTTTACTCGAGACCACATGGTCTCGAGTCGGGTCCTTGTTGTTTCGGTTCATAGACATACTCGCATACATACAATCACAAACATAACCATATAAGTTCACATAAATCATTCATTAATTCATCAAATCAATTAGTCACTAATCGTTCAAGCATACAACGAAAGGTTCTAAATTTCGAGTTGTCACAGTCCATGTAGTGGGGCCTATAATTTAGGAAGTAGCATTTTACTTCTTCATGTTCGCCACCACATAATTGACACCACGTACCATAAGAGTGCCGAAAGTAAAAATAATTACTATCACTCATGTTTATGTCAGAAATTACCAACCGCCGGGATCGAACGGTTCTGTTTTCAGTAACTGAATCTTGGGCACGGGGGCGTGTTGAGTGGACACGGCCCCGTGTTCAGCTTACTGTCTGATGTAAAACAGGATTGCCAGTTCCAATGTTTGAGCACGGGGGCGTGTTCAGCGGGCACGGCCCGTGCTGAGCTCTGCAGAAGCTGAAAAACTAAGAAAATCTAAAAAAAATAAAAAGAAAAATAAAAGATGATTAGGCCGTTGATTCCTAACTTTCTTAAAACCCTCAACCCAGTAGTTTGAGTCAGCAGGGATACAATCCTAAAAGGGTGGATTATTGGAAGATAATGAATTAAGTTATTAATGCAGTATTGTGGTAGGCCCCGCTTTTGGCGGTGACGTTACCCTCGGCTAAGTAGTCTGAGTCAGCAGGGATACAGTCCTAAATAGCCGGGTTATAGTATTAATAGTAGTTAACTTATGAGGGGATCAAAGAGTTTGGACCCTCGCCATCCAATACCGTGAAGTATTGAAGGAGGTCCTACTAAATTTGACCCAGGTCCATTGCAGGACCTCTAAACGCTGAACAATGGCAAGACCTTTACCAAACCGTTCCCTTAACCCCCTACCAGGTAGCCAACATACCTCCATATAGACCGTGGAGATATGAATGGTGAAATTCCTTTATTTTATATAGACAGTAAAATAATGCCAAGACACCACGGACAAACGATAAGGAAAGATCACCTTCAACATAAGTAACTAGTTATTAAAGTCATTAATACAAAACCAAATAAAAAGTGCAAAAGATTAGAAATAAAAAGTATTAAACTAAACACTTTGTCTTCACCAAGTGATGTAAGAGACTTAGGCAAACATGGCCTTGATTGTCAAGAACTCTTACGATCAATCTTGGATCCCGGAGAAGAAGGTCAGTTGCATCGGATCAAACGAGAGAGAACAACCCCCCTTTTATGCAGATCCAACCCCCCTAGATAATTCGATTCCGGTCAATTATCTAGTGTTTCTTCATTGGCGCCCACCGATTTCTCTGTCTCATCCAATTTTCTCTCGTTTTTTTATCACCCTGTTGATTCCATTTGCATATGGAAGAAATGTCATCTCATCGGCAAACCGGCCCTCGGCCAAATGTCGGAAACAACTTTTAGGTTGAAGGAATTCCAGATGATTCCTCCGATGATAACGAGGTGCAATCCAATCGTGTGAATGAACCTATCACTCCGGGGATACAACAATAAATCGGTGTTCACTCAATTCTACCTCCAGGAGAAACTCCAATCTCCTGGTACGTCAGGTCTCAAGGGGCACTAAATGCAGTATACACACAGCTGTGTGCACAGACTGCTCCTCAAACTCAGTCGTGAAGGCCCGGATCTCGTGCTCATGCTTCTCAACGTATGGGCCCGTCTCACATCGAAGACACAGAGGTATACTCCAGATCTCCGTCGAGGTATGAGTATACCCAATCTGGGAGTCATCGACGAGAGCATCGAGATGAGTCACATTCCCACCGGAGAGCATCAGTTCACACTAGGTTGGGTTCTCAACGAAACACCTACACCAGTGAAGATGATCCAACCTATCGCATAGGTGACAACGTCAGTGTGTTTAGTCGGTTGAACTATAACAAGTGTAAACCCCGAGCGGTTAAAAACCCCGAGGCTGAATACAACTATGATTTGATTTACCGCCCTGCGGAAGCAGGGGAAAATTCAAAGTTCATCATGGAAATTGCTTTGGCTCCGCTTGAGAAAGCTAAACTACCGTCCAACGTGGGTAAATTTAATGGGCTGACAGACCCTGATGACCACTTGAGGGTTTTTACAAGTGCGGGGCTAGTAGGTGGCTGGACTCTACCATTATGGTGCCATCTTTTCGTACAGACCCTTACTGGCACTGCAAGAATCTGGTTCGATAATTTAACCATCAGAAACATCACATTAGGGAAAGACCTGCGCAAGAAATTTCTGACCCATTTCAGTCAACAACGACGATCTATCCGAGACACATCAGATGTGATGAACATCTGGCGTCATGATGACGAAATCCTGGAGGACTTTATCACCCGATATAACAAAGAAGTACTGGAGATCAGGGGAGTCCACGAGCAAATGATTCGCGCACAGTTCAAATATGCGGTCAGATGCGATGATATGATCAAGGTCCTGTCCGGGACAGAAGGCCTCCCGAAGAGCTGGGAGAAAGTCATGGCAGCAGCTAAGGTTTACGCATAAACAGAAAAGAACCTTACCACTAATAGGCCGCCACCACAACATAACCGACCCTCTGACTTAGGCTCAAGTGGCGGGAGGAAATTCAAGAAGGGATGTCGCAATTCTGGCTCAGGAAACCATTCATCTGAGGATGTGATGCGTGCGAAGTGTTACTTATATTAGGTGTATATTTTAAGCCCTTTTTAACACTTATTTTAGCCAAGTTTTAAATTTATAAAACACAATATTTCACTAACACTAAACACACATATGGGCAAGTGCACCCATCGTTGAGTGTAGTATAGCGTTGGTAAGATACCGAGGTCGTCCAAGGACACAAGAGCTTTTAGTACCGGTTTATCCTCAACGTCTAACCAAAATAAAAGTTTAGAAAAAGATGTTTTAAACTAAGAAAAATAAAACTAACTAAAATGCTGAAAATGAAAATAAAAGAAAAACAGATAGACAAGATGAATCACTTGGTTCCGACTCGTATCTAGTATAACCTTTGATTATTTCTGCACTTTTGCACATAATTAAGAGATTATCTTAGTTATTGTAGTAGGCCCCTCTTTTGAAGGCGACGTTACCCTCACCCCAGTAGTTTGAGTCAGCAGGGATACAATCCTAAAAGGGTGGATTATTGGAAGATAATAAATTAAGTTATTAATGCAGTATTGTGGTAGGCCCCGCTTTTGGCGGTGACGTTACCCTCGGCTAAGTAGTCTGAGTCAGCAGGGATACAGTCCTAAATAGCCGGGTTATAGTATTAATAGTAGTTAACTTATGAGGGGATCAAAGAGTTTGGACCCCCGTCATCCAATACCGTGAAGTATTGAAGGAGGTCCTACTAAATTTGACCCAGGTCCATTACAGGACCTCTAAACGCTGAACAATGGCAAGACCTTTACCAAACTGTTCCCTTAACCCCCTACCAGGTAGCCAACATACCTCCATATAGACCGTGGAGATATGAATGGTGAAAATCCTTTATTTTATATAGACAGTAAAATAATGCCAAGACACCACGGACAAACGATAAGGAAAGATCACCTTCAACATAAGTAACTAGTTATTAAAGTCATTAATACAAAACCAAATAAAAAGTGCAAAACATTAGAAATAAAAAGTATTATACTAGACACTTTGTCTTCACCAAGTGATGTAAGAGACTTAGGCAAACATGGCCTTGATTGTCAAGAACTCTTACGATCAATCTTGGATCCCGAGACGACTCACACACTCTACGATGGACAATGGATGATGGTGGTGGATGATGGTGTTGTGATGGTGGTGGGTGGTGGATGAAGTGTGAGAGAGGTGGTGTGCCAAGGGATGAGATGAAATGAATCCAAGCACTCCTATTTATAGGCTGAACAGAGAGCTGGACACGGCCCCGTGTCCGCTGGGCACGGCCCCGTGTCCGTCTGACAATCTCTCTCCTCATTAATTGTAATTCGCAATTACAATAAATGTGCCTGCTGTACTTTTGACACGCCCCCGTGTCCGCTGAGCACGGCCCCGTGATGGGCAATAGAAGCTTCTATGGATTTGTCTTTTCTGCTGCTTCTTGGGCACGGCCCCGTGCTGGCTGAGCACGGGGCGTGTTCAGCCTTCTGTCTTCTCCTTTTTGCTTTGGAAGGTGCCGTTGAGGGGTCGGGCAGTCCACTAATGTTCCTTTCCTTGTATTTATGTTGGATTTAGCTGTCTTTTTGCTTCTTTTGTGTTTTTGAGCTCATTTAATCCTGAAAATACAAAAGGAAGACAAAAACACTCTTTTTCCAATATTAGTACTTAAAAAGGGTTAGTTTTATGCCTCATTTGATGTAATTTATATGTTGCATTTTACACACATCAGGATGCTCGGGCAACGATCAATAAACTTGTTGCGCAGAGGGAAATCAAGCAGGAGAACAGGGAGAGGCAATGGACTCCCTTAACTAAAACCCCCGCGGAAGTTTTGAGCACTGAAGATTATCAGTTCAAGCCACCGATCCCCATGAAAAACAAGCGTGGACAAGACCCAGCCCAGTATTGCGAATATCACAAGGACAGTGGCCATACCACCAACAATTGCATTTCCTTGCTCACGGAGATTGAGAAAGCCCTTAAAAGCGGCGAGCTCACACATCTGCTACAAAATGTGCGCAAGGAAATAAAGCAGATAACTCGAGGAGAGGAAGGCCCGAGTAAAAGGGCGAAAAACTAAGAAGAAACTCTATGGTCTCTGCATAGAAAGACACGATTTATTAAGACAAAGCGGGAGAATGGAGAAAGTTAAGTCTCGCATATTTATTAGCAAACTTTGTAATGGCCTCTGTGCCCTACCCCGAAATAAACAAGCAAAGTTTCTATTATTCTTGTGTTTTTATTACAAAGTGCATGCAATTTCTTTTAGTAAGCGCAAAAACATTATGGTAATTACAAAAAAAAGCCTCATGAACGGTCAGTGATTACTTCACAAACGACCATAAGTTCACACATGAGCTTTATACCAACTTCATTCGCCTTACTCAATCAAAATAATTGTATTCATGCAAAATATTGTAAACTAAAAACACACAACATACTATTCTCGGCGTACAAATACGCCCTAAAAACTATCAAACACGGCAGTGTTTTAGTTACTTGTGCAACAACGCACCAACAAAGAAAGGGATATACATCCCAAATATTACAGAAAATTACTCAATACAATTTCAAAAGAACCTACACTAAATATTCACCCTCATCCGGAAAGATTTCCTTTAGTTGTGCCACGTGATCATCAGATTGCAGCGCAACATTTATAAGATCCATAATGGGAAGCTGCAAGTTGTTAAATTATGCCTTCAAAGCAGTAAGCGCAGCACCAGTGTTAACACCATAAGTCGCGGATTTGCTGATATCCCAATCAACCTTCAAAGCGCTATTCACATGCTGAGAGCACTCAGCGTATCCTTGGGCATACCCATCCTTTCGCGCAGCAACAACTAAACGCGCAACGGTTTTATCCAACTCCTCAGAATTCAACACTGATTCAACAACCTATGAAAATAAGAAAGGGTAAATAACAAGAAGGCGCAAAAACATTCCCGCAATGAAAAATAAGAAGCAACTTACACAGGCAATTCCACAATCTTTCAGCCACGCCATATCACTCTTTAAAGGTTCATGCTCGCTTTCCGTTGTGGCCCGCGCCGTTTCAGAATTTTCCAATTTTTCTTCGGTTTCAGTCAAACGGCGAGAGGTTTCAGCCTTTTCGGAATGCGCAAGTTCCAGTTCCTTTTTAAGTTGTTCCTGGTCAGAAAGCAAAGCAGTAAGTTCTTCTAACTCTTTATCTCTAAGAGCTAGAGTGGCGCAAGCTTGTACCTCTCATTGCTCACTGCGCTCTCTGTGAGAACGCGTTTCTTCTAGCGCAACTTCTACATCAGCCTTCTCCTTTTTCAACTTTTCTACCTCTGCATCCTGTTTCTTCAGTTTTTCAATCTCAGCCTTGAGATTATTGATGACATTGCGGAGATTCATCTTCTCAGAGTTATGTTTCTCACTTATTTTCTTCCAGTTCTTGCCCTCCTCGGAAAGAAGGGCAGCTTCGGCTTCCACTTTTCTTTTCCAGCCCGCAACGGACCACTCTTCAGTTTTCCGATCAACTTCAAACTTAGCCTGATCAGCTTCCAGCTTAGCCTTCAACTGGGCAATTCGGTTTTCATCGTCAACAATTTTCTTCTTAGACATCTAGAAAGCATCCCACTCTTTGTGCATACTATGCCATTCACGCACTATACGATGAGTGGTCGATGCATGAGAAGCAGTTTCCTCAAGGTAAGCATGATAAGTCTGCTCATGAGACCGGCTTTCTTGAAATTTGACTTCCCCCGGCGGAAAGATCCCCTGCAAACAGTCCCGGCACACACGCCAATCCGAGAAAGTATCACCTTTCTTCAAATTCCAAACAGGGGCATGAAGCTCGGAAGCGTCTTTCTCCGAATAAGTTCTGTAATAGTAATCCCCTAGGAGCAGAATTTACAACATATCTGATTTCGCTCCAAATGACACAAGTATCATTTGGAGCGGAATTACATCCTAAGACCACTTTTTGTGTTTTCCAACTCCATACAACCTATCTAAACCTAAGACTCACTAAAGACGTAGTCATCAGACATTCAGTGCACCAACAGACTCCCCCTTGGATGTTGACGAAGTCTTCGGCATTAAGTCTTCAGTCTTTATCTCTTTTCAACCCTGTCTTCTCATTGCATACAATCTTTCTTCATACATGTTCAGCAACTCAATCTAGCTCCTTCTTCAATCTCCCCTTTGATTGTTGATCTAGAATCCTGACTCCCTCTTTCACAAACTCCCCCTCTCGAAATGCTAGGAGTTGAATTCTAGTTCAAACTTTAACATATTGTTGCCATGGGGATTCCTGTAAAATCTCTACCCAAAAATAAGATATATGACAATAATAGTTTCAAATCAAAACTTATCTTTTAACCTTCAGTGTTAGAAATCCACCTAAATATTCAGGTCCAAATAAATGACTCTGATTACTCAATTAATCTACCAAGTCCAACTTAATGACCTTGGTTGATCTGAGACAAATCACACTGACATTTGGTTCAATTTGAATTTCTGAAAATTACAAGTTTCAAATTAATGATCTTGCTTTAACTTTTCAACTTCTCAAACTTATCAAGATTTAGCTCACGACTCATCCTCCAGTCCAGAAATCTCCTGCATCTGCTTTCAATCTTTCGAATCCGAAGATCAACTCTCCACTTTGGTTTGTCAAAAAAATAAAACAGAAATGAAAAATCTTTTTGGATTTTTAATAAAGTTTCTAAATTAGAAATGAAATACAGAACTAAAATACAATAAAAATAAACTATTTACAAACATATTTTTGATGAGCGTGTTAGGGAATCATATCAGCTATTCGACAAATCACAAGTACCGTTAAGCTTCTATTACATACTCAGAATTAAACAATTCGCTTAGATTGTTGATATACTGATCCACTTAAATTTTCACACAATTTTCAATCTGTTCAGGATACGGATTTAGTGTTTTAAAGACTTAAACTTATATGTGTGTCCCACCTCTTGAATATACTCCTGTATCCAGATCCCAATATTCAGTTTTACAGGTAATTATAACACAAATGATATCTTTAAGGGGTTAATAAATTATGAAGAATCATGAGAGCTCAGGTCAGAACTACCGTTCAGTAGAGAGATCATGACTCAACTTTTGGGTGTGTCCCCTTTAGAGTATCTTTTTTACAACAGCATTGCTAAGCAATTTTATTGTCTTATCATATATGCTGAGGGTGATGCTATGTTTCAAGCATTTGCGGAAAGTATTATTCGAGGACTAGGTCAGAACTTCCAATCACCAGAAGTCCCGGAATGATACCCCAGATATCACTGAGTATAAAAACCTAGTATATCAGAAAAAAGGAATCTTTCAAACAAGATTTCAGGGGTTACCTATATATCCAAGTAGTGTTACCCACGAAATAAGCAAGTAAAGATTTATGTTTATATCCCGAACAAACCTACTAAATGTGTAAAAACCAATCGGCATATCATTAGCGAGACTGTTTAACCTTTTAAACATTCCATTTCTTTAGCATACCGTGACTGTCAAGCCGATGTACTATCATTTTCCCTTTTTACACAAGCTCTTTTTCTTGTTTTATATTGTATTTGGATTTTGAAAATATCTCATGTTTTTGTATTTTTGTCATTTTTTATTGTTTTTGTATTTTCTGAAAATATTACCCTATACTCCCCCTAAATACCAAAACAAGTAAAAAATCGACAAACCATTGCAGATTGCTTCTCAACATCATCTACAATGTCTCCTTCATCAACGCCAATGATCTCCTCCAACACCGATAAAAGCTTCATACCATTCAGTTTTAGCAAATACTGAAAACGTGTTCTATCAAATGCTTTGGTATGTAAATTAGCTTTTTGTTCATCAGTGTGGATTTTCTCAATTCGTATCAATTTCTTCTCAAAACAATCACGAATGAAGTGATGACGAATCTCTATGTGTTTCGTTTTAGCGTGATGTACTGGATTTTTAGTAATGTTAATCGCTGCCTCATTATTAACAAAGATAGGGGTGTTTAGAAATTGCAAACCGTAGTCGCGCATCTGTTACTGAATCCACAAGATCTGTGAGCAGCAACTGCTAGCAGATACATACTCCGCTTCACATGTGGATAAAGCCACAGAGGTTTGCTTTTTGCATTGCCAAGTGACCAATCGTGATCCGAAAAACTGGCACCCTGCTGTTGTTGATTTAGCATTAACTTTGCAGCATCCGAAATCGGAATCGGAATACCCTTCGACCGCGAAATCACCTTCTCTTGGATACCACAACCCCAATGATGGAGTTCCTTTCAGGTAGCGTAATATCCTTTTCACAATCACCATATGCGATGCTCTCGGGTTAGATTGAAATCTTGCTGCGAGGCAGGTTGGGTACATGATATCGGGTCTTGAAGCTGTCAAATACATCAGCGACTGATCATGGAACGATACATCGTTTCATCTACCTTCTCTCCAGTGAGATCAGGATTTATCCCATGATTCGTTGCTAATGGGGTGGAAGCTAGAGTAGAACCTGACATCCCGAATTTCTCCAAGATATCATGAACGTACTTCGTTTGATGTATGAAAATTCCTTTGGATAGTTGATCAACCTGCAGACCCAAAAAGAATTTCATCTCACCCATTGATGACATTTCGAATTTCTGCTTCATAACTCGTTCAAAATCTTTGCATAGATCCTCATTTGTTGACCCAAATATGATGTCGTCCACATAAATTTGAACTATCAGAAGATGACCATCGACCTCTTTGGTGAAGAGAGTAGCATCCACTTTTCCACGAATGAAACTGTTGGCTAGTAGGTGTTAAGACAATGTCTCGTACCAAGCTCTCGTGGCCTGGTGTAAACCATACAGCGCTTTGTCTTGCAAGTAGACCGTGTCTTTGTGAAGTGGATCGGTGAAGCCCGGTGGCTGACCGACATATACCTCCTCTTTTACCTTTCCGTAGAGAAAAGCCGATTTTACATCTAACTGATATACTTTGAAGTTTTTCCATGATGCAAATGCTAAGAAGATTCTGATAGGTTCTAGTCTAGCAACTGGAGCATATACTTCAGTGAAATCTATCCCCCTCCTGCTGACTGAAAGCCTGGACTACGAGTCGAGCTTTGTTGCGAACCACAACTCCTCTATCGTCTCTCTTACACTTGAACACCCACTTGGTGTTTATCTTCCTCTGACCATCTGGTAAATCCACTAACTTCCATACTCCCAGCTTTTCAAATTGGCTTAGTTCCTCCTGCATTGCATTGACCCAAGAATCTTCAGTAAGCGCCTCTTTGTAAGTCTTTGGTTCAACCTGCGAGATAAAACAACTCAATGAAAATTCAGTTTGCAAAGGAGCAACTGTTGAATAAAAACATGTAAGCCCTTTATCAATCTGTCTTCGAGTGCGGACGCCTGTCTGCAATTCTCCAATGATCAATTCCTCTGGATGATATGAAAGAGTTCGTGGCATTACTTCGCCTGGAACATCTACATCACCTTCCAGATTAGTAACATTCTGATTTGCATCTTGTTCACTGACTGGGTTTGTTTGACTTGAGATCTGAATTTGCCCCCCCTCAGAATCTGAATCACCACGATCAAATACTGGCATGTTCTCAGATTCTTGATTATCATTCTGTGCCGACTGATTATCTTGAGCAACTTCATTTTGTTGGACATCATCATGTTCACCAGCATTGATTGGACCTGCTTCATCATCATTTGAAGCTCGTTGCAGTCTTCTTGAATACTCAGCTGGGAATCTTTCCTGCGATTCTTCATACTCTCTTAGAATATCCAACTCATCAAAGAAATCCTCTTCTTCTTCCTTTTCTTCTTCCATGTCAAACGAATCCCACAATTTATCATAATTAAAACGCCATGAGTCACCGGGATTTTGAGGCGGCATAGTATACCCCTGACACTCAACATGTTGTGCTTCGATGATCTGCTTCATGCTTGGAACAAAGACACGTCTTTGTGGACTTGAGTAACCCACAAATATTCCTTCGATACTCTTTGGACCAAACTTACCAAAAGGCTCTAGAACTGTACAAGGAGACCCAAACGGTTCTAAAGACTTCAGGTTCGGTTTGCGATTATTGATCAACTCGAAGCATGTCTTGTTGAATTTCTTTACAGTGAGAACCCGGTTGAGTGTATAGCATGCGGCGGAAACTGCTTCTGCCCAAAAATTTATCGGTAGCTTTGAATCAGCAAGCATTGTTCTGGCCGTTTCGATTAGCGTCCTGTTTTTGCGTTCTGCGACTCCATTCTGCTGCGGAGTGTATGGAGCACTAAACTCATGCAATATACCTCTTTCATCACAATATTCTTCCATCTTGTTGTTCTTGAACTCAGTACCATTATCACTTCTAATTCTTCTGATACGCCTTTGGTACAAATTTTCAATCTTTCTGAACAACGCCATCAAACTGTCAAACGTTTCATCTTTCGACTTCAAGAATGATACCCACCAAAATCTGGAATAATCATCAGTAACCACAAGACAGTAGAGATCCCCTGTAATACTTTTGACGTTTACTGGACCAAACAAATCCATATGTAGTTTCTCTAACGGTCTGGAAAATGAATTGACTTGCTTTTTAGGGTGTGACTTTTTCTTTTTCTTGCCTTTGATGCAACTAATGCACTCCCCTTCCAGATGAAAACCTTTGATATTAACTCCAAGAACTAAATCATTGTGCACCAAGTGATTCATTTTTCTAAGATGTATATGCCCCATCTTCCGGTGCCACAACTTCGATTCTTTCTCTGTTGCTCTAGACACAAAACAATGAGCCTGACCCGTGGTTGTAGTAGCTACACTCATGTCCAACACGTACAGATCATTGACTCTTGGTGCCCGCATGATAATCCATTCTTCAGGGATAACAAATCCTGGCTTCAAGATCAAACATTCTTTATCTGTGAAGTGAGTAGTGTACATCCTGTCACAAATCTGCGAGATACTTAGCAGATTATTCTCCAGCTCAGCAATGTAGTTAACTCTCTCAAACGTAACAATCCCATTGGATAACGTTCCTTCACCGACAATTCTACCACCTTGGTTTCCTGCGAATCCCACGTAACCTCCATTGAAATTTCTAACATCGTACAATAATGCAGTCTTCCCTGTCATATGTCGAGACGCTCCGCTATCCATTATCCATCTTGAAATAGCTCTCGGAAGTTCCTGCACATATCACAAACAATTCAATAAAGATGCCGATTCATGCTTCACAATTACCAACTAGGAAGCTCCGGCAAGTCCAAAATCTTTAGTGAGATTTTTATGCCACCCAAGCCCCTTTTGACTCGGGTAACTTAACTTTAATGTGAGTTTTAGCAGTGTAAAGTGGCGGAAAATTTTTATCATTCATTTTCAAACTTTCATCTGATCCAACCTCAACCTTTTTGTATAAGAAAAACTCATCTATTTTAAGTTGACCGGTTGGTTGATTTTTCTTTTGAACATTCTTCTTCTCAGGTGGAGTAGAAGATTGTTTCTCCAATTTTTCATAATAATCCAAAGGAACATTCATCTTTACCGGTGTGGTAGAAGATGATTGTTTTTCCGACACTGAAACCTTTGGTTTATCAACAACTTTTGGCTTCCATGTTTGTTGAGATGATGCAACCCGTTTATAAAATTTGTCATTTTTAGTTACCACATTCCTAACAGGTTCAATTTTTACTTTTGTTTTCTCATTTTTCAAAACTTTCTCAACAACCATTGGAGCTTTTCCTTTTGCTTCAACCTTCTTCTTTTGTTTCTCATCAACTTCAGTCTTAGGCTTGAAGTTGGTGCAATTTCTTGCAATGTGACCAACTTTGTTGCATCTAAAGCATGTACGAGTATCAACTACCCGACTCGTGCCTTCAGACTGAGATTGTGAGGTCCTCTTCGCAAAAAATTCTTCATTTGATTTCGAAAAGATTTCATTTTCCTCATCAGAAAGTGAACTTGAACCGTTCACAAACACCTTCTTTTCAGCAAACCTTTTGTTTTGAAAATTCCTTTTCTGATAACTCTTACCACCCTGATATCCACCCGACCAATTGTTTCGATTGTTGTTATAAAAACGTGGTGGAACTACAGGTTTCTTGTAGTAAGCTTTATCTTTCTCAAAATTCATTTGCCTTTTTGTTTGTTTCAAACTTTTTACTTCAGACAAATCGATTTCAACCATTTCGAACACATTTGTCAATTTTGAAACATTTACATTCTCCAGAGGAAACTCAGAATCCGAATACAACTTATCAGATCCAGCCATCTTGTACATCACAAGACCCGGTTCATCACCTAAGTTGTTTTTGGACTTTTGATTCGGAATGTATTTGTTCAAGAAACATTCAAAATCTCCAGCTGAATCACTATCCAGAACACTTTCAGCCATGCCTTTAACAATCTCAGTTTGAACACTATCATCAGATGATGATGAAGCAAATGTCACATCAATTGAATCAGGAAGTTTCACTTCATTTTCTTCCTCAAGATTAACCAACCCAGATTGTTTTTTCGAATAATTGTCTAGAACTAGTGGTGGAACTTGATGAAACCCAACCCCAGTTCCATCACAGTATACATCTTCGCCTGCTTTGTCTTTCCCGATGGGTTTGGGAATAATGTGTTGCAAAACAAAGCTTGCAGAGCTGTAACTGTTCAATTTCAAATTGATACGCTCATTCTCAATCTTGGCTTCTTCAAACTGAAGTTTCAATTTAGCAATCTCATCCAATTGTTTGTTTATTAATTCTTCTTTGATTCTCAAAACACATTGCAATTGGCAATTTTCTTTGTAAGTTTTACCGTTTCTATCATCATTATCTTTAATCGTGCTTTTAAGCTTCTCAAATTTTTCAGTGATCTGACGATTTTCAAGAACTAACCTTTCATTTTCTTTCCTAACCTTTTCTTGATCAATCTTATCAGTTTCAATTTTGTTAGTTAATTCTTTTAATCGTTCAGTTAAAGCTTTCACCATTTTGTCACGATCAAGGATTTGATCCTCAACACTTCTGACTTTAGCAGTCAGATCCTCAATCTTCTTACCTTTGAGATAAGTGTTTGTACTACAAACCTTGCATTCTTTGATGCAATTTTTGCAATCAACATCACCACTGACCTTCTTACCTGACTCAGTCGTTGACGCGTTTGAACTGACTTGGCTTTTAGACTCAGAAACGGATTTAGAATCTACCTCAAGTGCATTAGCAGCCAGCACCTTGTCAGCCATCTTTCCCATGTTTTCGGCATTCAACTCTTGTGTCGTGTCAATGATCCCAGTGTCAATCTTCTTTGACTTCACTTTCTCTTCTTTTTCTTTCTCTTCTTTCTCCTTCTTCTCTTTCTCTTCTTCTTCTCCACTTCCCCACCATTTCTTCTGCCAATAATCATCTTCAACTTTATACTCTTGGATTATGGTTTCCATATCAAGAGTGTTATGATCAATAGCAATGTTTCCATAGGGGTCAAGATAACATTCTCTGTCTGGATCCCATCTATTTGCTCTTTTTGCCTCAGAAAAGATACCAGATATTCTGATCAATTTGTTCGTGGCTAACTGCCTTCTGTGATTATACTTCTGTTCTTCAGTTCTGTTATCTTTCCAAGGAATAGGTTCATTTTTTTGCCATGAAAGCATATCCAACCGCATCCTCTTCAGGTAACAACTCACTCCAGTCGTAACCTTCATCGTCGTGAATCACCGCAAGAGCTCTAGATTTGTATTTGTTATCCTCAAGTTGCTTCATTCTTGGCGGTTCTGATTTATTCTGATGATAAATCGCCTTTTTGTAGTAATCTTCTCTGAACGGGTTTTCAGATTCATCAGCATACGCGTTTCTGCATTCACGCTTAAAGTGACCTTTTTGTTTGCACTTTAAGCATGTCACATTGGACTTATCAAAGCCCAGCTTGGTAGATGGTCCACCAATTGACTTCCTTCCGGTTATCTCCATAAAACGCTGTGCTCGACGAACTGCATTGGCCATACACCACCTTATGTCGATTAGTTCCATCTCCTCAGGATCTATCTAATCATAATCTTCTTTTGTCAGGTTGGTGTTGCTTATCTTCCCTGCTACAAGACTTTCATAAGATTCTAGCACAGATGCTAGGAAAACCATCTGTTGTTTGGCAGACTCCTCGCTGAAGTTCTGAGCGTTCTTTAAGTCTACATCGATGTTGCATTCAAATAAGTTCTTTGCATCAGACTGGTTTGAATTTGATGAAGACCCACTGTGATATCCACTGTGATATCCACTGCTTTGACTTTCTTTGCTTGTTGTGGAGACATTCTCAGCAGAAAATGCAGTCTTGGGAGATGTACTCTTTGGCATCATGCTCTTTGGATAATACAAATCCAAGTTCTGCTGATAAGACGAATGATTGACTTTGTATGTCTTCTTTAATTCCAACTCGTGACTCTCTAGTCTCTCAATCAGCAAATCTACTGTCAACTCTTCTGGTGGCTTGATAGTATTCTTTAGCATCAACGCATATTATTGCCAATCCATCTCATCTAGTAATGCATCAAACAATTTGTCGACTAGCTCTTCTCGAGAATAATAAATTTCATGTCTCGCTAGTTCCAGCTTCAGATGCCCAAACCTCTCAATCATTTTACAAACTGATTCATTCTTTAAACACCCAAACAAATCAAACTCTTTTCTAAGTAGTTTCTTTTTGTTTTTCACAATTTATGTGCTTCCTATACATTTGTTTTTCAATTTGTTCCAGAGATCTGTAGCACTAGAGTATTCGATCAAAGATATTATATCTTCTCGAACATATTGAAACAGCAATGCAACACATTTCTGCTCAGCAACAAACAAATCTATCTCCTCATTTGTTGTTAAGGTTTCGCCTTTTTTGTTTCCATTATGGTATCCATTTTTTAGACTCTTCCAACTAGGAAAAGCAAAAGCGATCAACCAATCTTCAAACTTCTTGGCCCACCTAATGTATTCTTCGATAGCCATCAACTTCGGGGGTTTGTTGTAGGTTCCGAAAGCACTTTCAACCTCCAATGCATCCGATAACTTTTTCTTCGGATTCGACGTGTTCTCATTGATGTTACTCGAAGATGAATCATTTCCACCATCTCCAGCAAATGCAAATACATCATAAAATGGATTGAAATCATCCATCTTGTACGTACCTGAAAACAATCAGCAAAACACTTAGAAAATTTTTGAAATTTTGAAAAACAGCTAATTCAAGCGGAATCAGCTTATGAACGAAATCACAGAAGATGTTCGAGCGAAATCGGATATATTCTGATTTCGAGCGGAATCTGAAAGAAATCTGATTTTTAAGTCTTTACAAGCGGAATTAGCCTTTTAGAGATGAACTTTACGAGCGGAATCAGATTTTTAGGTATTATCTGCGAAGAACGTTACGAGCGGAATCAGGTTCTTAGGTTATTTTTACCAGTTTTAAGTCTAGTTTTAATCTGATTCTTTGTAGGCTTTGTTAAAACTATGTTTTACACAATATACTCGAAAATCAGACCATTCCGACCGTTGGAACTAGTTCAAATCATAAAAATATAAGGAGAAGTGAGTAGAAATGAGAAATTCTGGTAGAATCAAGTTGTTATGGTATGAACTCCTCGTCCTGAGCTCTGATACCACTTGTTGGACCGTGTTGAGACCCTAAACAGTCAGTATAAGGCAGTTCATCATTGAATACAGAGGCGGAATCAAAGTAAACAATGTCATGCAGCTATATCCTCTTAACTTCCTCTCTATATACACTTTCTGAGTCAAATACAATGATTTCTAACAAAAAATTCTGCAGCACTTCGACTCTGATTTCGCTCCAACCGTTAACAAGTGATATAAGCCAACTCATATATATATAGTCTCTAATTCCGCTCCAAACTACTCATACATTACGAGCGGAATCAAGATGTATCTAGGAGTGGAATCAGCTAGATCATCATGAGCGGAATCACTGAAATCACTTAGGAGCGGAATCATCAGATTATGTTGGAGTGAAATCAACTACCAACATCTAGGAGCGGAATTTACAACATATCTGATTTCGCTCCAAATGACACAAGTTCATTTGGAGCGGAATTACATCCTAAGACCACTTTTTGTGTTTTCCAACTCCATACAACCTATCTAAACCTAAGACTCACTAAAGACGTAGTCATCAGACATTCAGTGCACCAACAACAGGGCACCCCAGTTCTCCGGGAATCTAAGGTTTCGAACCAAACCATCGAAAGTTGCTCTGGGCCACTTTAACGGTGGAAGTTCAGCAGGCATTTCTTCGGATAAGTCTTCTTGGTGTTCTCCGGTTGACAGAAGAGGAAGAAATAACAAATTTTTTCTTAACGGATAATGAAGAAAGGAAGGGGAAAAGTTTTCAACAAAGCAATGATTAACAGAAAGGGGCAACTCAAACAAACTTATATACTCACCGCAATAAATAGCATCGGTAACCGCCATAGCACCTTTTCCGGATATCACAATTACCCAAGCAACAAGTGCGAGTGAGAATCAACACAAACGCGAATTCACGCGCGCGTGCAAAGCACGGACAGTAAGGGACAACTAACAGTGGCAGCCTGTCACTTAGTCCTTACTGTACCAGCCCCATCTAAAGTCAAAGATTTTCAAAATCTTTATAATAAGAAAAGTAAATTTTCTCATAGAAGATTCCCTACTTTCGCGCCAAAAAGCATTTCCCTCTCATAAGTCCAGTGCTCCACTTACTTGCATAAGAGCAACACTAGACTTGGGGGACTTGAAAGGGTAAGGTCCCAAAAACCTTGTAACCAGTACTTAGGACCATACCACAACCTTGTCTTTCAACCCTTTTGACCTTGCGCGGCCGCGCACTGGTCCTACAAAGAAGGCTTAAGAGACAGATAGCAGATAACACTTGCGCTCCAAAAGGAAACCACAAATCCTAGCGCTTTCCTACATAAACAAAGGATGAAAATCCTAAGTTAAACACTTTCGCCTAATAATATCCAGACTTGGATATTATCTACCCAATTGGTGCCATACGATAAAGAGTCACACATGATTATGGCAATAACCTTCTAGAAGGACCCAATCGTGCACCACTAAACGGTTACAACCGTCTGGACACGTGTCATCACCTCAGGCATCCCTGAAATCACGATAATGGCATGAAGTTGGAGAGAAACCTCCACCTGATCACTTTCCACGTGGAAAACCCCCACCCATAGATCTAAACAGCAATCCGTGTGCACTCACGTCGGATCAAGAAGCCTAACGGGAGGAAAATGTAACCGCTTATGGGGTTAGCATCTTCCGTCAACATTTCACCAACGAGTTTTTCCGCCCAAAACTCTCGGTTATAAATATGAGAACAATTCAGGTATGAAATTCAAGTTACACACACTTCGTCAATACCTCTTCTTCTTCGTAAACATATACTTATTCTCACGCCGGAGTCGGGTCAAGGAGAGAACCTCTCTTCTCCCCTTGATGAGGCTAACAGTGCTTTGTTTTGCAGAGTTTACCGGAGAAGAAGGTCAGTTGCATCGGATCAATCGAGAGAGAACAACCCCCCTTTTATGCAGATCCAAACCCCCTAGATAATTCGATTCCGGTCAATTATCTAGTGTTTCTTCACTTGGTAACAAAGAGGAACACTTTCTTCTTTTGTTCTTCAATCTTTGTTAGTTGTTAATGTTTTATTTTTTTCTACTTTTAGAAAGGTTTGACCACCTCACGACTGTAATAAAACGGAATATAATCCCAGATTGTCTAGAGAAACGCTTTTATGCTGTGTCATATATTGGACGGAATATATGGATGGAAAGCCCGCATAGTTTGTTTTTTTATAATTTTACAGACGATTTAGAGAAACAGAGAATACGTTACGAGATTCTTCCAGAATTAGAAAAAGGAGAAAATACACAACGACAAGGGTGCTGGTCTTTTCTCCCACTGTGCAAACTTGAAGAATCTCACCATAACACATTGTAGACTGGTGGGCTTGAAGATCCGTGGGCCCTATCGGTTGTTCCAAATGCAGCTGATGAAACTGGAGCTGTTATATCGGTTGTTTAGTACTTTCGTGATAAATACAATATTCATCTTCGTTATCCTTTGCTTTTATTCAATTCAAGCAGGCACAGATGCTAAACGTACTGTTATTACATCCGAGACGATTCAAGTGAGTCCTATGAAACAAGTGTATGTCTATTCAATTGAGAGCAATCATTGCATTACATTCCCGTTGAAAAAAAGAATCGATAAATTTAGGGAAAATGAGGTTGAAAGATGATAACCAACAGTGTAGGATCTCATTTTACAGCTTAGATAAATTCAGAGGGTATTCTCAAATAATGTTTCATAGATGTTTGAATACCAACAAATGTCCAAAGTGCTGCTTCTTCGTTCGCGTGACGGAAAGCTATCGCGTGACAGAAAGCTATATTGCAAAATTGAAAAATTAAATCGACACATTCAATACGCATCGTATAGGCCTATATACAATGCGTATTACTTTTTTGATAAGGGGACATTGTCAGCCTTTGACTGACCTAGAATTTTAAACCAACCTCAATACGCATCGTATAGACCTATACGATGCGTATTAAGTGTGTCGATTTAATTTCTAAAGGTGTGCCAATAATACGAACCTTTGGTTATTATTAAATATTTTTCATACAATCGGTATTAAAATATAAATGCTCGGAGTTCGGTACTACGATCAAATTTTTAAATAAAGAGTAAATTTCATAAGATTTAATTCCTTTTTTGTCAGACAATTTTGAGTCACCTTCTAATTCGTAACATGTACATTTAAAGATACTCTTATTTATTTTTCAACTTTAAAATTGGTTTTCTCGTTTGATAGATTCTTGTATTACAATATTCTTACTACTATTTTTTCTTTAAAAAAGTTTAGTAATGATTCAAAGGAATAGTTCATCGTTGTATTATTAACCACTGTAGTTGCTTTAAATAATGTTATTGGAAGATAAGTTATACTTATATTGAAATTGTTTACTCATAAATTAGTTCTATTATATATACACAAACATCAAACAATCTGTTAAACATGGTTTGATTAAAAGATAAAAAGATAAGTATTATTAAAGTAGGTTAAAAATAAAGAAATAATATATAATGAGTTGATTGGAAAACAAAAGAGTAAATTATAATAGTTTGATTGTATAATGAAACATAATAGATTATTTAAAAATAAATAAATGTAAAAAACACCCATTTTAGTAAATATTTCTCAAATCAACCATTTTATTAAATATTTTTTCCATCATCACCCTTTGGGGAAAAAAACACATTTTAAGTTTGATATAACATTTCCATCTATAAAAAACTGACTTTTACATTCGTTTATCGTAATCAGATATAACTTAGGAACAATTAGTCGAAACAATATATAATGTATAAACCCAAAAAGAAAAACAAATAAGATATAAACAAAAATATACACCTTAGGACGGAAAAAGGTCAACAGAAGATTCAATTAAGATTGCTTATGCCCAAAATGATTTTGAATATTCATAATGTCGGTTTATTTTGTGGTAAATTAACCTTAGGGTCTAATATGTCTTACTGTTTTAAAAAGTTTAACAAAAGGCCACATTTGACTAATTAACCTTTATTCATTAGTATGTCTGTCGGTGTTAATTTTGTGTGTCTAGATGAGAGAGAAATATTACAATATAGAGTTGGAAAGATTTGAAGTATAAATACGTGATAAAGAGTACATTCTTATTACTACTCATCTCTGGTCTCTACTAGTGCATTACGCAAAGAAAACAATCAAACACTCGTATATACTTGAATTCACACTGAGACGGGTCCAGTATCGTTGTAGTACGCTACATAGATTTAGAGCTTTTTTCATGTGAAGACACGATCCGGATCTGCCGCTCCTTCATTCTCTCTCTCTCTCTCTCTCTCTCTCTCTCTCTATACATCACCATCACCATCTCCATCTTCATCTCTCAAGAGAGAAGAGTAGTGGGAGCCTTAATTATCTTTGATAGTTCGTTGATAATTAAAGAAAAAAACACAAAGATATGGATGAACAGTATGGGATAACGGATCTGACTCACTATATGAACGGGCGGCCGATATTCACCGGCGTCCCACAGCCACCAAGTCAGCCTCATGATCTTCACTATGACATGGCCATGTTGGGAGGTGGTGGTGGGGTGATGTTTCGATCAGAATCCACTACGGGTACAGGCTCGACAACTGCGAGTCTGAGTGCTGGTGGTGGTGGGTTGGAGATGGAAATGGGTGGTGGTCTTGAAATTGAAATTGGTGGTGGTGGTGGTGGGAATTGTAGGTGGCCAAGGCAAGAAACTTTAACACTTTTGGAGGTCAGATCAAGTCTTGATTCTAAGTTCAAAGAAGCTAATCAGAAAGGCCCCTTGTGGGATGAAGTTTCAAGGTTTCTCTCTCTCTCTCTCTCTCTCTCTCTCTCTCTCTCTCTCTCTCTCTCTCTCAACATCTCATAATTTCTTACTGTGAACCTTTATTGTTGTTCATCATCACCATCACCATTATTAGCTTATAAGTCTTTGAAATGTCTTTTATTCATTGTTTTAAAGACAACAATTTTGACGTTAAGTTGAACCTTGTATCCAAACTTGAAAAAGCTCAACAATTTGCTATTGCATCAAGAATTATCTTTATAAAACCCTTTTTTATTTTTGTTTCATTTTCAACTCTATTGTTCTTCATCATCATCCCCATTATCTTATATATTTTGGAGATCTTTTTTCATAGTTTAAAAACAAGAACTTTGGCATTAAGTTGTATTTTGTATCACCTAAAAAGGCAACTTCAAGAAACTCAACAATTGTCAAGAGTTATATTGGAAACTTTTTTGTATTGTTCAAAGAAGTATTACTTGATAAGTTGAATTTTGCATCACTTAAAAAGGCACTTTCTTACTTATCTAAACTAAATTTTACATCCCAACTCCATGAAACTTAAATATTTGCTATTGCGTAAAAAATATCTTGAGAAAACCATTTTTAATTGTCTTCTTTTGTTTTAAATTACCTTCATTTCCTATCCAACCCTTTATAGTTCTTCATCATCAACACCATTATCATCTAACAAATCTTGGAAACCATTTGTTCATAATTTAAAGACAATAATTTTGGCATTAAGCTGAATTAGGAAAATTTTAAATACCAACTTCAGAAAACTCCGCAATTTGGTCAAGAATTATATTTGAAACCCAACTCCAAGAAACTCAACAATTTTGACAAGAATTATATTGGAAACCCAACTCCAAGAAACTTAAATATTTTGACAAGAATTATATTGGAAACCCAACTCCAAGAAACTCAACAATTTTGACAAGAATTATATTGGAAACCCATCTCCAAGAAACTCAACAGTTTTGTCAAGAATTATATTGGAAACCTTTTTGCATTTTTACTTTATTGACAATATTTTTGGTATTAAGTTAATGTTTGCATCACTAAAGATGGCACTTGTATAAAGCTATATTTAAATTTTATTACTTATAATACAAACCCTTTTTTAATTTTTTTTTCTTTTATTTGCTACCTTTTCTATCTAACAATTTAGAAAATGTCTTAAAGGACTTCTGTTTTGGAATTGATAGCTTTGTAGCTAGTGTTTTGACAGGCTTTCCGATTGTTTCAGTTTACTGAAGTAGCCTCAGCCTTAAAATGGCGTACAAGAACTTACCTTTCATTAATACTCCAATTTAGGTTAACAGTATGCGCAGACCGAGAAACAACATGAAACTTGTACTCCTTAGCAAAGATCACTATCACTTCAGTCTTTTTATCTTTTTCTTGTCATTGAGTGTTCTGATCAACCAATTTAAATGTTTTGTACATATTCATTTTTTCTTGTGTTTTCAGGATCATGTCGGAAGAACATGGGTATCAAAGAAGTGGGAAAAAATGCAGGGAAAAGTTTGAAAACCTGTACAAATATTACAAGAAGACTAAAGAAGGCAAAGCTGGACGACAAGATGGGAAACATTACCGCTTTTTTCGACAACTCGAAGCTCTCTACGGTGAAACCAGTACAAGTGTTAATCCTAATCCTAATCTTAATCCGAACCCGACCGCTTATCCGGGAATTGATCTTCAAGCTCATAAACACTCAAATAACAATTACCAAGAACTCTTTAAACCTGCCCCTTCCAGGCTGTGTGATAGTCCTAGCCTCTCCAACAATTCGTCTGCTTTCGACACCTGTTCATCGGGTTACAGCAATCCGAATGCATTCATGGACAAGAGTGATTGTGTCGATAAGACAATTAGCAAGAGGCATTTGGGGAAACGGGGTTGGAAGACGAAGATCAAGGAGTTCGTTGATGCACAAATGAAGAAGGTTATGGAGAAACAGGAGGAGTGGATGGAGAAGATGATGAGGTCTATAGAGCAAAAGGAACGAGAGAGGGTTTTAAGAGAAGAACAATGGAGGAAGGAAGAAGCTGCTAGGTTTGAGAAAGAGCACAAGTTGTGGGCGAATGAACGAGCATGGATGGAGTCTCGAGATTCAGCTTTGATGGAAGCCTTGCAGAAACTAAACGGGAAGGAGTCACATCAGAAGTCTTCTCCTGGTGACCAAAGCCAACATGATCATAACAACGGGAAGACTGACACCACTGTGAATCTCAACGCCTGGGCTGAAAACGAGCTCACGCGGCTAATTCAGCTACGCACCAGCTTGGAAATAAGATTCGAACATGCAAGCGGGGATATGGAAGAGCTTCTATGGGAAGAAGTTGCATCAAAAATGTCTTGTTTGGGGTACAATAGGAATGCTGTAACATGCAAGAACAAGTGGGATAGCATAAATGAGTTCCTACTTAAAACCAAGAAACGAAAAGAGAATTCAAGAAGCACGAATTCGTTTACTCACCAGAACAATGAATCTCTTCCACATATGTTCCATCATCAGGCTGGAAGTTTTGGTCAATCTGATCAACGACTGGTTGCACCGAATGATGAGCAGAATGATGGTAGCCATAGGTTTCTTGTGGTTGATCATCAGAATATGTGGGATGGTTATGGCATGAAGCTAAGGATGGGTGAGGATCATTAGCCTATATTTCTTAGATGTGTGGAAGTGTACTAGATATTAGGAAAGATGGTTTACTATTCAGTCGTGGGAAGATGATATTTGACAAAGTTTGGTGTGTGAATAAGGAATTCAATATTTCTTATTATATATGAGATGCTTCAGTAGTATATGTATGCTATTATTATATTAAACATTTTAGGAATTCATGCTTCATTTTTTTTTTGTTGTAATTAACTAATAGTCTATATCATCCCAAGATTAATGCTTCTTGTTGTCTTATTCTCTTTTTCTTTGGCGTGACTCTTGTCTTCTCTGGATATGTTTTGTCTAGTTTCTCTTTAGAACAGGTAATGTTTTGCAGTAAGTAACCATTGGACTTTCGTTTCGAGGTAATGGATGATTTTTTCGAATCCGATGAACATGATTGGCTAGAAATCAGCCCTTTAGTGGTTTTCCTTAAGGTTACAGTATCATTAAGCAATATTGTTGCTCAACAAATGTTTTTCAGTTTAGTTTCTTGGAAAAGGTAGGAAAGCACATTTTCACAATAGAGAGGAAGCAAGACATATGAAAACTTCAGTTAATAGTGATTAATAAAGCATCGCGACACGATACCTAGAAATGTCGAAAGAGATTGCATCATCAAAGGTGTAACGGTGCATTATGTAGACTTACCCTTTTTTCGTCACCAGAGTCCTGATTATTGATATAGTTCTCAACACCTAATTTATCACCCATGTCTAGCCTTAAAGCACCAATTTCAATTAATTATCACACTGTTAACAGAAAGGGATGGCTACGTTAAACTTGTATGCCCAGTTACACCATTAACCATTACAAGATTTTTAAGGAGTTATTATATTTTGACACGAAGTGATGTAAAGGTTAATTTATTTATAAAATAGTTTGTAGAAGTTATAAATTTTTTAATTAGAATAACTTAAATAATTTAAATGATAGTTTACTGATTTTAATTAGACTAAATAATTTAAATGATAGTTTACTGATTTTAAATATAGAATTCATTAAGTATCAAAATTAGTTGATAATATACATTCAAACGAAATAATCAATTGGTGTTTGTTTTAGTTGAAGACCTGGAACAAATTGAGTCGTCATGCTTATTTCAAAATGGTTTGTCATGAGTTATTCTAATTTCTTGCATAGATATGGATTTTTGGAACAAAAAGTTATTTCATCCACATAGATTTAATCTAGAAGTGCGTAACCGTTATGTGTTTTTAAGAAAAATGTGGTGTTGGTGGTTCCTTTAGTGATTCTAGGTTAAATAAGAATTTGGAAAGGTTTCGTTCCAGGATCTTGGAGCAAGCGATAACTCGTATAAAGCTTTATCTAATTTTTAGACATGATTAGGATATTTTTGTGACAATAAAATCCCCAGAGGTTGTAAACGCATACTTCTATATTTCATTCAGGTTGGTTGAGTTGACATCCATTTCATATAACTTGAAATCATTGAAGGCAACATATGCTAAGAAAATTTTGACGGCTTTACTTGGCAGTAAATGTCACAACCTCCGACCCTACCCTGCGTGAGAGCCGTGAGCAGATACAAGTGACACCGGTATTTATTAAAATTATTGAAGAGGAAAATTTATTAGGACTGGGTGTTAGTCAGAGTTCTCAAAACACCGTAGTTTTCATTTCATAAACTTTGGGATGAAACCCATATTTACATAAAGGATTTTCACAGTGACAAACCGTTGATTACAAAACAAGTTTTATTCAGGGTTACATAACCATTTATTTAAGTATTGAGTGCCTTGTAGCACTTTTCATTCTCTTCACAGTAAATCAAGTGAAACGTGTTTTAAAAACATTTGATTAGTGAAAAATACTGGCGAGTTCATTCCATTTGTATAAAAGACACAAAGTATTGTAATTACAGCATTAAGAGTTTTTATATTTGTTTATATCTTTCAATTACCCACCGTACTTGTCACTCGCCCATTTCGGTGACTACGGTCATATCACTATTGGCTAACCCTTTGTCCAATAGTAAAGCTTATCAAGTAATGTATACAAAACCCCACATACTGGTTGTAATTTCAGAATACAAAGACTTAATCACAATAAATACAACTTGGAAAACATTTGATAAAAAGATAATGACTCACTTTGCAGATTTAGGGTTTTCAGTAATAACCTTCAAGTCTAAGTCCAGGATTCCTAATTAAACACACAATGCAACACGTATTAGTGTATTAACCCAATTCAAACTTCAACGATAATCACGAGATTAAAACCTCAACGTAGATGACAAAGTATAGCCTTATTCAGACAGGACTTTAACATCCGTTGATGTGGTTTCAAATCGATTGGACAGGGTATCGTACCAGTGATTAAAGTTAGCACGCTGATTACAGAGCAGAGTTTCAAGGCTTAGGGGCTTCGGGTATTCGAACAACAGTTTGAGAGAGAAATAGAATCAATATATAAATCGAAAAAGTGCACTGAGACTTCTCCCACGGCTGCCCTTATATGGCCCACATGGCTTTCTCCTGCGCGTCGTTGGAGAATTAAGGGAATCCTCCGCGTGGCGCATGGCTCGTAGCTATGGCCAGGTCAGCCTCGTCAACCGCATAGCCTTGCCATTTGTCGCGAAACGGTGCCATGTGGCCTGGTACTCTCCCACACACCGCGAGAGTTGTAGGGGTATCCCCCGCGTGGCGCCTGGGATACCAGGATGTGGATTCCTTGTTTTTCGTGCTGGGTCTATTCGTGCGTGTCTGTGGTTTCGATCGTGATTCTTTCTAAGGTATTTTGGGAGTTGTTACATCCTCCCCACCTTGTTTAAAATCTCGTCCTCGAGACTCACTGAAACAAGGATGGATATTTTCGTTTCATCTTTGATTCTAATTCCCAACTATATTCTTGTCCTCATTTCGAATCCTATTTTACTTTAATCAGAACTGATCTCTTACGCTTGAGATTCATAACCTTACTATCTTCGATTTGGAGAGGTTTCTTAATAAATATTAAATTTTCACTTACCTCTATATGTCTTGAAGAAGTACCATCAAAGATTCATCAGCTGAACACTTTCGTAGATTACATAAATGAAATAAATCATGTATACCAGCTGTAACGCCTGCGTTTTGAAACTTTCACATTTTGGCAAGTCTCGTCCTTGTAATACTTAATGTTGCCAATTGAGCCTTAAACTATGTTAAACTATGAGAAACTTTCCCCAATGTGATACTTTGTGAAACTTTGACACTATGTGAAATTTTTATGATATGTGATGCTAGACTCTTGTGAATCTTGACTCTTGTGATACTATGAAACTCGAATCTTGAAACTTGACACTTATTGTAGGATCGTTTTCTGACCCGAATAAGTCGATCAGAAGAGTTTTTCTTAATACGAAAGACGGAAACAGACGTATCAAGTTCAATTCAGCTAGATATACACTTTAAACTGTCTTTTGATTGATTTGACAAAGATTTACAGTGAATAGACACTTCGGCTCTCAAACCGGAAATCCAGAACTCTTCCAAACGAAATCAGGAGACACCTATATATAGGCAAGTTAATTTCGCATGGACCATTTCATGCGAAATCAAGTTTCATGCGAAACTTAATTTCGTACGAAATTACTGCTTAATTTCGTACGGAATTACCTGTGTAATTTCATGCGAAATTACCCCTAAACACATTTTTCTCATTTTGCGTGCCCCGATCTATCTATTACAATACAAGACTCGATACAAGACGAAGTCGACAGACACATGCACCAACAGACTCCCCCTCGGATGTTGACGAAGTCTTCGGTCTCGAGTCTTCAATCCTCAGTCTTTATTTGTCTTCTCGAACTTTTCCAAAGTATCTAACAATGTAAAGCATCCTCAATCTTCTCTCTTTTCTTCATGTCCAGGATCTCGATCTGGCTCTTATCTCACTATCATCCCAAGATCTGTAGCTGGCTCTTACACTCTCTTGATCAGATCTCTTGATTCCTTAAGTTCATCAGCATCAGCAACTAGCATGAACTTCAGGTCCAGGATCAGAACTTGGCTCTATACAACTACAGACTCCTCCTAAAATTGTACTTGGGATCGTAGTCTGACTTTCACAAGTTCAAGATTGTAACCTGGCTCACATCCTGCTCAGGATCAAAACCTGGCTAACCTGCACATTCTTAACCCAGAAATAAATTTCACAAATTTAAAATTTTACAAATTTATTCTCTGCTTACCACTTGTAAACACAAATCAAAAAATGATTTTACAATGTTAATCACTGATGAACTACTAGTAAAAATAACATTTTCATTTTCAAACACTTTTTCATCTTAAACATCTTAAACAAACTCTCCCAAACCTTATGTTCATCATGCTTAGCACTTGGAATTTTGAAAATCAGCTCTTCAACACCAGTTGTCGAAAATCTTTTTGGATTTTTCAAAAATTATGCTAAAACACACTAAAAATCTTTTTGGACTTTGAGATTTTGAAAGAAAATGCAGAGAAGAAAAATATACAAACAATATTTTTGCGAGTTTGTGTAAGAGGATCATATCAGTTTTTGAGACAAATCACCAACACCGTTAAGCTTTATACATTTTCAGTTCTAAACGATTCACTTAGATTGTCAGTATACTGATCCACTTAAATTCTCACACAAAGTTCAACTGTTTCGAGATATGAGATTAATGTTTTAAGAACTTGAACTTATTCGCGTGTCCCACCTCAAATATTCAGTCTTACATGTGAGTATACCTAGATGATATCTGTAAAGGGTTAAATTGCGAGGGCCGTGAGAGCTCAGGCTATTGCTTCCGCAAAATCAGAGAGATGACGGCTTCGACTTTTGGTGTGTTCCTTTTAGAGAATATTTTCTTCAACAGCACATGATTAGCATTTTTCAATGTTTCATCATTTTTTATGCTAAGGGGGGGTTCTATATTTCAAGCAAGCGTAAAGTATTATACGGGGACTAGGCCATTGCTTCCGCAAAATCAGAAGTCCCGGGATAATACCCCAGATATCACTGAGTATAAAGACCTAGTATCTTAGAAAGAGGGACCTTTCAAACAAGATTTCGGAGGTTACCCATATATCCGAGAGATGTTCCCCACGATATAAGTAAGTTTGAAATTTAGGTTTATATCTCGTCACAATCTACTAAATGTGTAAAAACCTACTGGCACATCATCAGTGAGACCGTTTATCACATTTTGATCTTCCCAATTCTTTAGCATGTTGTGATAGTCCACTGATGTACTATCATTTCCTCTTTTTTCAACAAAACTCATTTTACATTTTATTATGTTTTTGACTTTTTCAAATTTTCAAATGTTTGGATTTTCTGAAATTCTTACTCCCCCTAAAATGCAAAACCATTTAAAAAATTTGAAAACAAATTGTACAAGTAAAGTGACAACTGTTGTGAATTGCTTCAATTCGCCATCCACTTGGCATAAACAATCAGAACTCCCCCTCACAACAAACTATTTTCCCATTGTGATTTCAAAACACTTAAGTTTGTTTTAATCAAATGGTTTTTTCAGAAAATTAGTTTTGTTGATTTTACAACTTGTAGGAATGGGGATCAATTCATCACATTGTTCTTCTTTAACCACTTGAAAAATATAACAATTTTAAGTTCAACAATTACCATTTGTAGAAAATCAAGTACAACTTAATGTCTCTGATTTACCACTTGCAAGTGAAAACCTTCTTCAACCACATATAGTTTAACTTATCAACCAAAACCACTTGTAAGTCGAAATATCACTTTCGTAAATTTCTCAAGAAAGATGCCGATACCTGCTCCACACTTATCAACCTGGGAGCTCCGGCAAGTCCTGATTTTTCAATCATCATAATAGGTTCCATCCCAGTCACAAACCTGGGATGACCCATCTTTACCTGCCGGTTTCTTTATTTTCTTCTCATAAAATTCCTTTACCCCTTTGACCTTTCTATCAACCATTTTACCAAACATATTTTGCACTTTGGGGCTAAAAGCTTTTTCAATATCAAATTCTATCTTTTCAGAGAAAATTTGATTTGAAATCTCAATTTTACCAACTTTTTGTTTAAAATTTTCAGCCCTCAATGGTGGAAAATTAACATCATCCATTGGAGGAACTGATGTTTCCAATTTTAACTCAACACATAGCTCCTCTGAATTTGTGGAATCAGATTCATCGCCTGAAAATAGCTCCTCTGATTTTGACGAATCAGAATCATTGCTAGAACTATCAACAGATTTCTTAACAACCCACTTTTGATTGTCAAGATTTGCTTTTCTCTTGTAAAACCTTGTTGAACATTCACCAACCTCAAACTTCAAATTTTTGAAAACTATAAAAGGTTTGATTGGTGGTTCATTTTCAACCATCTTTTCTTTCTGTTTAAGAAACACTCCCTGTTTATTTTGAATTGCCTTTGGACAATTCCTGGCAATATGACCAACAATTTTGCAATGAAAACAAGTTCTTGTCTCCTTTTTCTGTTGAGCAACATTTTTCTCCATTTCTTCTTGCTTCTTAGCAAGGAATTCTTTTTTTGATTGATTCCTGAACAACTTTTCCTTTTCCTCTTCAGATGATATTTCTAAAACAAACACAGTTTTTGGTTTATAAGTTTTCTCATTTTTATGATTTTTCGGTGGAATAAAACCTGATCCCTTTCTTTTGAAATTACCGTTATGGTTTGGTTTCTTTTGAAAACCTGAACCAGAACCATAACCTTTTTTCTTGTTTTCCCTTTGTTGAACTCTTGAAGTGTATTTTTTAGGTTTATCAGAAAGATTTACATCTTTTATTTCAGAAATTTTAATTTCTGTTAGTTAAAAACCTTTTTAACCAATTCAGTTTTGACACCTCTTATTGGAAATTCTTTATCAGAATATAATTTGTCAGAATCATTCAAAGTATAAGCTACTTTGAACATTTCGTCATTCAAATTAGACTTTGATAACATAAATTCTTTATTGTAAACCCGTTTCTCATTTTTGACTATTGACTTTGACTTGTCAGACTTTGACTCTGAGTTTGACTCCTTAGTTTCATCGTTATCCAACACCTGATCGACCACTTTCTTTATTAATTCAGACTCATGATCAGTATCAGACGATGTGAAAGTAACATCAATATTGTCTGGCAAATTTTCTGTAGACTCAGACTCCCACTGTAAATTGGTTGCCTTTTTTACTCTTTCTAAATTTGGATTTCTAGGAGAATATCCATTTTCAAGTGGGGGTGGACACTTTGTATAACTGGCACTGTGTTTCTTACCAGAAATCTTCACTTCAGTATCCTTTTTCTTTTCAGAACTCTTGTCTTCAGACATTTCATCTTCATCAAATGCCTTCATACCTTCAACAGTTGGATAAATCTTATCAATAACATAAGAAGTACATGAATAACTTTTTAACAACCTATTTACTCTCTCTGTTTCAATCCTTTGGGTTTCCAATTTCTGTTCCAGCACAGCACACTTCTCAATGTAATTGTTGACAACTTTTTGTTTTGTCATGAAAGCTCCTTGAAGTGTCTTCATTGCTGTTGCTTATTCACTGCTTGTTTGATTGTATTGATTCATGGCTTTGTTAAGAACATCATAAGATTCTTTCAATCTGTTCATGTTGTGTATCAAAGTACTGTTTTGCTTCTTTACTGCTTCACAGTTCTCACATATCACCGGAATCTTTTATGCATCAACTTCAGTTTCAACTGTGAAAACTGGAATATCTTTAACCTTTTTCCTTATCACACGAACTTCTTCATCATCACTGCTGACAGGTTTCTTAACTTTCTTCTTTTTCTTTTTAACTTTTCCATTATCACTGTCACTCTCTTCCATCAGCTTTAAGTGCGCTTCCATTTTCCTTGCATAATAATCATCATCATTATCACTGTCATCAGCAACTCGAGCAACAAAGGCTTTGTGATTTAAAGTTTTGTTAGGATCATAATCATCCCAACTGAAATTTGCCCAGCTAAACCCTTCTGGTAATTTTTCATCATCTTGGTTTATAAGACATGCTTTACAGCCAACCAACTGGGGTAGCCCAGTTGGCCACCGACACCCACCTCTTACCAAGAGGTACCGGGTTCGAGTCCTGGGGAATACACGGAAGTGCCCAGGGTGAGAGCTCGGCAAGGGGAATTCACCGCCAGGGCGCTTGGTCGGGTAGCAAACTGGGGAGGGGGATCCCTCCCGCGGTCAGGGGTACCGTGCATTTACCCCCGACATGCTTTACAGCCAGCTGAAACATATTTGTCCCAACTGAAACCACTTGTAGACTTTTTATCATCTTGATTCACCATACAAGCTCTCTTTGATGACTCCTCGATTGTTTTTCTGGCATGTGCAGTTTGTGGTTCTTGTTGATGTGATTGTTGAGCAACTTGATGATAAATTGCTTTCCAATAGTAATCATTGTTGTTGAACGGATTTTGAGCTCCACTTGCTTCGCGATTTGTGCACTCCATCTTGAAGTGTCCTTTCTCCCTGCAACGAAAACAAGTAACTTTAGATTTATCAAAACCTAAAGTAGAAACATTTGCATCACGGAAATCATCTCTTCCCGTAATTTGTTTAAACTTTTCGGCTCTTCTCAAAACACTCGCCAAACACCACTTTATATCCATTAATTCCATCTCCTCAGCATCAATCTGATCGTAATCCTCTTTTGTCAACATTGGATTCCCGATCCTTCCTGCCACTAAACTCTCATATGACTCTAACACAGTCACCAACAAAGACATGTGACTTTTTGCAACCTCCTCAGTGTAATTTTTACCATTTTCAAGATCTAATACCATGTTGCACTGTAATTTCTTTCCATTCTTTGTTGTTGAAAAGTTTGGATCATATGATGGATATGAAGAAAAACTCGTTTTGTTGTTTGAACTTGTAGATGACCCTCCAGAAGAACTCTTAGCATTGAAAGCAGTCTCAACATTTGGTGACATGTTGGTCTTGTCACGGATACCTCCTTTGTAATAAAGACCGATATCATGTTCACCATCAAATCCTTCATTCTTGAGATTTCTCTTTGTTCCATCTCTTGAGCTTCAATCTTTTCAATGAACTTATTGTAACAACCCTCGGTAAAACCAACACCCTTATAATATTTCTAACACCCTATTATATCTTAAAATATTCTAATGTGTCTTATAATACACCCCGTATGTGAAAACCGAGCCCAAATTATGTTATAGTTTATAAAATAAATTAAAAACAAGAAATAGTAAGCTGAGGCGGGTCGCGTAAGATCCCACCTCAAGCTCACGCGGGCCGTATCAAGACCAGACTTTGACTCTGCTGACTTCTTTGGTTCAAGCGGGCCGCGTAAGACCTCGTCTAAGTTGACGCGGGCCGCGACATATCATGAAACGCGAAATCATCCGGTGTCGACACGTGTCGACATCGTGTCGAGTCTACTTGGTGATCAGGCAAAGCTATATGTTTACCGCGTGTTGACGCGGGCCGCGTAAGGCTTGGCCTTACTTTACGCGGGCCGCGTGAGGACCAGATTACACGACTATATAAGAAGGCCATCAGATTACAATTTCCATCGCTCATTCACACTTCTCAATCTCGAATTCTGAAAGTATTAAGCATTATAGTCGGGTACTATACCCCTAATTAGCGAGGTTCTGCTCTGTTGTAAGTATTATAACCCCAGTTTCATAATAGTTACGCTGCCCGTTTGATTTAGGGTTCTGTAACAACTGTCGTGGTTCTGCCCGACGTAGTTGTTGGAATACCGTCTGGGGGAGGGTATCATTAATAATTTCAAAGGGTTACGATACTAACCAATGTACATTTTTATAAATTATAGATTATACCCAGGAAACCCTTACGAGAAGCCTAAGATAGCAATGTGAGTTTATCCTCTTTTTATTAATATTTTTGGAATATTTTACAAAACCTTAATTGTTTACAATGTGATTAAGCGGTGATTGAGTCTTTGTAGTTCTTCAATTACTGCCGGTATTATGGGGTTTTGTATACAAAATTTATTACTACTTGCGAGTAGTAAGTCGGGAACGACAGTACATTACCATTGGACAACGAGTTAGCCAATGGGTAATTTGACCATAGCCATAGATCCGGTGGAGTGGCAAATACTGAATGAGTAATTGTGTAGAAATAAACAATGTGATCGCTCTCAATACTGTTTTAATTGATAAAATGTTTCTTGATTAAACTGGGATTCACTCACCAGTATTTCTGACTGACAAATGTTTTTTAAAACGCGTTACAGGTAACACAATGTGAACAGCCAATTAGTGAAAAGCCAGCTGGAGAGCACTGAAGGCTTGGGAAAAATGTGGCTATAAAAGTTACCTAATAAACGATGTTTTAAATTCAATAAAATAGGGTTTGTCCCTATAAATGTATTGTAATAAGAAACTTGGGTTTTGCCCATGTTATTATTAATATAAAAGAAGGTGGTTTTACTCTGATAAACATTTCCTAACTACGGTCCTGATGTAAATTTTGCTGCGAGATTAAACAACCTGGTACCACCAAACTCTGAGTTCGCGTCCGCCCGTTCCCGTGGAACAGGGATCGGGGGTTGCTACAGAAGGTGGTATCAGAGCCTAGCCACTAGTCTGAGCCAAAGAAGTGTTCTGCTGACACTTAAATTTTAAATTTTGTGTTAGGAAATAAATTATGGAAATACATGCATAACTGTAATTATGTGTTATGTGTTATTTGACTATTTGTTAGTTTCAGTATGAGTGATCAAGGACCATCAGACGTGAATCGTCAGTTAGCTGATTCACCTAGGAGTGAAGGTACATCATCACAGCCTGCCCTTTCAGGGTATTCTGCTGATCAGGAAGACGGAATATTTGCTTTTAGAGCTAAATCTGAAGAGCCATTTCCTAATAAGAAACGAGGATGATTCAGTAAAGAAGCTTTTGCTCGTAGGAAAAGAATGCGAAAATTGCAACAGCAAATGGCTTTAGCAGCTATTAAGCGAGAGACAGATGCCCATACTCAAGATATGCTAAATAGAAGCTTAGCTAAATTCCATATCTTAGCTACGACTGCTGCTGACCCAGGTTTGGAACAACTAGTAGCCTCACAACCACAAAACCCAGAACAACCCATGGAGATAGAAAATCAGGAAAACCAAGTGGAGATGTACGATTTTAATCCAAAAGAAATCCCTAGAGTGCCTGCACCAAACCCTCTAGACCCGAATTACGACCCCTGGTGGGACGACAATAGGGATTTTGTGCAACGTTACCCTATCCAGGATTATCCACCCATACAGAACATAGAAGTTTACCCAGGTATGGACCCTTTAGATCCCTATTATCAAGATGATTATATTAGGGAAATATTAGAGGATCCATACCATCTCCGAAATCATACCCCTCCATATCAGGAACCAGCGCCACAGATTCCAAACCTAGTCCGAGAACCTGCACCCCCAATGAGTGCAGAAAACATGCAAGAACTTAGGACTTTCGGGGAGGAAATTTTAGAAAGCAGTGAGAGGATGCGTCAGGTGGGAGAGCGTCTCGTATGGCAATACGATGAGCGCAATATGGATTTTTGGATGAATCCATATCCGTGAATGTTAGAATGAAGGAAGCGGTAGTAATAATAATAAAATAAAAATAAAATAAAAGTATGTGTGTATGGATGCATATTACTATTTTATTTCTGTTGGTATTGTAATCTTTATTTCTGTACTAGTGTGTAATAGACGCATAGTATATGAAAAAGAGTATAGTCGCAATGATTGACGGTTTTGGTTAAATTGCGTGTCATGTAATTAACTATATTACCTATTATTTGTGATATTAATATGGGGTAAATGTTTCAAATTCAGATGGCCGACGAAGGAAATCAAGGAAATCTGAATAACGATAACCAGAGTAACATTAATGTGGTTAATGATAATCCAAGCATCAATAACAATAACAATCAAGTGGACAATAGTGCTATCCAACACATAGTAGCACAGGGAATTATAGATGCAATGCTATTTATTCTTCAAACTGTTAAAGATGCTGATAATAAAAGTAAGCATAGCAGTAAGCGACCAAGTGAACCAGAAAACAGCGTGAACAATGGACCTGTACTTCAAATGCCCATTCCCAAAAGAAGAAGAACTGTGCCTTATGGTTGTTCTTATAAGGAATTCTGGACTTGTAAACCAATGGAATTCTCGGGCAATGAAGGGGCCATTGCAACCTTACGCTGGATAGAAAAGACTGAGGCAGTCTTAAGGATAAGCAAATGTGCTGAAGAAGATAAGATACTGTTTGCTTCTAATCTATTTAAGAATGCAGCACTAGAATGGTGGAACACTATCCTCCAAACAAAAGGAAGTGATAGAACCTATAATATGGAATGGGAAGAGTTTAAGAACAAGGTAGAAAGGAAATTCTGCCCTCCAAATGAAAAAGAGCAGATAGCAAACAAATTGCTAAACCTTAGAATGACTGGTGTGGATAGTAAGAGATACACTAAAATATTCTTTGAATATGCTAGAATAGTGCCAACTCTTGCTTCACCAGAACCAGTGTTAATTTCCTGTTATATTTGGGGATTAATTGGGGAGATAAGACACGTAGTTAAGGCAGCTAGACCTCAAACCATAGAAGAAGCTGTAGAACTAGCCAATACCTTGACTGATGAGTTAGTTTGTACCCGAGAAGAGGATCAAAGAAGGAGCCTAACCCAGAAGTTGACTCAAGAATTTCGTTCTGGAAATTCTAACCGTGGGAAAAATATAGGTTCTACCTCTGCACCCTACTGTAGGTATTGCAAAAGAAAGCATTCCGGAAGATGTTCCATATCTTGTAATTTTTGCAAAATATCGAGACACAAGGAAGAAAATTGCAAGAAGAAAGCTAACAGCCGGGTATGTTACAATTGCGGAGAACAAGGTCATATTAAGCTAAATTGTCCAAAATTTGCCCCAGCTCCAGACAACAAGAATACTAAAAATTCTAGAGCATTTGTTCTGACTGCAGAAGAAGCTAAGATGATTCTAGATGTCATAGCTGGTACGTTTTTAGTTAATGATGTCTTTGCTAAAGTATTATTTGACTCTGGTGCAAACCAAAGTTTTATTAATACATCATTTTACAAATTTCTAAACCAGTCATTAACTAAACTACCACATGAATGCTTAGTAGAAACAGCTAATGGAGAAACCGTTAGAATTTCTGAAATCTTGCAGGGAGCAAGTATAGAAATTTCAAATCAGAAATTTATTGCAAATCTTTATCCCATGAATCTGGTAGGATTTGATGTCGTTTTAAGAATGGATTGGTTAATAGCTAATAAGGCCAGTATATTATGTGATCAAAAGGTAATTCAAGTAAATTCACCAAAAGGTAAAACGATCACAATTAAAGGAGATAAGCCCTCTAGATCCACAAAATTCATCTCTGTGATGAAAACTACAAGTTGTATGAGAAAAGGTTCTATAGTGTATTTGATTTCTATAATCACTAACACTAAAGGAAAATATTTAAAAGACATTCCAGTAGTATCTCAGTTTTCAGATGTCTTTCCAGAAGAATTGCCAGTGCAACCTCCAGACAGAGAAGTTGAGTTCAGAATTCACCTGCTACCAGGAACATCACCAATTGCCAAATCACCTTACCGAGTGGCACCTGCGGAAATGCAAGAATTAAAGAAACAATTGGACGAATTGTTGGAAAAAGGATTCATACAACCAAGTTCGTCGCCATGGGGAGCGCCGATACTGTTTGTTAAAAAGAAAGACGGATCAATGTGTATGTGCATTGACTACCGTGAATTAAACAAAGTCACGATTAAGAATCGGTACTCATTACCAAGAATCGATGATCTGTTTGATCAGCTGCAAGGAGCTCGATTTTTCTCTAAAATCGATTTAAGGTCAGGATATCATCAATTAAAGGTACAGGAAGAGGATATTCCTAAGTCCGCTTTTAGAACAAGGTATGGACATTATGAATTTACTGTCATGCCATTTGGTTTAACCAATGCCCCAGCTGCATTTATGGACATGATGAACCGAGTATGTAAGCCATATTTGGATAAATTCATAATTGTTTTTATAGATGATATTCTAATTTACTCTAAGAGTAAAGAGGATCATGCAAGACATTTGCATGCACTTTTAAGTTTGTTAAGAAAGGAAAAACTTTATGCTAAATTCAATAAGTGCGAATTTTGGTTAGAACAGGTACAATTCCTTGGACACCTAGTCAATCATGAAGGAATTCATGTAGATCCAACAAAGATTGAAGCAATTACGAAATGGAAAATCCCTGAGTCACCAACTGAGGTTAGAAGTTTCTTAGGATTGGCCGGTTATTATAGAAGGTTTATTCAAGATTTTTCTAGAATAGCCATTCCCTTAACTAAGCTAACCTGTAAATCTGTTAAGTTTGAATGGGGATTTAAGCAAGAAGAAGCCTTTAGAATTCTTAAACAAAGATTAAACCATACACCTATATTAGCATTACCAGAAGGAACTGAAGATTTTGTAGTCTACTGTGATGCTTCTAAACTAGGTTATGGATGTGTGTTGATGCAACGACAAAAGGTTATAGCTTACGCATCTAGACAACTTAAGAGTCATGAAGAAAATTATTCAACTCATGATTTAGAATTAGGAGCTATAATTTTTGCTCTTAAGATTTGGAGACATTACCTTTATGGTAGTAAGTTTACCTTATTTACTGATCACAAAAGTTTAAGGTATGTTTTCGGGCAGAAAGAGTTAAATATGAGGCAAAGACGGTGGATGGAATTTCTTAGTGATTATGATTGTGATATCCAGTATCATGAAGGAAAAGCAAATGTAGTAGCAGATGCTTTAAGCCGAAAGTATCATGAAAAGCCAAAAAGGGTACGTTCTCTTAAATTAAATCTGCAAGTAGATTTAAATGATCAAATAAGAGAAGCACAAGAGTCAGTAATCAAGAAAGATACTGAAAAGTTAAAAGGTATGTTAAAAGAATTAAAACAAGGAACAGATGGAATTTGGAGATTCCATGAAAAGAGAATGTGGATACCTAAATTAGGAAATCTACGCCATCGTATATTAGAAGAAGCCCATAAGTCCAAGTATACGATGCATCCAGGAAGTGATAAAATGTACCAGGATTTAAGAAAAAATTTCTGGTGGATAGGAATGAAAAAGGATATAGCAACCTATGTTTCTAAATGTTTAACTTATTCACAAGTTAAAGCTGAACATCAGAAACCCTCAGGTTTGTTACAGCAATTTGAAATGCCAGTTTGGAAATGGGAATTTATAACCATGGATTTTGTTACTAAATTACCCAAAACTAGGAAAGGAAATGATACAATCTGGGTGATTGTAGATAGACTAACTAAGTCAGCTCATTTCTTACCAATGAAGGAAACAATTAGTATGGAACAATTATCTAAATTATATGTAAATGAAATTGTTTCTTTACATGGCATTCCTTTATCAATTGTTTCTGATAGAGATAGTCGCTTTACATCTCATTTTTGGTCAAGTTTCCAAAAGGAAATGGGAACCAAGTTAAGGTTAAACACAGCTTATCATCCACAAACAGACGGACAAAGCGAAAGAACAATTCAGACAATGGAAGATATGCTTAGAGCTTGTGTAATTGATTTTGGAGGTAATTGGGACGATCACTTACCTTTAATAGAACTTTCTTATAATAATAGTTATCACACAAGTATCAATGCTGCACCATTTGAAGCACTTTATGGAAGAAAGTGTCGAACCCCAGTCTGCTGGGCAGAAATTGGGGAAAAGCAATTATCTGGACCTTAGATAGTGCAAGAAACAACTGATAAAATTATTCAAGTCAAGGAACGACTGAAAGCAGCACGTGATAGACCGAAAAGTTATGCTAATAACAGGCGAAAACCATTGGAGTTTCAAGTAGGAGATAGAGTATTGTTGAAAGTCTCTCCTTGGAAAGGAGTAGTATGATTCATCAAACGGGGAAAACTAAGTCCCAGGTATGTTGGACCTTTTAAGATTATTAAAAGAATAGGACCTGTAGCCTATCAGCTACAACTGCCAGAGGAAATGGCAGGAATACATGATGTGTTTCATGTATCTAATCTTAAAAAGTGTTTAGCTGATGAATCATTGATAGTACCTCTTAAGGATATAGAGGTAAATGAACAACTTAATTTTGTAGAAAGACCTTTACAAATTGAAGACAGGAAAGTCAAGAATCTCAAGCATAGGAGATTAGTTCTAGTTAAAGCAAAGTGGGACTCCAAAAGAGGACCTGAATACACATGGGAGCTTGAGTCAGAAATGCAAAGGAAATACCCGCACTTGTTTCAGTAGATCTCGAGGACGAGCTCTAAAACAAGGTGGGGAGAATGTAACGTAAAACCAACACCCTTATAATATTTCCGACACCCTATTATATCTTAAAATATTCTAATGTGTCTTATAATACCCCCCGTATGTGAAAACCGAGCCCAAATTATGTTATAGTTTATAAAATAAATTAAAAACAAGAAATAGTAAGCTGAGGCGGGTCGCGTAAGATCCCACCTCAAGCTCACGCGGGCCGTATCAAGACCAGACTTTGACTCCGCTGACTTCTTTAGTTCAAGCGGGCCGCGTAAGACCTCGTCTAAGTTGACGCGGGCCGCGACAGATCATGAAACGCGGAATCATCCGGTGTCGACAAGTGTCGACATCGTGTCGAGTCTACTTGGTGATCAGGCAAAGCTATATGTTGACCGCGTGTTGACGCGGGCCGCGTAAGGGTTAGGCTTACTTTACGCGGGCCGCGTGAGGACCAGATTACACGACTATATAAGAAGGCCATCAGATTACAATTTCCGTCGCTCATTCACACTTCTCAATCTCGAATTCTGAAAGTATTATGCATTATAGTCGGGTACTATACCCCTAATTAGCAAGGTTCTGCTCTGTTGTAAGTATTATAACCCCAGTTTCATAATAGTTACGCTGCCCGATTAATTTAGGGTTCCGTAACAACTGTCGTGGTTCTGCCCGACGTAGTTGTTGGAATACCGTCTCGGGGAGGGTATTATTACTAATTTCAAAGGGTTATGATACTAACCAATGTACATTTGTATAAATTATAGATTATACCCAGGAAACCCTTACGAGAAGCCTAAGATAGCAATGTGAGTTTATCCTCTTTTTATTAATATTTTTGGAATATTTTACAAAACCTTAATTGTTTACAATGTGATTAAGCGGTGATTGAGTCTTTGTAGTTCTTCAATTACTGCCGGTATTATGGGGTTTTGTATAAAAAATTTATTACTACTTGCGAGTAGTAAGTCGGGAACGACAGTACATTACCATTGGACAACGAGTTAGCCAATGGGTAATTTGACCATAGCCATAGATCCGGTCGAGTGGGAAATACTGAATGGGTAATTGTGTAGAAATAAACAATGTGATCGCTCTCAATACTTTTTAATTGATAAAATGTTTCTTGATTAAACTGGGATTCACTCACCAGTATTTCCGACTGACAAATGTTTTTAAAACGCGTTACAGGTAACACAATGTGAACAGCCAATTAGTGAAAAGCCAGCTGGAGAGCACTGAAGGCTTGGGAAAAATGTGGCTATAAAAGTTACCTAATAAACGATGTTTTAAATTCAATAAAATAGGGTTTGTCCCTATAAATGTATTGTAATAAGAAACTTGGGTTTTGCCCATGTTATTATTAATATAAAAGAAGGTGGTTTTACTCTGATAAACATTTCCTAACTACGGTCCTGATGTAAATTCCGCTGCGAGATTATACAACCTGATACCACCAAACTCTGAGTTCGAGTCCGCCCGTTCCCGGGGAACAGGTATCGGGGGTTGCGACACTTATTCAGTGTCAAATTTCCAAAGTCTTTCTTATTTCTCAACATCATCAAATACGTGTCCAAAGTTTCATATGGCAAAGCATCAGCTAACTTCTCAATCAATTCTTCATTATCTTTTGTGATGCTCACTCTCTTCATTTGAACTAACAAATTGCAATATCTTTCGATGATCTGTTTAGTGCTCTCAGTTCTCAAACCGCGAAATAGGTCGAATTCTTTCTTCAAAAGTGATTTCTTGTTCTTAATCATTTCTTTGCTTCCAATAAACTTCGAGTTTAACGCTTTCCAAATTGAATATGCACTTCCATTGTGTTGCAGTAAGACTAAGATATCTTCCTTAACAGCTTGATGCAATAGACTAATCATCATCTTTTCATTTTTGTATTCCTTTCTATCATCAACACTTAGATCTTTAATTGCAATCACCTCTTCATCATCGTTCAATGTTCTAACATATTTCGTTTCAACACATTCCCAAGCATCCAAATAATTTGCTTGAACCCAATTCTCAAATCGTTCCTCCCATCCTTTATACTCCTCGATATTCATGAGCTTAGGCGGTTTTTGCATAGTGCCTGTTTCATTTTCCATGTTCAAGTTCTGAGTAACAGATGCCGGAGTAGTTGGGGTAGTAGCAAATGCATTATAAAATTCTTCTTCCGTGTTTCGGTATTCAAGAATTCACAAACAGTCAAGTTCAAACGAAATTAAATTTCAAACGGAATAACCTTTGGTGCGAAATTACCTTGTTCAAACGAAATAACCTGCAAGACAATCTTCAAACGAAATCAGTTTTCACACGAAATATGTGATTTCGTGCGAAATAACCAAACGAAATCCAGTTTCACTCGAAATCAACTAATTTCGTACGAAATACTCAAGCGAAATACCAACTTGAAGCGGAATAGCTAATTTCGTGTGGAGCTCTCAAACGAAATAACAATCTGGTGCGAAATAAGGCTTATTTCGTACGAAATACTGTTGATGTCATCATCTCGAGCTGTTTTTTTGCCAAAATTGATAAGGTTTTTGTCCGATTTTAAGTCTGAAACTTTCAAGGGTTTGTTAAAACATAAATGCGCATATAATGTGTGAAATTCAAGACATTTTGACCATGAAAACTTGTTAATTTTGAAAAAGAAAGTATAGAAATCAGAATTTGCAGCTGAATTGGTATGAACTCTTCTTCCTGAGCTCTGATACCACTTGTAGGATCGTTTTCTGACCCGAATGAGTCGATCAGAAGAGTTTTCCTCAATACGAAAGGCGGAAACAGACGTATCAAGTTCAATTCAGCTAGATATACACTTTAAACTGTCTTTTGATTGATTTGACAAAGATTTACAGCGAGTATACACTTCGGCAGCACTTCGGCTCTCAAACCGAAAATCCAGAACTCTTCCAAACGAAATCAGGAGACACCTATATATAGGCAAGTTAATTTCGCATGGACCATTTCATGCGAAATCAAGTTTCATGCGAAACTTAATTTCGTACGAAATTACTGCTTAATTTCGTACGGAATTACCTATGTAATTTCGTGCGAAATTACCCCTAAACACATTTTCTCGTTTTGCGTGCCATGATCTAATTATTACAATACAAGACTCGATACAAGACGAAGTCGACAGACGCATGCACCAACACTTATTAGGCTTGATACTTATGAAACAAGAAACTTGATACTTTGTTAAACTAGAGACATGGTATATATATATATATAGGGAGGGGCTCATGCGAGAACTCCATTTATTGTGAGAACCATGAGAACCAATGTGAACACAACCTAAAATAGCTAAAAAACCTAAAAAAAACCTAACCCCCACCCCCCCCCCCCCCCAAAAAAAAAACCTAACCCAACCCCCCCCCCCCCAAGCTAAATGCTAAAAACTAAAACCCCCCAAAAAACCTAAAAAAAAAAACCTAACCCCCCCCCCCCCCAAGCTAAAATGCTAAAAACTAAACCCCCAAAAAACCTAAAAACATCTAAAAAAATCTAATAAGAGGCATTTTTTGTGTGATTTTTAGCTATTTTTAGGCATTTTTTGTTGTGTTCACATTGGTTCTCACGGTTCTCGCAATAAGAGGTGGTTCTCGCATGATCTTCTCCCTATATATATATATTATGTGTTGTTTCTTTCCTATATTGTCACAATTCAATTATATTTTAGAGTTCATGGGTAGAAATTATGATTGTGGCTAGAGGTAAGGGTTTTATATGAGGTACCGAAATGTTCCATCATTGGCCCACTATTGTTTTTCAACAGGTGATGCTAGTACGAATATCCTTAAGTTATCTTTTGAAGTAAAGGTGGGTATCAAAATAGATCTTTGAGTAAACATGTAGGTTTGTTGATGTGTGTAAAATGCAACATATAAATTACATCAAATGAGGCATAAAACTAACCCTTTTTTAGTACTAATATTGGAAAAAGAGTGTTTTTGTCTTCCTTTTGTATTTTCAGGATTAAATGAGCTCAAAAACGCAAAAGAAGCAAAAAGACAGCTAAATCCAACATAAATACAAGAAAAGGAACATTAGTGGACTGCCCGAACCCTCAACGGCACCTTCCAAAGCAAAATAGAGAAAACAGAAGGCTGAACACGCCCCGTGCTCAGCCAGCACGGGGCCGTGCCCAAGAAGCAGCAGAAAAGACAAACCTATAGAAGCTTCTATTGCCCACCACGGGCCGTGCTCAGCGGACACGGGGGCGTGTCGAAAGTACAGCAGGCGCATTTATTGTAATTGCGAATTACAATTAATGAGGAGAGAGAGTGTCAGACGGGCACGGGGCCGTGTCCAGCGGACACGGGGCCGTGTCCAGCTCTCTGTTCAGCCTATAAATAGGAGTGCTTGGATTCATTTCATCTCATCCCTTGGCACACCACCTCTCTCACACTTCATCCACCACCCACCACCATCACAACACCATCATCCACCACCATCATCCATTGTCCATCATAGAGTGTGTGAGTCGTCTCGGGATCCAAGATTGATCGTAAGAGTTCTTGACAATCAAGGCCATGTTTGCCTAAGTCTCTTACATCACTTGGTGAAGACAAAGTGTCTAGTATAATACTTTTTATTTCTAATCTTTTGCACTTTTTATTTGGTTTTGTATTAATGACTTTAATAACTAGTTACTTATGTTAAAGGTGATCTTTCCTTATCGTTTGTCCGTGGTGTCTTGGCATTATTTTACTGTCTATATAAAATAAAGGATTTTCACCATTCATATCTCCACGGTCTATATGGAGGTATGTTGGCTACCTGGTAGGGGGTTAAGGGAACGGTTTGGTAAAGGTCTTGCCATTGTTCAGCGTTTAGAGGTCCTGCAATGGACCTGGGTCAAATTTAGTAGGACCTCCTTCAATACTTCACGGTATTGGATGGCGGGGGTCCAAACTCTTTGATCCCCTCATAAGCTAACTACTATTAATACTATAACCCGGCTATTTAGGACTGTATCCCTGCTGACTCAGACTACTTAGCCGAGGGTAACGTCACCGCGAAAAGCGGGGCCTACCACAATACTGCATTAATAACTTAATTCATTATCTTCCAATAATCCACCCCTTTAGGATTGTATCCCTGCTGACTCAAACTACTGGGGTGAGGGTAACGTCACCTTCAAAAGAGGGGCCTACTACAATAACTAAGATAATCTCTTAATTATGTGCAAAAGTGCGGAAATAATCAAAGGTTATACTAGATACGAGTCGGAACCAAGTGATTCATCTTGTCTATCTGTTTTTCTTTTATTTTTATTTTCAGCATTTTAGTTAGTTTTATTTTTCTTAGTTTAAAACATTTTTCTAAACTTTTATTTTGGTTAGACGTTGAGGATAAACCGGTACTAAAAGCTCTTGTGTCCTTGGACGACCTCGGTATCTTACCAACGCTATACTACACTCAACGATGGGTGCACTTGCCCATATGTGTGTTTAGTGTTAGTGAAATATCGTGTTTTATAAATTTAAAACTTGGCTAAAATAAGTGTTAAAAAGGGCTTAAAATATACACCTAAAATATATGACACTTCGCACGCATCAAGTTTTTGGCGCCGCTGCTGGGGACACAAGGATTTTAAGAAAGTTAGGAATCAACGGCCTAATCGTCTTTTATTTTTCTTTTTATTTTTTTTAGGATTTTCTTAGTTTTTCAGCTTCTGCAGAGCTCAGCACGGGCCGTGCCCGCTGAACACGCCCCCGTGCTCAATCATTGGAACTGGCAATCCTGTTTTACATCAGACAGTAAGCTGAACACGGGGCCGTGTCCACTCAACACGCCCCCGTGCCCAAGTTTCAGTTACTGAAAACAGAACCGTTAGATCCCGACGGTTGGTAATTTCTGACATAAACATGAGTGATAGTAATTATTTTTACTTTCGGCACTCTTATGGTAAGTGGTGTCAATTATGTGGTGGCGAACATGAAGAAGTAAAATGCTACTTCCTAAATTATAGGCCCCACTACATGGACCCACCATCTTCTCACAACCTTAAGAGGGGTGAAAGTAAAAATAAGCACTATTTCTCCCTCGAATGCGCCCAGCCAGATATTCTAGGGGAAATGCTCCTTAGCGAGTTATTTCAACTAGAAGAGCTAATTCTGAAATGGATAGAAGAGCTTGGGAAGGATTTTATTGATCCGCCCCAAGACGATACCCATGAAGAAATGTTGGAACCGCATTCCGACAACCTCGTTGCTCCCGAAAATACCTTCGTACCTAGCGAAGACTTGGACGATAGTCGTCCCTGTGTCGATTGTGCCGTGAAGGACTCTCCATCGACTTCGTTCGGTGCATACATAGACCTGAGCGATTTGGCATATACCTTCTTTAACAAGAGCCCGGAAAAGGGTTGGACTTGTCCACCTAGAATGAAAATAGGAATTACCCTCACCGACAACCTCTTGCGTTCTCGCCTTAGTCTAGGACAATTAAGGTATATTAGGCACTTTGGGGTTGTTCCAACCAGTAAGGAACCACCCGATAGCGGGGAGATCCTTGAAATAGCAAAACTCCATAAAGCAGCCTCCAGACACGGGGCCGTGTCCAGGTCAACACGCCCCCGTGCTCACTAAAAAGATTCTCTGCTGATTTGGTCAGAATACGGACAAAATGTGTCAGGATTTTCTCTGAACACGGGGCCGTGTCCAGTCAACACGGGGCCGTGCCCAGGGCGCTGTCGTTTTCTTTAAATGCAGCCTGATTCCTGCTCATTTTGACCACTTCAATTGACAGAGATCCCTGGGATTTTCACTCATACCATCCTAGGTAAGTGTCAAAAGAAGGTTCCAAGGGACCCTCTTGTCCTTTCCACTTTTATTCATTTCCTCCTCTTTCAAAATTTTTCAAAAGTTCCTCCATGGAAGCTTGGAAATCCCTTGATTCCAATCCTCTATGTGAAGTTTGTAAGATTATTTGCTAAAGATTCTGGGCTAAAGTTAGTTGTATAACTTTATTTTAAATTATCTGAGCTTAAAACCCAGATAGAAATCATAAAAATAATTTAAAACTCCAAGATTCTTTAGCCAAAAATCCTGCAGACAAATGGACACGGGGCCGTGCTCAATGAGCACGGGGCCGTGTCCAGGGGCTCTGTTTTGTAAAAATTTAGCTTTCTTCGGTTTTCTTCACAGAAAATGGCAAGCAGAACAAACGGATCATCTTCAAGGAATAACCGACAAGGGAGGAGATCTTCAACAGCAGAAGACTCTCTTGTAAACTATGTTTACGCTCTAAGGGAAGCTATTGATGAAATGACGGGAGTGGAAGAAGCATTGGTCGACCGTATCAACCATCTTACTGTGGGACTGGAGGGCTGTCTCCATGAAGTAAACCTCTTGCACCAGAGGTTGAACCTTCTCGCTTCCCTGCCTTTGGTACCCATAATAACCCAAAGGGCGTGGAACATGGTGCCCGAAGTTGTCATTCCAGCTGAATGGTACGCCATGCACCAAGAGCTTCCGCGAAGAGTGGTGCAAGGAGTCCCGGTGAATGTTCCCCCTCAACCACCAACAGCAGAAGAAAACGAAGCCGCATTCTTCCTCCCTAGGGAGATCGAAGAATGGCTTTAAACAAAGTTTAGGGAAGAACTCGTTCGGCTAAAAGTCCTACTCTATCGGGAAATCATTCTCAAAATTTTCCTAAAATAGTAGAACTCCTTATGATAACCTCGTGTACCTGCTGACCTATCTAGTTAAGTTTTAATTTTAGTTTAATTTAGGATTATGTAAGTTCTCTCTATGATAAAATGAAATGATGGTAATGAATAAAACACACTCATGGTGGTAAAGGATGAAAAGGGGAACGAGAAAAATGATCCCATGCACAAGAACGAGGCAACCCGACAGTTTTCTCCTGTTCAGAAGGTTCAACACGGGCCGTGCCCAACCAACACGGCCCCGTGTTGAACCACCTGCAGAAAACGCCCAGTACAGGTAACTGGACACGGGCCGTGTTCACCCAACACGCCCCCGTGTCCAGACTTCTGTTTCTCTTATTTCAATTTTGTTACTGGCACTTGAACACGGGGCCGTGCCCGGATAACACGGGGCCGTGTTCAGTGCCCAGTAACACAAATTTTTGCTTTTTAAACACTATTTTACACATCTAATCAACCTAAAAATTTATTTTTGGGACACATTGAGGACAATGTGTAATTTAAGTGTGGGGGGGATGCTAAAACCTTGAATTTTGCAAGTCCTAAATACAAGCCTTACACAAAACTCTATTGGAACCGCTAATCACCCCAAATTTTTTCAAAAATTTCATTTTTTTTTTACTTGTCTAGGTTCAACTCGGGAAATTCAAATTCTCAAAAAGGTTATATTTTTACAAATTTACAACCGATAGCGTAGTGATAAAAAGAACTAACATAAGAAAATTATAAAAAGACATGACAAACTTATTTAAAATTTGATTATATATACTTGATCACATAAAAACCCATTCCCACAAAAGTGAGTTTTGAGCCTTTATTGAGCACACAATTTCATATCATTTGACTAAATGCTCATTTTTCGTTTCTTGTGTGAATAGCCGCTTGGTTCTTACGACTCTAGAACTTGCCATGACAATACATTCCCGGTCCTTATCAACTTAAACCCGAGTAAGTAAATGATGGAGGCATTAGGACTAACCTTTTTCATTTCTACACCATTATTTTTCTTTTTCTTTTACCACCTACCCAAAAATCCCCCTAGTTAGCCCCTTTGAGCCTAAACCTTTTCGTTTCATCACCCAAACAAAAACCCTTTCAACCACCAAAACCCTTTTTCATTTTTACCCTTTATTTTAGTAACAAGTCCGGTTCTTCGTGAAAAAAAAAATTGTGATGATGATGAAGCAAAAAAAGAAAATAAACAAACAAAGTAATCAAAAATAACTTTGTTTGAATAAAAGCTTCATCAAAAATAAAAAAAATAAAAGATTTGTAAAAATACGAAAACCGACACTTGTTACGCTTTTAGCCCTTTTTCTACTAACCACTAACCCAACCACCTACCTTTAACCCTAGCCAACCCTTAACCCACAAAGTCCTCTTGATATCTACAAAGGTATAAAAGTTAAAAAGGAGGAGCATTGATTTCTTGGCAAGCCTATGGTAGGAATAAGTTCCATGCCGCTCTCGAGTGATTCACTAAAAATACACTTTCGGCCGAGTGTGAGTGATTTCCCCGCGAGGTATGTGAACTTGTATATAAATAGAATTTTAAAAAGGCATGTTATGCCCAAATAAGTAATTTCTTTTATGAACAGTTCTAAATAAATCATTACGAATAGGAGTGTAAATAAATAAAAATAAAACCCAAAAAGATCTTGGAAATCCCGACACTCTATGACAAGCCCAAAACCTTCTCTTCTACCTATTCCATTTGGGAGTGTAAGCCAAATATTAAAGAGTTTTGCTTGAGGAGAAGCAAAAGTTCAAGTGTGGGGGTATTTGATGTGTGTAAAATGCAACATATAAATTACATCAAATGAGGCATAAAACTAACCCTTTTTTAGTACTAATATTGGAAAAAGAGTGTTTTTGTCTTCCTTTTGTATTTTCAGGATTAAATGAGCTCAAAAACGCAAAAGAAGCAAAAAGACAGCTAAATCCAACATAAATACAAGAAAAGGAACATTAGTGGACTGCCCGAACCCTCAACGGCACCTTCCAAAGCAAAATAGAGAAAACAGAAGGCTGAACACGCCCCGTGCTCAGCCAGCACGGGGCCGTGCCCAAGAAGCAGCAGAAAAGACAAACCTATAGAAGCTTCTATTGCCCACCACGGGCCGTGCTCAGCGGACACGGGGGCGTGTCGAAAGTACAGCAGGCGCATTTATTGTAATTGCGAATTACAATTAATGAGGAGAGAGAGTGTCAGACGGGCACGGGGCCGTGTCCAGCGGACACGGGGCCGTGTCCAGCTCTCTGTTCAGCCTATAAATAGGAGTGCTTGGATTCATTTCATCTCATCCCTTGGCACACCACCTCTCTCACACTTCATCCACCACCCACCACCATCACAACACCATCATCCACCACCATCATCCATTGTCCATCATAGAGTGTGTGAGTCGTCTCGGGATCCAAGATTGATCGTAAGAGTTCTTGACAATCAAGGCCATGTTTGCCTAAGTCTCTTACATCACTTGGTGAAGACAAAGTGTCTAGTATAATACTTTTTATTTCTAATCTTTTGCACTTTTTATTTGGTTTTGTATTAATGACTTTAATAACTAGTTATTTATGTTGAAGGTGATCTTTCCTTATCGTTTGTCCGTGGTGTCTTGGCATTATTTTACTGTTTATATAAAATAAAGGATTTTCACCATTCATATCTCCACGGTCTATATGGAGGTATGTTGGCTACCTGGTAGGGGGTTAAGGGAACGGTTTGGTAAAGGTCTTGCCATTGTTCAGCGTTTAGAGGTCCTGCAATGGACATGGGTCAAATTTAGTAGGACCTCCTTCAATACTTCACGGTATTGGATGGCGGGGGTCCAAACTCTTTGATCCCCTCATAAGCTAACTACTATTAATACTATAACCCGGCTATTTAGGACTGTATCCCTGCTGACTCAGACTACTTAGCCGAGGGTAACGTCACCGCCAAAAGCGGGGCCTACCACAATACTGCATTAATAACTTAATTCATTATCTTCCAATAATCCACCCCTTTAGGATTGTATCCCTGCTGACTCAAACTACTGGGGTGAGGGTAACGTCACCTTCAAAAGAGGGGCCTACTACAATAACTAAGATAATCTCTTAATTATGTGCAAAAGTGCGGAAATAATCAAAGGTTATACTAGATACGAGTCGGAACCAAGTGATTCATCTTGTCTATCTGTTTTTCTTTTATTTTTATTTTCAGCATTTTAGTTAGTTTTATTTTTCTTAGTTTAAAACATTTTTCTAAACTTTTATTTTGGTTAGACGTTGAGGATAAACCGGTACTAAAAGCTCTTGTGTCCTTGGACGACCTCGGTATCTTACCAACGCTATACTACACTCAACGATGGGTGCACTTGCCCATATGTGTGTTTAGTGTTAGTGAAATATCGTGTTTTATAAATTTAAAACTTGGCTAAAATAAGTGTTAAAAAGGGCTTAAAATATACACCTAAAATATACGACACTTCGCACGCATCATTTGTTTTCTCCTGTTATATAATAAAGCTTGTTTTTCTGCAGGAGATATATTGTATATTTTATCAAGAAATTTGTGTCTTGCATATACCTACGTAGTAATATAAAGTTTTAAAGTTTCCTGAAATATATATAAGACCAAATTATAAGAATTCTATTACATAATTAAATTACTAATTACCCTGTTTTATTTCCATAACTTTGTTTTATTATAATAACAAAATAAATTTCTATTATATTTATTAAACAGAACAATTTTAGAAGTAAAAAGGTAAATTCATCGAAAGGAATATAAATTTTCTGGATTCTTTTAGAAAAATTTAATCTTTAACTGACAGGTGGACTTATTTCGATTATAATATATTTAGAACTTGACTTCTTAATTTATCATATTTATTAAAGAAATAGATAATACAGAGTTTAACGTTTTTAAATTTGATCCTTAATATATTAAGTAGTAAAGTATTATTTCTATATCAGAATATACATATATAATTTAAGCAATAAGTTGAGCTATTAGATTAAAAAAATTAAACTATCTCCTGTCGATATGTATGTGTTGTGTACATATATTTTAAATCATCTAGTTATACAATACCAAATATTTTTGCACTTATTTGTATAAAGTATCATTGGTTTTATTAATATTGGTAATAAGATATTAAATACTTTATATATATATATATATATATATATATATATATATATATATATATATATATATATATATTTGCAAACTCTTCATATAAGTGGAAATATACATGTGCTTATATGGATATAATATAATCATAATATTTTATTGAGCGATCATGAAAATCTTGTTCTTAATTATCATATCTAAACAATAAACATGTTTTAAGTATGCTAAATGTTATATTTTAACAAAGATAACATAATTATATGTCTTGTCAAAACTTTGACAAAAATATAGACTTAAGTTGAGTAAAATTTTAGGGTTTATATCATAGATAATAAATTATATCACTTGTATCAAACAATATTTTATATTATGATATTTTAGTGACATCATGCCTAAGGGGTGTTATTTTATATCTTTGATTAAGATATTAATGTCAATATCATAATATTATTATAATTTATATTGTATTCACATAAATATATGGGTGTGATATATATTACAAAATTTAATATTAATTATTGTGAATATATCCTTTTTTTATATTTATAGCATAACATACTATAAGATACGAATAGGGGTTACACATACTGAGAATTTAAATGACATAAAATTATTTAGGTATACTACATTTATATTATGATATTTTTCGAATTATCATAACTGAATTGTGTTATCTTATATTAATATGGAGATATTAATGTTAATATCGTAATATTATTATAATGTTATAAAATTCATGTTGAATCATATTTATATAAATATATGTTATATATAATATATATCATAAAAATTAATAAGGCATAACATTATTAATATATCACCTATATATAGATATATATTTAAATATAGCATAACTGTAAGATACAGATATGGGTAACACATATTGGGAATTCAAAATTTGTTAAACGACATAACAATCATAATAAACATATTAAGATTTTATGCTCACAGTATAACACATAAGGTATTTATTTCCTAACAGTAACGTTTAAGGTTTAGGTAATAGAAGAACGCCTAAATGGCTTAAACAAGTGGCTTAGCTCTGATACCACTTTCTGTCACAACCCCCGACCCCCACCCTGGGAGCGGGAGCCGCAAGCCAGTCAGAGCAGATGGTATCAGTGTTTATTAATTTGGCTTCATCAGCACCGTAGTTAGAAAATATTTTTATCAGAGTTAAACACCAAAAATTTTAAAATATATAAATGGGAAAAACCCAAGTTTTTGTTAATAGTATATTTATAATAAGTGGGACAAAACCCGATTTTTCATTTATAAAACATTTATAGGGATAAACCCTAATTATTGAAAATAATTCTTCTTTTTATTTAGGTAACTTTGATAGTCACTTTTCTAAGCCTTCAGTGCTCTCTAGCTGGCTTTTATAGGCTTCATACTAAGTTATCTGAAACACGTGTTTAAAACATTTTATCAGCAAGAAATACTGGTGAGTGCATCCTAGTTTAATCAAAATATGTTTTATCATTTAATGCATGAGGGCGATCTCGCAATCACATTTGTTTACCATTCTACCTTAATTACCACCTACGGTACTGTCAATCCATGACTGGTGGTAATGTTACTACTCATAGTGTAGTAACAAATTTTGTATACAAAACCTCAACATACTGATGATAATTGTAGAATTACAAATACTCAATCATTGTGAAATATAATTTAAAACATTGAGGTTTTGTAAAAACAGTTTATAAAAGAATTTACAAAACGAGGATAAACTCACAAATAGTAAGAAAAAGCAAGATGTACTCACATTTGTAGATTTAGGTATTCCTACATATTTTCTGATAATAGCTTCTTGATAATATAATAACTTCCTATTGATTCTCCTGATTATTATTTATATACAGGTGTTATTAAAATAACCCAGGTTGCATTAACCGTACAACTCGAGACAGAATCCCAATGACCGAGTCGGGCAGAGCCGACATACCTTAAGGAATCCTATATCAATCGGGTGTACACATAAGACAGAATTCCAATGACTGAGTCGGGCGAAGCCGACATGCATTACGGAATCCTTGATCAATCGTGTAGGGTAATAGCAGGGCTATAATACTTACAACGAGGCAGAGCTTTGCTTCTTATGGGGTATTATATTCGAGCAGAATTTCTACTATGTAGAAAGTTTAGAGAGAATTCGAAGGATGAACGAATGACAAAATGAGCCGAAGCCCCCTTAATATAGGTTGTTCGACAATGCCGTCGTGCCCCGCGAAGCCTTAGGGTCTCGGCCGTCGCGGCCCGCAAGAGCCCTAAGGGCGGAGGTAGGTCAGGTGGGTCAGCGGGTAGCTTCGCCATGTGTCTGACACGTGGCGGCATTGCAGTACCGAGTCATCAAAGGTTGTCCCGCCCCGCGACCAAGACAGCTTCAGCCGTCGCGGGCCGCGACTGACTGCTAGATTTGTTTTTGTTGTTTTCTTTCAAGTATAGAGTTATTTCGAGACCGTTTCTCGTGTACGAAGTACATTTAGGAACGTTTAGGGTTAATTTAAGGGTTCTAGGATAGCTGTTACATCTGTGGTGGTAACTGAAGGAAGTACGTGGCTTTAAATTTTGTTAGATTTGTTGTCATCTCTATTTGCCATCTCTGGACACACACACACATCTATATATATATATAGGGGTGTCTTAAGAGTCTTTAGGAGAGTTGTTATAGAAAGGAAAAGAAAAAAAATGAAAACTTACTCTAAACGGGCAGCAGTGGAATCGTCTTTCAGGATTCGCTTGAGTATGGGAGGTTCAAATGACAGAAGGTAACCCACCTTGCAAATCACCATCTTTGAAATGTCTGAAATGAGGGTTTTAGAAGAAATCACGAAGACGAAGAAGTGACAAAAGAATAGCTGGGGTTTTCTTTATAAAATCAGTAAAAGTGGTAGGAGAAATTACCATTATACCCATCATGTGCCTACCATGTGACTAATAATGAACCAGAGTTTGGGGTTTGGTTAGACCCAGGTGCCAAAATAGTTAGTTATATAGACCATGTGTGCACATATGTTATAAAAAATCTTATTTTAGGTTAATATAGTAAAAGCAATGTTGTAGAAGGCGCTAGGCGCTAGTCGGGCGGTGAGGTACAACCTAGGGATTAATCGGGATGAGATTTTTATATGTATTTTTTCAAAATTATATATATATACCCAATAATATAAAAATAATACTTCAAAATTCACATAAATACTTCAAGTTTCAGATAGTATGGTTCGATTTTGACCAATTTTGACCGCCTAGGATCGCCTAGAACCGCCTAGGACCGATTTTGATCGATTTTGACCGACTAATATTGTCCGATTAATCCGATTTTTGACCGCCTAGGACCGATCACTACTAGAAAATAAGGCTAATGCAACTTTTTAGATGCAACCTTTTCCAATTGTGTTGCATTTGACTCTAATGCAACTTTATCAACATAAAGGTTGCATAAAAATACCTAATGCAACCTTTTTTCATAAAAGTTGCACAATTTTATTGAAATTGCAACCTTTTTCTTGAAAGGTTGCAAATTCTATTAAAATTTCGTAACTTTTTTTAGATTGGTTGCATTATCAATTAATTTTGTTTCCCCAAAAAAAAAAAAAAAAATAATTATTCCCTCCGAAGATATCTTTTCCCCCCAAAGGAAAATTCTCACCCCCTTAACCTAAATTTACGTCCCCAATTTGTCGATCTCAACTTCCGTGCTCTCTCTCTTAACCCTAAATCGGCCCATCTCTCCTCCTTCTACACAAGCGCTATGGATTAGGGCGAGCAAGAGGAAACGTAACGGTGATAATTGTCGAGTGGTTTTCTATGATGATTCTCGAATCGTCTACAACGGTTATTCTTTAAGGTGAGGGTATTATATTTATTAACATATTCATTAAAACGTCAGTTTTGTGTATTTGGTTGAATCATATAGTTGAAGGTTTCGATTATGTTACACCAAAACTGATTATGATTCGTATTTGAATGTAGTAATAAAACTAATCACTGACATTAATGTAAATTGAGTCTCTGCGTGAATGCTATTTGAGTCTATTAAAGAGCATATGAAATTAACCTAGTCCGATTTTAGGTTTTTTTAATGTATAGTAGCAATCATGTAAATGACATTTGAGCTATGAAGTCTGCTTGATATTTGCAAATTTGTTTAAACTATTACATTCACAGTTTAGAATTGTTTGTTTTCCTGGGTAATTAAGTGTCTTTATGTTTGTATGCTTTTATTTCTAAATGATTATTATTACTTATGATCTCTTTGTTTATAGAGTTACAGGAAACAAAAAGTAATTTTGATCTCTGGCGTTAATGGAGGTGGAAAACCTACATCTCATGGTATGTTTGATGATAATCAAAATATTACATATGATAATTAATACTACATCTCAAAATATTTCACTTTATGTCTGTGTGCATAGATATATATTTCACTGATTATTTTGAGAAGGTTGTTAGTATGCCCAATGTACTCTAAAGTGAAATATTTTTTGGTTACTTTAATGAAACTATTTATATGAATGGCATTTGTGATACTTTAGGGCATCTGCGAGACTACAAGTGACCGACTGAAAATTGGGCTAGATTGTTTGCCTTCTAAGACCATCTGTAGTCGTGAGTTATTGGGCGTTTTTGAGCCAAAGCACGCCCCCACGCCTGATCTTCCGCCCCCATGGGCGTTGTTTTGGAGAAATTGGGCAGAAGCGTTCTTACTTCAACGCCATGAGCAAAAGGGTTTGGCCAATCACAGGTAACCATCTTTTTCTTTGGCCAATCACTTTTTTTATGGTTTTTTTATTTATTTAATTCTTTACACCCATTTTAACATAATGCCCCACAATGTCCACATCCCATCTACACCCATTTGAGAGAACGCCACATAATGCCCCATTACTGACTGGGCAGCCACATGGTACCAAACGCCCAAGGGTAGGGGCATTACCACTACACATGGTCTAAAGGAGAAGGTAAAAGTTTTACCAGGTAGACTATTAAACCAAGAGTTAATTACCTAAATAAAATAACTCACTAAGTATAGATGGTTTTGTAGCAGCTACTATTACTAACATGGGATCTGAAGTTTTTTTTTTTTGTAATCATATCACAAACCTTTAAGATAGGGAAAGAACAAAGTTATGATATCGTTTTATGTTTTATATGACATCTCTCGACATAAGACATGATGTTGGTTAATGTTTTTATTTAATTTATCATTGCAATTGGAGTTCGCGGCCACTTTTCATTATTTTTTAATGGCGAGTAGCTTTGTATACTAACTATAGCTTAATGGAATGAAGGTGGGAGCGATCTAGACATCTATCACCATCACCTTTTTAAGAAGTGGATGGTTTATTGTGGTGGCGATCTAGACGTCTGTCACCACCACCTTATATAAGCTTCCTGTCATTTTCATTTTATCTAAAAGTTACATTAGTAATACACAACGTTTCAATGTTTTTTAAATCAGATTACAATACAAACGACGGATCTTAACTGACCACTAGGTATGGAACTTCAAGTGAACTTTTTAGAAGCCATCGGCCCAGCATTAAGTAAACCATGTTAGTAGAAGACTACCAATTTATGCATTATTTTCAGAGTTAGAGGTGGAAATTTCGACTCATTTACTTATGAATTGGTCAATTCAGCGTATGTTTTTATCTCAGACGGGACAAATTAAAAAGTTAGATAAGGAAATGGGTTGAATAGGTCAAACAGATCCGGTTAAATACTATAATTGTTATATAAAGTAATAAGACATTTGTAATTATACTTGACAAGTGTTTATATATATATATATATATATATATATATATATATATAGGGTAGGAATCCTAAGAGAAGTCCATCCTATTTGATAAACTTGAGAAGCAATCTGGACCACACATTTTCCCTAAGCAAAAAATGCAAAAATAGGTGAAAAAAATGCAATTTTTTTTTTTTGGAAAAATTGCAGTTTTTTCTTTAAGGATTAAATTTTTTTTAAATTTTTTTTTTTTGGGATTTATACATATGTGTATATTGTTAATCTTTTAACTATACATATATGTATATTGTCAATTATACATATATGTATATACATGTTTAAAATTGAAAAAATATGTGTTATAAATCCTAAACCATATACCATAAACACTAAAGCTAAACCTTAATGCTAAACCCTAAACCCTAAAGCTAAACACTAATTCTAAACCCTAATGCTAAACCCTAAAGCTAAACCCTAATTCTAAACCCTAAAGCTAAACCCTAATGCTAAACCCTAAAGCTAAAACTAAACCCTAAAGCTAAACCCTTAATGCTAAACCCTAATGCAAACCCTAAAGATAAAGCTAAACCCAAAAGTTAAAGCTAAACCCTAATGCTAAACCCAAAAGCTAAACCCTAAATACTATTAGTAAACGCTAATGCTAAACCATAAAGCTAAACCCTAAACCATAAAGCTAAACCCTAAACCCTAATGCTAAACCCTAAATACTAATGCTAAACCCTAAATAACACTTATTTTTCAACTTTAAACATGTATATACATATATGTATAATTGACAATATACATATATGTATAGTTAGAAGATTAACAATATACACATATGTATAAATCCCAAAAAAAAAATTTTAAAAAATAAAAATAAAAAATTAAATCCTTAAAGAAAAAGCTGCGATTTTTCAAAAAAAAAAAAAAATTTGCATTTTTTTTTTTACATTTTTTTTTGCATTTTTTTGCTTAGGGAAAATGTGTGGTCCAGAATGCTTCTCAAGTTTCTCAAATAGCCTACTACTTCTCACATGATCCTTATCCTATATATATATATATTGGCCAAAGTGTTTTGAGGCAAACCAATGACCAACTTGTACCCACATAGCATGTTTTGACCCGTTACCAGTCCCACCCATTTTGTCACCTTGTTATTCGGTAATGTGTTTTGGTCTTGCTTTGCACAACGATACAATCACATGAAGATGACTTCGAGCTGTTCTTTGCCTCTTCTTGTGATTATATGTTTGTCTTAACATAGAAGATGTGAATCCAAATGTTCAAGAGGTTAAATCGTAATTATATTTTTTCAGTCTACAATATTATTAAATACATTAGTTGGGTTGTCTAAAAAAACTCATTTAGCTCATATTTTTTTTTGGTATTAAAGATGCTTGCTTGTGATTTCTTATGAAGGGAATTTATCTATTATTTTTATTATTGTAGTTAATTGTACATTTATATACAGGCAGGCTAATGCTTTCAGCCAGATACTAAATTTGCACGATAAGTTAGTGGTACTTACCAGAAGACTTTGTATTTTACTTACATGGTTCCAGCTAGAATTTCTGATTCATTCATGATTTTTCTCGGGTAGCTTTCTACGACACTTAAAAAACAAGAATTATGCTACATGTTTATGTTTTTTCTTAATTGTCATTCTGCACAGTGCAACTTGTTCTGTTTTCCATATTCAAATTAGGTTACATTTGATCTTGTAGGAAAAGGTCTTTCTGTTGAAGGGGACAGCTCAAGCGCTGAATCAATGGGATAATGAAGGGAAAAAAGTTACCAAGTGAAAGCGTTGTAGACTTGTAACAGAAATGAGTAAGTACAGAATTTTGAATTAGATATATCCACTATGTGCATGTGTATTTAATTTTGATTCTTTTCTGTTAGTTTTATCATGAACTTTTTTCCATTTGCTTGTGATGACTTTCAATTTGATCATGGAAGCTTAATATTGCCATCAATTATAACTATGTTTAGAGCACCCTTTGAAGCATGAGTTAAATGAAGTTCACTAGCATATTTACGTATTGCCATACCGTTAAAAAAATATGTATTGCCATATTAATATATGAAGGTCCAATTTTGACTTTTCAGAGTCCATGGGTTCGTAAAAGATGGTATTGTTTTGTATAAGACAGTGACAACTACATTGGACTAGGTATAATGTTATAACTAGCACCATTGAGTTGTAAAATACTAACATCGAGTTGTACCGTGTTAATTGTTAAAGTGTATGGGTATATATTATATGTTACAAGTACAATTATAGTGGCAATATTTAGAAAATGGTTTGCGAGCAGCATTACTTTTCACAGAGAATTATTTGCATTACTAGTTTTGAACTTGTTTGCATTACTGATGCAGCATTACTTTGCACATAGAATTATTTGACTTTTGAGTGATCTTATAAATCGACTTATCTTGACCTAAACCCATTTAGGCTTGAACTAATTTTTACCACCCGCCTTGCCTTGCCTGTTTTATTAAGTCTACTTACTTGAGTTTTAGTTCCAATGTTTAAAAAAACTATATGCATAGCGATTTATAGTCAACAACTCAAGATTGGGAAGGAGAATATGCAAATTCACTAATTATTTTTGTAATTGACTGATTTCATCAGTATTTAGCTTCTCATTTGATATCATAACTTATTTTTATTTATTTCTTGCAGATTACTTTGTTCTGGAATATTTGACTTACAAGTGACGTTTAAAAATGTTGATAAATAAATAACCATCTTTTATCAAAGAAAACAACTGAGCTTGAAGTTATGCAAAAAGACATTGAGAGCCAACGATAAAGCTTGGAAGCTATGATGCGGAAGGCTATGAAACAACTACTAATTGAAGATCTAGATGAGTAGAATGTTTTCATTTCTCTTTATCATTGTAATTGACACATAGTGTTGAGTGTTGACTATATTGTTAAAGTACACCATTTGAGTATTAATGATATTAGTGTTATTATTGTTTCAGTGTAATTATGATTAAATGCAAATTATTTAATAGCAATTTATGTTTTAAAGCTGCATTTGAGTGTAAAAAAGGTTGCATTTTTGCTATTAAAAATAACGATGGTTGCATTAAGCCTAGAAAAAGGTTGCATTTTATAACTAAACTATAATAAAGGTTGCATTTAAGCATTAAAAAAGTAGCATTTGAGCATTAAAAAAGTTGCCTTTCAAAGTAAAAAAGTTGCATTAGAATGTAAAAAGGTTGCATACTAAAAAAGGTTGCATTTTAATATTAGATGCAACACTTTTAGAAAAAGTTGCATTAGGCTTTGAAAATGTTGCATTAGGTCTAATGCAACTTCACCTAATGCAGCCCCCAATAAAAGGTTGCATTAGGCCTAATGCAACCTTTTCAAGACCTAATGCAACATTTTATCAAGGTTGCATTAGCCTTATTTTCTTGTAGTGGATTTTGACCATGACCGATTAATTGACCCCCTAGCTCAAAATTAGGCAGTAGATGACCGCCTAGCGCCTAGGCGCCGATTAATCGGCTGCCTAGGCCGATTTCTGCAACCATGAGTAAAAGTGATATAACTACATAGGTTAAAAACGTAATTTACTCTAAATTTTATTACCAACCTACATATTTTTTTAACCATAAAGTTATATACTTACCATTTAGAAAAACAAAACCTTATTCAACACCTTAAAATGGTAATAATAAAAATTAAAAATAAAACCGTTATTCAACACCTTAATTCAAGTTTGAGTACCTGTTAATAGCAAAGAGGTTGAGTTATACTGGATTTGTGTAATTAAGAAATTAAATATTTTACACAATTGTTATTGCCAATTCAAATAAGTTTATAGAAAAGAGGTTGGGCCTTTATAGATTTGAGACAACTTTTTGTGTTCGAGCTTGATTACGTGTTGGATAGCTTAACAAAATTTTCCGATACAAGCTCAACTTTAATTTCACTCAAATGATTATTCTAACGCTACTTAAGGCTGGAGGGTATAATCCTCGGTGACTTGATCGGGGAGTGGGTGTCACCGATCGGTGACCATCCCCACCTGTTTGAGTTATGCGGTGAGTTGGAGAGAGTGAACAAAAATCGGTGATTATTCACCGATGTGATTGAGAGGAGAGGAGAGATAGGAGAGACCAATCAAGTTTTTTATTTTTTTTAATTGAGATGTGTTTAACCATACCTAGTGATTGAGTGTAAAATAAGGAGTAGAATGGGGAGTTGATATGGCATAATATTATTGGGTAGGATTTCACTCAAACACCCTAGGGTGATTGACTATACCCTCCACCCTAAGACAACAACTTATTTCAGATATCTTAAAGATATATTCGATATAATAAATAATTTTAATTTCTACATAATTGTACATGTCAAATAACTTTTATTATAAAAATAGTAAAAGTTATATGCACTAATACGATATGCACCTATAATAAAACACGAAATACACGTTAAAAGGTAATAAGTTGGTCCTAGATGTGTTGGAGTTTCATTAATCATATACCTCGTGTTTTCTTTTATGTGTTTAAAATCAAGCTTGAAATGATAAAAACTCGACTCACTAACTTGAGTTACTTAATACCAGCATGACCTGTTTACAAAACTGATAGACACTGTTTGACAAAAGCTACCTCAACAAATCAGTTTCCATGTTTTATATACAAGTTAAACCTAACGCCTTTGGTTATATTTTAACCTATGTTAACTTTACCTAAGTGTTACATTAACTTTTTTTTCCTCATTTCACTTTGCCTCGTTCTAAGAAAATGGTTTAATCCCATTAATTTCATCTAACATTATGATTTATTGGTTTTTGGTCTAAAAAAGAAAAGAATAATTAATTCAATCTCTTAACATTGGGTTAACATATAACCCATTTAATGTCTTTTAACAAAAGGAGTGAGTGGTTTACAATGTTAATTAACATGTCATATCACTATTAACACAATAAATGTTAGAATACACCGTATTGCCTAATATACTACACTGGTGTTTCATAAATTTAGCCATCCATATATATCCTTGGAAAAAAAAATTTCACCGGGGGTCAATTTTGTGATTTTCTATAATGACTTTGGATTATTTTGACGATAGCGTTTTGTCTTCTTTGATAGAATTAAGTGATGACTCGCCCGTCTTGAGGAGCGATGCCCGAATAATTCTCAACCAATTAAAAAAACAGTACTATAGTTTTGCTAGAAAGAAAAAGTAAAAGAAGTGTTAGGCATCAACTTGACACGATTTTTAACTGCGGGCAAAATCATAATATTATTTTTACTTAAGGGAAAAATCAAATTTTTTTCCCGATGGTAAAATCATAATTTTTAGCTAGGGGAAAACCATATTTTTATTTTGCACTGGGGCAAAAACGTAATTTTGAATTGAGGGTGATATCGTAATTTTGAACCGAGGGGAAAATCGTAAACTTTAGCTAGGGCCAAAATCATAATTTTTATTTTGAACTGTGGGCAAACACGTAATTTTAAAGTGGGGGCAAAACCGTAATTTTAAAGTGGGTATAAAATAATAAATTGGTGTAAAATTGTAATTTTGATCCGGGGGAAAAAACAAAATTATATTTTGAACTGGGGCGAAAACGTAATTTTGGCTGATGGTAAAAGCGTAATATTTTACCGAGGGCGAAATAGTATTTTTTAGCTCGTGGCAAAAGGGAAAATGTATTTTGAAGTTGGGGCATAACCGTATTTTTTAACTGAGGACAAAAACGTAATTTTAAAGTGGGTATAAAATAATCAACTGGTTGGACCAATGGGTATTGCCCTCCGTCCATTTGAACCAATGGCAGAGAAACTCTATTGAGGGGCAAAAACGTAATTTTAAAGTGTTTATAAAATAATAAACTGATTGGTCCAATGAGAAGGGTCGGCCGCTAATTTAAACCAATGGTAAGGAGATACTATTCCGTGCCATAGTAAATGTAGATGTTGAAAATACACCGATATACTACACTGGTGTTTCATAAATTTAGCTATGGATATATATCCTTGGAAATTTTTTTCACTTGTAGGGCAATTTTGTGATTTTCTAATGACTTTCGGTTATTTTGACGATAGCGTTTTGTCTTCTTTGTATAGTAGGCTAAAAGAATAACGCTGGTTGTTTTTTTTTTTGTCTTACGTGAAGAAAAATAATAACAATAATAATTTTATATATATCATTGCCCAAGCTTGATGAATAGTGTTTGGGTGATATTGGATCAATTCTTATTTTTTTTTATACAAACATTTGGTTTAATAATATATACATTATATATTGATCTCATAGCCTATCTATTCCTACGTGGTAGATCTAAGTCTGTATAGATCTACACTCTTCAGACCTTACCTTACCTTTGTTATTGGTGTGATTTACTGACTATGCTGATGATGATTATATATTGATCTCAATGAAAAGAATAGTGGCTGGTGGAATGGTTTTGGCCTTTTTACAACTACCTACCTTGTTTTCATCACACAAGTTCAATTCATGGAATTAACTTTTTTTTAACAGTAAACTTCATATATTCATCACCAAAACGTGTACAATGATTGGAAAGCAAGACACTAGACCAAAACATTCTATACAAACACCCATATCACCTAGCCCAAATACATTACTCTGCTATATTAAAATTTAACCAACTTCTCCACTCCAAATTGCTCCGCTTCGCCCTATGCTTTGCCCAAAGGAAAGACGATGTTTGTATTTCTCCGAAGATTTTTTCAATATCGATACGTTTGTTGGAAAATATAAACTTTTTTTATCCTATTTTTTTGTCAACATTAAGTCATTAATTATGCTTAACATGTACATCTTACTAAATTTATTATTCTATTAAAAACTTTTACTAAATTTACTATTCTATTTAAAAAATTGAAAACATATACGCATTCCTTTTAAAAATTATTTATATTACATTTTTCTCAATAAATCATAGGTTATAACATGTCATATATTTAATTGTTACAAAGGTTGTTACGACGTGTTTTTTTTTCTATCTATGTTTCCATAAAAAAAATTCAAAAGTGAACAATTATTTTTTTACCCTAACGAATCAAAGCGATATTGTCCAAACAACATCGCTACCTATATTGGTTCTTATGGTTTTCTCGACGTCTCTACTGTTGTCGAGACCGACCTAGTTCCAACCGAATAACATTGAAACCGATAGTATTATTCGTTTTTACCGTTTTCACAAGATGTAAAAGACGTGCCGATATCATTTTGGTCATATCATGATTTTTTTTTTGTTTTATCATTTGGTTACAGAGTAACAATGCCGAATCAATAACGTAATAAATCGAACTGATTCGAACCAAATACCCGCCGTAGTGCACGAGGCATTTGACTAGTAATAATAATAATAATAATAATAATAATAATAATAATAATAATTATTATTATTATTATTATTATTATTATTATTATTATTAACAAACTATAAACTAGCAACATAATTGTGCATATAAGTGTTGTACTCAAATGTTTTGGGAGTTTTTAAAAAAAAATGATATTACACTTTTAACCAAAATCTATTTGACTTTTTTGTTAGTACAGGAAACGTCGAGTTTGACGGAGCTTTGGTCCCGAGATAACCGGTTCGGTGACGTATTATTGATAAAGAAAGGAGTAGAAGTAGAATCGACACCGAACAATTCAATTTAATTCGGTTTCTATTGATTGTAGAACAATACATACCCGTGAAACCAGTTGGACAACATCTCCCCTCAGGGAACCAAAAGCTTGTCCAAATGGGAACCCCACATCCCTATTTATAGGCAACAGCCTATCGTCCGAATGAACCTATGTCCATCCGTCCGGTTGGACTTTATCCGTCCGGATGGACTTTAACAATAATCATAACCTATTCGGATGGGGTTTTACAAATGGACTAATCTGTTGTCCATCCGTCCGGATGGACCTTGACAATACACAACCTTGCTAAACTGCAATCTTCACAAACAATCAACAACTTGAAACTAATCAGTGTAGCAATCTCTGTTTCAGCTTTAACCAGATCGGCGTTCAGTTTTTGATATATCATTTCAGCACCCCGATCTCGCATTCCGCCTGCTCTATCTAAATATTGTACAAAAACTCAACAGGAAATTGATAAAAACTACAAATACCCCACATGTTAACTTCAAATCTGTGATTACCCCCAGAAAATCTGAAATCCCGTTTTCCGTGATCAACTTTAAGCACCTTCAAGAATGATAGATCTGTGTAAACGGTAATCTCCACAATCAGTAAATCTTCAACGGATAACGAATCAGCTGGTAATGTATTCAGATCTCATAAACATTCATCCACGATCAACTTCACAATCTTCTTCTTCAGTCACGATAACAGATGTGTAGTCTTCTCCACTAGTTCCGGCAGCAACTTAACCAACAAACATCATCATTCCCCGGTGATTAGTCTGAAAAACAATTCAATTGCTCGAAGATTAACCAATTCTGACACTTTAGACTATCACATGTCTGTGATATCGTACAAGTATCCACAATACAGATGTATCTCCTGACGCTAATCCTGCTGATCGGCTTGACGAAGACCCGGGACTCAAACCCTAAGACGTCAATCTGACCCTGATCTGTAGAGTCTGAACTTCCTATGATCACAAATTCACTAATCCAGATCCTATGCATCCCCTGACAATTCTGAAGTAGGAACCACCCGAATACTGTTGCATCGTCACGAATTTCAAAAATGCCAGAATTTTCAATATATGACATTAAAACTTTTATTTCCCCTCATTTTTGCAAATTCTGAGGTCTTATCACTGAAATCCCCCTTAAACTGAGCAATTCAGTCTTTTGTTATCTCTGAAAAACTCGACTCTTTGAAGAATATAACAGTTCTGCCATCAAAAGTCAGTTTTTCTTCTATTTGGATTTAACATTTACGACCCATAAATAGTCAGATACCCTGGATGATAAACATTCTGTACCAGTATCATGACTACCCCACTGATTTGCACAATCTGTGATCGCATCATCAAATTTGTTCACTGAAACCCCATAAGGTGTCCCCTAACAACCCAGCTTGGTCGTTTAAAACTAGAAAAAAAATTCAATCACCAAATTGTTTCTGGAGACTCACCTCGTCATCGCGATAAATTTTTATTTTTTTATTTTTTTAGGCATTAGTCCATCCGTCCGAAAGGACTGATTTTGGAACGAGTAGACTTTTAAACCCTGAATGTCCCCATCCATCCGGATGTGCATATGGCCATCCGTCCGGATGGACCCTATCCATCCGAATCTGTTCGACCATCTCAAGAACATTCCAATCACATATTTCGATCCAAAATCTTTATTTCTACAAATTTCATGATGAAACTAAACAGGATTGTGCGAAAATCAATTATGAATCTAATGATGTCTTCAATTTTGAATTCCATCCATGAATTAACCTTCATTTTGTTGTTTTTCTAATATTTTACGTCAAAACTCACTACGCAACCAAAATCTATGAGTGTAGGTGGTTCAACCAATTGTTAGATCGATTGAATCAGTACCGTAGCTCTGATACTACTTGATAGTCCAGGAAACATCGATTTTGATGGAGCTTTGGTCCCAAGATAACTGGTTCAGTGACGTATTATTGATAAAGAAAGGAGTAGAAGTAGAATCGACAACGAACAAGTCAATTTAATTTGCTTTCTATTGATTGTAGAACAATACATACCCGCGAAACCAGTTGGACAACATCTCCCCTCAGGGAACCAAAAGTTTGTCCAAATGGGAACCCCACATCCCTATTTATAGGCAACAGCCCATCGTCCGAATGAACCTATGTCCATCCGTCCTAATGGACTTTAACAATATTCATAACCTATTCGGATGGGGTTTTACGAATGGACTAATCTGTTGTCCATCTGTCCAGATGGACCTTGAAAATACAGAACCTTGCCCAACTTTTCACTATTCTGTACAATATTTAACACATACTCTATCTAGTTATTCGCACAGTGGTAGACATACAATATATGCACCAATATTTTCATTTTTAACCCAAAAGTTATAATCTTTTACAATTTAACCTCACAATTTTTACCCAAAAGTTATAATCTTTTGCAATCTAACCTCACAACTTTTTTACTTTTAGCTTTGGTCCCCTGTACGTTTTAAATTTCGCAGATTTTTCGTTTTGTTTTAAATTTTGCGAGTAAACACGGTGTACCGTGTGTGTGGTTCAACGTTTTTACATTTCGTTTTATGTTTCATACTAGATTTTGCGAGTTAATATGTCGTTCAACGTTTTTACGTCATCTACTTTTTTCTCGTTTGACAGGCTCGTTACAACGTGCGGGCCCTAAATCGGCTTTATTATTATTTTCTATGTTTTACGCTACAGTCTAATTTCTTCGCATTAACATGTTGTAACTTCAGTATTGTTTGTTGCTGGCGGTGGTGTGGCATTGGTTCTATTCGACAATGTTTTACCCCCCCTCCCATTGAGGCGGATGGTAAATTTAGTTATTATTAAAAAGCAAGTTAGAAATAACTGTAGAACACCAATAATCATGGTTTTAGACCACACCGTGGATGTCACGTCAGCGTGCGTAAGAATAGTGGCATTGTGAAAAAAAGGGTGTGGGAAGGGGTGTTATTCAACACGTGACACCTATTTAATATTATTATTTTCTAGTTAAAATTTGTATATTGTCTATTAATTTTTTTAAGAGTAAACTCTCAACATGGCACCTGAGGTTTGGTCAATTTTGCCACTTTAGTCCAAAATTTAAACCATTTTGTAAGGCCACCTTCGGACCTCGAACACCCGTACAGGATCATTAACTCGACCAACTGATTCACGTGGTGTGCGGACTCCACAACGCGATACGTACTGTTGCGTTGGTCATGAGAAAGAAGGTGTATAAAAACTGAGATGAGTGTCAATCTGTGAATCCATCAAGTATTCATAGATTATCAACACACAGTAATTAGGGTTTTGTTTCTCACACTAGAAAGTAGCTTGCGCAGAAAGATAATTCTCAAAGTCGCATCTGTTGCATTCATTCACTGATTATAAATACAAGGACTAAATCCGGAACACAACAGTTCCAGATATAACATACACAAATTCAGACTTCACAAGTCCTGACAAGCTACATTTGAATACAAACATACATATTCGGACTGAACATTAAACCCTAACAAATAAATTCTTATACAACGAAAACAAGGATATCTGAATTTACTATAAATTCGGACTCTTTACATCACATATATTCGGACACATTAATAAACTTTAACAAGAAACTTATAACTATTTAACAATTACACAAAAGACCCTAAATAACTTCAATTTGCAGAATCCAACACGTATCATCAAAAGGTGCACTTACAGACTCCCCCTTGATATATGCGGGATCTATAAGTCTTGTGAAGGTCTTCATCAGATCTTTGAGTAGTCGCTTCCCGCTCCAACGTTGTTCTTCACGCATAATTGAACAACTCGAATAAACGGAAGATCAATCTTCCGGTCTTCTTTCAGATACTGAAGAGAAAGACGTTTCAACTTTTCGAATTCCAAAAGCTTGAAGTTGACCAACCACATCAGATCTAACCCTATAACAATCACCTAAGTGACTTTCTTTTTGGTGATCATTACTTCCCCCGTTTTACCGTCAACATACCAAAACCCAATTCCTTCGATACTTTCAAGGTCGAACTGCCTCATCGGAATTGTTATCAAACACCAAGCGAGCTAATACACAACCTTGTACTTGATTTCTCCAGTGAAGTTATCTTTCGTTTTGACACGACGACCCATCGCTTGCTTGAACCAGTTCCACTTACTTGATATGCTCTCTTTTGCTAGTGCCCTTTTCAAAGCTTCAATTAATCCATTTGAAGTTGGTGTGTTCAAGTTAAGCTGAGCAAGGTGATGAAGATCGTGTGCCAAAAGAGTACTAAGAGTTCAGAAGCGCAGCTTGAAATATAGAACACCATCTGTACGTTTAATCAACACCAAGTTGTTTTGTTCGTCTAAATCCCATCTTCTTATCTATCCTGAGAATCCTCCCCTTATTTTCCCAAAACGTTTCTTCTAAGTTAGATCTAGAGGAGGCGCTCTTTGCCACAAAACCCTTTGAACTTCTTCATGAACAGGCTCAGGATTAGGATTTACTTCAACAAGTGTATCACATTGTATGTAATATCCCGCAAGTCTTCAAAATCCACCTCAACTCTTTCAACAGACTGCACATTCATAGTACACGACACATTGTCCCCTTTGCTCATTACTACATGATCAATGTCTTCATCTGATCTAAGTTCTTCAACAACACCGACTACTTCATCATCTTTTTCTAAATCGTCATTAGAGATGAAGTGTTCACCCGCTAAGCCATCCAAATATGAATTAATCGACGAATCCCCAAGATCACCTTCGACTACGGCATTACCTCTACTACCAACACCGGACTACCCCTCAACTGCAGCTTCAGTTGTAGCTTCCGTAGCTTGTGAGCAACTTGGCTGCTCCATCCGCTGTGCAGTGTTAGATCCTTGTATATGTTCAAGTCGTCTTGAATCTTTTCCACTCATCCAATTTTCATCTGGCTTGGATCTGTAATGGAGTATTCTCCCCCTGAGCAGCAAATAGCTCTATAAGCTAAGTAACAATCCTACGGATCTGATCAGTTGCAATAGTTAGAGTCTCGTGACAAGCAGAATAAGCAACATCTCTCTTAATAAGAACAGCCAATTGGAGAGCTTGATGTTTAGATTGAAAAGTTAAACCCTTGATCTTTTCTTCTTTCTCTACATCTTTCTTTTTAAGCTCATCCAGCTCCTTTTGTTGTTTCTTAATATGACCCTGCTTGTCATTGATTACCTTGATTTTCCTTCACATTGCCCAATGAACATCCATAAACTGGGTGCGAATAAAATATGGGAAAGGAATCCCTTCACTACTGCTAGGTGTACCCCTAGGCCATGGAGCCGAAGTCGGAGCCGTAAGCCTTGGAGCAGAAGTCGAAGTCGTTGCCTTTGCCTTTGCCTTGGAGCAACGGGCCGAGGAGGTCTAGCACCAAAGGCAACTTTCAGATGAATCTTTTTAGAAGAATTTGGAGTAGACGTTGATGCAGCAGGTTTCTTCATTCGAGGACCAGTAGATCGAGTATCACGTGGACGAACAGAGCTCGAAGATGAACCAGGAGGCATAGCTAGGAAAACCGGAGGCAATGATGAACAACTAACTCTCACGAAAGTAGCAAACACATTGCTAGAATCCAGAAGAGCCGTAAACGTAGAGAACAATGAAGCAGTGGATACACTAGACGTGATCCCCGGAAAAGTTGAACTAGAAGACTGACCATGAGTAGAAGCACTAGAAACGGATACAACATCGGTCGTGCTCGGAATAGACATGGTAGCTGAAACAATCGGTAAAGAAACAGGAACACCCAAAATAGATAAGCCACCACCTATAGTGACTACTGAAGGCTGATACTTCAACAGTTGAAACATTCTCCACTTTCGAAGACCTGGGAGTTGAACTCAAACTTTCACTCAATCTTCTTCTTTTATACGTCACAACCGGTCGAGAATCAGAAATCAAAATAGCAATCAGTCTACTATCTGGATCTCCACCATTGTCACTATCAGAAGAATCATCTGGCAAATTATTCAAATCAGATGTCTTTTCATTCCAAAGAGACAAGCGTGAGTCCCTCTCGGTAGAGGGACCGAGAAAATCGACCTTATCAAGAAAAGCCTTAAGCTTTTCCTGTCCTTTAGCTGACAACTTACCCAAGAAGTCCTTACGCACCAAATCTAAATACTTTCTTTCGGTTAACATCTCGACATTATCTTCTTCTTTGACTAAAATACCCTTTCCTTTATACGTGCTTGAAGATAGAGTACCGGACTCCAAGGCAGCATCAATCGAAGCTAACGCTCTGTCAAAAATAATATCTCCTAGACTCGGGTCGGGTTGATCAAAAGAGATATTGTGAATGACATATTCCATCTCGACATTATGCACCGGTTCATCAACAGGCTCAGCAACTGTTTCAACAACGTGCTCAACTACCGATGGTTCCGCCACATCGGGCCGAGGAACAACGGGTTCTTCAATAACCACCGGCAGTTATTGAAGATCAACCTGAGGTTGAACAACTATCGGCTGTCGAATATTAACAGGCGCTACACCATCTTCATCTTCACCTGCTCCAGAAATCTGATTAATACCCGCAGAAATATCTCTACAAGTAACATCATTTTCAGTATTGTAATTTTCGACAAAAATAGCACCCAACATTGGATGAAGTTCAGGAAAATTCAGAAAATGAGTAGATGCTTTAGCATGATGACTATCTGTAGGATCGGTTTTCACTCCGAACGATTGCAAAATGAACGTGTGACGTGCGGAATCCGTACACGAACGTGACTAAACACACGAGAACGTACTATAACCGTGATTCTTATTGATTAATATGACGAGTACAATGCACCGAGAATCACGTTTGAGGACTTTCTCTCTCTAAGCTTAGCTCTCCAAAATGTCAAATGAGCAAAAAGTCTTAAATCTAACACTATAGCTCCCTATTTATAGGCCAAGGATATAAGGAAGGTTTCCTTATTTACAGAAATGCCACCTTGCCTTTTCTATTAAAATATAACACTATAAGCCTAGATTTCTTCAGTTTCAGCTACGGTTTTAGATTGACGGAGGCGATAGACATAAATGTACCAACACTATCACTAAAAATACATCTACCCATAGCTTTTAGTACAAGCGGAGCCAAACCATCGTGAAACAGAAGATCCGGAACAAGATGTCGAAAGATAATCATAACAAAACGAGGATATATCATCATTAAACAGGAATCACCCTCTTCATACCCAATTTGAGCCTATAGTGCTTGAAAGATCACGCGTGCAAAATTGTACGGCTGATTAAATGTAATCCCAATCATAGCCGACAAAAGATTATAACCCAGTCCATCCATTCCCAACTTTCTTGGAGCGAAACACTGCATAATGACATGGTAAAAGAAACGCCTTTCTCTAGAAGCATTCCCTTGTAAACTTGTCACGTTGGCAGATTTCCCGAGATTCCAAAGCTAATAAGAGCCCTTTCTCAAATCTGAGTAACATAGCAAACTTCACCAAATTCAAGTGTGCCTAAATGTAGTGCATTTTGAACAACTTCCTCTAAAATAGCCGACTGATGACCATTTACAGTAGCTTCGATCACATTGTTGTTTACACAAGCAGTCATCCAAAAATCCTGCATATAAGCGGCTACTATCCGAATATCGGTCTAGATCGCATAGAATACTCTTGATCTCCTTAAAAAGCAAATGATCTGCAAATAATCGTCAATCCCACGCAATCCTTGATTCAGGATCGGTACTTGATTGTGTTTAGGAATAAAGATGCGTTCCGGAACATGAGGTTGGTTTAGAGGGGGTTGGTTTGGTTGTTCGGCCATATCTGCTAGAAAACAATCAACATAAGTGATATTTTAAGGTAAGAAATAGGTTTCAAGTGTAAAGTCTGCAATCTGTTCAAACACTTAGTAGAATTGCAGACCAAACACTCTATTAAGTTACATAAACCCAACATTCAAATCCGGATGAACTGTTAACAAATAACTATTTTAAAACTTGGACAAATACCAAGTGTTTATATTAGGAAAAATACCAATCAGTTAACATATAATAGGTTAATCTATTAAAATCACACAAAAATTTAAACCAGAAGAATAGTTTTAAAGTTTCACAATAAACAGTTAAATCCGGATAAAATAAAATAAAATCGAAACCAAAATTTTAAAACACTGATAAACTCAGAAAACCTATCATACAGATGGAATCTGAACCTTATAAAATAAAACCGGGCATTAGTTAAGCCCGAACAACAGCTAGAGTAAATCCGGACAAACTAAAACATTAAATCCGGACGGTTTTAAAACTGTGAAACATATTTGGAATTCACATAAAACCGGACAAGTAAGAAAAATATAAAACCGGACTAATTTATAGCTTTGATCAAACCCGGACGGTTAAATCCGGACAAAGTTCAAAATCAGACAATCTTTGATAAACACTTAGTTTATGAAACTTGGAATCATTCCGAATATCCGGATAACTTCATCAACAACTAAGTCTAAAACCATCCAAACTATGGAGGATAAACCCGGTATCTCAGAAATCCGGTAAACAAAATAATTCAATTTTCAACAAAAATTTTGGATCAAAAAGGTGAGTTTTCAAATAACCTTTCATCTTCTTCATGAAGAAACCAACCAAAATACCCTCCAAGAACACCCAACAAACCATCTTCAAAAATATAACCAAACACCCACATTTAACAAGTTATCCAACCTATTTCAATCAAAATTATACCAAAACCTAAGCAAATAAACATCTAATCATACCAACGTTATCACTAGAACATTCAAAATTTCAAACTCTTCATTAAGAACACCAAGTTCATGAAGTATAGATAAAAACCCCCAATTTTCTTAAGCCCAACGCATAACCCGAATCAAATCAAGTTATCAAAACAAACAAGCTTTCATCTAAACACATTAAGTCAATCATCCAAACAAGAATCTCCTAATATCATTCAAAGGCTTCCAAGAACACAAAGTTTTAAGCATGTAAAAGCAAATATCCACATACAAGCCCTAGTTGAAGAGATAATCACATGTTTATGCAAGAGGATGATGTTCATGAGAAGAACTTATACCTGATTGTGAAGATAACACTTGAAAATAAAGAAATCAAGAATTTACAGACAAGGTTTTAAGAGGGGTTTTAAACGTCAGAGAGGTTACTGTGCTTGGAATAAACAAGTCTGAAGTTAATCGAAGTCTATTTAAAGGAATCTCCCAACTCAGACCCTATTTAAGTTCGGAATCCACTACACACTGCTCACATTCGGACACAATATTTTTAGCGAGTTTTATTAAGTCTGGACTAACCTGTTTAAACCCAAGTAACAAACCCAGACACCAAACATCTATATAAACTCGGAATGATAATGCTTAAGTCCAGAAAATGTTGATTTTACTTTTAAACCCGGAACATTATATCCCCATCTAAAACCGGACCCATTAAGTAAGCCCAAATTAAAACCCTCTATCAATAATTGAGGCCCAAAATAGTTTTAAAGCCCAACTTGATTTTAAACAAATTAAAATCTTAAAGCCCAAACTGGTTAAAGTTAAAGATATTTTCTAAGTAACCCATTCTTAGAATAATGTTCTCACAACTTGGAATAATTTGACACAATTTCCTACATGGAAACCCACACTATGACAAACTTTGCGATAGCGAATTTTTATTAAAAGACTTATTCTTATAAATTGCCTCACCAGATTATTTTAACTCGTTTTCAAAGTTGTAAAACCCCATTTGAGTATCTTTAAAAATATTAAGCCCATACATGGAAACTAGAAATAAAATATTTTTTTATTATTTTTCAAATTCGGAACAGGAAAGAATACTTACAGAGGTGCCAAAATAAATATTTACATGCAATATCTTTTTGTGAAAAATGCGGACAAGAAGATCATACCGGCTCATCTGTCAAAATCTATCACAGTTAGTATCCATTTAACGATTTAAGCACAAAGAATGATAATGGCAGTTCAACATGTTTAATGATATACTTGTCCACTTAAGCTTTAGCACGTGTTCGAACATTGTTTTCGAGATATTCATTTAAGTGTATTATTAACTGATGTAACTGTGTCCCCCCACCTTAGAATATACTCTCGTATCAAAACTACCAAAAAATATATCTTATAGGTGAATATATCCAACTATTATCTCTATCTGGCTAAAATTGCAAAACCTTGAGGCTCAGGTTAGTGCCACCGCACCGACAAAGAGATGAAGGCTCGACTTTAAGGTGGTGTACCAACGGTTTGGTATCTTTTTCTCCACTTTGACGTATTTTATGTGACACTTGTACTCCGTAACACCGCACGAAGTAGGACAAAATCTTTTATCAAAGAAACAATGTGTTTTTGGTCTCAATGTTTGCTTTTTATGTTTGACAATTTCACGTTTTGATTCTAGTTCGATTTCAAGCTTTAAATCACTTTCTTGAAAGTTATACACAAACTGATGCGTAAGCGTAATTAGTTTAACGCAACAAACATTATGGAATAGTGACATAGGCTTAATATACCTTAAATAACTTTTATATAACTTACAAATAAGTTTCGAAGGCTTTGGTATGTCAAAAACAAGTTTATTCGATCATAGGGACTATTTGCGTCCAACTGCGACAGTCTTCTGATTCGTACTGTAACGAACATTTTGGAACTTGATCATAAGCTAAAAATACCCTAAATATCCTTTACACAGCTTATAAATAGGCTTTGAGGGGTTCGTTATGCGAAAAGACGCTTATTTGATCAATAGGGACTAAAAGCGTCAAAAAATGCATAAGTTTACATTTACGCGCATATCTTACATTCTGAACATATCCGGACATCCAAAAATTTTTGTAATCACTAAAATATTTTAGTTTAGTGATTGGAATGCAAAAATACCATTCGTCGCGTAATTTGGATCATTTTTCGCGTCCGTTCGTGTTTCGTCGTAATTAACCGAATAACGTGATCGTACGACCAAACGAACCGACATCCGAGATGTTTTCAAGCATATTTCATGTCCCCTATACTTTTACATCTTTATTGAGCCTTGAAAATAGGTTAACGGGGCTTAAACGCTTCAAAAATACACTAAATAGTGTGTAGGGACCTGTTTTTGTAAAATTCTGAAACTAGCAGCCTAGCCGTAGCGCTGCGTGACGCCTAAGGGCTTTTGCCTTCGTGCGACGCGACGGCCCTATCTGGGCAGAAACCTTGTTTCAGCAACCAGCTTGAACTTCAGGGTCTTTTATGCAACTTTTTCAATACTATGGACTTGTTTTAGAGCATCCAATTGTATTAGAAACAATGTTCCACAAGTGTAGGGTCAAGATTAAACCTCCTAACACTTGGAATGATCTCCTTGATCCACACTTACTATAAATAGAAGTGGGTTTCTCATTCATTCTTCACACAAATTGATCAAATCTGCTCTAAGTTGAAGCTAAGGCTTCATACCTGTGTATTTTAGATCAATTCTTCCTTGCTTGGACCTTTTGTAAGCTTCTTTCATGCTTGTTTATGCTTTTCAAGCGTGAAAGTCAAACAGTATTTGACTTTATGCGTTGACCATGATTTGGTCAACACAAAGTTCGTTTGAACTTTGCAACGTGAGCGTAATCACGATGGTTATAGTCCCTTGTGACTATACCTACTGATTACCACGTTGATTAGTCGAAGTGACGAGTCAAAGTTTCGGTCAAAATACGTGTTTATGCGTATTTTGCGACGAAGCTATTTTCGGGTATCAAAACACTTTGTTTTGATATCAAACCTGTTTTCTAACTTAGTTAAACATGTTTTAACATGTTTAACTCGTGACTTTTAGTCTAGTGCTTGCTTAGGGTTGTAAGTCAAGCGGTCTAAACCACCGCTTAGACTTTCGAACTTGACCCATTTGGTCGATCGTTAGGATCCGACCAAGCATATTTTGTGACCATAGTTGTATAAGGGATAACCTTCCTAGGTTATACCTTATGGTCACATAGTTTACTTAGTTGTATGATAGGTAGTTTATATGCCTTAGAAAAATGACCAAAATGCCCTTTTTGCGCATAATTTCATTTTAAGCATATGTAACTTAAATTTTGACATCTAAACTGATTGTACAATGTTATTAAACATCTTAGGGCATATAATACTTGTCATAAGACTAGTTAGGTTATTTGTTTGCGCTTTTGCGCAAATGAAGCGTTAAAGTAGCGTAAGCTACCTAAACGGGTCATAATGGGTCATAAGCACTTAGGTTAGGTTCCGTTTTAGAATGTAGGCTTTGTTAAACCATATCACATGAGTTCCAACACTCAATTGTTTTACAATACCTCATTCTATCCGTTTCTTCAATTCATGTCCCTATACACTAACATAGTATCCGTTACACTAGGAACCACATCGACACTTGAACACGTGATCCTTTGAGCTTTGTTTTATCGTTTGAACAAGACTTACATGCAATCCCAGGCGAGTACATAGTTCCCCTCTTTTACCGTTTTCAGATGTTTTAGGGTGATTCATATGTGTAAACGATTTGTTTTTCAAATGTATGGCATATATGTGTTTACTAAGTGCTTATATGTGTACTATTCCGATTATGCAAATACGATGTTTATTCAAATCCTTAAAAGATCTATCTATCTTCATAGTTAGATTCTTATAGGATGTTTGAAATGCAGTCTTAGATCTTCCTATCTTCATAGTGAGATTTTTAAGAAGTACTTTACAGAACGACGGTTATGGTTTATGTGTAGATTGTCGGTGATTTAGATAACGAAACTAGAGTAATACGATAAACACATGGTGGATATGCCGCTGGTACTTCCTATATATAAGTGTGTTTATTGTATTACCCTTCGTGGCGTTATCCCGAATAACCATTAGGGTTTAGGATATTGTGATACGATGATTCAGTACGATAGAAACCTGATCCTTTTAGTGTCAACTTATCTTTATAAATTGATACTTGTAGGATGTTTAGAGTGCTTATATTGGAGTCCTTGTTTGGATTCATTGAGTACTTTAATGCGTATGCGACTAGACAATATGACGAGAACCGGATCCCTGTAATATTTATCTATCTTCATAGCTAAACATACATGGGATGTTTAAAGTGCTAATATTGGAGTCCTTATTTGGATTCATTGTGTACTTTAATGCGTGTTTACAAGTTGATTGACGATTATGTGTTTATGTGGTAGTTGTGATTTAGATAACGAAACGGGTGTAATAAAATAAAAACATGGTGGATACGCCGCTGGTACTTTCTATATATAAGTGTTCTTATTTTATTATTCTTGTAGCGTTATCCAAATCACTTCAGGATTATGTGTACGATTGTTTCAATGTTTGATTATCAAATTACTCGTGGAATCTCCCATATCTTTATATGTTAGTGATGTAGCGCGTGAAACGGAAAAATGAAGATTACACGTTGATTCTACGAATACCCGTGCAGTTCTTCCCCAACCCCCAAATTGTAACCCCAAAGGCCACAGAATTTGAAGTGAAAAAACAGTTTTCTCAAAATTCAATTCTGAACTTCTCATTAGCTTTAGCAACATATAAATAGAGACTGAAATTCGAAACGGGCCTAAAAAAGATAACGGGCCAAACACACGGCCTAAAACAAAAAGCCCAAAATAGTTCAAAAAACATAAAAATGCCAATAAGTAATAGAAATAAGCGTTTTTTTGGTCCGGACGTTGACCCAAACCGCCAAATGCGTTTGTAGCAAGATGGAGCTCGTTCCCACGTTCGTTTCGCCTGGTCGCACGCCCAAAACGGACCCCCGTAGCCCAAGTTAGAGCCATTTTAGTGAAGCCCCTTTTGTTACGCGGTCTTGGGCCTCCAAATACAAAATAGCTTGTTCCTCCACACTTGGGCCCGCATCAGTTAGATTCTTAGAAGGGTAATTAAAGTATTATTATGAATCATTGACTTGATTTATATATTACTCACACAAGTTTTGATCTATTTCAAAACAGTTATTAATAATCCTTGATTGGATTCATATTAATGCTTTAAAAAGTTTAACTATGATTTCAACGAGATTACGATGTACAATTTCAAATGGCATATAAATTGCTAAGTAATAATCATATTGCCATATATAATACCTTTTGTCACGAGTTTTCACAATTAAGACTATGTACTGCAATACTAAACTTTTGCCATTCCTTGGCTTCAAGATTCATTTTTCAATCGACAACTCTTCTAGTTGTCAAAGTATTGCAATATCAAACTTTTTCCATTTATTTGGCCAACAAAACCTATGTATTCACCGGCATTTTTATGCTGACTATTTTTCACATATGTTTCAGGTTTTCAACTATTCAAGCATGCAACACATAGGCTGCATTCAGGCCTTAGACTTCTTAATCAAAAGACAATTACATGTATTCTTTGTTTGTAAAACAATGTTAATAATATTGAAACAAATTTAGTACCAGTAGTTGTGAGCAATTTGTAACGTGACTCCCCGATATTTCCGCCGCGTGTTGTTGTATTACGTGATTGGGGTGTTACATTTTAATATTATGTACCTGGTGGTAACATATATATTCAGTTGTTCACCCGGTGGTGACAAACTTTAGAATAGATCATCCGGTGATGATTGTTAGGCAAAAAAGAAATCCACCTGGGGGTAGGGGTTTGCGCACAAACGAAGCGCTTAACAAAGTATTATACGAGGTCTAGGCCATTGCCAACGCAAAATCAAAAGACCAAGCATAATACCCCAGATAATAATCAAATATAGAGACCTAGTATCTCAGAATTTTGTTAATCTCTCAAACGAAATTACGGTACTAAGACCATATATCCGAGAGATGTTACACACAAGTTACACAGTTCGTTATCTTTATATACTAAAAACAAATTCTTATTTACGCGTAAAACCTATCGTTACAACATATAATGAAGCTAACCAAGCAGTTTAGGTTTTAATTTTGTAAGATACCATGTAAAAGATCTGACTGGCAATGTACTATCATTTCTTCTCACAATCAACGTGCTCTCAATTTTTCATTTTCTATTTTTTGGATTTTTATAAAAATATCCTACAACTAAGTAAAATCTTTTTGGATTTTGGAGTTTAACGAAAAACAGTAAAATGTACAAAAGAAAAGAAAAAAACAAAGTTTCCATGAGGGCTTATGCAACCATCCTACTCGAGGTTTATCATACCTATCATTCGGACCAGATCCTCAAATCTCGTCAGATCGAATGTCTTTGTAAACAAGTGTGCATAGTTGTCTAAAGTGTCAACTCTAACTACATATATCAAACCCTTTTCAGCACAGTCACGAATAAATTGATCCCTAACATCTATATGCTTTGTGCGTGAGTGATGTACTGGGTTATTTGTTATCGATATAGCTAAATTATTATCTACCATGATGGGAGTTTGTGTATAATTTAAACCGTAATCCTGCAATTGTTGTATCCACAAGACTTGAGCACAACAACTCGAAGCGAAGATGTACTCTGCTTCACATGTGGACAAAGACACCGCAAGCTGTCGTTATTTGAACGCTAAGCTTGTGTAAGTTGTATGAATTGATGTAGTTATTGGTTCGGATGATACCTGAAGGTATCCTCATATGACTTTTATGTTAAACAACACTTTTATAAGTTGTTAAAATATTAAAAGGCTGATTTCTGCAGAATTTCTGCGGAAAATTGTTGAAATTGTCGCTTTTAGTGCTTTTCGAGTAGTTTTTAGTGTTATCGGACTTTGTGAAGGTATTAAACCAAACCCTTGCATTCCTAGTTAAGGTTTAATGTATATTAGATGTTGGACTTTTTCTGAGTTCAAAATATGTCATTTAGATCGTTTCTGCGGATCATGCGTTTTTGTCAGAATTTGAGTTCACTAAGTGCTTTTCTAGTTGTTTTGATGCATTGTTTAAACTGTTTCGAATGTAATCAAATAAAATGGATCATGTGCATCAAAAATACGTATTCCATGAGTATTCTAAGTGTATGTCATGAAATATGCTGTTCGGATGTTCAAAGCGCATAAAAGTGTAGCTAAAAATGAGTAATTTAAGTGTAAGAAAGTTACCGAAAGGTGGCAGTTGTCACATTCTCCCCCTGTTATTGAGAATTTCGTCCCGAAATTCAAGCTGAGTCATCATTTGCAGGAGTATTCTCACATAGGTGGGGGTATTTTTGGTTTTGATTTGATCTTCACGTTCCCAAGTATATTCAGGTCCGTGTCGAGAGTTCCAACGAATTTTTACTAATATGTTACGAGTCCTTCATGTTTTCTGGACCTTCCGGTCCATGACCTTAACAGGTGCTTTGTGAATTGGAGTTTGTCATCAATGTGAATCTCATCCGCCGGGATGATAACTGTTTCTTGCGTTGGATTTTTCTTGAGATTCGACACATAAAATGTGTCATGCACACTACTAAGTTCGTCTGGTAACTTCAGCTTGTAGGCAACGTTGCCAATCTTTTCTAGGGTTTCAAATGGTCCTACATATCGAGGGTTAAGCTTTCCACGCTTACCGAACCTCGCTACACCCTTCCAAGGCGAGAATTTCAACAAGACTTTGTCTCTGACCGCGAAAGATAATGGCTTCCGTCTCTTGTCTACGTAGCTCTTTTGTCGATCGCGAGCCGCCTTGATATGGTCTCTGATCTGAAAGGTTTTATCCGTAGTCTCTTGGACTAATTTTGAACGATTAGTTGTTTATCGCCCGCTTCCGCCCAATATAGCGGAGAGCAACACTTTCGACCGTAGAGAGCTTCGAAAACTCAACCAACGGTATATGAGTATCCCAGTTGCCACCCAAATCCATAACACACGCATGAAGCATATCTTCGAGTGTTTAGATTGTCCGTTCGCTCTGGCGGTCAATTTATGAATGAAAGGTTGTGCTTAATTTTTAACTGAGATCCAAAGGCCTCTTGAAATGACTTCCAAATTCTTGAATAAAGCAACCATCTCGGTCCGAGATGATTGAAATAGGCACTCCATGACGAGCCATTATTTCATTGAGATAGAGTTCTGCTAGTTTCTTTGTGCTATCCTTCTCCCGAATCGGCAAGAATTTTGCGGACTTTGTCAATCTATCGACGATTACCCATATCATGTCGTGGCCTCTTGAGGTCTTGGGTAACTTCGTAAAGAAGTCCATCGATATTTGTTCCCATTTCCAGACGGGATTCTCGGGTTGTAGTAGCAAACCCGAGGGTTTCTGATATTCTGCCTTGATCATTGCGCATGTCAAGCATTTTCCGACAAAAGTAGTGATATCCTTTTTGAGGTTAGGCCACCAATAGTACTCTTTCAAGCCTTGGGCCTATGTGCTTCCTCAAAATAACATCTCGAAGGCCACCAAAGAGTGGAACTCAAATTCTACCCATAGAGTATAAAGTTCCATCTTCTTCTGGTACTAGTTGTTTTTCTGTGACTCAAAGTGTTTCTGGTTGAATATGTTCTTCCTTGAGCGCTTCTTGTTGTGCATCATGAATTCGTGTGGTAAGATCCATGTGAATCGTCATCTCTAATGCTCGAACTCTCAAAGTTCTAACTCGTTCCTTGCGGCTCAAGGCGTCTGCTACAACGTTCGCCTTCCCGAATGGTACTTTATTTCACAATCATAGTCGTTTATCAATTCAATCGAAGATCGCTGACGCATATTTAGTTCTTTTTGATTGAATATGTGCTGAAGACTTTTATGATCCGTGAAAATCGTACACTGAGTACCATATAAGTAATGTCACCATATTTTCAAAGCGAGTACCACTGCGCCTAACTCGAGGTCGTGAGTGGTATAGTTCTTTCCATGAACTTTCAGCTGACGCGATGCGTACACGATAACTTTCTCCCGTTGCATAAGTATGCAACCCAATCCTTGATGCGAAGCATCACAGTAAACTACGAAGTCATCGGTACCATCGGGTAGTGATAAGATTGGTGCATCGCACAACTTATCCTTGAGAAGTTGAATGATTCTTCTTGTTTCTCGATTTGGGTGAGGGAGGTTAGTGGTTAAGAAATTTTAGAAAAATTCTCAATAAATATCCGATAGTACCCCGCTAATCCCAAGAATTGTCGGACTTCAGTTGGAGTCTTGGGTGCTTCCTAGTTCTTAATTGCTTTGATCTTCGGGGTGTCTACTTGAATGCCTTTCTCGTTCACTATATGCCCGAGAAATTGTCTTCACGAATCCAAAACTCGTATTTGGAAAATTTTGCGTATAGTGTCTCCTTCTTGAGTATTTCTAAAATGGTTCACAAATGTTGTTCGTGCTCATCGGCCAATCATGAGTATATTAAAATGTTGTCAATGAACACTATGATGAATTTGTCAAGATACGGTTGTCGTCAATGAACACTATGACGAATTTGTTAAGATACGGCTGGCACACGCGGTTCATTAAATCCATGAAGACCGCTGGTGCATTCGTTAAACCAAAGGGCATAAGGAGAAACTCGTAATGACCATAACGAATTTGAAAAGCCGTCCTTGGTATGCTTTCCTCTTGTATTCGTAACTTGTGATACCCCGATCGTAAGTATATCTTGGAGTAGAAGCTTGAACTTTGCAATTGATCGAATAAGTCATCAATCCTCGGTAGTGGATACCGATCCGTGATGGTGAGTTTATTCATCTCTATGTACTCTATGCACATTCTGAACGTTCCGTCCTTCTTCTTCACAAATAGGACTGGAGCTCCCCAAGGTGAGTAGCTTGGCCTAGTGAATACTTTATCCAACAACTCTTGAAGTTGTGTGGATAACTCTTGCTTTTCAGAAGGTGCTAATCGATATGAAGATTTAGCTATGGGTGCGGTTCCCGGTACCAAGTCGATATGAAACTTGACTTGTCCATATCGTTATAGTCTCCGCAAGTCTTTAGGAAAGACTTCAAGAAACTCTTTTACCGCTGGAATATCTATCAGCTGTGGCTCAACGGCCTTCTTGTCGACAAGATGTGCTAGAAAGGCAATATAACCTTGCCGTAAGCACTTCTGTGCCTTCTTGTAATTGACGATCCGCAATGGGATGTCACGCTTTTCTCCATGTAAAACAAGTGTCTCTTTGTTCATTAATGGTAGGCGAATGACCTTCTCATGACAAAAGACTTCGGCTTGGTTATTGGATAACCAATCCATGCCAACCGCTGCGTCGAAACTACCCAAGTCAACTGGTAAGAGATCGATATTGAATTTCCGCTCACCAAGTTCCAAGAAACATTCTCTAACAACTTCCCCTGACTCGACTAGTTTACCGTATGTCGATTTTATAGAATGAGGGGACGTCTAGCTTACTTGGCTCTAGGCCAAGTACATTTTGAATTATATGTGGCAAGGACTTCACTATATAGTTTTAAGAACCCTATGCTTAAATGTAGGATAACCCAATCCATATGTTTAGATGTAGGATAACCCAATCCAAATGTTTAGATGTAGGATAACCCAATTCATATGTTTAGATGTAGGATAACCCAATCCATATGTTTAGATGTAGGATAGCCCAATCCCTATGTTTTTGATGTAGGATTGCCCAATCCCTATGTTTAGTTGTAGGATAATCCAATCCCTATATTTAGTTATAGGATAATCCAGTCCCTAATTGTAGCTAGGACAATTCCGTCACTAGCCATGAAACTCATGCATGTGAAATGTTGAGATGAAGCTAAAATTGGCACCAGTATAAAATAACATGGACGTGAAATGTTGGTTGATTGGAAACGTGTCTGGTAACTACTATTTGAGTGATCGAGGTAGGGTGGGATGATGCGGTCATGCCTCGGATCTCAGAGACTAAATCCCAAATGTAACGCTCAATGCATTTGAATTCGGGTGTTATGCAGTATGGAACAACCCTTGGGAGATTGTGAAAGCGTCGAGTGTAACCAACAACATTGGTTCTAGTCATGATCGAGTTCTAGAATTTGTTTCCAACCTTTGAATTTAAATCAGCGAGCAATACTCTTCTCGTATGAGATCCTTGAATTCTTCCCCTGACAACCTCTTCACAGTATCACTTCCTAGCGTTTGTACTTGGTTATTCCACCAAGTTAATGTTACATTCAGTAGTAGACTCTTCGTTTACCTAATTTTTTACTCAGGAGTACGTTTACTAGTATGACTAACCGACTTCATTATCTCTATTTGGCGTACAGAACCTACCGCACCCCTCGTATTAACGAGATCTAGATGATGATCAAAGAAAGAAAAATTGTTGATCTTGATGTTTGGAAGCTATGGAATGGAAAGAAACGCTTGCTTCTCCTTGTAGTGTCTTTAGATCCTCCTAAGTACCATCAAGCTCCATTTTAATCATTAAAGAAAGGCTTGAAATGTGAAAGTTTTTGATGTTGTTCTTGGCTAAAAGATGATAGTTGAGAGAGTTCTTATGTGTGTGTTAAGAAAGGTGAAAAGTGGATGAAAGTGCTTAGTAATTTTGGTAAGTTAGATGTTATAACTCTTTCACCTTTATCACCCACTTGATCCACTTGCAAACACTAAGTAAATATCCAAGATATTTTTGGAAACAAGTTGAGGGCGGGTCCCAGTAGTTGAGCCAAGATGGGGGGGGGGGGTACCCATGGTTGCAACTTGTTTTCTTTGTTAAAATGTGTTAGTTTTCTTAAGGTGATTGTTAGTAAAGCATAGATGGTTAAGTGTTTTAGTGTTTTAAATATGGTAAGTGACCATTACTAGTCCAACATGATCCAATTAACATTAGTTGGTCACTAAAAAAAAGATTTGATATTGTTCGGATAATCGTTTCGAGTTGTTTCCCTTAGTCGTTATTTGAACGCTAAGCTTGTGTAAGTTGTATGAATTGATGTAGTTATTGGTTCGGATGATACCTGAAGGTATCCTCATATGACTTTTATGTTAAACAACACTTTTATAAGTTGTTAAAATATTAAAAGGCTGATTTCTGCAGAATTTCTGCGGAAAATTGTTGAAATTGTCGCTTTTAGTGCTTTTCGAGTAATTTTTAGTGTTATCGGACTTTGTGAAGGTATTAAACCAAACCCTTGCATTCCTAGTTAAGGTTTAATGTATATTAGATGTTGGAATTTCGTCTGAGTCCTAAAGATGTCATTTAGATGGTTTTTGCGGATCCTGCGTTTTTGTCAAAATTCTAGTTCACTAAGTGCTTTTCTCGTTGTTTTGATGCATTGTTTAAACTGTTTCGAATGTAATCAAATACAATGGATCATGTGCATCCAAAATAAGTATTCCATGAGTATTCTAAGTGTATGTCATGAAATATGCAGTTTGGATGTTCAAAACGCATAAAAGTGTAGCTAAAAAATGAGTAATTTAAGTGTAAGAAAGTTACCGAAAAGTGGCAGTTGTCACATTATGGATTCAAGTGTCTGAACTTGTAGTTCAATAAAGTGATCATAGGGTCCGAAATTATAAAGTTTCCTTTTAAGTGTCTGAACTTGTGAGTTATGTAGGTCCAGCTTTGTTATTTCAAGTATACATGTCCTATTTTGTTAATTAGGTATACATGCCCGCACTTGTATTTAGTGTAAAAGGTCCATATTTGATGATATCTATAACAACCCTCCTAAAATAATTATAACACCCCAATAAATCCTAAAATACACCCCGTATACGAGAAATAGGCCCGAAATAACTTTAGTTTAACAAAAATCATTTAAAAACAATACTTTATTATTCTCGCGGGGCGCGACAGAGCCAAGCAAAGCCGTCGCGGGGCTCGACAGCCTGGCCACAAGGCCGCCCCCAGAGCTGCCACATGTCAGCCTCGTGTCGAACATACCCCCATGACTGGTCAAGGTTAAGGCCTATTGACCTAGCTCGCGGGCTGCGAAAGCCGCCCTTGCCTCTGTCGCGGGGCGCGAGAAACTCGCCGAACAGCCTATATATGAAGGGCTTCGGCATCCATTTTCTGTCGTTAAAATATCAAAATTCTTTCTCAAATTCTGAATTGTAGAATTTATATCGGGTATAATACCCACTAAATTAGCAAAGCTCTGGCCCGTTGTAAGTATTATAAACCCTGGTTATGTAACAACCTGCACTTTCGTGCGTTGTTACTACTCATTATACTCGTTACGCCTAGCACTAGAGATTCTAATCATAATGTAACTATATCGCATACATCGCTATATCGAAACATTTTCGCATATTATCGCATATTTTATCACTATCACATCACATTGCACTTGCTGACAACCACAAAGATGTTAAGTGAGGACCAATCCTACCCTCCTTGATAGATGTGATGTGTCGCAGGGCAAATCACTACTCAAAACGCACAATAACGTTCACAAATGACATAGAGAGAGGACCTATTCTACCCTCCTCTATGACCATGAAGCGTCGCAAGGTAATCGCATACTCGAAACAAAACCCGGTTATTGTATCACTACTTGAATAATTAAATATATGAATACGAACATACGGCCCTTATGAATAAATAAATATAGTAATAATAAATGTAGAAAGTGCGTACCCAAAACTATCGCAACGCTCGAAACTATGAAATTCTCCGCACCGAAGACCGAACCGGAATGGCTATCGGAATGGATAGGCCATCCGAACGGATGGGCCATCCGAATGGATGAGCCATCCGACCCTACATATCAAACCTCCTCTACCCTTCGCTCTTGCCTATAAATAGCCTGTCACTTCACTAGAGCAGTGATGTGACAGCTCCCACTCGACCAGCACGTTCTTGGACCCTTTTCTCCCGGTTTCTCGAGATTCCGGTAAGTTCTCAACCTAAATCTTGTACTTCTACGATCTACACTCAATTCTACACCTTTCTACCTTTTACTCAACTTTTAATCGTGAAATCTACTTATTTGGGGTGTTCTAGGATGATGTCATTAAGAGTTCATATGAACATCAAAGTGTGACCTCATTTCACCATGAACAACTCAAATCTGGGTGATTTCCACATGTTTTTATAATAATCTCAACTAAAATCTATGTATCTAATCAAAGTATGATGTGATTCGGGTTAAACATGGAGAACTCGTCAAGAACGGCCAGATCCGATGGAGCGGGGTGGTTCCCGGCCATTAGAACGGGTCGGAACTGACGGAATTTCATTTGTTTAACACGATGTCACAACAATTCGTTAAAAACCACCTGTATTCTTTCCAAAAGCCGTCAGGAACAATTGATCAGGACGTTGGAACGGACTGTTGTCAACCAACCGGATAGTCTCATCCGACCGGACAGTCCCATCCGACCGACAGTCCCATCCGACTGGAGATGGTCATCCGACCAGGGAAGTGCATCCGACCGGATAGCTCATCCCAGCGGATACAGCCATTCGACCAGACAAGCTCATCCGATCGGATAGCTCATCCGAGCGGATATGGTCATCCGACCAGGTGTGGTCATCCGACCGGATAAGCTCATCAGACCGGGTTGACATCCGATGGGATTGAAACTTGGCCGTTTACTCGACTCTTCGCGTTTAGCACGCATCGCTGATGATATCATTCGATGTTTAGGCTAACTCAGACGCGCTCTCAACCGATCCCATCAAATTGTGTCCTCGCTAAATACGCACTGTGAGTATACTTGAACCCATTTTAATCGCATTTTTGGGTGTAACATACGTTCCTAATAAATCAAACTTATCAAACGAATTATTCAATCAATCTATTTATCACTTGTGAATAACTGTTATGCATATTTACACGTGATGCTAGTTACATATGTGTTAGGACTTATACTCGCGAGGTCCCACCTTAACTAGTATAGTACTATAGCACCCGACGGGGTCTAGTTAGGATGAATAGCATTCGCAATCACAGCTCGAGTGACTTAGCTGGTAGTATCTGTCTTTTTTTTGCATGTATGTCGAGGTATCCTGTTTTTGTATTTGGTAATTCGCAACACTTTTAACTATTTTATCGCTACACTATCAAACTTGTATTCTCGCCAATACTTTTGTATTGACGTTGATTTAACGTATGTTGCAGGTTAGATCGCTATCTACATCAAATCAAGCCTCACACGAAGAAGCCTTTCCTAAGGAGTCTAGAAATTTGCCTAAACTCTAGGTTGTCGGATTTGTATTGTTCGAGAGGACAAGAAATATTTGATAACTTATGTGATTGTATTATTTGTTAGTATGGGATAACGAATGTAATAAATATTATCGCAATATAGTTGTTATGGATTCTCTTGAGCAATCTGATTCGCCTAGTGCCGCGCCCCGATGATTCCGCCATCGGTTGGGGTGTGACAGATTGGTATCAGAGCCATAACTACAGGGAATTAGGAAGGACACGCCCTAGTCCGGGTTCGTTGTCTTAGAAATAACCTAGTCTATAGTCTAAGTACCAACGGGCCGACTCGTGCGAACTTAGTAGGAATTGCACGGGCCTACTTGATACTCTCGATCGAAATTACTAAAGACTACAACTTTGTGTGAACACTGCGTACTACAGCCTCACACGAAGAAGCCTTTCCTAAGGCTGGATTGCTAATTAGCCTTTCCTAAGGCTGACACAATACACATGTTTTCGAAATTATTCGCATATCACAACCGAGTGATCCAGTCGAGACCAGGTGTGAAAACCAAGAACTCTCGATAGGATTGCTCACTCAGCGCCTTTTTCTAGCACGAGAACCTTTCATCGAGCTAGGAGTGACATCCACATCTCGACGAAAGCCTCCATTTCGAAATTCTAGTGGAACCCTCGGATTTATTCGATGAGCACCACCACAATTTGGAATGAAGCTGTTAAGTCAGGGGTGAAACCCGTATCTTAATAAACCGTTCCACTCTCTAAAATGGTTTTCAAAAAAAATCTCTCACCAAGTACTCGACCATACCAACGACTCGAGCCACGCGATGACTAGGAGGACGAATGCCATGAGCTGCGTCCCAGTGGAAGCTGTAAGTCCCGTGAAACGGATCTTTCAATGATATCAAACTACACCAAGTTTGTGCGGAATTCAAACTTGATGTGATTCAAGAAATTAAATGAAAATCAACAAGAAATATGAACAACGAAGAACAAACCGGAATCACTTTCAACATTTGCACACGATTCTATTACTTGAAAAGCAAAACCGTCTAGTACAAGTGTTCTTCACCAACTCATCTCTCTCTCTAGCTCAGTTGTAACAATGAAGTTCAAACCCTAAAACAAGTTAGAAACTTGTTTATATACCTACTAAAGCCCACTTCCCTACATGGGCTCCCCTTGGGCCTGCTTGGCCCACATGGCCTAAAGCTTAGCCCAAGTGACCTACAAAGGTCCAGAACCTAATATAAACTAACCCGGTATGGCCCAGCTCGTAACCATAACCCGTTGTGTTAATTTGATGCGTCAGTCTCACACTTTAGGGCCTAACAATCTCCCCCTAGACTGATGACATCAAATTGTCTTCATACCATGAATTCAGCAACGTCTTCAACGAATTCTATGGTTGTCTCTATGCTGCAGATGTTGTGGAAGTTCTTGACTTCTGAACTCTCAGCACTGGGTCTCTTTCTTCAGCTTTTGTGGTTAGCTTCATATCAGGATCTCGATCAGCTTTGCTTGAAAATCTTGTTAAAAAGAATGTGAGAGGAGGATTCTCAACAACTCTTTTCTTCTGCAATCTTTGTCTTTCAAGCAGGTTCACAGTACTTCTTCAAATGCACTTTCACTGTCAGACGGTGTCTCGTATCCAGTTCTTCTGACTCAGGTACATCTTGTTGTTATGCTGCTTCAGGCTTCTTCAGCAACGAACAACATCTCAATATTCATCAATCCCTGTTCTTGATTGAAATCAAGTTCTGCACATGCTCACAAACTCATAAGCAAACATTTCTTATGCAATAGGGATAGTACCATATGAACACTAGGTACATCCAAGTACTTACACTCGGATTACACAATTTAAATTCTTTCAACTTTTGATGATCAGTCAAATCTTCAAGAACGGTTACATTTTTTATTTTAAGAAAAACAAATAAGCACTCTATTTTTGGATTTTTGATTTTATATAAAAAAACAAGACACTATTTTTGTATTTTTTTTATTTTTCAAATTTTTATTTTTAATTTAAGAACTAAAAACAAATAAAAAACATAAAATATAAACAACTACCATAATATACAATTACGATTGCAATGGGATCAAAATTCGTTCTCAGGCAGACTAAGGAACAGTTTTTCAGTACGAGCCTAATCAAACTGGTCTATGCGATTGCCAATATGTTTGTCCATTTAAACTTTAACACTCAACTTTCAATTTTTCAACTTCGTGATATGCTTTAGGTAATATTATACTATTATACCCGTGTGTCCCATTCCAAGGCATACCCCTGCGATCAAGGTAAGCACAACGATTCATCGTAGTAGGTGAGTATACTGATGTCATCCTTTAAGATATCCTGACTGTGTCTAGGTCTGCATATAATCTGTTTTATCATGTTTTGATTTCTTAACAATGAACACCCAAATAAATACTAATCAAATCCTGGAAATATAAACAGCACACTCTATCATGCAAGTATCTTCCCTACCACATATTTCACAAGTCCAATCCAGATTTCTGAAATCTTAACTGGGAATAGATTGAGAAGAGAACAGAATAGATCTTAAGCAGAGATGGTATAATATACAAATCAAATGAGTTTTTCTCAATTTGATATAGGTTTCTTGGGTTTCTTTTGGGCACTTGAGGGCCTCTTTCGGGTGTATAATTGATCTACAACGCGACAACGTACAACTAGGTCAGCATGTATCTGGATGCAGCAGAAGCTGACGTTGCCTAGCACCTCCAGGTCAGCATATATATGGATGCAACAGAGGAGGTACACGACTTTTTTCAGAGAAGATTTCAGAATCAGATCAAAATTGTGTGTATCGGGACAACATACAGACATTCAAATAGAAATGAGCTAATTCCAAGTGACTTTCTTTCCTGGGTTCATGTACAATTTTAGTTCTGAACAGAAGGACAGCCAAGATATCCCCGGATGATTCAACAATATAAAGACCCGAAACCTCAGATGTTGGCTATCTATCAACGCAAGATTTAAGACCATAAAATCATACGCCGTTGGTATGTTACCCACATGGTACATAGTTCGTTATGTTTATATCACTTAGTATCTTTTATCATTTGAGTGTCAAGCCTATCGACATATCGCAGTAGATCCTAGTCTTTTCAGCTATGGCACCTTACATGTGTTAGTCAAACCGTTTAACACAAATATTTATTTCACTTCCCATATCATGCAAACTTTCTTTTTGACTTTTTCATTTTTCAATTGTTTTTGTATTTTTCTTTTTCTGAGTTTTCTCCCTAAACTCTATATCTATCTATATGTTCCTCTCCCCTCTAAATTTGTGCATAAATCTTGTATTTTTGAGCAAATTTACCATTTACTAGAGAAAGGACACATTATATACAAAGTAATGAACTAAGAAAGAAAAAAAATATTTTTTTTAACCGTTCTGTCATCAGATTGAAGACAAATCAATATTCAAATCAAAGTACTGAATTTAAATGGTACCTTTAGTTGATCATTTCTTACTTCTCTAATCTCCTCCAAAGGAAACATATCATCTGTAAAAAAATTTGAACTTTTTGCAACAGTGAAATGTTACCCGTTTTTTTTATCTCTGGAACAACCGCTATCAACATTCCAGAGATTGTCAACAGCTCCTCCTTGGTTGTTCCTGAAAAGTAAGGAGATTAGTAAGACATGGGTACCCAGGACATCGTGGTCCTGGGATTTCCTGAAGCATCAAAGTAAGACACTTCTTTCAAACACAAGTCCCCTTTCGTTTCAAGGATTGGAGACGTTGCTGCCTTGGATTTGGGTTTCCAAATCTGTTTCGGTTTAACAAACGTGTTTGTTGCCTTCGGTTGAGCAACTTTAGCTGTTTCAGGTTTATAGGTTTTAGAAAAACATTTTTGTTCCTGAGAAGCTTTCCGTTTGTTTTTGGCAGCGTTCCAATCCCCATCAGAAGGTTTAACCTTGGGATTCACATTCTTCATTGCCTTAGGTGAAGATACCTTCATTGGCTTGGAATGGTAGTTACCCTTTGGTGTAACCCTCTGATTTTGCATATAATAGGGTACGTAGGGATGATGTGTGCAGTTCCGAGCAATGTGACCAGCAATGCCGCAATTGAAGCATGTTTGTCTCTTAACGTAGAAGGCATTCTGATCAGCTTGTGTAGCTCTTGAAGGCCCTGAAGGATGAACTGGTCCTTTCTGTGCTTGTTTTTGTTGCACATTTCTTGCAAACGAGGATGAATTTGGATGTTTGTACTTGTCGTTTGCTGGGGCCTTCTGTGGTGGAGATTTCTTTTGATTCTTCTTGTTTTGTTTAGACTGCAAGTCTTGTTCAGAAATCTCACCAGTCTTTTCGAAAGCTTTGTTAGCACAGTCAAATGCATATTTCTCACATCTGCCATTACTGACTGGCTTAACAAAAGCATTTTTCACATCACGGGCCTTTTGAGGACTATTGCTGCCCGTTGAGGACTATGGAGAGCCTGCTTGTCTTTGATGTTTAGGCTTCTTCTTTTCGCATCCTTTACTTGCTTGCTTCGGCTCTTGTTGCTTGATCTGAACCTTTTCATCACTAACAGAAGGTTCAGATTGTTCAGCTTGCGCACTTGAAGCCTTGTTCACGTCAGTCTTCTCTTCATCCTTCATGTCATCAGCTTTGACAGAATTGGAGAGTTCAGGTTTATCGGATGAAATACCAGAAACTTTAGCAGAAAATTCAGCTGAAACATTTGACGAATTTTCAGCACAAGACGGTTCTGCACATGACACCTTTGGGCTGAATCCACTAGAATCAACTGATTCCAATTTCTCAGAATCAGCTGCTTCAAATGAATCACATTTGGAATCAGATGGTCCAGCTGGCTCATTTGTTTCGTTTGCTGATTCAGTCTCTGTTACACAAGCATCAACATTTTCGCCCAAACCATCAGGCCTGTAATTAATGACAGAGTGAAAAAACGAGCTAAAAATGCCACACACATCAGAATTTGATGCTTGTTCATCTCCAACGACATCTTCAACTTTTACTTCATCTGCAAGGGAAGACGAAGCATTAGTATCATTTGTACCCTTAGCAACAAAATTTATTGGAGGAGTCGCTCGTTTATCAACAGGTCTGCTGTTGATTGATGACTTATCAGTTTTAGGACCATAAGTCATTTTACTTTCATTCATCAGCTCATCCTCAGTCATAGGTAAATATGTGTAATTATCATTGTAAGGAGGAGGAGCCTGATTGAAACCCAATCCCAACCCTTTCCTTTTCTGGTATGCTAGCTGTTGATTACACAGATTTTTGACTAATTTGCTGGAAGAATCAAATTTTTTAATATTTAGCTCATTTATTTGATATCTATCTCTGATATCCTCCAGTTCTTTAGTCACATTGCATAGTTTTTCTTTAACCATGAAGAGTTGGGCTGTTGTTACACTAACATCATCCTTGAGTTGGATGATGTCTTTTCGCTGAGCTTCGATTTTCTCCTTAAAAAGTTTTTCATTATTAGCCAAAGTGAAAATTTTCCTTTTAATGTCATTATAATCTTCGATTAGCTCAGCGTTGTGTATTCTGTATGCCTCATTTCTTTCTCTACACTCAGGAGTGCAAAAGACAGAAAGTATCTCTTCACGTTCTTTAGTAATTCCTTAAGCCAGGGGTTTGTTAAACATAAATGTTTAATTTTGTGTGGATGAGCAAGCAGCAGCAGATTTGTTGCCTTGAGTAGACTGCTTGTCAGCATTGTCATAAGATTTGATTAGTGAGATCAGCTCATCTGACTTCATTTTGTAACAGTGGTCGTCGGTTGTCAATATTATCTGATTAACATTTCTAAACCAACTACAGTTCACCTGATCTGGAATCGCTTTTATAGCATCCAGAAGCTTTCTATTGCTCATGCGAGCAGACACCACCATCTCTGCCTTCTCCATTGCAGAGATCAGTTCAACAAACCGGCCAATCACTGCTTCTATAGATTCACCAGGAAAGTATCTAAATCCTTGGAGTTCCTGCTCAAGCATCTCTCTTTTAGAAGACATTTTTAAGATTTGATCCCCCAAAAAATGTGATCTTTTAACTATTTCCTCAACACAAGCCCAAAGCGAGAACCTATGTACTCGCTAACTCAAACTCTTTACAGACGAATGAACCCGCTTTCTGAACCGCACCACAAAACCTGTCAAAACTTGTCACAAACCAAACAAACCTCCCTTTTTTATTTTATTTTTATTAATAAAACAAACCCTTTTTTTATTATTTAAAAGAATACTTATTATTATTATTATTATTATTTTATAACTTAATGATTAAGTAATGATGAATAAATGATTTGAATATTATTAAAACCTAAAAAAACGTGACTTTCAGTTAAAGTTCCAAATATGTTTCCCGACACACTAAACTGTCACCAAACTATTCGTTTATACTGAATCAAATAATCCACAAATTTTGCACTGCTCAAAATATGATTTCTATTGTGGTGGTGAAGGTGTGAGACTTATGCTGTTCTCGTGAACAGTGAACGATGGTGTGACGACGATGAACGTGAGGTTGGAGATGGTTGGTAATCGGAGAAGATGACCGGTGGTAAGGGATACGAGGTGGTTAACAACGACGACCAGAGATGATGGAGATTTCCGGCAATAAAGATTGGAGATGATAGATGATTGTGAACGGAGATCGACGGAGAAGGTCGGAGTTGCAGGTTGAAACAGGTTGGTCGGAAAAGATGACCAACGATGGTGATGATGATGATTGAAAACTTGAAAACTCAGAACCTGTTGAGTCGAGACCTTGAAAACTTTGTGACTGAGAGTATGAAAGTTGAAGACTCGAGATCTCGGTTGCGACTAGGAAATGGTTGCGACTCGGAGGTGAACAACTCGAGACCTTGAAGGATATTGTGAGTCGAAACCGTGAGAAGTTGTGATGACTCGAAACCGTGGTTGCGATTCGGAATCTAGGTTGCCACTCGAGACCGTTTTTGGAAGATGAATGGAGGTTGCGACTGATGATAGCAGCTCTGGTTGAACGATGATTGAAGAGTCGAAACCGGTGAATGACTCGAGACCAGCACAACTGTCCCACTCGAGACCTTTTGAGGGTTGCGACTGTCCCACTCGATACCTTGAGATGTGACCCGAGATGAAAGAAGATTTTGAGGGAGATTACGGCTCAAAAGAACATGTGATGAATGATGAGCTATGACTAAAAATAAAATATGGAAATCTCAATCTCACCAAAAATATAAAGTCAACAAATCTCCGAAAATTGTGTAAAAATTTAAAACAAGATATTTCTAAAGATTTTGAAAATTACGTTTAATCCTTTTAACAGCCTTTTTCAAAATCAAAACACCAAAATATAGTGATTTTTATAAAATTTCGATGAACACTACGAAGAACACCGAACCAAAAATAACGAAAATCTTGAATCTTTGATATCACACCGAGCCTAGAAATAGGTTCTAATGGCTCTGATATCACTTGTAAGTCCCGTGAAACGGATCTTTCAATGATATCAAACGACACCAAGTTTGTGCGGAATTTAAACTTGATGTGATTCAAGAAATTAAACGAAAATCAACAAGAAATATGAACAACGAAGAACAAACCGGAATCACTTTCAACACTTGCACACGATTCTATTACTTGAAAAGCAAAACTGTCTAGTACAAGTGTTCTTCACCAACTCATCTCTCTCTCTAGCTCAGTTGTAACAATGAAGTTCAAACCCTAAAACAAGTTAGAAACTTGTTTATATACCTACTAAAGCCCACTTCCCTACATGGGCTCCCCTTGGGCCTGCTTGGCCCACATGGCCTAAAGCTTAGCCCAAATGACCTACAAAGGTCCACAACCTAATATAAACTAACCCGGTATGGCCTAGCTCGTAACCATAACCCGTTGTGTTAATTTGATGCGTCAGTCTCACACTTTAGGGCCTAACAGAAGCATAAGTCTCCTAGGTCAACGCGCGTGCACGAACTTGTTGGGTATAGTTGGGCTACCTTGGGTGTCACACCCCGACCACGTAAAGCAACTAGACGTGGCGGAAACGTGTTGTAACAGAATCATTGTTTCATAACCATGGAATAAATAAATTCTGTTTTATTGAATAAATGAACTCATTGTTTTAATACAATCAAATAAGTACAACTATGATCTTCCAAGTTTTAAAGTTGCTAAGGCACGAGTCCATCCTAAATGTAGCATGTATCAATAATCATTGCAAAGCAGTACCTAAAACATGTGTAAAAATAGGTACGTCAGCATAAAAATGCCTGTGAGATACATAGGTTTTGTGAAAATAGGATTCATGACTTGTAAGTTTAAGAAAATGTTTAATAAAGTTTAGTCATGAACCTTGTAAATTGATTTGTTTTGTAAATCATTTGAAAAACAATATGATCAGATGATATATATAAATAAATGTAAGGTTAAATGAATAACCATGTAAAATGAGTTTGTATAAGATAAGTTGTTGTAAAACAATGTCTTATGAAAAGTATGTTATTTGTATAAAATGTTATATGACTTAAATTGAAATGATTCAAATAACGCTACGATATGTAATACCATACAAACACTTATATATAGGAAGTACCAGCGGCGTATCCACCATGCTTGTATCATATTCCACACGCCTCGTTACTTAAGTCACTTACTCAAACCAAACCACCAATATAGAATGTTCATGTTTAAACCAATAGTCCAATGTTATTGTATAACTCAAGTTAAATGTAAACCATGTAATGTATAAACAAAAGTTATGTATGGTAAGTAAAATGAGATTTCTTAAACCATAAGTAAAAATGTACAAAACAAAGTGTTTGAATAAATCAAAAGTTATGCTTTGTAAATTAATGTAAGGTTAAACGAATAACCTTATAGTAGCATATTAAAAGTATACTTTGGATTTGTAAATAACATATTAAACTATGTTTTGGTTTCATAAATAACATATCAAAATATGCTTTGGGTTTTATAAATAACATATAAAAATATGTTTTGGTTTGTTGATAAAATATATATGTTGGTTCTGTACAATACCACACATGAGAGTATATCAAACTATACTTTTGGGAGTATATCAAATATACTTTAAATGTGTGATTTAAGAATTCATTCAGACCTAGTGCATCAAACTACACCTTTGAGACTATAAGGATACCACAAAGGCAATCCCTATTTTGATGGAGAAACAAATTGGTTTCAGACATTCCATGACAACAGGAATGGGGTGTCTAATCCTATAGCGCTATATCATACTAGCAATCGGTCTGGTGAACATAAAATAAGTACAATTCAACATTTAATTTTATGTTCTTTCAGAAATCAGTTTTTAAACCATAGATAGTCATTTAGTTTGTCAAAAGATAAGTAATAACATGTATAATCAATTATACTTTGAAATCATGAAAATAACACATAGGTACACATGCTTCACCCCTAAACAGTTTGGAAAACAGTAAAATAGGGGAACTATGTACTCACTTGAGATTGCTCAGAAGTCCTAAGATAACCACCAAGCAATGCTAGAGATCACGGAATCAAATGACACCTAATATAGGTAACTATGTTAATAAACCGGACCTAAGTCGGAGGATTTAGATAGAATGAGGGTTCGTAAACCAAACGAGTATGGAGACTCGTGTCATATGGTTTAACAAAGCCTACATACTAAATGAAACCTAACCTAAGTGCTTAAGACCCATTACGACCCGTTTAGGTAGCTTATGCTACTTTAACGCGTCGTTCGCGTAAAACGCGTTCGGAATGCCTAACTAGTCCTATCACAAGTAACATATGCCTTAACATGTCTAATATTGTTGTCAAATCAGTTTAGATGTCAAAAGTTTTGTTACATATGTTTAAAAAGATTTTTGGCATCAAAGGGGTATTTTCGGACTCGAAAAGCAATAAAAGAACGAAGGAATACTTACGAAGGTTCCCCGAATGCTAATCTTGATTCAAGTAGCTCAGGTATGAAACAAAGGTTTCAACTTAGAGCTTCTCAAATCAGATTCTAGTGGGTTTTGAAGCAAATGGGGGTGTGGTATTTATAGGATTTCCCGAACCCTTAAGATCGTTTCTTGAATAACGTGATCGAATCTCATGCGTACACTTGTTGGAATGTTGTGGTGACTAAAAATGGCCTCTCATGAACTGAAAGGGCAAGTGTGAGTGTGTGGTTGGGAGTTTAACAGCTGTAATCTGCTGATTAATTGATCTTATCTAATCTGGGACACTGAAGCGGGCCGCGTAAAGATACACACAGACCTTACGCGGGCCGCCTGGCCTGCACAGATCAGAAACATGTTTCAGAAATGACAGTTTTGGTCCCTGTTGTGTTTTAAAGCCATTTCCGACACGTTTAAGGCCAGTTAAGCCAACGTTAAGGCCCTAAAATGATTCCTAAACATTTTGGACATGAAACATGCTCAAAAATATGTCGGATTTTGGTTCGTTTGGTCGTACGAACGCGATGTTCGCTTAATTACGATGGAATGCGCATAAGTGCGAAAAACGATCCAAAATGCGTGACGAATAGATTTTTCTTATGCCAAACACTAGCAATAAAATATTTTAGTGCTTACATAAATTTTTGGATGTCCGGATGTATTCAGAACGTAAGTTATGCGTGAAAATGCAAACTTGTGCACTTTTTGACGCTTTTAGTCCCTGAATGACCCAAAAGTTTATTTTAGCACACCGAACCCCTCAAAGCCTATTTCTAAGCTATATAAAGGATATTTAAGGTGTGTTTAAATTATGGTCATGTTACGGGATGTTCGTTACAGTTCAAATTGGCATAGTTTCGCAGTTTGTCAAGTTTAGTCCCTGTAAGCGAATTAACTTGTTTTTGCCATACCAAAGCCTTTAAAACTTATTTCTAAGTTATGTAAAGGTTATTTAAGGTATGTTAAGCCTATTTCACTATTCCGGAGTGTTCGTTGGATTACACTGGTTATATTTACGCATCAGAGCGCGTATAACCCTCCAGAAAGCGATTTAAAGCTTAAAATCGAACAAGAGTTGATATGTGCAAATGATACACATATTTTTACAAATACCAAGTATGAAATACAATATTTCATTGGTTTGGCATTTGTTTGATGGTTGAAGTGACACAGGTGTCACAGTCTCCCCTACTTTAGGAAATTTCGTCCCGAAATTTAATTCTAGAGGAAACTTGTGAAGACAGCTGTGACGGTTTCGCCTTCTAATAGATCCATTGAACCCTTAAGTAAAACTCTGGGCCATGTTAGGGCTCTTAGAGAATTTGTTAACCCTCAAAGTGAATTCATTGTAATAGTAAAATATGGAATTTTGAACTACGGACAGAAGAACGTTTCTTATGAAGACTTATCATAGGAAACTTGGTGTGTGATTGAGATCAGAATTGGGGAGTGTGAGAATAAATGACATTGGTCGGGGTCCAAGACTTCTCCCGTATCATTATTCTTGTCACTATAGGTCTTAACATATGACAAAGCTTCCTGTGGTTTCTGTGCACTGAATTCCATAATTATGTAGGCCTCCATAATTACGTAATTCCTTGCACTGTCCGCACAGTTCATTTCATAATGCGTAGGAAAAATCACTTGAATAAACATGAAGCGACTCGACTAGACCACCAAAGGATCCTTTTAATTAGATCAATGAACGATCTTTTTAATTAGATCAACACATGATCTTCTTAACTAGACTGTCGTACGATCTCCTTAAATAGACCACTTAAGGGATCTTTTTAGTTACATCATCACATGATATTTCTAATCAGATTTTCAAAATCAATCTATTTAACCAGACCATTCAAGAGGTCCAAATAGAATAGTACTTTATAACCCAAGGACTTAACTACAATGTTGAAGTCCATAAGGATTTAAGATAGTATTCTTGGATATCCTATTATGAATCTCTCGTATGAGATATGGAAGATTCTATGAGGATTTGGATGGATCACATACAACCACAAAACATGTAGGAAAAACACATAAGCACAAATTTAGTTAACTTGATTTTTTAATTTGTTATTTTTAGGTATGGATATTTAAAGCACAATAGGAATCCAATCCATGGATTTCATTTGGCACTTTAATGATTTTTAAGGATCTATCTATAAAGATAGGGGGATTCTCAATAAGAGTTTGGCTTTGTTTCTTAAAAGAAACGAGTGTTTAAGGTTCTTGGGGAGATCACAAGTGATCATAAAATGACAGAACCACACGAGTAGTTTGTCTTTGGGTTGACATCATAAGGTTGCATCAAACATTCACACAATCGCATAAATTTTGCAGAAATAAAAACAACAAATCTTTATTTATGCAACAACCGAATTGTCTTGAAGTGTCAAAAGATAACAACCAAGGAATTACAAAACACTAATTGTTCACTTCTGCATCATTGTTCCCGTTTGCCTCATTGATGTTAAATGCTCGTCCTCGCGCTGGAGGTGCGTTAACAAGTCTTGGGCAATTGTTTCTGTAGTGAGTAAGGTCACCACAGTTATAACATGACCCCGGTGGAAACCGTGCTTGAACAGCAGCGGGGTTTGCAGCAGCTTGATTTGCATAACGACAAACATTGATCAAATGTGTCACACCCCCAAAATCCACCTGCGGAGTACTACCGCTTGGAGGCGTGACTGACCAGGATCCAGCCACCAATCATATTGAACAAGCATATATGTAGTTATAAAAATCCAACCAATACAATTGGTGTTTCAACAAAACATAGTTAAGTTGCAAGCGGAAGCATGAGTCTTAAAAACAAAGCATAAGTTTAATTGTTCCAAAGTTTAACATGGCACTCAGTCGTCCATGTCCCACAACGATCCTCCTCCATGCAAGCTCCAGCTAAGAATCTAAGGACCTGCAAAGCATGTAGTAACGAGTCAACAACATGTTGAGTGAGTTCACGGTTGGGTGTTCGTTTTATGTTGCTTCAAAAACAGTTTCCTTTATCTGGCATCCTGCCGTGGGGGTTACCCCATAGTTAAAAAAAACGTGACTTGTTTATTCCCGGTTACTCTGGCAATCCAGCCGTGGGGGCTACCCCGTGTTAGTTATCTGGCATTTCGGCCGTGGGGGCTACCCCATGTATACACTAGACTCGTTACCATATCGACTGCTGACTGTAGTCATGTTTAAGTGCCCTGAAACTGTCAATGTCTATCATCATTGACGTGCCCCAGATCCATTAGTTCACGCCCGTCCTCTGCGGCACGGTGTGAGGTTTGTCAGACCTAAATAGCGCTATCTAACTAATGACCCGCTCGCCATTGGCCCGGCGATTAAGTCGATATAAAATGAGGGACTTCGTGATAGAGTTTTGGTCTAGTACGAGTTATCTGTCCGTGAGGACGAGGAATTTCATTCCTGAACCTTTGCTGTCCTACCCAAGGAGGACGAGGAACCCATGTTCCTTAACCCCAATTCCCGACCCCTGGGAATCCCATGCTTTGTAGAGGGTGTGAACTCACCTTGGTTTGCTCGGTAGATACACAGAAAAGTCAAACAAGCAATATTGTGGTCACTCGCGTCCTATCATAGTTGTATCATACAAGTCAGGTTCGTATCCAAGTTGTGCACGTATGTTCTACACGTATTGTATTCAAGTAATAATCATGGCATACATGTATGAGCATGACAGTTTGAAACAATGCCTACGGATTACACAGTAGCATATAAACAAAGCCCAAGGTCCGGCCCATCAACTAAGCCCGAAATCATGTAAGTCCAATTCAGCGTGCACAAGTGTGTGGTCTCGAGTCGAGACTGTGCGGTCTCTAGTCGAGACTGTGCGGTCTCGGGGTGTAGTGTACAAGTTCTCGAGTCGCAAATCTGTGGAGGTCTCGGGTCATGCATGTTCTGGTCTCGAGTCGCAACCGGACTCGGAATCGTGGTTTCGAGTCATGATGTGTGTTGATCAAGTGTGGTCTCGAGTCGCAACTGGACTCGCAACCATGACTTCGAGTTGTGCTGTTTTGGTCTCGAGTCGAGACTATGGGTTCTCGACTCGCAACCTGTGTCGCAACCGGGGATCTCGACTTGTCCTGTGGTGGTCTCGAGTCGAGACCAGGGGTCTCGACCCCCAACAATTGCTGATTCTGCACAGTTGTACTATCCAATGACATTCCGATTTCATGAAGCTATGTACTATCCAACCACAATTTACAAACATGTTTCCTTGTCTATTACTTACTAAAAACGGATCAAACAACAAGTTTTCAGATATTCAAGCTACATTCATGTCATATTCATCATGTTCTTCAAATATTCAAGTAGTTCATCATCTTAAAAATCAACATGTTTCATCAAGAAAATCTATTATGGCATGAACTCAAGTTAGTAACATCATCGGCTCATACATCTATCATGTTTGATCAATACAATAGCATACTTATATGGGATCTATCACCAACATGTGTTAATCCGATTTCATTGAACATAACCCTCCTAAACATAACCAAACCCATTCAAAATCGAGCCTATACAAAACCGATTACACTCATTCATAGTCAAGCATACATTATTCATCCTAACAAAACTCAATACATTATCATATAGTCCACATTGACCGAATATAAACACATAACATGAAGCACTTGTGAACCGATTACTCAAGAAGGGTGTATTCATCATGCATAAAGCTTAACAAGTAAATATATTATCACCTAATCTTCATCATACATCATCAACAACAACCGAAATATAAACACACAATAGGAATCACTAACCGGTTAAAGGGTATGAGGGGTGAACTTCCAAATGTCGATTCCAAGCTTGAACCGAAGGTCCTAGTGTGCCGGTTTGGATCCGAGAGAATGAGAGGAGAGGTGATGTTTGATCTTTAGGGTTTTAAGGTTTGTAGGAGGAGGTGTGTGTGAGAGTGAGTGTGTTGTCCAAAAGAAATGGCAACATGGCTATCACTAAGGTTTAAATACTTGTTCCACATTTGTGCACCATAATGGGCTATTCGGGTAGGCTAAGGGGTGTGTGGCCCAACCGGCCCACATGTTGCATTGATCACTCGAGACCACATGGTCTCGAGTCGGGTTCTCGGCCCACTTAAACATATACACATATTCTACACACAAGCATGCATATAAACATAACACATAATCGCACAAAGGTTCACTTATCATTAATCACACAAGATAACTAGTCACACGTTCATGTTACATCGGGATACAAGAATGGTTCTAAATTTCGAGTTGTCACAAAATGTCCCAACCGCCCACAGTGGGTACATTTGTGACACTACTCTTGCTCCAGATGATGACAGTTGCACTTGTTGAATAAAGGTGCGGTACCAACATAGTTTTGCCTTTTGCGAGGTTGTGCTGGCTGGTTTGGTGCAACCTGTTTGTCTTGAGCAGTTACAGCGTAGTTTTGAGAGGCTTTGCGCTTCTTCTTCTTGGACACCTCAACATTTTCTTCCTTTGGTTCCACTTGAGCAGTCTTGTCAGATGGTCTTGAGTCGCCCTTCCGAAACAGCTTGTGCTTCCTGATATGGGATTCAGTCAGAGTGGCAGACAATTCAATGGCTTGTCTGACAGTAGTATGGTTGCTGCCAGTAACAATATCCTGAACTAAGTCAGGAAGACCATCAATGTATTTCTCAATCGCCTTATCCAGAGGCGTAACCATAGTAGGGCATAACAAGCTCAATTCCTCAAAGCGGTCAGTATAGGCTCGATGTTCCCCACTGTCTTGCTTCAAATCATCAAATTCCCTTTCTAGAGCCCTTAGCTCATGACGAGGACAGAATTCCTTCATCATAAGAGCCCTAAGCTCGGCCCAAGTCTGTGCTAATGAAACCTCAGCACCGCGGTCTCTCATAACCCCGTTCCACCACGTAAGAGCCCTCTTCTGAAATACACTCGAAGAAAACTCGACCTTGCGATTTTCAGGACACTGAACGTGACGGAAAGTATTCTCAATGCTCTCGAACCATTGGAGAAGCCCAGTTGCTCCTTCAGAACCACTAAACTTGAGTGGTTTAGCCGAGTTAAAATTCTTGAAATTGCATGGAGCATTGTTGTTGTTGATGGCTTGAATCATTTGAGCATAAAGATTTGGGAAGGCAGCAGCCATTTGTTGCGCGATGATTTCCGCCAGTTCGGCATTCGCCATCTGATTGTCGCGTCGAGGAGGCATTCTAAAAGAGGAAACATGAAAGGAAACGAGTGAGAGAATTAGACGAAAAGAATGAGATGAAACAAATCTGATGAAAGAAAGGATAATGGTCATTTGTTTGTTACTACAAAGCAACAAACGACCCCGGTGATCAATCAAAGTAAATAGGTCAAACATAATGTATCGCGGAGACATGCTCGCCTATAAGTTGACACTCACCCCAAGAGTTCCCAGGTAAGAGTGACTGGTCCGGTTATGTGGATTTGTACGAACACTCTAGCCTTAGACAGAAAACTCAGGGTACAGGCACCCACCCTTCCAGTTTGCACGTGTTCAAATTATTTAGACCAACTTTGACGGGATTTGAAAACTTAGAGGGTTCAAAACCATATAATAAATCATCCTAGAACAGATGATTAGTTTTCAAAGCGGGATATAAATTTGTGTTCTTATTGTGGTTGTCACCTAAGAATAAGTGACGGTATTGTTTTAAAACTAAACACAAGAAAACTTGTGTTAGGGTCCTAGGAAGGTTATAGTCTAGGTCAAAGCATTACTAATAACCTAATTCCCTATAACCATTGGCTCTGATACCAACTTTTCTGTCACACCCAGACCACGTAAAGCAACTAGACGTGGCGGAAACGTCGGGGAGTGTTGTAACAGAATCATTGTTTCATAACCATGGAATAAATAAATTCTGTTTTATTGAATAAATGAACTCATTGTTTTAATACAATCAAATAAGTACAACTATGATCTTCCAAGTTTTAAAGTTGCTAAGGCACAAGTCCATCCTAAATGTAGCATGTATCAACAATCATTGCAAAGCAGTACCTGAAATACGTGTAAAAATAGGTACGTCAGCATAAAAATGCCTGTGAGATACATAGGTTTTGTGAAAATAGGATTCATGACTTGTAAGTTTAAGAAAATGTTTAATAAAGTTTAGTCATGAACCTTGTAAATTGATTTGTTTTGTAAATCGTTTGAAAAACAATATGATCAGATGATATGTATAAATAAATGTAAGGTTAAATGAATAACCATGTAAAATGAGTTTGTATAAGATAAGTTGTTGTAAAACAATGTCTTATGAAAAGTATGTTATTTGTATAAAATGTTATATGACTTAAATTGAAATGATTCAAATAACGCTACGATATGTAATACCATACAAACACTTATATATAGGAAGTACCAGCGGCGTATCCACCATGCTTGTATCATATTCCACACGCCTCGTTACTTAAGTCACTTACTCAAACCAATCCACCAATATAGAATGTTCATGTTTAAACCAATAGTCCAATGTTATTGTATAACTCAAGTTAAATGTAAACCATGTAATGTATAAACAAAAGTTATGTATGGTAAGTAAAATGAGATTTCTTAAACCATAAGTAAAAATGTACAAAACAAAGTGTTTGAATAAATCAAAAGTTATGCTTTGTAAATTAATGTAAGGTTAAACGAATAACCTTATAGTAGCATATTAAAAGTATACTTTGGATTTGTAAATAACATATTAAACTATGTTTTGGTTTCATAAATAACATATCAAAATATGCTTTGGGTTTTATAAATAACATATAAAAATATGTTTTGGTTTGTTGATAAAATATATATGTTGGTTCTGTACAATACCACACATGAGAGTATATCAAACTATACTTTTGGGAGTATATCAAATATACTTTAAATGTGTGATTTAAGAATTCATTCAGACCTAGTGCATCAAACTACACCTTTGAGACTATAAGGATACCACAAAGGCAATCCCTATTTGGATGGAGAAACAAATTGGTTTCAGACATTCCATGACAACAGGAATGGGGTGTCTAATCCTATAGCGCTATATCATACTACCAATCGGTCTAGTGAACATAAAATAAGTACAATTCAACATTTTATTTTATGTTCTTTGAGAAATCAGTTTTTAAACCGTAGATAGTCATTTAGTTTGTCAAAAGATAAGTAATAACATGTATAATCAATTATACTTTGAAATCATGAAAATAACATATAGGTACACATGCTTCACCCCAAAACAGTTTGGAAAACAGTAAAATAGGGGAACTATGTACTCACTTGAGATTGCTCAGAAGTCCTAAGATAACCACCAAGCAATGCTAGAGATCACGGAATCAAACGACACCTAATATAGGTAACTATGTTAATAAACCGGACCTAAGTCGGAGGATGTAGATAGAATGAGGGTTCGTAAACCAAACGAGTATGGAGACTCATGTCATATGGTTTAACAAAGCCTACATACTAAATGAAACCTAACCTAAGTGCTTACGACCCATTACGACCCGTTTAGGTAGCTTATGCTACTTTAACGCGTCGTTCGCGAAAAACGCGTTCGGAATGCCTAACTAGTCCTATGACAAGTAGCATATGCCTTAACATGTCTAATATCGTTGTCAAATCATTTTAGATGTCAAAAGTTATATGACATATGTTTAAAATGAATATTGGCATCAAAGGGGTATTTTGGTAATTTACCTAAGGCATATAAACTACCTATCATACAACTACTTAAACGAAGCGACCATAAGGTATAACCTCGGAAGGTTATTCCCTATATACTAGGGTCACCTAAAGTGTTTGGTCGGATCCTAATGATCGACCAAATGGGTCGGGTTCGAAGGTATAAGCGATTTATTAGATCGCTTACCCTTACGACCCTAGACAACGTGGTAATCAGTAGGCATAGTCAAAAGGGACTATAACCATCGTGATTACAATCACGTTGCGAAGTTCAAACGAACTTCGCATTGACCATAAACTGGTCAATGCAGAAAGTCAGACGCGAAAAGCAATAAAAGAACGAAGGAATACTTACGAAGGGTCCCCGAATGCTAATCTTGATTCAAGTAGCTCAGGTATGAAACAAAGGTTTCAACTTAGAGCTTCTCAAATCAGATTCTAGTGGGTTTTGAAGCAAATGGGGGTGGGGTATTTATAGGATTTCCTGAACCGTTAAGATCGTTTCTTGAATAACATGATCGAATCTAGTGCGTACACTTGTTGGAATGTTGTGGTGACTAAAAATGGCCTCGCATGAACTGAAAGGGCAAGTGTGAGTGTGTGGTTGGGAGTTTAACAGCTGTAATCTGCTGATTAATTGATCTTATCTTATCTGGGACACTGAAGCGGGCCGCGTAAAGATACACACAGACCTTACGCGGGCCGCCTGGCCTGCACAGATCAGAAACATGTTTCAGAAATGACAGTTTTGGTCCCTGTTGTGTTTTAAAGCCATTTCCGACACGTTTAAGGCCCGTTAAGCCAACGTTAAGGCCCTAAAATGATTCCTAAACATTGTGGACATGAAAAATGCTCAAAAATATGTCGGATGTTGGTTCGTTTGGTCGTACGAACGCGATGTTCGCTTAATTACGACGGAATGCGCATAAGTGCGAAAAACGATCCAAAATGCGTGACGAATGGATTTTTCTTATGCCAAACACTAGCACTAAAATATTTTAGTGCTTACATAAATTTTTGGATGTCCGGATGTATTCAGAACGTAAGTTATGCGTGAAAATGCAAACTTGTGCACTTTTTGACGCTTTTAGTCCCTGAATGACCCAAAAGTTTATTTTAGCACACCGAACCCCTCAAAGCCTATTTATAAGCTATATAAAGGATATTTAAGGTGTGTTTAACTTATGGTCATGTTCCAGAATGTTCGTTACAGTTCAAATTGGCATACTTTCGCAGTTTGTCAAGTTTAGTCCCTGTAAGCGAATTAACTTGTTTTTGCCATACCAAAGCCTTTAAAACTTATTTCTAAGTTATGTAAAGGTTATTTAAGGTATGTTAAGCCTATTCCACTATTCCGGAGTGTTCGTTGGATTACACTGGTTATATTTACGCATCAGAGCGCGTATAACCCTCAGAAAGCGATTTAAAGCTTAAAATCGAACAAGAGTTGATATGTGCAAATGATACACATATTTTTACAAATCCCAAGTATGAAATACAATATTTCATTGGTTTGGAATTTGTTTGATGGTTGAAGTGACACAGGTGTCATAGTGGGCAGTCGACGCCTAAACACCCGAGGCACTCTGATTCCTTTATTAAGCCTACGACTCACCGGTTTTACGTTTTGATGAACCTAGTTACGCTTTATGTGTTTATTTTATGAATTATCAATTTTCGCTCCCTGTTTTACAAAACGCACAACTCGCACAACCATCGCAATCTAAAACGAAGACCAAATGTTCGCAACCAAAAAATTGTCTAAATTACTCGCTTACACTATCGCTCTCTCCCTCTTATCGCATTCTCGCGTATTGTACACCAATATATATACGTGTGTAAGTATAAACTACAACTATCTATATCTAAATACAAGCAAATCATTGTGTGAGAACTTAGGAATCTCGTGTCTCCTATGTGGCTCCTATGTGAAATCTAGCATATTACACGCTACAAGTTTTGATCGCTCTCAATCACATCGCAAAACTCAAAATCATTATGATCGAATCTCATTCCAAATCTCTCTCTGTCTAGATGCCTTCCAACAACTCTACCACGAGATGAGCAGTTAGGAGAAGAGCTAAACGAAGCGCTGATATGAGGATTGACTCACTTGTGACCAAGGAAGTGACCAAAGTTATGCCTCAAATTGTCGCTGAGGTGCACTCTCTCAGCAACTCTCGGACCTCGGAAGACAGAAGCGCCGCAATCTGCTTTTCTCTACCAACACTTCAAAGCTTGTGATCCGATGGAATTCACGGGTGAAGGAGATGTGGCCCAACTACTCCAGTGGTTCAATTCTATCGATGTTACCCTTCGTCAAAGTGGGTGTCCCGATAGTTTCCGTACTACTTGCACAACTGGAGTATTTCAATCGCGAGCACTCGACTGGTGGACCACCGAACGCAACAAATGTGGGATCTCCGCAGCTTACACTCTCTCTTGGGATGAGCTGAAAGAGCTCATGAAGAAAGAGTACTGCCCTCCCCATGAAATCCAGAAGCTAGAAGACGAATTTTGGAAAATCAACCAAGTCAATGGTGACAATACTGGCTACACCGCAAGGTTTAAACAGCTTAGCATAATTTGCCCAAGTCAAGTCAACACTTCAGAAAAAGCCATCACGAAGTACATTCGCGGCTTGCCTGAGTGTGTGGGTGATTTTGTTTAAGATGCAAGACCTGCTACCATCGAAGAAACCTACCGCTTGGCCGCAGAAATCAACAGCAAACGAGCCTTAGACGTATTTTTCTCCAAGAATCCTGTCAAACAAGCCCATCAAGCAATCATCATCAATTCATCTGACGATTCTTCTAACGAATCTACCAACGATTCTTCTGAAGACTCCTCCGATGATATCTCTAGTGAATCATCAGACGAATCCGCCGACGACACTGCATCATCTCAGGAAGCTCAGCCCAGCTGTAAACGAAAGACCGTGAGCCCAGACTCTTCAATAACTGGACTGTCACAACCATAACCTCTCCGAGCAGCTCCAGTTCACTTGAAGCGCGCCTACAACGGAGCTCATCCCCTGTTTCTCACGTGTACGTATCATCACCCACCAGAAGCTAACTGCCGCTATTGCACAAATTGCAATTGGTATGGTCACCTTACGCAGCACTGTCGCACGGGGCCGCAACCTTGAGGAATTTCAGCAACAACCTCAGTCTCCACAGAAGTACTCCACAGCAACATTATTTTTCTTTTGATGTTGTAATATTACGACTTATCGCCGATAATCCCTTTTTATGTGTGGAACTTATTTTATATATCGTCGCATGCGGATACTATTTCTCTCCTATACTCGCGCACAATCTAATGCTAGCACTATGTACAATATAACGTAGTTTACCCCTACTATGCGTTCTTGAGATAAGGTAAGATAAACGTGCAAGAATCAAATTAATCACGGGTGCACACGGGATTATTTTGGTTAGTGCACGGAGATCGTAGTGAGTTTCAATAATGCCTCAATGATCAGGGCATGGTTAAGCGTGGTGGATACGCCGCTGGTGCTTCCTATATATAAGTGTCTTGACCATATCTGACGAAGTGTGACATCTATTCACGGAACAGAGGAGCATGGTTGAAACATGACGGTGTTTCGATGTGCCAACCAAAGTTTTGTGAAGAAAGTGCCATGTGGAGTTGGAACGTAGACCTATCATACTCTTGTGGTTATTTTTGACACACTAAACTATAATACAACGCAAGGCGTAACAATCTCAATCACAAACCAAAGCGTGTACTCGCAAGACTTTTCGTAAGTCGACACGCTCGCAACCGCGTGGAATCTATCTCGCAAATCGCAATCGTATATTATGTGTCTCGCGCTATCGCCTATTGTATATTCTCAATCTCAAACGCTTATTACGTGGCTCGAGCTCGCAATCGCATATTGTGCGTATCTCGCAATCTCTACCGTGGGTTATCGCTCGTTGTGTGAATCGCTATCGTTTTTAGTGTGTTCTCGCTTAATCGCTTATGTGTGTGCACGCCACTTGTTATGCATCGCTTATTACGCGTACCGCTACTATGCATCGCTTGCTGAGAATCGTGCAACATGAATCGCTTGACGAGTATCGCACGTCACTCGTTGCTTTTCGCCGTAACGCTTCTCGCACCTACCTCATCGCTTTGATATTTTCATCGCTTATCGCCATCACTATTTGTGTTATCGGTGTTATCTGCGTTATGTCAGCACTCATGACCTTGCTATGTTTCTTTTTATAACTTTGTAAAAGTATTGTTTTTAGTGAAAAACCTTATATACTTTAACAAAGCCAAAGATTATGATCATCCATCTAAACATTTATGTCTAACAAAACCCTTAAACATTTTCATGTACACTTGTTAGATTATGTTTTTAAACATCATCTAACAAGTTATTCATATGCTAATCATGAAAACTAGATCAAATATGCAAGTAATAATCCTCAAATCACAACATAAACAAACTTTTATATCATGATTTTTATTTTGCTTCTTTATATTTTCATATCATTTAGTATGATTGTTTAGTTTAATACATGTTCCTTCACCAATAATACGTAAATAAGTTTAAAAAAGTGATTTTAGATGCTTACTTCTAGCACTTGTGGCTAGGGATGATCTAGATGATGATCAAAGAAAGAAAAATTGTGGATCTTGATGTTTGGAAGCTATGGAATGGAAAGAAACGCTTGCTTCCTCTTGTAGTGTCTTTAGATCCTCCTAAGTACCATTAAGCTCCATTTTAATCATCAAAGAAAGGCTTGAAATGTGAAAGTCGTTGATGTTGTTCTTGGCTAAAAGATGATAGTTGAGAGAGTTCTTATGTGTGTGTTAAGAAAGGTTGAAAAGTGGATGACAGTGCTTAGTAATTTTGGTAAGTTAGATGTTATAACTCTTTCACCTTTATCACCCACTTGATCCACTTGCAAACACTAAGTAAATATCCAAGATATTTTTGGAAACAAGTTGAGGGTGGGTCCCAGTAGTTGAGCCAAGATGGGGGGGGGTACCTATAGTTGCAACTTGTTTTCTTTGTTAAAATGTGTTAGTTTTCTTTAGGTGATTGTTAGTAAAGCATAGATGGTTAAGTGTTTTAGTGTTTTAAATATGGTAAGTGACCATTACTAGTCCAACATGATCCAATTAACATTAGATGGTCACTAAAAAAAAGATTTGATATTGGTCGGATAATCGTTTCGAGTTGTTTCCCTTAGTCGTTATTTGAACGCTAAGCTTGTGTAAGTTGTATGAATTGATGTAGTTATTGGTTTGGATGATACCTGAAGGTATCCTCATATGACTTTTATTTTAAACAACACTTTTATATATTGTTAAAAGATTAAAAGGCTGATTTCTACAGAATTTCTGCGGAAAATTGTTGAAATTGTCGCTTTTAGTGCTTTTCGAGTAGTTTTTAGTGTTATCGGACTTCGTGAAGGTATTAAACCAAACCCTTGCATTCCTAGTTAGGGTTTAATGTATATTAGATGTTGGAATTTCGTCTGAGTCCTAAAGATGTCATTTAGATGGTTTTTGCGAATCCTGCGTTTTTGTCAAAATACTAGTTCACTAAGTGCTTTTCTAGTTGTTTTGATGCATTGTTTAAACTGTTTCGAATGTAATCAAATAAAATGGATCATGTGGACCAAAAATAAGTATTCCATGAATATTCTAAGTGTATGTCATGAAATATGCAGTTCGGATGTTCAAAACGCATAAAAGTGTAGCTAAAAAATGAGTAATTTAAGTGTAAGAAAGTTACCGAAAAGTGGCAGTTGTCACATTATGGATTCAAGTGTCTGAACTTGTAGTTCAATAAAGTGATCATAGGGTCCGAACTTATAAAGTTTCCTTTTAAGTGTCTGAACTTGTGAGTTATGTAGGTCCGGCTTTGTTATTTCAAGTATGCATGTCCTATTTTGTTAATTAGGTACACATGCCCGCACTTGTATTTAGTGTAAAAGGTCCCCTCCTAAAATAATTATAACACCCCAATAAATCCTAAAATACACCCCGTATACGAGAAATAGGCCCGAAATAACTTTAGTTTAACAAAAATCAATTAAAAACAATACTTTATTATTCTCGCGGGGCGCGACAGTGCCAAGCAAGGCCGTCGCGGGGCTCGACAGCCTGGCCACAAGGCCGCCCCCAGAGCTGCCACGTGTTAGCCTCGTGTCGAACATACCTGCATGACTGGTCAAGGTTAAGGCCTATTCGACCTAGCTCGCGGGCCGCGAAAGCCGCCCTTGCCTCTGTGGCGGGGAGTGAGAAACTCGCCGAACAGCCTATAAATGAAGGGCTTCGGCATCCATTTTCTGTCGTTAAAATATCGAAATTCTCTCTCAAATTCTGAATTGTAGAATTTATATCGGGTATAATACCCACTAAATTAGCAAAGCTCTGGCCCCTTGTAAGTATTATAAACCCCGGTTATGTAACAACCCGCACTTTCGTGCGTTGTTACTACTAGTTATACTCGTTACGCCTAGCACCAGAGATTCTAATAATAATGTAACTATATCGCATACATCGCTATATCGAAACATTTTCGCATATTATCGCATATTTTATCACTCTCACATCACATTGCACTTGCTGACAACCACGAAGATGTCAAGTGAGGACCAATCCTACCCTCCTTGATAGCTGTGACGTGTCGCAGGGCAACTCACTACTCAAAATGCACAATAACGTTCACAAATGACATAGAGAGAGGACCTATTCTACCCTCCTCAATGACCGTGAAGTGTCGCAAGGTAATCGCATACTCGAAACAAAACCCGGTTATTGTATCGCTACTTTGAATAATTAAATATATGAATACGAACATACGGCCCTTATGAATAAATAAATATAGTAATAATAAATGTTGAAAGCGCGTACCCAAAACTATCGCAACGCTCGAAACTATGAAATTCTCCGCACCGAACCTGAATGGCTATCTGAACGGATAGGCCATCCGAACGGATGGGGCATCCGAACGGATGAGCCATCCGACCCTACATACCAAACCTCCTCTACCCTTCGCTCTTGCCTATAAATAGCCCCGTCACTTCACTAGAGCAGTGATGTGACAGCTCCCACTCGACCAGCACGTTCTTGGACCCTTTTCCCCCGATTTCTCGCGATTCCAGTAAGTTCTCAACCTAAATCTTGTACTTCTACGATCTACACTCAATTCTACACCTTTCTACCTTTTACTCAACTTTTAATCGTGAAATCTACTGATTTGGAGTGTTCTAGGATGATGTCATTAATCCGATAGTGTATATAACTCCCAACTCTAATGGACCGTTCGACATCAAGCCTAATAGCGCCCACCCTCATTGGTTGTATGTACTCACCTTGGGATTCTGTTGGACTTCGTTTACATTTTCCAGTCTCTGGTCTTGTCGACGCCATTCCTTCCTTACCTCGATCACACGCTTGGAGATATTGTTGAATTTGTCAGCAGTTTCGAAATCACCCGAATGGAGATTGAGTACGGGTGGTACGATCCAAACCTGCATATACAAAAACAAGCAAACCCAAGCGTAGAATAAAAGACAATAAAACCTAATATTTACACTTCCTACCACTCACAATTTACTTTCAAGTTTCCATTAAAGGGAGGTCCAGCTCCTCCACCAACTCGGGACTTGGTCTTTCAATGTAATGCTTTAAACGGTGACCATTAACCTTGAACTTTTGTCCATCCTTATTCTCCAACTCTACCGTTCCATATGGAAAAACTTGTGTGACCAAAAATGGTCCTGTCCATCGGGATTTGAGTTTTCCTGGAAACATCTTCAATCCAGAATTGAAAAGCAATACTTTCTCCCCACACTTGAATTCATTCAAACTCTTGATGTGGCGATCATGCAATTGCTTTGTCTTTTCCTTATATGCCCAAGATCTTTCATATGCAATGTCACGAAGTTCCTCTAGCTCATGTATTTGGAGAAACCGTTTCTTGCCTGTTGCATCCATATCAAGATTTACTTTTCGTAAAGCCCAATATGCTCGATGTTCTAGTTCAAGTAGAAGATGGCACGCTTTTCCATAAATCATCCTAAAGGGTGTAGTCCCTATAGGAGTCTTGTATGCGGTGCGAAAAGTCCAAAGTGCATCATCCAGATTATCAGCCCATTCAATGCGACTTTGTCCAACAGTTTTCTCCAAAATGCGTTTTATACCCCTGTTTGCATTCTCCACTTGTCCACTCGTTTGTGGATGATAAGCAGTCGAAAGTCTATGGGTTACCCCATATCGTTTCAATACCTTCTCCATTGACGAGTTACAGAAGTGGGTACCTCGATCGCTAATGATCGCTTTAGGTGTGCTAAATCTTGCAAACAGCTTTCTAAGGAATTTCACTACAACCCTAGCACTGTTGGTTGCCAAGGCTTTCGCCTCCACCCATTTTGACACATAATCAATGGCTACTAGGATGTACCAATTTTCTCGTGACTTTGGGAAAGGTCCCATGAAATCAATGCCCCAAATGTACAAGATTTCAACAGCTTGGATGGGATTTTGAGGCATTTCATTTCTGGATGAAATGTTTCCGGCTCTCTGACATGCGTCACAACCACGAACATACTCATGAGCATCCTTAAAGATGGTGGACCAATAAAAACCTGCATCAAACACTCGTTTGGCAGTAAAATTTGCTCCGTAATTGCCTCCTGTCGGTCCTTCGTGACAGTGTTTAAGGATATTCATGGTTTCTGGTGTAGTTACACATCGTCTTATGATTTGATCCGCACCTTCCCTGAACAAGAAAGGATCTTCCCAAATGTAGAATTTAATATCAGCAAAGAATTTCTTCTTTTGTTGATAAGATATTTCGGCTGGAAGATCTCCTGTTGATAGGTAATTTGCAATATCTGCGAACCAAGGAAAATCTTTAGTTTCTATGAACATCAACGACTCATGGGGAAACTCATCCCTTATTCTTTCCTCCGAGTTCTTTCTAACTCGGGGTTTTCCAATCTGGACAGATGGTCAGCAGCTACGTTCTTAGCTCCTTTCTTATCTTTGATTTCAAGATCAAATTCTTGAAGTAATAAGATCCAAAGAATTAGCCTCGGTTTAGCATCATTCTTTGCAAATAAGTACCGAATGGCTGCATGATTAGTAAAGATAATCGTTTTTGAAAGCACAAGATAAGAGCGGAACTTATAACATGCGAACACAACGGCAAGTAACTCTTTCTCAGTTGTTGTGTAGTTTTCTTGTGCATCGTTTAGGGTTTTGCTTGCGTAATATATCGGATGGAAATGCTTTTCTTTACGCTGCCCTAACACGGCACCGACTGCAAAGTCACTTGCGTCGCACATGATTTCAAATGGAAGGCTCCAATCTGGAGAAATTAGAATAGGTGCTTGAACTAATCTCTCCTTCAGTAACTCAAAAGCTTTTAGACACTCGTCAGAAAACACAAATGGCCTATCTTTTTCTAAAAGTTGAGTCATAGGACGGGCGATTTTAGAGAAATCACGAATGAATCTACGATAAAATCCCGCATGTCCTAAGAAACTTCTGATTGCTTTCACTGAAGTAGGCGGCGGAAGTTTGGAAATGGTTTCAATCTTAGCTTGGTCAACCTCAAGCCCCACTTGTGAGATCTTGTGTCCTAAAACTATTCCTTCACGAACCATAAAGTGGCATTTCTCCCAATTTAGCATAAGGTTTGTTTCTTCACAACGAGTCAGCACTCGATCTAGATTTCGCAAGCAAATATTGAAAGAACTTCCGAAAACAGAGAAATCATCCATGAAAACTTCCATGGAGTCCTCGATCATTTCATGAAATATAGCCACCATACAGCATTGAAACGTGGCTAGAGCATTACATAATCCAAACGGCATGCGTCGATATGCAAAAGTACCATAAGGACAAGTAAATGTGGTTTTTTCTTGATCCTCAGGTGAAATGGGGATCTGGAAATAACCAGAAAAGCCATCAAGGAAACAATAATACTGTTGTCCTGATAATCGTTCCAACATTTGGTCGATGAATGGTAAAGGAAAGTGATCCTTTCTTGTGGCATCATTCAGCTTGCGGTAGTCTATACAGACTCTCCAACCGGTGATAGTCCTGGTAGGTATCAATTCGTTCTTCTCATTGACAATTACAGTCATTCCTCCTTTCTTAGGAACTACCTGTATAGGACTTACCCATGCTGAATCAGAAATTGGATAAATAAGCCCTGCATCCAGTAGCTTAATTACCTCTTTCTTTACAACCTTTTGCATGTTCGGGTTTAACCTTCTCTGTGATTGAACCACCGGTTTATACTCTTCCTCCATCAGAATTTTATCCGTGCAGAAAGACGGGCTTATGCCTTTGATATCCATGAGTTTCCACGCAATAGCGTTCTTATGCTTTTTAAGAACACTCATCAATTCTATCTTCTCATCCTCCGTCAGATTTGTCGCTATGATGACGGGTAATTGTGATCCTTCACCTAAGAATGCATATTCTAGGTGAGACGGTAGTTCTTTTAGCTCCAAAGTTGGCGGTACTGTTAGTGCAGTTGTCTGTTGACCTCATCTTCGTTCGAGTCTTAGATTAGTAATGAAAGATCAAGTCACGTAGTTCGAGTTAAACAGGAAACAAAGGTGAACAAGCCAGTTCAAACGAAGTGGACAGCTCAAACGAAGTGGACTGTTCAAACGAAGTGGACAATTCAAACGAAGTGGACTGTTCAAACGAACTGGAAATGCCTGTTCAAACGAACTGGAAATAGTATAAATATGTGACTTGAGTTTTTCATTTGTAACTTTTGGATTCCGGTAGCGAAGCTCTGCCGAAGTGTCTCCAGACTTGTAAACGCGTTCTAATCAAATCAAGAGACAGTTATTAGTGAATATCAAGCTGAAACAAACTCTGATTCATTGAATTCCGCCTTTGAATCAGTTTAGAGCTCTTCTGAAGACTCGTTCAGATCGATTCTCGATCCTACAAGTGGTATCAGAGCTCAGGAGGAAGAGCTCTTGATATTTCAGCTCAATTTCATTAAGAATTCTGACTTCTACACCTTTCTGTCACGAATTTTCAAAAATTAACCAAGATTTTCAGGATAAAATGGATTGATTTTGAAGTATATTGTGCGAAATAGTGTTTTGCATAATCTGTAAAAGTTTCAGACCTTAAAACTAACTAAAACGTGATCAATTTCATAAAAAACTCATCAGATCGTTTGAAAGAACATTCAGTTCGTTTCAGATCCATATCACACGAACCGGAACTTCGAACTCAGATCTACGACGTTTCAGTGGACGATTTTGAACGATAAACACATCTTTGTGATTGGAATTCATTGTAGGACAATCCTTGAACATATCAGATCCTATTTCAACCGAAAACTTGATCAATTTGACAAATGATATTCCGATTCGTATGAAGTGATTCATCAGTTCGTTTGAAAAGTCATACGAAGTGAGACCAGTTCGTTTTAATTTGATCAGTTCGTTTGTGTCTACTTCGCATCAGAGTCCTCTTCGCATCAAGAACTAGCTCGTTTGAACCATTAGTTCGTGTGAGAGATCAGTTCAGTTCGTTTGGAATTACCCTCAGTTCACACGAAGTGAACTTTCAGTTCGTCTGAAGTCGTCAGTCCATTTGAAAGCTTTTCAGTTCAGTTTGTTTGAACTTTAGCTCGTTTAAGAGATTTAGTTCGTTTGTTCTTCTTTCAGGTCGTCTGAAACAGTTATTCAGGTCATTTGTTGTCAGTTTGCATGTGAGGACATTTAGAAAATCAAAGTTCATCATTGAGGAAATTTGTTTGCATGTGAACAAATCATGTCACCCTTGTGAATATATCAGTTTGCATAAGATACAAAGTGAGGTCCAATTAAAACTGTGTATGAATTTAAGTTGTCGGCCATTATACATTTGAGATAATCAATTTAATTGGGTTATAAAGATTGTCGGCTTAGTGATTTATTGGTACAAAAAGGTGTGCAATATTTTAAAAGTGGTTGACCAATTGATTGTGAGGATATCGTGTTGATCTAAAAGGTGCGGCCCTATTAAGAAATTTTGTAAAGTCAATTGTTGTCGGATCAAATTACAAATCGACTGAAGAGCAGCCTATGTGATCACTGAATCATTGGCCCATTCTTACATCAAGGGCCATGTGACTTTATAATTTGTAGATAAATCGACCAACTTTTGAAGGACCAATCAGAAGTGATTTGTTTCCATTTTTGTTTGATATTGACTATTTTTTAAAAATTTTTGAAAACCAAAACATGGATGATGGTTATTGGAGTGAAAGAATAAGAAAGTGTTTGGAAAGAGAAGCCAAGAAAAAGGAGAAAGCTAAAGAAGAATCTAAGAAACTTGGAACTTCGAATTCTGAATCAGTATCAAAGAAAAAGATTGAAACAAATGCAACTATCTTTGATCAGTCATCAGACGAAGACAGTGATGATAAAAATGTTCAAGTTGAGAAGAAACAGGTTAAAAAAATTTCAGCTTTGAAGGTCGAGAAGAAAGCTGATGATGAAAAGATTCCTGGAAAATGCTTAAACTGTGAAAATGTTGAATTAGTATGCTCCAAGTGTGACAACTTTAAGACTGACAATGACAAACTATTGAAGGATGCGGAAAGTTTGAAATCGGAAGTCGAGAAGTTGAAAGATGAGAAGCAAACTGATGTAAAAAAGATTCTGGATTTACAAGGAAATTGTGAAAAGCTGAAAATGTTAAACTGTTAAATGACTTGAACAGTTTGACATCAGAAAACAAAATTTTTGAAGAAAAAATTAAAAGTTTTGAAAATGAAAAATCAAAGATTGAGAAAGATTTTCAAAGTCAAATAAAAATTTTAGAAGATGAGAGAGATTTTTTTGGTAAAAACAATCTTGAAAAACAAATTGAAATCAATTCTCATCTTGAAAAGATTATTCGACTTGAAAAGGAGGCAGAATGTGCTCAAAAGAAAATCAAAGAATGGGAAGGAAAGTTGAAGGTTTTTGTAAATACTTCAGCTATTCCCTGCCCAAAACCTTTAAATTCTGTTCCAATAAGTGACGATGTCACAAACTTTGACAAAGTCAAAGTTGAAGATTGTGATGAGAAATCTGATGATGAAAATGGAAAAATGAAGAAAAAGAATTTATATTTGAAGTTAAAAGAAAAGTTTCAAGAAACTGTTCCGCAATCAACTGAAAAGGAGAATGCTCTAAGCAAAAACCTTTGAAGAAGAAAGTGGAACAAAAACAAAAGATTAAAAAGGAGAAAATTGTTCAAAAAGAAAATAACAGCTCATCAGATCAATCATCCAATCGCAATGAAAAATTACAAAAATTGAAAAATGAAAACTCTAAAATTGTTGGCAATAAGTGGTGCAGGTTGGATCACAGTGCTCAAAAATCAAATCCAGCAAACATGAGGAAGGAATATCACCAAGCTAAACAATGCTATGATTCGAGCATTTGGGCTGAAAATGGTGATTGGTACGATAACAGAGTGTGTTACAGATGCGGTTATCAAGGACATATTGATGTTAACTGCCAGAGTTGGAGGTTTGAGTCAAGAAGATGCTTTAACTACAACATCATTGGCCATATTGCTAGAGATTGCTCAATGAGATCAATGAGAAGATCAAGGGCTGAATCTCAGAAGCAGGTGAAGAAATTAGTCAAGGTCAAGCCCAATGAACAGAAGGTTCAAGAATCTAAAGTTCAAGAAAAGAAAGTAAAGCTTTCTCAGGGGCAAAAAGACAGACTGAGGAAAAAGAGAAAGAAGGCGAGAGAGTATCTCGAGAAGATCTTGTCTTCGGGTTCATCTGTTGATAAAAATAAGAGTTCTGATGAATCGACTCCCTCGATTGCAAAGTCAAGCAAGACGAATTCATCAGATACGAATCTGAGGACGAAAGAAGAAAAGAAGAAGAAGAAGAAAATGGTCGGCGATGAATCTGATGTGTCAAAGTCAGACAAGCCACCATCAGGCAATGAATCTGACAGGTCAAAGTCAGACAAGCCATGTGCAGGCAATGATTCTGGTTCGTCAAAGCCAGAAGAGCCATGTGTTGAGGTAAAAAATGAGAATTCTGGTCTAACAATGGATGATGCAAATTTTCCATCATTGTTGAACAAGAATTCAAAATCACCCAAGGACCGTCAGGCTTGGGTGAATCTGTTTAAATGAAAAACCTGACTTGTCGGAGATCCCAAGTTGGTAATCGTGGATCATGAATCGGCATCATTTTTATCATGTTTGTATAATGTGTTTTTGAAAAGAAGGACTTGCCGGAACTTCCAGGTTTGTAAGCGTGGAGTAGGAATCGGCACCTTGAGAATTCAACCAACAGATGGTAAATTGGTTGAAAAGCAGGTTTAAGTTGTTTGTTTGTGTTTTTTACAAGTGGTTCAGAATTTGGATCAGATTGATCTTATACGTGGTAAATCAGGGACATTAAGTTGTATCTGATTTTCTACAAATGGTTGAAAAACAATGTGATGATTTGATCCCCAATTTTACAAGTGGTAAAATCAACAAAACTTATTTTCCGGAACAACCATTTGATTAAAACAAACTTAAGTGTTTTGAGATCATAATGGGAAAATAGTTTGTTGTGAGGGGAGTTCTGATTGTTTATGCCAAGTGAATGGAGAATTGAGGCAATTCAATATCAGTTGTCATGTTCTTGTACAGTTTGTTTTCAAATTTCCTAAAATGTGTTTGCATTTTAGGGGGAGTAAGATTTTAGAAAATCCAAAAACATTTGAAAATTTGATAAAGTCAAAAACATGATGAAATGAAAAATGAGTTTTGTTGCATAAAAGAGGAAATGATAGTACATCAGTGGACTATCACAACATGCTAAAGATTTGGTAAGATAAAAAAAGGGATAAACGGTCTTACTGATGATGTGCCAGTAGGTTTTTGCACATTTAGTAGATTGTGACGAGATATAAACCTAAATTTCAAACTTGCTTATATCGTGGGGATACATCTCTCGGATATATGGGTAACCCCCGAAATCTCATTTGAAAGGTCTCATAATTTGATATACTAGGTTTTTATACTCAATGATGTCTGGGGTATTATTCCGGGACTTCTGCTGAATGGAAGTTCTGACCTAGTCATTGGATAATACTTTCCGCAAATGCTTGAAACATAGCATAAACCCTCAGCATGCTGATGAAACAATAAAATTGATAGTCGCTGCTGTTGTAGCTAAAAGATCCTCTATAGGGGACATACCGAAAAGTCGAAGCTGATATCTCTCTGCGTATACGGAAGTATCGACCTGAGATCCCTCAGCCCTCGCATTACCTAATTTATATACAGATATCATTGTAGTATACTCACCTGTAAGACTGAATATTGGGATCTGGATACGGGAGTATATTCTGAGGTGGGACACGCGTTTGAGTTTAAGTTCTTAAAACATTAATTTCGTATCTCGAAGCAGTTGAACTTTGTGTGAAAATTTAAGTGGATCAGTATACTGACAATCAACGTGAATCGTTTAGAACTGAAAATGTTTAAAGCTTAACGGTGTTGGTGATTTGTCTTATAAATTGATATGATCCTCTTACACAAACTCACAAAAATATGTTTGTACATATTTCATTTCTGCATTTAATTTCTGTTATTGCGTTTGTGTTTCATAGTTTGAAAAAAAAAAGATTTTTGACAACTGATGTTGAAAAGCTGATATTCAAAATCTCAAAGGCTAAACAAGATGAACAATTGGGTTGGTTAATTGGTTTGAAATGTTTAAAATGATTCATTAATTTGAATCAGAATTTTGAATGTTTTAAATTCTTGATCAATTTTAAATGAAGGTGATTCTCAAATGTTTAGTTGATTCATTAAGTTGAATCACAACATTGTTGGTTTGTAAATTGTGTGTTTGAGATATGTAGGTTTCTGATCCTGTTGCTACGGAAAGCCAGGAGATGCATCAGAACCTGAAGAGAGCTTAAATTGAAAAAGACAGGATTTGATTTCAATGTTGATAACAAATTCCAGACGGCGATCCCAGCTTGATGATAGGGGGAGTCTGACGAGAGTTAGAGCCAGAGAAAGATCCGGGTTCATGATTCCAGGAAGAGTTCCTGAAGAAGACCGATCAAGATTGAAGAGTCGTCATGATGAAGACTCTCACTGAAGATTCCGTCAACATTCAAGGGGGAGTCTGTTAGTGCAGTTGTCTGTCGACTTCATCTTCGTTCGAGTCTTAGATTAGTAATGAAAGATCAAGTCACGCAGTTCGAGTTAAACAGGAAACAAAGGTGAACAAGCCAGTTCAAACGAAGTGGACAGCTCAAACGAAGTGGACTGTTCAAACGAAGTGGACAATTCAAACGAAGTGGACTGTTCAAACGAACTGGAAATGCATGTTCAAACGAACTGGAAATAGTATAAATATGTGACTTGAGTTTTTCATTTGTAACTTTTGGATTCCGGTAGCGAAGCTCTGCCGAAGTGTCTCCAGACTTGTAAACGCGTTCTAATCAATACAAGAGACAGTTATTAGTGAATATCAAGCTGAAACAAACTCTGTTTCATTGAATTCCACCTTTGAATCAGTTTAGAGCTCTTCTGAAGACTCGTTCAGATCGATTCTCGATCCTACAGGTACCTCAACTGACGGTTTTTCTTTTGGGTTATCTTTATCGATAACTTCAAACACTTCACAAACCTTAGATTCAGAGGAAGGTTCACTATCGGATGATGGTGTATCTTCTGAATCTTCAGAAGTATCATAAGTTTTACTCCTACATACGTTACTAAGGAGACTTCCCATATGTGTCATGAGAGTATCAATAAAGTAAGCAGTATCGTCATGTTGTTCGGTATGCCTCATTGATCGTTGAATATCAAATGTGACTTCATCTTCATCGACACGAAGAGTCAACTTGCCATCATAAACGTCAATGATTGCACGTGCAGCAGCAAGGAATGGACGTCCTAAAATTTACGGAATTTCGGAGTCCTCGTCCATGTCGAGAATAACAAAGTCAACCGGGAAAACAAACTTGTCGACTTTTACTAGCATATTCTCTACAATGCCCCTTGGGTATTTTATCGATCTATCTGCAAGCTGAATACTCATTCGTGTAGGAGATGGTTCTCCCAATTTAAGCTTTGCAAATATTGAATAGGGCATAAGATTTATACTAGCTCCTAAATCGGCAAGTGCATTGCTCACAGTAAGACTTCCTATCAGACAGGGAATGGTAAAACTCCCTGGATCAGCAATCTTTGTTGGCAATTGATTCTGCAAGACAGCAGAACATTCTTCGTTCAGAGTGATGGTTGAAAGATCTTCTAATTTCCTTTTGTTCGTTAGGAGATCCTTTAGAAACTTGGCGTACTTTGGCATTTTAGCCAAAGCTTCAATGAACGGGATGTTAATATGCAGTTTCTTCAGCATTCCTATGAATTGACCGTACTGTTCTGCGTCTTTTGCTTTTATCAATCTCCCAGGATAGGGTGGTATTGGTTTGTACACCCTCATTGGTTCTTTCTTCTCTTCTGGAGATTTACTAGGCTGTGCTGTACTTTCTAGGCGTAGCCTAGATTGTACATTTCCAGATGGTGTCTTCATCTCTATCTCCTCGTCAACCTCTGGATCTTCATCGTCTACTTGTTCGATCTCAACAGCTCCTCGTCCGCTCCTAGTGGTAATAGCCTTTGTAGTGGCGTTTGGATTTCCGACAGTGTTACTAGGGAGACTACCTTGAGGTCTCTAGTTCAGCTGATCGGCCAGCGAACCAACTGTCCTCTCCAAGTTTTGCAGTCCAGTGCTCTGATTCTTCATGATGGCCTCATGCTCCAAGAACCTCGACTGTGTTTCTTGATGTCGAGTTTCCTGTTGCGTGACGAACTGTGTAAGTAACTGTGTCTGCTTGGATAATGTCTCCTGACTTTGTTTCAGCATCTCCTCTATGGTCGTGTTCTTCGTTCCTGCTCCTGCGTCTTGAAACAAACTTTGGCGTGGCTGAAACCCTGGTGGATTGTTGTTCCTCCAGCTAAAGTTCGGGTGGTTCCTCCAATTTGAATTGTAACCACCTCCGAAATTGTTCTGATTTCGGTTGCCTATGAATTCCACCTGCTCTGGTGACTCAATAGGGGCAATAGGACACGCGATCGTGTCATGCCTCCCAGTGCATATCTCGCACAACTGTTCCTTCTTCAGCTCCATATCATTCAGCTTCTTCTTCAAGGCGTCTATCTGTGATTGCATCAGGGTGTTATCATCGACCTTATGCACTCCTCTATGTGTAGCGGATGAATTTCTAGAATCAGGGAATTCGTAACTACTCATCGCTATGTCCTCGAACATTTCAGTGCATTCCTCTCGTGTTTTGGCGGTCATAAGATTACCTCCAGCTGTAGTGTTCAGCATATTCCTCGTGGCTGGCGTCACTCCATGATAAAACTTCTCAACTAAGGCCCAATCTTCAAATCCATGGTGTGGACACTTGAGTAATAGCTCCTTGAAACGTTCCCATGTCTCGTAGAAAGACTCTCCTTCTTTTTGTCGAAACTCTTGAATCATTCTCCTCAGACGAGCGGTTTTGGAAGGAGGAAAGTATTTGCCTAAGAATTTCTCTTTCATACTGGCCCAGGTGGTAATTGATCCCGCAGGAAGGGATTCTAACCACGCATGGGCTCTATCGGCAAGTGAAAATGGAAATAGACGCAATTTACATGCGTCCTAGCTAACACATTGTTCCTGAAACGTATCGCAGATAGCTGAAAAGCGATAAGATGGACATTGGGGTCCTTAGAAGCTAATCCATGGAACTGGATTGTATTTGTAACCATCGAGATGATCTGAGGTGGAATCTGCCACCTATTAGCTTCAATAGCGGGTCGAGAGATACCGGATCGACCATTTTCCGCGCTTGGTCGGGCGTAGTCTTCAACGACTCTCCTTGCTGGGGGATCGTTTCAGCCATGTGTGCCTGACTCTCTCGGAAAATGCGAAGGCGCTCGTGGATATCTCGCTCGGGCTCAGATGAAACAACAATTAAAGGTAACCCTTGTGAACGAGTGCAGTACATACAACGAAAAGATTACTAAAGCAAATCTAACCCTAAAGGCACAAATTGCAAGCAAAAGGCACCTAAAGGCAATGAAATTCTAAGAAAGCAAGTAAACAACTAAATAGACGACTCGGGTCGTTCTCTAAATTGCCAATGTCCCCGGCAATGGCGCCAAAAACTGGATGTGGATTTCACGGTCTGCATTTATATTCAAAAGACTTTTATATTTTATGAATCGTGTTGTTCAAAAGCCTTGGTTTACAAGCTTGATGTGGATGTGGCTTATGCGTTTATAAATCGCTTACAAGTTTTAAAATGGAATTGCTAACCAAACCACACATAATCGGCAAGTGCACCGGTCATAATGTAGTATAGATGGCAAGACCGGATATCAATCCGTGGACACTATGGGCAGAATTTAGATACTAAACCTCTATCTAATATAAAGTTGAATTTTAAAGTTTGATTTAAATTGATTTTTGATTTTTTAAATAATAAATTGAAAACTTACGGAAAACAAGACAGGAAACGAAAAGTAAAACAAATAAACAAACACATAGTAAAACAAATAAACAAACAAAGTATAACAATCACAGAAACAAAGTTTTACAAATACAGAAATAAAGTGTAACCAATATATATGTAAAAAGGACTACCTGGGTTTTGAATCCCTAGAATCATGCAATGTTAATTTTACAATAATAATAATTAAATATCTTTTTCCCTTGATTAACCCCCCATTAGAGATGTATTAAACAAAAGATTAAGACGAAATGTGAAGTGCTAGAACGAACCGGCTCGAGCTATCGATACCAAATCCTACGAGAATCCGACCTTTGGAACCTTAGAGACTAAGTTGTGAGAAGATCTTTTAAACCCGCAAAGCAAACAAATCTTTGAAAATTAAAATTCTAGGAAACCTTAACCACGATGTAATAAACAAGCCCGAGTTATCGGTTACCCAATTTACCCACCAATGATTAGCTAATAACCTAGCTCACCCTAATGTCTTTCGAGTCATAAGGTGAGGATGCAAGTTTTAGTATATTGATTTGAATTATTATTAGACTTGGTCAATTTCTCAACACAATATTTAACCCGAAAATCAAAAGCTAAACGAATTAAATTAAATTCTAAGTTTAAAGGGAATTTCTTCTTGTTTAAACCTCTGAATTTATCGACAAATAATTTAATCAAAATACACCAACATGCAATACCAAGATTAATCACAAGAATAAGTTCTGTAAATCACATCAAATAACTGAAATTACGTCAAATATGCATTACAATCATCTAGTTCATCATAACCTAGGTAGTTTATAAGTTTAAGCACACATATTATACAATAACACACTTAAACAAAGCTTGAAAACTACTGAAAACATAATACAAAGCTTATTGAAATTGAAATTACGAGTATTTACCGAACCTGGAAGCTTAAAACTCGAACCGGAAGCTTCCTCGACTCTTGTATAGCTCCAAGGTGCTCCAAGATCGCCCAAAGTGATTGAAACCCGAAGGTTTTTAGTGATGAATGTTTAGAATCGGAGATGGGCTATTTATAGTAAAATTTTCGCAAATACCGAACCTCTTACGGACCGTAAGGGTCATGGCTTACGGTCCGTAAGATATTAGGTCACCTTTTTGCTTTTATGCTTGTCTGCGCACTAAGTCTTTACAGACCGTAAAGGCTACGCCTTACGGTTCGTAAGCTGTTTGGTCAGTTTCCGAGTTTACCTAACCCTTTGCGGACCGTAAAGGTAAGGTCTTACGGTCCATAAGGGGTCTGATCAGCAAATTGATTTAATTTTTCTTATTTTCCGACACGTCTTTTCCGTGCTTTCTTCGTTGTGTTTATTCCCTTCGTTTTCATCGCGAAATCAACAGGTTTTTCATCAAATCCTGTAAATCCATAATTTAACAAAATAAGTATCTAAATCGAGAGAAAACCACATCCAAATTTATTAAATTGTAAGGAAGTCGATGTGTAAAATGTGTATTGTTTTAGATACATCATTAATCATGTTTTTCAACTATGGGGTAACCCCCACGGCAAGTAAGCCAACTAAAAAGGAAACCTATGTTTTTGAAACTACCTAAAACGAACACCCATCTGTGAACTCGCTCAACTTTGTTATTGATTCATTACTATATGCCTTGGAGGTCGTTAGGTGCTTAGATGGAGCTTGCACAGGAGGAAGAGGTTGTTGTGGGACATGGACTGTTGAGTTTCATGTTAAACTTTATGAACTTATAACTTATGTTTTGGGTTTAAACTTTATGCTTCCGCTGACAACTTGAACTTACTTAATTTGTTTTGGACACCAATTATATTGTTGGTTGGTTTTACATTTACTTTAATACATTGTTCAATATGATTGGTGGCTTGATCCTGGTCATGTCACGCCTCCTGCAGTGATACTCCGCTTGTGGATTTTGGGGGTGTGACACAACTGCTTGGAAGCCGTCTGATATCCTAGCAATTACTTAGTGTTTGCAAGTGGATCAAGTAGGTGATAAAGCTGAAAGAGTTATAACATCTAACTTACCAAATTACTAAGCACTTTCATCCACTTTTCACCTTTCTTAACACACACATAAGAACTCTCTCAACTATCATCTTTTAGCCAAGAACACCATCAAAAACTTTCACATTTCAAGCCTTTCTTTGATGATCAAAATGGAGCTTGATGGTACTTAGGAGGATCTAAAGACACTACAAGAAGAAGCAAGCCTTTCTTTCCATTCCATAGCTCCCAAACATGAAGATCAACAATTTTTCTTTCTTTGATCATCCTCTAGATCATCCCTTGTTGCAACCCCCGGCCCCTATCCTTGGGAACGGGCGGCCGCGAACCAGTAACAGTGGTATCTGTGTTTATTAATTTAGTAGCAGAATTTACATCAGAACCGTAGTTAAGAAATATTTTATCAGAGTAAAACACCACATTTTTATAATAGTAAATGCATGGGAAATTCCCAAGTTTCTATTACAAACATGTTTATAAGGATAAACCCTAATTTATTGAATAAAAACATCTTCTTTATTTAGGTAACTTTTATAGCTACTTTTCCAAGCCTTCAGTGCTGTCCAGCTGGCTTTTAATTGGCTTTCACATTTTGTTACCTGAAACGCGTTTAAAAACATTTTATTTGCAAGAAATACTGGCGAGTGAATCCCAATTTAATTAAGAAAAGTTTTATCCTTTTACAGTATTGAGGGCAATCCAGCAATTACATTTGTTTACATCAACTTTAATTACCACCCACGATACAGTTAATCCTAACTGGTGGTAATGTTATTACTCACAATGTAGTAACAAATTTTGTATACAAACCCCAACATACCGACGATAATTGTAGAATTACAAATACTCAATCACTGTGAAATATAATTTAAACATTTGAGGGTTTGTAAAAACAGTTTACAAAAAGGTTTCACAAAAAGGAGATTACTCACATTGCTAATTTAGGTATTTCCCATGTGACTTCCTGTTTATAATCTATTAATTAAACAATGCACACGTGTTAGTATAATAACCCAATTTACATTAGTTATACCCTCCCCGAGACAGAACTCCAACGACCGAGTCAGGTAGAGCCTCAACATGCGTTACAGAGCACTTGATCAATCGGGCAACGTATCTAATACATAACCGGGGGTTATGATACTTACATCGAGACAGAGCTTCGCTATTTTAGTGGGTATAACACCCAAGTATTATAATTGCTATTTAGAATTTAGAGAGAGAATTGTGTGATGAACAATTTGTGAACTGAGCCGATGATCCCTATTTAAAGTGCCTGACCATGGGTCTCTCGCGCCCCGCGACGGAGACAAAGGAGGTCGTCGCGCCCCGCGAGCCAGGTTAGGGTAGGCCCTAGCTTTGCTGACTCGTCTACTAGCTTCGACATGCACTTGACACGTGGCAGCTCAGGAGGCAACCTGGTGGCCAGGCGTTCGCGCCCCGCCAGAGACCCTTAAATTTTCTTTTATTTGGTTTTTGTAAAAAATTAAGGTATTTCAGGCCCACTTTACGTATACGAGGTATATTTTAGGATGTGTGGGACATGTTTAAGGGTTTCAGGAGAGCTGTTATATCCTCCCCACCTTGTTTAAGAACTCGTCCTCGAGGTCTACTAGAACAGGTGTGGATATTTCCTCTGCATCTCTGATTCGAGCTCCTAAGTGTACTCTGGTCCCCTCTTGGAATCCCATCTTACTTTGACTAGAATCAATCTTTTGTGTTTGAGATTTTTGACTTTTATGTCTTCAATCTGTAGAGGCCTTTCTACAAACTTAATTTTCTCATTACCTTTATGTCCTTAAGTGTCACACCCCGACTGCGTCAAAACAACGAAACCACGTCGGAAACGTCGGGGAGTGTCGTGGCAGAATTATTGTTTCACAACCATGTATTAAAAAAGTTTTCTTTTATTAAATATTAAACATTAACATTGTCTTAAACAAACAAACAAGTTAAACATAGCCTATCATCGTTATTAGGTCACTAAGGCCTCGTCCAGATCCTATGTGAGCATGCATCCTAGTAATCAACATCATTCAACAACACCTGAAACATATGTAAAAGCAAGGTCAGCAAAGAAATCTTGGCGAGCACATAGGTTTTATGAGAGTATCGGATTCATGGCTCATTTACATGTTGCAATACCTCATTTAAAAACCTTGTTTTGAAAAGTGTATAGTATTGCAACCTAATTAACCAACTCAAATCAAGTGGGTTATAGTTTATAAAATCTCGTAGCCATGATTCCTAACCCAAAACATTTGTTTAAGTAAACCAGATTGTAAATCACCTCATTAGTAAAACTCGTATGGCTTATATTACTTAGAAAACATCGTTGTGTGACATCGCTTTAAAATCGTTTGCCTAAGTGAACTAAATAATGCCACAGAATGTAATATGATAGAAACACTAATATATAAGAAGTACCAGCGGCGTATCTACCATGTTTTTATCATGTTACACCCATCCCATTACCTAATCACTACCCAAAACCAATCATTTGTCCAATTCGTTTAACTCGTTACAATCGTTTAAAATCGTTTATTTTTTTTTTCAAAATCGCTCTCGTTTTAATTGTGAAAACTACTTTTGGTCACCTCGCTAATAACATCCAAACCTTCACAACTCGCCTATTGCTTCTCGCATTAACAAACCACCTAAGGGTAAGTTAACAATCACAGATTCAGTCGTTACCCACATAACCCCCACACATAACCATGGGTGCAGTCTGATAACGGGATTTGTCAGATCCTATGGTACCATAACCTAATACTGGTTGGTTCGGCCAAAAATAATGAATGTTATTCGTTATGTAATTATGCCCAACAAGTTTGTTCACATTATCGAAATAGTTACTAATTTAATATAAACCATTTTAATCATTTTCGAAACGATCGTTAAAAACATCGAAATCATTTAACACATATGAATCACCCCAAAACAATTAAAAACAGTAAAATAGGGAAACTATGTACTCACATCGAAGTGCAAAGTATCCTCAATCAAAAGAACTCAACAAAGCTCAAGCAAACCAGAGAAATCAAGCAACACCTAGAAATCAGATCACTAGATAAATAATCGACACCTAAATCGGAAGATCGTATAGAATGAGGTCTTGTAAACTAAATGAGTATTGGAACTCATGTGATATGGTTTAACAAAGCCTACATTCTAAAGCGGAACCTATCCTAAGTGCTTTCGACCCGTTACGACCCATTAAGGTAGCTTACGCTAATTTAACGCGTTGTGCGCGCAAAAGCGCGTTCGAGACGTCTAACTAGTCCTATGACAAGTATTATATGCCTAAGCATGTTTAAATATGTTGCATAATCAGTTAAGTGACAAAAGTTTCAGTTACATATGCTTAGAATCCAATTATGCATAAAAGGGCATTTTGGTCATTTTCCTAAGGCATATAAACAACCTATCATACAACTAATTAAACTAAGTGACCATAAGGTATAACCTCGGAAGGTTATTCCCTATACACCTATGGTCACTAAACATGCTTGATTGGATCCTAATGATCGACCAAACGGGTCGAGTTCGAAAGTAAGCGGGTGTTTAGACCGCTTGACTAACGACTCTATACAAGCACTAGACTAAAAGTGACGAGTTAAACATGCTAAAACATGTTTAACTAAGTTAGAAAACAAGTTTGATATCAAAACAAAGGGTTTTGATACCCAAGAATAGTTTGGTTGCAAAATACGCATAAATACGCATTTTGACCGAAACTATGTCTCGTCACTACACCTAATCAACGTGGTAATCAGTAGGTATAGTCACAAGGGACTATAACCATCGTGATTACGCTCACGCTGCAAAGTTTAAACGAACTTTGTGTTGACCAAAGGCTGGTCAAAGTAGAAAGTCAAACACTGTTTGACTTTCGCTTGAAAAACATAAAAGCACGAAAGAATACTTACAAAGGGTCCATGCTAGGAAGAATTGATTCAAGTTGCTGAGGTATGAAGTGTTTAACTCCAACTTAGAGCAAAATGAATCAGGTGTGAGCTGAAATGAATGAAAGTGTTGGGTATTTATAGATTTCCTAGAACCGTTAGGATCGTTCCTCACAACTCATGCTTCGATCTTGGCCATACATGTGGGCACAAGGTTATTAAAATACAAGGGTTATATAAAATCCATCAAAATCCAGCCCATAGCATCCAAAATCAGGGGTTAAAAACCATCAAATTAGCTGAATTGGACCAGGTTCATTGTTTCTGTTCTGGGCTGCTGTCATGCCCTGCGTAGGATAGCTCCTCAGCTTACGGGGCCCGCCAGAACAACTTTGGCAGATTGTCAAAACTAGTCCCTGCAAGTCCAAAACATGATATTTGATGCATTTTTGACACGTTTAAGCCCCGTTAACCTCATTTCAAGGCTCTAAAATAAAGTTAAAGTATAGGGAACTTAAAATAGGTCAAACATATCTCGGATGTCGGTTCCTTTGGTCGTACGGTTGCGTTGTTTGGTTAATTACGACGGGAATTGTAACGAACGCAAAAACAATCCAAATTAAGCGATGAATGGAAATTTTGCATGCCAATCACTAAAGTAAAATATTTTAATGATTACAAAAAATTTTGGGTGTCCGGATATATTCAGAACTTAAGATATGCGCGAAAATGCAAACTTATGCACTTTTTAACGCTTTTAGTCACTATTGATCAAGAAAGTTAATTTTTGCGCACCAAACACCTCAAAGCCTATTTCTAAGCTATGTAAAGGATATTTATGGCATGTTTAACTTATGATCAGGTTCCGAAATGTTCATTACAGAATGAATCGGCATACTTTCATAGTTTGACACAAGTAGTCCCTGCGATCGAATGGACTTTTTTTCAACACACAAAGCCATCCAAAACTTATTTCAAAGTTATGTAAAGGTTATTTAAGGTATGTTAAGCTGATGTCACTATTCCGGAGTGTTTGTCGCGTTAATACTGACTGCGTTTACGCACCATTTTGCGTGTAACCTTCCAGAAAGCGATTTAAAGCTTGAAATCTAACTCGAATCAAATCGAAAAATCATCAAACATAAAAACACATATAGTAACACCAAAACACATTGTTTTATTGATATTGTTTTACATTGTACATCGATTACAGAGCACAGTTGTCACAGTCTCCCCTACTTCTGGAAATTTCGTCCCGAAATTTTAACTAGAGGAAGCTTGTGAAAACAAATGTGGATATTTCACCTTCATTTGGTCCTCATGTTCCCAAGTAAACTCTGGGCCACGTTTGGATTCCCAACAAACCTTGACCAATCGAATTCTCTTGTTCTTCAACTGTTTGACTGCACGGTCCATTATTTCCACAGGTTTCTCGACAAAGTGCATCATTTCATCAACTTGAATCTCGTCGAGTGGAATATGAAGATTAGCATCGACCAAACACTTTCGTAGATTAGATACGTGGAATGTTGTGTGAATATTCCCAAGCTCTAGAGGTAGCTCTAGTCGATAGGCAACCTTTCCGACTCTTTCAACAATCTTAAATGGTCCAACATATCGAGGTGCAAGTTTTCCTTTCTTTCTGAATCTCACCACTCCCTTCCAAGGTGATACCTTGAGTAGGACACGGTCTCTGACTTGAAATTCTAAGGGCTTGCGTCGCATATCCGCATAACTCTTTTGACGGCTTCTAGCTGTCACAAGATTATAGCGAATTTTCTTGATTTTGTCTGTTGTTTCCAGAATGAGCTCAGGTCCAGTAAGCTGAGCTTCACCGATCTCATTCCAACAGACAGGTGAACGATATTTTCGATCGTATAAAGCTTCAAATGGAGCCATATTAATGCTAGCATGATAACTATTGTTGTAAGATAACTCGATCAATGGAAGATGAGAATCCCAATTACCACCAAAGTCTATCACGCATGCTCTAAGCATATCCTCCATTGTTTGAATAGTCCTCTTGGTTTGTCCATCTGTTTGTGGATGATAAGCAGTGCTTAGATTTAGTTGGGTTCCCAAAGCAGATTGCATGGTCTTCCAAAAATGAGATGAAAATCGAGCATCACGATCAGATGTGATATCTAAAGGAACACCATGTCGAGATATAATCTCATCAACATAAATCTTTGCAAGTTTATCAGCAGATAGATCCTCGCGAATCGGAATAAAATGAGTTGACTTCATTAATCGAACGATGACAACCCAAATAGCATCGTGACCTTTAGATGTACTCAGTAACTTAGTGATGAGATCCATAACAATGTTCTCCCACTTCCAAACCGGTATCTCTGGTTGTACAAGCAAGCCAAAAGGTCGTTGATGTTTAGCCTTGACTTTGAGACAAGTTAGGCATTTTGATACATACAAAGCAATATCCTTTTTCATACCAGGCCACCAGAACTGAGTACGAAGATCCTTGTACATTTTATCAGCACCAGGATGGATAGAGTATCGAGACTTATGAGATTCGTCCATCACTAAAGTGCAGAGATCATCTCGTTTTGGAACCCATAATTGATCCTTAAAATAGAGTAACCCATCGCCGCTCGTTTTGAGTTTAAGCTCAAATTGAAGCGTTAGCTCATATTTCAATAAGCCTTTGGTTACACAAGATCGTTGAGCTTGAAGGACACGAGATTGAATATTAGATAGAGTTTGAACAGAATGAAGCTTGACTCGCTCCTTTCGGCTAAGCGCTTCTGCTACGACATTCGCCTTACCAGGATGGTATCGAATTTCGTAGTCGTAGTCATTTAAGAGTTCAACCCAATGTCGTTGCCTCATGTTCAGCTCCTTCTGATTAAGAATATGCTGGATACTTTTGTGGTCTGTGAAAACCACACACTTTGTGCCATAAAGATAGTGTCTCCAGATTTTAAGAGCGAAAACCACAGCTCCCAACTCAAGATCATGAGTCGTATAGTTCTTCTCGTGAACTTTTAGATTTCTTGACGCATAAGCTATAACTTTACCTCGTTGCATAAGGACACAACCAAGGCCTAGATTCGACGCGTCACAATAGACAACGAAATCGTCATTTCCCTCAGGCAAAGACAAAACTGGAGCATCACATAGCTTCTGTTTCAGCATTTGGAACGCTTCTTCTTGCTGAGGTCCCCACTCAAAAAGCTTATTCTTCTGAGTGGAACCGCGATCTTTGAGAAATTCGAAATGAATCGACGATAATTACCAGCAAGACCAAGAAAAGAACGAACTTATGTGGGTGTCGTAGGTGTATTCCAATCTTTAATTGCAACAATTTTGGAAGGATCTACATGAATACCCTGTTCGTTAACTATATGACCCAAAAATTGAACTTCTTTGAGCCAAAATTCACACTTGGAGAATTTGGCAAAAAGTAGTTTCTTTTTCAGAAGTTCCAGTGTCAAACGAAGGTGTTGCTCGTGATCGGGTCGAGACTTCGAATAGATGAGGATGTCGTCAATGAACACGATGATGAACTTATCTAAATTAGGTTTACAAACCCTATTCATTAAGTCCATGAAGATAGCTGGGGCATTCGTCAAACCAAGAGGCATGACAGTAAACTTGTAGTGCCCATATCTTGTGCGGAAAGCAGTTTTGAGAATATCTTCTTTGAAAACACAAAGCTGATGATACCCAGAATGCAGATCGATCTTGGAAAAACATGAAGCACCTTGCAGCTGGTCAAAGAGATCATCTATTCGTGATAGGGGATATCGATTCTTTATGGTAAGCTTGTCAAGCTCACGATAATCGATACACATTCGAAATGATCCATCTTTCTTCTTCACAAACAGGATTGGAGCGCCCCAAGGTGAATAACTCGGTCCGATGAATCCTTTGTTAGATAACTCTTGAAGCTGTTTCGATAACTCTTGCATCTCAGACGGTGCAAGACGATAAGGTGCTTTCGCAATCGGGTTGGCATTAGGTATAAGGTCAATATGAAACACGACTTGACGAACAGGAGGTAAACCAGGCAGTTCATCGGGAAACACCTCTGGATAATCTTGAACAATCAGAATATCTTGAATACGCTTGCTCTTGCCTTTCTCCTCGGTGACATGTGCAAGAAAAGCAACATATCCTTTTCGTAAATAACTTTGGGCTTTCGTACATGACATAAGCTTCAAACCACCAGATGGTTTCTCGCCACGAACCTCTAGGACTTCACCAAATGAAAGAGGAATACGAACAATCTTGTCGAAACAAACCACCTCAGCATGAAACTTAGCTAACCAATCCATCCCTATGATAACGTCGAAACTCCCAAGTTGCATCGGCACGAGGTCAATAGGAAAAAGATGGTTATCGAGGTTCAACTGACAATTGCAAACAACAGAATTGAGTACAAGAGGTTTATCAGTAGCAACTTCGACAGATAAGGGTTTCCTCAGTTTAGTTCTAGGTATTGCAAGTTAAGGCTTAAAAGATAATGAAACAAAACTTCTATCGACACCAGGATCAAAAAGAATAGATGCAGGTTGATGGTTAACAAGGAACGTACCGTTAACAACCTCGTTATCAGCACGCGCCTCGTCGCACGCGCCTCGTTTGCATTCAAATTGTACGCTCATCGACGGGTGGGATTAGCGTTGGCATTTGCATTCGCGTTCACTATCCTCGGGTAGTTGTTGCGGAAGTGACCAAACTCTCCGCAATTGTAACACGAACCAGGTGGGAATCTAGCAGCATTCCCTTGAACCTGTGCTAGATTCTGCGCAGCTTGATTATGACCCAAATGACAGATGTCGGCCAAGTGCCCAAGTTTACCACAATTAGTACACTGTTTACAAGCCCGTTGTGCCACATGATGACCGTTGCACCTTGTACAGTGATGTGCGGTACCAGCATATTGCTTCCTCGCAGGAGGTAGAGCCGGTGGGTTCTGAGGATTGTGTGCAGTAACAGCAAAATTCTAGGAAGCCTTGTGCTTCCTCGACTTCTTAGAAGACTCTCCCTTCTTCTTACCCTTACCCTTACCCTTACCCTTTTCCTTGTCTTTTGTGGCATCAACTTACTTCTTCTTGTCACCCTTTCGGGTCAGTTTTCCTTTTCTGACCTGAGACTCAGTCAGGGTTGCAGCCAGTTCAATTGCCTGACGAACAGTAGTAGGATTACTGCCAGTCACAATATCTTGCACATAATTGGGTAAACCATCGATATACCTCTCAATCGCTTTCTCCAACGGGGTAACCATGGTAGGACACAAAAAACTCAGCTCTTCATAACGATCCGTGTAAGCACGGTGTTCTCCCCCATCTTGTTTCAGATCATCGAATTCTCACTCTAACGCTCGAATCTCGTGACAGGGACATAACTCTTTCATCATGAGTGGTCGAAGCTCTTCCCAGGTTTGTGCCATCGCCATATCGGCACCCCTATCACGGATCACACCGTTCCACCACGTAAAGAGCACGCTTCTCGAACACACTTGATGCAAACTCAACCTTACACTCATTCGGGCATTGCACATGTCTGAATGTGCTCTCCAAACTTTCGAACCACGGCAGGAGCGCAGTTGCTCATTGAGACCCAGAAAACTTAAGCGGTTTAGCCGAATTGAAATTCTTGAAACTACACTGAGCATTATTGTTGTTATTGTTGTTGTATAATTGAGGGACCTGGGTTACTATGTTCGGGAGCACAACAGCCATTTGCTGAGCGACAAGGGCTGCGATTTCTTCATTGGATAGAGGTTGTGCATCTCGTCGAGGAGGCATTTTTCTAAAAGGAACAAGGAAACATGAGAAACGAGCGAGGTCGACAATTGCATAAACGAAAGAGGTGTTGAAAAACATCAAAAAGACATAAGGAAGACGATTATTTGTTCGTTACATGAACAAACAAACGACACACGGTGACTAATCAAAGTAAATGGGTCAATATAATGTATCGCGAAGACTTGCTTTAGCCTATAAGTGGACACTCATCCAAAGAATTCCCAGGTAAGAGTGACTGGTCCGATTATGTGGATTTGTACGAACACTCTAGCCTTAGACAGAAAACTCAGGATACAGGCATCCACTCTTCCAGATTTCACGTGTTCACACTATAAGACCCAAACTTTGACGAGATTTGAAAACTTAGAGGGTTCAAAACCTTTTAAGAAATCATCTACGGAGAGATGATTGATTTTCAAAGCGGATTTGTTATTGTGTTCACGTTGTGGTTATCACCTAAGGATAGGTGACGGTATTGTTTTAAAATCTAAACACAAGTAAACTTACGTTAGGGTCCTAGAAAAGTTATAGTCTAGGTCAAAGCATTACTAATAACCTAATTCCCTATAACCATTAGCTCTGATACCAACTTCTTCTGTCACACCCCGACCGCGTCAAAACAACGAAACCGCGGCGGAAACATTGGGGAGTGTCGTGGCAGAGTTATTGTTTCACAACCATGGATTAAAAAGTTTCGTTTTATTAAATATTAAACGTTAACATTGTCTTAAACAAACAAACAAGTTAAACATAGTCTATCATCGTTATTTGGTCACTAAGGCCTCGTCCAGATCCTATGTGAGCATGCATCCTAGCAATCAAAATCATTCAACAACACCTGAAACATATGTAAAAACAAAGTCAGCAAAGAAATGATGGCGAGCACATAGGTTTTATGAGAGTATCGAATTCATGGCTCATTTACATGTTGCAATACCTCATTTAAAAACCTTGTTTTGAAAAGTGTATAGTATTGCAACCTAATTAACCAACTCAAATCAAGTGGGTTATAGTTTATAAAATCTCGTAGCTATGATTCCTAACCCAAAACATTTTTTTTAAGTAAACCAGATTGTAAATCACCTCGTTAGTAAAACTCGTATGGTTTATATTACATAGAAAACATCCTTGTGTGACATCACTTTAAAATCGTTTGCCCAAGTGAACTAAATAATGCCACGGAATGTAATATGATAGAAACACTTATATATAAGACGTACAAGCGGTGTATCTACCATGTTTTTATCATGCTACACTCATCCCATTACCTAATCACTTCCCAAAACCAATCGTTTGTCCTATTCGATTAACTCGTTAAAATCGTTACAATCGTTTAAAATCATTTAATTGTTTCAAAATCGCTCTCGTTTTAATTGTGAGCACTACTTTTGGTCGCCTCACTAATAACATCCAAACCTTCACAACTCGCCTATCGCTTCTCGCATTAACAAACCACCAAAGGGTAAGTTAACAATCAGAGATTCAGTCGTTACCCACATAACCCCCACACATAACCATGGGTTCAGTCTGTAACGGGATTTGTCAGATCCTATGGTACCATAACCTAATACTGGTCGGTTCGGCCAAAACTAATGAATGTTATTCGTTATGTAATTACGCCCAACAAGTTTGTTCACATTATCGAAATCGTTATTAATTTAATATAAACCATTTTAAACATTTTCGAAACCATCGAAATCATTTAACACATATGAATCACCCCAAAACAATTGAAAACAGTAAAATGGGGGAACTATGTACTCACATCGAAGTGCAAAGTATTCTCAATCTAAAGAACTCAACAAAGCTCAAGCAAACCAGTAAAATCAAGCAGCACCTAGAAATCGGATCACTAGATAAATAATCGACACCTAAATCGGAAGATCGGATAGAATGAGGTCTTGTAAACCAAATGAGTATTGGAACTCATGTGATATCGTTTAACAAAGCCTACATTCTGAATCGGAACCTATCCTAAGTGCTTTCGACCCGTTACGACCCATTAAGGTAGCTTACGCTATTTTAACGTGTCGTGCGTGCAAAAGCGCATTCGAGACGTCTAACTAGTCCTATGACAAGTATTATATGCCTAAACATGTTTAAATATGTTGCATAATCAGTTAAGTGACAAAAGTTTAAGTTACATATGCTTAAAATCCAATAATGCATAAAAGGGCATTTTGGTCATTTTCCTAAGGCACATAAACAACCTATCATACAACTAATTAAACTAAGTGACCATAAGGTATAACCTCGGAAGGTTATTCCCTATACATCTATGGTCACTAAACATGCTTGGTCGGATCCTAATGATCGACCAAACGGGTCAAGTTTGAAAGTCTAAGCGGGTGTTTAGACCGCTTGACTTACGACTCAATACAAGCACTAGACTAAAAGTGACGAGTTAAACATGCTAAAACATGTTTAACTAAGTTAGAAAACAAGTTTGATATCAAAACAAAGGGTTTTGATACCCAAGAATAGTTTGGTTGAAAAATACGCATAAATAAGCATTTTGACCGAAACTATGTCTCGTCACTACACCTAATCAACGTGGTAATCAATAGGTATAGTCACAAGGGACTATAACAATCATGATTACGCTCACGTTGCAAAGTTCAAACGAACTTTGTGTTGACCAAAGACTGGTCAAAACAGAAAGTCAAACACTATTTGACTTTCGCTTGAAAACGCATAAAAGCACGAATGAATACGTACAAAGGGTCCAAGCTAGGAAGAATTGATTCAAGTTGCTCAAGTATGAAGTGTTTAACCCCAACTTAGAGCAAAATCAATTAGGTGTGAGCTGAAATGAATGAAAGTGTTGGGTATTTATAGATTTTCTAGAACCGTCAGGATCATTCCTCGTAAATCGTGCTTCAATCTTGGCTATACATGTGGGCACAAGGTTTTAAAATACAAGGGGTATATAAAAACCATCAAAATCCAGCCCATAGCATCCAAAATCAGGGGTTAAAAACCATTAAATTAGCTGAATTGGACCAGGTTCATTGTTTCTGTTCTGGGCTGCTCTCGCACCCTGCATAGGATAGCTCCTCAACTTACACGGCCCGCTAGAACAACTTTGGCAGATTGTCAAAACTAGTCCCTACAAGTCCAAAACTTGATATTTGATGCATTTTTGACACATTTAAGCCTCGTTAACCTCATTTCAAGGCTCTAAAATGATGTTAAAGTATAGGGAACTTAAAATAGGTCAAAAATATCTCGGATGTCGGTTCGTTTGGTCGTACGGTTGCGTTTTTTGGTTAATTACGACGGAAATCGTAACGAACGCAAAAACGATCCAAATTAAACGACGAATGGAAATTTAGCATGCCAATCACTAAAATAAAATATTTTAATGATTACAAAAATTTTTGGGTGTCCGGATATATTCAGAACTTAAGATATGAGCGAAAATGTAAACTTATGAACTTTTTGACGCTTTTAGTCCCTATTGATCAAGAAAGTTTATTTTTGCGCACCACACACCTCAAAGCCTATTTCTAAGCTATGTAAAGGATATTTATGGCATGTTTAACTTATGATCAGGTTCCGGATTGTTCGTTACAGAACGAATCGGCATACTTTCGCAGTTTGACACAAATAGTCCCTGCGATGGAATAGACTTGTTTTCAACACACCAAGCCATCCAAAACTTATTTCGAAGTAATGTAAAGGTTGTTTAAGGTATGTTAAGCCTATGTCACTATTTCGGAGTGTTTGTCACGTTAATACTAACTGCGTTTACGCACCAGTTTGCGTATAACCTTCTAGAAAGCGATTTAAAGCTTGAAATCTAACTCGAATCAAATCGAAAAATCATCAAACACAAAAACATATATAATAACACCAAAACACATTGTTTTATTGATAATTGATATTGTTTTACATTGTACATCAATTACAGAGCACAATTGTCACATTAAGAGGTACCACTAATGATTCATCAGCTAAGCATTTCTTGAGATTACATACATAAAATACATTATCTATTCTTGCCATTTCCTCTAGTTGTTGTAGCTGATAAGCTACTGGTCCTATTCTTCTAATAATCTCAAAATATCCAACATACCTGGGGCTTAGATCTCCCCTTTTGATGAATCTTACCACTCCTTTCAAAGGAGAAACTTTTAATAATACTTTATCTCCTACCTGAAATTCCAACGGTTTTCGCATGTTATCAGCATAACTCTTTTATTGATCGCGTGCTGCTTTTAGTCTTTCCTTGACTTGAATTATCTTTTCTGTTGTTTCTTGTACTATCTCCGGTCCAGACAGTTGCTTTTCTCCAATTTCTGCCCAACAGACTAGGGTTCGGCACTTTCGACCATAAAGTGCTTCGAATGGTGCATCATTAATACTGGTATGATAGCTGTTATTGTAAGAAAATTCTATCAATGGTAGATAGTCGTCCCAATTTCCTCCGAAATCAATTACACAAGCTCTAAGAATATCTTCCATTGTCTGAATTGTCCTTTCGCTTTGTCCGTCCATTTGAGGATGATAAGCAGTGCTTAGATTTAACTTGGTTCCCATTGCTTTTTGGAAACTTGTCCAAAAATGAGAAGTAAAACGACTATCTTTATCAGAAACAATAGATAAAGGAATTCCATGTAATGAAACGATTTCATTTACATACAACTTGTCTAATTGTTCCATACTGAAAGTTTCCTTCATCGATAAGAAATGAGCAGACTTGGTCAATCTATCTGCAATCACCCAGATTGTATCATTAACTTTTCTTGTTTTTTGTAATTTCGTAACAAAGTCCATTGTTATCAATTCCCATTTCCATACATGCATTTCTAATTGATGCAATAAACCAGAGGGTTTCTAATGTTCATCTTTTACTTGTGAACAGGTTAAACACTTGGCAACATAAGCTGCTATATCCTTTTTCATTCCTATCCACCATAAATTCTTCCTTAAGTCTTGATACATTTTATCGCTTACCGGATGTATCGTATACTTAGACTTATGGGCTTCTTCTAATATTTCGTGGCGTAGGTTTCCTTGTTTGGGTATCCAAATTCTTTTCTTATGGAATCTCCAAATTCCATATGTTCCTTGTTCTAATTCCTTTATCATAACTTTCAATTTCTCAGTATCATCCTTGATTACTGATTCTTGTACGGCTCTAATTTGTTTATTTAAATCTATCTGCAAATTTAATTTAAGAGAACGTACTTTTCTTGGCTTATCATGATACTTTCGACTTAAAGCATCGGCTACTACGTTAGGCTTTCCTGCATGATACTGGATATTACAATCATAATCACTAAGAATTTCCATCCAGCTTCTTTATCTCATATTTAACTCTTTTTGCCCGAAAACATATCTTAAACACTTATTATCAGTGAAAATGGTAAACTTACTACCGTAAAGGTATTGTCTCCAAATTTTGAAGGCAAAAATTATGGCTCCTATCTCTAAATCATGGGTTTAATAATTCTCTTCATGATTCTTAAGTTGTCTAGAGGCATAAGCTATAACCTTTTGATGTTGCATCAACACACATCCATAACCTAATTTAGAAGCGTCACAATAGACTACAAAGTCTTCAATTCCTTCTGGTAACACTTGTATGGGTGCGTTGGTTAATCTTTGCTTAAGAATTCTAAAAGCTTCTTCTTGTTTTGGTCCCCATTCAAACTTAACTGACTTATAGGTCAGTTTTGTTAAGGGAATGGCTATTCTACAAAAATCTTGGATAAACCGTCTATAATAACCTACCAGTCCGAGAAAACTTCTCATCTCCGTTGGTGATTCAGGGATTTTCCATTCAGTAATTGCCTCGATTTTTGTGGGATCCACATGAATTCCTTCATGATTAACTAAATGTCCAAGAAATTGTACTTCTTTTAACCCAAATTCACATTTCGAAAATTTAGCATACAGCTTTTCTTTTCTCAGCAAATTTAGGAGTGCATGCAGATGCGATGCATGTTCTTCTTTACTCTTAGAGTAAATGAGAATATCATCTATAAAGACAATTATGAATTTGTCCAGATATGGCTTACATTTTTTGTTCATCATGTCCATAAATGCGGCTGGTGCATTGGTTAAACCAAATGGCATAACAGTAAATTCATAATGGTCATACCTTGTTCTAAAAGCGGTCTTAGGAATGTCCTCTTGATGTACCTTTAATTGATAATATCCTGAGCGTAAATCAATCTTCGAAAAGAATCGAGCTCATTGCAATTGATCAAACAGATCATCGATTCTCGGTAATGGGTACCGATTTTTAATCATGACCTTGTTCAACTCTCGGTAATCAATGCGCATACGCGTTGATCCGTCTTTCTTCTTAACAAACAGAATTGGTGCTCCCCATGGTGATGAACTTGGCTGTATGAATCCTTTCTCCAGAAGTTCGTCCAACTGTTTCTTCAGTTCTTGCATCTCTGCTAGTGCCAAACGGTAGGGTGCCTTGGCAATTGGTGCTGTCCCTGGTAGCAGATGAATTCTGAATTCAACTTCCCTGTCCGGCGGTAGCCCTGGTAATTCTTCTGGGAAAACATCTAAGAATTGAGATACTACGGGAATATCTTTCAATTCCTTCCCTTTAGTGTTAATGATTATGGAAATCATATACACTAGGGATCCTTTTCTTGCTTAACTGGCCGTTTCCATCACAGAGATGAATTTCGTGGATCGAGATGACTTATCTCCTTTAATTGTGATCTTTTCACCCTTTGGTGAATTTACTTGGATTGACTTTTGAACACATAAAATACTGTCTTTAATGGCTACTAACCAATCCATTCCTAATACGATATCAAATCCAGCTAGATTTATTGGGTAAAGATTAGCCATAAAATTATGGTTTAAAATTTCTATTCTTGCTCCCTGCAAAATTTCAGTGATCTTAATGGATTCTCCATTGCTCTCTCTACTAGACATTCTTGTTGAAGTTTAGTTAATGGTTGATTGAGAAGTTTGCAAGATGAAGTATTAATAAAACTTTGGTTCACACCAGAGTCAAATAATACTTTAGTAAAAACATCATTAACTAAAAACGTACCAGAAATCACGTCCGGAATCATCTTGGCTTTTTCTGTTGTCAGAACAAATGCTCCAGCATTCTTAGTAGTCTTGTTGTTGATGGCTAGAGCTAGTTTCGGACAGTTCGGCTTGATATGCCCTTTTTCTGCACAATTGAAGCATACTCCATTACTGGGTTTCTTCCTACAGTCTTCTTCCTTATGTCCTGGTATCTTACAGAAATTGCAGTATGTGGAGCATCTTCCTGAATGCTTCTTCTTGCAGGCCTTACAATAAGGTGCAGAAGTAGAACCTATATTCTTCCCACGGTTGGAGTTACCATAGCGAAATTCCTGGGTAAGCTTTTGGACTAGGTTGTTCCTCTGGTTTTCTTCTTGCGTACGTACTAGTTCATTAGTCATGGTATTTGCTAGTTCTACAGCTTCTTCTATGGTTTGTGGTCTAGCTGCTTTGACTACATGTCTAATCTCACTGATTAATCCCCAGATGTAAGGGGAGATTAATATTGGTTCTGGTGAAGCTAGGGTTGGCACTATTCTAGCATATGCAAAGAATATGGTAGTGTAACCCTTACATTCTACTCCAGCCATTCTAAGGTTTAAGAATTTATTGATTATCTGTTCTTTTTCATTGGGAGGACATAATTTCCTTTCAACCGTGTTCTTAAACTCAATCCATACCATATTATAGACTATGTCACTTCTCCTAGATTGGAGAATAGTGTTCCACCATTCTAGAGCGGCATTCTTAAAAAGATTGGAAGCAAACATGATTTTGTCTTTCTCTGCAAACTTGCTTATTTTTAAGACTGCCTCAGTCTTTTCTATCTAGCATAGAGCTGCATTGGCTCCTTCATTGCTCGAGAATTCTATTGGTTTACAGGACCAGAATTCTTTGTAAGAACAACCATAAGACATGGTTCTTCTTCTTTTTGGAATAGACAATTGAAGTAACGGTCCATTGTTTACGCTGTGACTGGGTTTAGTAGGTGGTCATTTACTTCCAATGTTACTTTTATTATTTCTTCCTTAACCGTTTTGATAATATATGGCATAGCGTCTATAATCCCTTGTGCCACTATGTGTTGGATGGCACTGCTATCTATTTGATTGTCGTTATTATCATTAGGGTTATTGGAGTTTATCACCCCCAACTATTGGCTATTGGCCACTGCCACCCTCAACTATCACTTTGACGCCCGTCACCCCCAACTTAACACTTATTGTGTTCTATCACCATGTCGTTAACTAATCACTAACTATTGATCTTGTTACTGTACTTTTGGGGTGTCCTAAGATCCCTAAAACCTTTCTAAGATCCCTATGACACCCACAAAAGTATAGTACCAAGATCAAAAGTTAGTGATCAATTAATGACATGGTGACAGAACACACTAAGTGTTAAGTTGGGGGTGACGGGCGGCAAATAGCCAATAGTTAGGGGTGATAAAATCCAATAACCCTTATCGTAATTCGGGTTTTCTTGATTCACTTCGTTGTCCAACTGGATTATAAACATTTACCAAATATTAATATCACAAAGATGATTTAATGCGAGCAATCACACAAACCAACACATTGATCAAAATTGTCATGCCTTGCGACATTTACTCTATTTTATATATATGCATCTATTACAAACTATAACTGAAATACAATACTAATTATGTATCAGTAGCTATTGGATTATCTATTTTAGTGGATATCTTATTATTATTATTATTATTATTATTATATTTTTTCTACTACACGCATATATAATATTATTATTATTATTACTAGTGGGGGTTCATCCAATACTGCATATTACGCTCGGCGTACTTCCAAACGAGCCTCTCCCCTATTTGCCTTATTCGTTCATTTTCATCTAACAACTCCTCACCAAAAGTGCGGAGTTCCTGCACGTTTTTGGTACTCATGGGTGGTGCGGGTGCTAGTATTGGGTCAGGGTATTGGGGCATCGGTTCTTCATACGGGTATGGGTTCTCTAGGATTTCCAGAATATACTGGTCGTTATCCCAATATGGATCTAGAGGGTCAAGGTTAGGGTATGGTGCTACTGGGTTTGATATGAGTTCCTCCTGTGGGTGGAGTTCTGGGTAATCTCTATGATCATCCTCCCATGGGTCATAATTTGGAGGATGGGGTGTTGGAATTCTAGGGATTTCGTTTGAACGAAGGCAAGTACAGGAATCTGGTCACCTGGATTAGGTTCTATTTCCATGGATTGAGTTAGGAACAAGGGTAGTGGTTGTGGTGCAATGATTTGTTCTAACTTTGGGTTTGCGGCTGTGGTAGCTAGTATGTGGAAATTAGCCAATCGTCTATTGATTATATCCTGACTGGGCATTCATCTCCCTATTTGTAGCTGCTAAAGCCTTCTGCTGCCGTAACTTCCTCATTTTTTTCCTACGCTCGTGAGCTCCCTGACTGAACCATCCTTTCTTTTTGGTAGGGAATGGCTCTTCGGATTGCGCTTTGAATATGAAAATCCCCTCTTCTGTGTCAGCTGAATACCCCGAGGGGGTAGGCTGGGAAGAAGTTCCTTAATCTCTAGGAGAACTAGACAGTTGACGATAAGCGTCTGACGGACCTTGATCACTCATGCTGTAAACTAACAAATTGTCAAATAACACAAAACAATAATATACATGCGTGTGTAGTGTATATGGTTTTTAATGTATATTTTATGCCCTTTTACACTTTTTAGCCAAGTTTTAAATTTATAAAACACGATATTTACTAACACTAAACACACATATGGGCAAGTGCACCCATCGTGAGCGTAGTATAATGTTGGTAAGATACCGAGGTCGTCCAAGGACACAAGAGCTTTTAGTACCGGTTTATCCTCAACGTCTAATCAAATCAAAAGTTTAGAAAAAGGTTTTAAACTAAGAAAAATAAAAGCTAACTAAAATGCTGAAAAATAAAATAAAAATAAAAACAGATAGACAAGATGAATCACTTGGCTCCGACTCGTGTATAGTGTAACCTTTGATTATTTCCGCACTTTTGCACTATTTAAGAGATTATCTTAGTTATTGTAGTAGGCCCCTCTTTTGAAGGTGACGTTACCCTCAACCCAGTAGTTTGAGTCAGCAAGGATACAATCCTAAAGGGTCGGATTATTGAAAGATAATTAATTAAGTTATTAATGCGTATTATGGTAGGCCGCTCTTTTGAAGGTGACGTTACCCTCGGCTAAGTAGCCGGGTTAAAGTATTAATAGTAGCTTACATATGAGGGGATCAAAGAGTTTGGACCCCCGCCATCCAATACCGGTGGGTATTGAAGGAGGTCCTACTAAATTTGACCCAGGTCCTTGCAGGATCTATACACTGAACAAGGCAAGACTCCTACCAAACCGTTCCCTTAACCCCCGACCAGGTAGCCAACATACCACCATATAGACCGTGGAGATATGAATGGTGAAAATCTTTTATTTTATATAGACAGTAAAATAATGCCAAGACACCACGGACAAACGATAAGGAAGAATCACCTTCAACATAAGAAACTAGTTATTAAAGTCATTAATACATAACCAAGTAAAAAGTGTGAAAAGATTAAAAATAAAAAGTATTACACTAGACACTTGTCTTCACCAAGTGATGTAAGAGACTTAGGCAAACATGGCCTTTGATTGTCAAGAACTCTTATGATCAATCTTGGATCCCGAGACGACTCACACACTCTATGATGGACAATGGATGATGGTGGTGGATGATGGTGTTGTGATGGTGGTGGGTGGTGGGTGAAGTGTGAGAGAGGTGGTGTGCCAAGGGATGGTTTGCAAATGAGCCAAGCACCCCTATTTATAGCCTGAACAGTGGCTCGGGCACGGCCCCGTGTCCAGTGGACACGACCCAGTGTCTATCCTCTTCTCTGTCTTCATTAATTGCAGTTTGTCTGCATTAGTTGACCACGCCCCCGTGTCCGCTGGGCACGCCCCCGTGTGCAGAAGCATATCTGTACTATCAAGATTTTCCTGGATTCTGCGAATCTTATAGTGACCACGGCCCCGTGTCCGCTGAGCACGGCCCCGTGGTGGGCGATAGAAGCTTCTATAGCTTTGTCTTTTATGCTGGCACTTGGGCACGCCCCCGTGTTCACTGAGCACGGGACGTGTTCAGCCTTTTGTTCTCTTGTTTTGCTTGGGAAGATGTTGTCATGGAGGTCGGGCATGCCACGTTTGTTCCTTTTCTTGTATTTATGTTAGATTTAGCTGCCTTTTTGCTTCTTTTGTTAATTTGAGCTCATTTAATCCTGAAAATACAAAAGGAAGACAAAAGCACACTTTTTCCAACATTAGTACTAAAAAAGGGTTAGTTTTATGCCACAATTGATGTAATTTATATGTTGCATTTTGCACACATCAAATACCCCTACACTTGAATCTTTGCTTGTCCTCAAGCAAAACTCTTTATAATGTGGCTTTACACTCCCAAATGGAATAGGTAGAAGAGAAGGTTTTTGGGCTTGTCATAGAGTGTCGGGATTTCTAAGATTCTTTATCAAGTTTTATTTTTATTTATTTACAATCCTATTCGTCATTAGTTATTTAAAACTTTTCATAAGATAAATTACTTATTAGGGCATAACATGCCTTTTTAAAAATCCATTTATATACAAGTTCACATACCTCACGGGGGATCACTCAACACTCGGCCGAAGATGTATTTTAGTGAATCACTCGAGAGCGGCATGGACCTTACTCCTACCATAGGCTTGCCAAGCAATCAATCCTCCTCCTTTTTAACTATAAACCTTTGTAAATATCAAGAGGACTTTTGGGTGAAGGGTTAGGCTTGGGTTGAAGGTAGGTGGTTGGGTTAGTGGTTAGTAGAAAAGGGCGAAAAGCGTAAAAAGCATCGGTTTTCGTAAGACTTTTTATTTTCTTTGCACTTTTTATTTTGATGAAGCTATTATTCAAACAAAGTTATTTTTGATGAACTTGCTTGTTTATTTTATTTTGCTTCATCATCAACACATTTTTTTTTGAAAAGTCACACGAAAAACCGAGCTTGTTACTAAAACAAAGGGTTAAAAATAAAAAGGTTTTGGTGGGTTAAAGGTGTTTGGTTTTGGGTTAAGAAATGAAAAGGTTTAGGCTCAAAGGGGTTAACTAGGGGGATTTTGGGTAGGTGGTAAAAAAATGGTGTAGAAATAAAAAGGGTTAGTCCAAATGCCTCCATCATGTACTTACTCGTGTTTAAGTTGGTAAGGACTGGGAATGTGTCGTCGTGGCAAGTTCTAGAGTCGTAAGAACCAAGCGGCTATTCACACAAGAAACGAAAGATGAGCATTTAGTTTAAATATATGTATTTGTATGCTCAATAAAGGCTCAAAACTCACTTTTGTGGGAATGGGTTTTTATGTGATCAAGTATATATAATCAAATTTTAACTAAACTTGTCATGCCTTTTCATAATTTTCTTATGTTGGTTCTTTTTATCACGACGCTATCGGTTGTAGATTTGTAAAAATATAACCTTTTTAGAACTTGAAATTCCCAAGTTAAACCTAGACAAGTAAAAAAATGAAAATTTTTGAAAAATTTGGGGTGATTAGCGGTTCCAATAGAGTTTTGTGTAAGGCTTGTGATTAAGACTTGTAAGATTCAAGCTTTTAGCATCCCCCCCCCCCACACTTAAATTACACATTGTCCTCAGTGTGTCCCAAAAGTAAGTTTTTAGGTTGATTGAATGTGTAAAAAGGTGTTAAAGAGCAAAATTTTATGTTACTGGGCGTCTGGACACGGCCTCGTGGTGTCCGGGCACGACCCCGTGTTCAGGTGCCAGTAACAAAAAGTTGTAAAAAGAAACAGAAGTGTAACACCTCGTAAAATCACGTCCAATGATGTATTGACACGTGTAATAAACCCTAATAAAGTCAAACATTGAATTTAAGGGACTAATTTTTCGAAAAATCGAAAACTTTGATTATGAAAGGACTGGAAGTGTTAGCATACCTAAAATAAGTTCATAAATAACCTCTCACGATAATTATATTCACAAATGAGCCACTTGACGATCGAGTGTAGCCGTTTGCGTAATTAATTTAAAGTTTGCGCAATAAAGGGTTAAAAGCGTCAACATGTTAATTTTTACCTCTGAGTGACCTTTTAACAAACCGGGAGCTTCATGATATTTGATTATACTCTCGGGAATGCTAATTATTGGCCGACTAAGGTTTTTATGCCTATAAGTAAAGTTACGCGCAACTTTGCAAGTTAGAGGGGCTAAAAGTGTCAATATGTTTAATTATACCTCTGAATGACCTTTTAGCGAACCCGAAGCATCGTGATGTTTAATAATACTTTCAAGAATGCCTAATATGGATTAGATAAGGTTTCAATGCTATTAAATGATGAGATGCGCAAGTTTGCGCAATAGAGGGACCTAAAGCGTCAACTTTTGAATCTACGCCTTTCGGTGACCATCTAAGTGAACGAGAGCGTAGTAACATTTAATTATATGCTTGGGAATGATCAATATGGGCCATGGAAGGCTTGGATATCATTAAACGGCATTTCGCGCTACTTTGCGCAATTAAAGGACTATTTGCGTCAAACTGCAAAAGTATGTCGATTCGTAGGGTATCGGACCTTCCGGAATATGATCATAAGTTAAAAATACCCTAAATATCCCTTACCTTGCTTAGATATAGGCTTGGAGGTGTTTAATGTGCAAAAATAAACTTTTAAGTCATGCAGGGACTAAAAGTGTCAAAAAGTGCACAAGTTTGCATTTTCGCGCATATCTCACATTCTGAATATACCCGGGCACCCAAAAATTTATGTAAGCACTAAAATATTTTATTTTAGTGTCTGGCTTGATAAAATTCCATTCGTCGCGTAGTTTGGATCATTTTTCACGTCTGTTCGTGTTTCGTCGTAATTAGACGAACAACGTGACCGTACGGCCAAACGAACCGACATCCGACATGTTTTCAAGCATGTTTCATGTTCCCTATGTTTAGACAACATTGTAGAGCCTTGAGAATGGCTTAACGGGCTTTAAACAGGTCAAATATGGGCTTAAACACATACAGGGACCAAAACTACAACTTTTGAAAGTTGTTTGATCTGTCAAGGCCGTAGGCTACGCCCCCTGCAGCGTAGCCTACGCCCAGGTCTGGGCAGATTCTTATTTTCAGCATTCTGGTCATTTTTCAAGGGCTTTTATGTAAAATCCTCAATACCATGAGCTGGTTTTCAACCCCCATTGTATTTAGAAGCCATGGGAACACATGGAGGGCCAAGATTTAAGCACGGTTATCGAGGAACAATCCTAACGGTTCTCAAAAACCTATAAATACCCTTCCCCACTTTCATTTGCAACTCACAGTTCCTTCAATCTGCTTGTTCTCTGAATTTTGAGAGGATCTTGAGCTTCTTGAGAACCTCCTTCAGTCCATTGGACCTTTGTAAGTGTCCTTTCGTGACTAGTTTGTTTTATTTAGCGTTTATAGCCGAAAAGTCAAGTGTTTTTGATAAACGCTTTGACTTTTAAACGGTTGAGCCATTGTTCGCAACGAACATGGCTACGTGACCGTAATTAGGTAGGTGTTAAACCCTCAAAAGGGCACCTCCTAATTACCACGGTTACTTAGTTAAATTATCGGGTGAAAATAATTAAAATAAAAGTCAAACGGGTTAGTTTTAAATAAAGTTCATAACTATTAATATAGAAGCCATAAAATCAGTTTTCTCAATTTAATAACTTGGTAAATATTAGTTGAGCATGTCTAAGCATGTTCAACCCGACAATTCTGAGTTTAGTCTCGGTTCGGAACCGAAAGTCTCAAAAGTTGACTTTTGCTTTGACTTTCAGTTCTGACCCAAATTAGCTTAGTTCAGATATGCCTTAGGATTCCTTTAAGACCAGGTTATAGGTTAGTGTAACCCTCTGAGGTTATACAACTTGGTTCCTTAGTTATCCGATTCATATGCATGTTTCCGTTAAATGCCTAAATGTTGACTATTATTATGCCCTTTTAACCTTAAAACAAAATTTTTGAAAATATGAGAGGATAGAAACCTTCATTACTAATTTATAAACTTGTCCCTAAAATTTGGCATCAGTTTGAGGTCTAGATTAGGAGTTATGCTCATTAGCGTAAATGAAAAGCTTCTTATTAATTAAACGGCATAATTAGCGTATATCCTATCAAAACCCAAATTTTTGATACCAAACTTTTTACCTACTGAAATAAAATAATATTTTGGGAATTTTGAAGATTTTTATTTATTTTTATGTTGAGCATAACATAGGGTTCTAAGCTTAATTCGGTAGTTGTCGGTTTTGCCCTTTTGGCCTATAAAATGAGTTTTACAAATCATTTTGGTACCAAACCTTTTTCTACTGATCTTATATGATAAATAAAATATTTTGAGTCTTCTGGAATAATAAAATTATCAGCTTTCATTATTAAACCCGAAAATCGCTTAAAACCGACTTTTACGCGTTTTAAGCGCATAGTATGAGTTAAAACTATTTTTGGCATATGAAACTTAATACCTACTGGTGTTCTAAGTAAATTTATATATTTTAACAGTAAAGAAAAGTTTTAAACTCAGATTCTCTAATTTTGACCTTTTAAGCTTATGTGAAATTACCAAAATGCCCCTACGGTGCATAGTTTGGTTATAAATAGTAAATTTCACATATATGCTATACCCTACTGTTATAACTTATTAAATTAAGTATTTTTACTGATTATATCAGACCTGGAACTCAGATTAATATTTAACCTCTCTTATAACCTTTAAAATGACCAAAATACCCCTACGGGGCATAAATTGGTTTTAAATTCGTTTTGGGCATAATGGAAGGTATCCTACTGATATCACAACATATTAAAGGCATATTAACTTAGGAAACCTGTTCATGATTCTTTTGGTTACCCGTTACGCACTATTCGCGTTCAGATCAGCGTATGTAACTTGTTTGCATAAATTAGCCGAAACGGGTCAAACCATATCATTTTTATCTCAAAATCCAGAATGTGTTTAGTTTACCCTTATTACACAAGTATACAAGCTTGTCGGGTCTAAACCACATTCTAATCCGGTTCTCGCTTAATCATGTGTTTTGAACCATATCTTCTTTTAAAACTAACCGGTCTAAGTTTAGGCTTAATTAAGACCCGTTAGGAATCTAATAGGTTATTAAAAATGTAGGATCGTTGTCGGAACCTGAAACGAGTCGATCAGAGGTGTTCTACTCAGAATGAAAGGTGGAAACAGACATAATGAGTTGAATTCAGCAAGATATCACTTTTAACTGTCGTTTATATTGATCTGGAACAGTTTTACAGCAAGACGGCACTTCGACAGAGCTTCGCCGTCAGAAAACCTCTAAGTAATTTCGTTACAAATGACACAGACCTATCACCTATATATAGACAGCTAATTCCGAACGAAACATGTTCAAACGAGATTACAGTTCATACGAAATTAAACATTCATACGATATTAAGTAATTCCGTACGGAATTACTTGTTGACTCTTCAAGCGAAATTAGACATTTCATGCGAAATTAACTTTCTGACTTAATTCCTCGAACTTCGTGCCATGTGTAATGCAAGACTCTATACAAGACGAAGTCAGCAGACGTATGCACCAACAAAAAACCTTCGTTCCAGATTTAGGAGCCCAGTAAAAGCTATATGTACTTGCTGATTTGATATACGGTTGGGATTGAATTTATATTTAGCTCAGGTAAATACTTTTAACTTATTTTCCCTTATACGGGCTTGGGGTACGGGATATAAAATACCGCTTGGTAGGGCATTGAATTTTTAATTGTATGAAGGTTAAATTATTGAAATGTCCCGTTTAAATTGTTTTGTTTGCTTAAAGCCTTTGGGGGGTTAATGACCATGTCCCGGATATCCTTGGCATCATTTTAAAAAATGGCCACGACCTAAGCACGGGGTGTAGGCGTACACCCGACAGTGCATATATAAATAATGGGGCATAACCGCCGGTTACGGGAATAACCCGTCGCGGGACTATATCATGTGGTGTGTCTATTAATGTTTAACCCGGCGTCAATCCGGGCTACTGAACGTATAACGAACACGTAATTCTTTTACAAGTTTATATATAAATAATTATCCCAAGTTATAAAAAGTTTTATGCCATGTGCATTCAAATCAATTTTCTTAAACGTTTTCAAAATGAGTCAGTTAAATTGTATTTACCAGTGTAAACTGACGTATTTTCCCAAAAAGGCTAAGTACATGTACTAATCGGAATAGGCTAGCCTTTCCTAGCATCAAATAAAAGTCTCGCAAGTTTAGATGCCTTAAAGTCCGTTGAACAAAGTTTCTTTTTATCTTTTGATCCGCCTGGGGATCTTTTGCAACCATATTTGTAATACTTGATATTACTCTTTATCGGATTGTAATATATTTATCTTTTGCTTCCGCTGTGCATTTAAATTGTGTTGTTTGACTATGATGATATCAACTACGTCACGATACTCCCCACCGGGCACACCAGTAATACGTGGAAATAATGGGGTGTGACAGGTTGGTATCAGAGCCAACATTGAGTGAATTAAACACTAGTCTTTTGTGTTTAATCTCAGTGACATAGTAGCACATTCCTTGACCTTCTGAGTCTAGACTTGAAATAGGAATACTCTCATCTCTATTCGGAGAATGATTGCCTTCAATTCTATATATTCTAATATGTCGCCAAGTAAAGAAGCCATAATGGAAATTCCCCCCATTTGATGCCTAGGGAAGGCCGAGCTTCGTATTGCGACTAGGATTAACGTGCAACCAAGGAGAAAACATTCAGAAATAAAATGAAGAAGAAACTCCTTTTGCTGAAGATCATTTTCTTAGTAGTCCTTATAATGGCATACTTATCTTTCAATCCCTTCATGGACAACATCATTCCTTTCAAGTCCCGTTTAGGGCAATTCTGTACCTCTTTTAAAAATCATTGGAATGTTTTATCTAAATTTATTCATCATTACATATGAACATAAAATATGAAATAATAACATTCCTTTTATAAGATCTACCATTATAATAAAATGGAAAAATCTAAAACGAACAAGACCTAGCCCATGTGTCATTTTAAGAACAGGCCCAAGATGGCAGTTCTTCAATTAGATTCGGATCCTTATTAACATCTCAATTTAGGATTTATCTTGCGTTAAATATTAAAAAGAATCTTAAAGGTACAACCTAGCCTATATATCATTTCAGACAAGGCCAAGATGGTAGAACCTATTCAATGATTAAAATCCTTGTTAACATTCCTGGCAAATGTGATTCAATCACATAAATCATCCTTATACTGGATTCTTCCGAAATCCTTTCTTATTTGGTGAATTAAGCATCCATTAGGGATGTAATGCTTACGGGGCCGTATTCATTGTCATATAAGACAAAAGACAGTCGTAGCCTACAACTCCCTGTCAAGAAAAGGCATGAACAACGTTCAAGCCTAAATACCTTGATTCTACAAAATCATGGTTTATAATTTAAAGTTGCCCTCGGGACTTGGCCTCTTGTGCCATAGTTATATTTTAATCAAATTTAGGATAATTATAATGAAAATCCTGAATAAAATAAATATCATTCCTTTCCGCCAGTATACATGTTAAAAGAAAATCTTAAAAGGTATAACCTAGCTTGAATGTCATTAAAGACCTAGCTAAGATGGTAAGACCTGTTTAAAAGAAATTCAGATCCTTGTTAACATCTGAAAATATGTTAACACTCCTGACAACAGTGATGCGATAAAATCACACTTGTCATCTTCATATTAGGAATTTCCAAACCCCTTATTTAGCGTAAATGATCAAGAGGAATCATGGCTAATGAACGTCGAACATGATGAACACATCAAAACATCCATTTGGATGAATACCTTCGGGCAAATATGTATACATGAAAAATATAGTTTTATTTCATAACTTCTTGTCAAGACAATGAACTATGAAATTTTCCGATCCAAAGGAATCATCGATTATGTTTTAAAATTTCCCTAGTGACAAGGCATCTATGCCATCAAAAAGTCCTTTGGAACAAGCCCTTGTGCTATATATATAAAATGTCAGTTCGACATTGACAGTCGTGACTTATGTCCACTATCTAATAAATTTGAAGGATTATATTCCGTTAAACGCCAAAGATAGTTTATCTAAAAACCTAGGAAAAACATAATCAAATAAATTAAATACTATCTATTAGCCAATATGGTTTATTTGCACCATGGCTATTTAATCATCAAATTCAACAATTCACTATAATTAAACAAATTATTACTACTTGGTTTGTAGCCTTCAAAGCTTCACCATGGCTGACTCATCTGAAGCTCACAATCATCCAGTTGATTAGAATGATAATGCAAGACTGAACTTAACGGGCACCGAGTTACAGGCTATGATAGACACAGCTGTAAACAAAGCTGTGGACCGAGTATTAGAGGATCATAAGAGAAAGTGCGATAATACCCCAAATAAGGGTTACAAAAAGGGTAAGACCGGTTCAAGCTATAACCAGTCCAAGCCAAAGGAGGCAAAACCCAAATGTAAAACCTGCGGGAAGAAGCACTTCGGAAAATGTTTCTATGAGCAGACAAGGGGATGTGTCATCTGTAAAGAGATGGTTCACAAGACCCATGAATGCAAGGACTTGAAGGACGCCGCATGCTATGGTTGTGGCGAGAATGAGCACATAAAGACCCGCTGCCCAAAGAAGGCAACTAAAGGGAAATGCACTTTGGAGTCACAAGCTAGGCCTTGTTGGATTTGTAATAAGGAAGGGCACAAGACCTTGGAGTGCCAAGACATAAAGGAAGCAACCTGCTATGGTTGCAATGAAACAGGGCACATCAAGACAAATTGCCCAAATAAAACCAAGAAGCCTGGGGAGGCTAAGAAGACCAAAGCTGGAAGCTCTCAAATGGATGCTCAAGAGGCTATTCAGGATGAAAATGTCACAACATGTACTTTCTTTATCAATAACGCTCATGCTAGAGTATTATTTGATTCAGGTTCAGATAAGTCTTTCGTAGACAATAGATTTTGTAAATCATTAAATCCACCTGTTAAAACTCTAAGCGTTAAGTATAAAGTAGAATTGGCCGATAGTACCTCAGAGACTGCTTCATCAATATTAGATGGATGTTTTATATCCATTAGGAATCATTCTTTTTCGTTGTCCTTGTTTCCATTAAAATAAGAGGGACTCAATATAGTGATAGGAATGAATTGATCGTCTTAAAAATCAAACCCATATTGTGTGTGATAAGAAGCAAGTAGTTATCAAGACTCCATATGGTGAGCCTTTGACAATTTAAGGAGACACTGGGTATGGATTACCTAAGCACTTGTTGAATATGGTATTTAATACCAAAGATTCGAGTATGGAAAACTCAGAAGAGATAAACAACGGTCGCGATGCTGAAGATGCGACAAATGTTAATGGTGCATCCAATGTGAACCTCAATGTTAATGGAGTTAATCTCCAAAACTGTAATTAACGCAGCTATTAGAGAGGCTATGAGAAAAGTCATGAAAAGGTTCAAGAAGCCAGATGTTGCTCGCTCTAAAACACATGTCGCTGCTCATGAGAAGAGCTTTATTCATACTTCAAATACAAAGAATAACCCAAACAAAATCAAATGTGGCAAGGAGCCCATTCTTTTCAGGATGCACTTTGTAGATCCACCCGGAGGATCGAGTAACCTCTATTCCCTGTTTTCCGACAAGCCCGAAAGTGCGGAATCCAAACGGGTAAGTTAAACCAAGTGACGAACACAAACACAAAGATTCAACGATTAACACTCCATTGTATTAACTCGTATGAAACCGTTACAAAGCAATGTTTACAAGATAAACCTATAAACTCTCAGTTGTGTGTGTGTGTTCTTTCAAAGAAATCTATTCAGATTTCGTAAGTGTGTTATGTTCTGTGTCTGTGTTTATATACTACACATGTCGACGAAATCAGAAGCCCACGAAATCACATGGGACGAAATCAAGGATATGGACGAAATCAATCCAGGCACATGACAGGCGACATGAAGCTTCTCTACAACGTTAAATCTATTAGAGGAGGTTATGTTGCTTTTACTGTAGATAAAGGCGGATATATTACTGGAGAAGGAATGGTATCTAACGGGGTTGTAAGTTTTGACAAGATCAACTTTGTACAACAACTTAATCACAATCTTCTCAGCGTTTCACAAATCTGTGATAAGCTGTTTTCAGTACACTTTGATGCAAATGGATGTTACGTGCTGAAACCCGGCTTCAAGATTCCAAAAGAATAGATTCTCTTATCTGCTCCAAGGATAAACGATTTATATGTCCTTGATATGAGCCAAGCTATTACAACGACTGCACAAGCAACTTGTTTCATTACAAAAGCCACAGAAAAAGACTCAATCTCTTGGCACAGACGTATGGGTCACATTCACTTACGAAAAATGAATCATTTGGTGTTGAATGAATTAGTGAATGGTGTTCTTCTAAAAAATTTCCATCTTCAAGACGTCTGTGTTTCATGCTAAAAAGGAAAGCAAACGAAGAAACGACATCTAACAAAGAAGATCAACACGGTGGCAGTTCCTCTTGAACGTTTGCACATGGATTTGTTTGGTCCTATCAAGCACAAAAGCATCAGGAATGATCAATACTGCCTCGTGATAACGGATGATTATTCAAGATTTTCTTGGGTGGCGTTTATGGCTCACAAGAGTGCAACTTTTGGTATTATCAAAAACTTGATCGTTCAGATTGAGAATTTGTATAAGTTGAAGGTTAGACGGATACGCAGCGACAATGGTACAGAATTTAAAAATCAATCCATGGCGGAGTTTTGCACATCAAAAGGTATTCTTCACGAATTTAGTGCGGCTTATACTTCTCAACAGAACGGCGTCGCTGAACGTAAGAACCGTACATTGATCGAGACTGCTAGGACGATGTTGGTAGAGTCGCAGTTGCCCATTCCATTCTGGAGTGAAGCTGTGGCCTCCGCATGTTACACGATGAATCGAGTCCTTACAGTCAAAAGGCACAACAAGACCTGCTTCGAGCTTCTTCAGAAACGGAAACCAGATTTGTCATATCTTGGACCGTTTGGAGCTCCTTGCACAATGATCGATCCTAATGGAAAGTTTGGGGCAAAAGCTATTGAAGGTCACTTTCTTGGTTATGCCACCCCTAACTTAAGAGTCTGGAATCTACAGACTAAAAGGGTTGAAGAATGGTCTGAGGTCAGAGTACAAAGGCACACATTGCCAGTCAGATGTCCTGGACAACCATGGATGTTTGAGTACGATGACTTTTTCAATTCGATCAATGTTGAAGCAGTTGAAGAAACTGCTGCGGCAAGGATGTTTTTTGAGAGTGACAACGCAACAGATTCACCGTTGCTTCGTCCAATTATTGTCAATCAAGAACCATCTTCAGTGAACAATAAGGCACTCGACAATGAGGATTTTCATGATGCAACCGAACTGAACGAATCTTCAAAGGATGAAGAATTTCTAGATACAGATCAAGAAGCTCCTACATCAGTTGTTCATGGTACTTCAGAGGCTACACCTCCAGTAGACGCCCCTATAATAGGTGAAGCTACTGCATCATCCTCTTCGTCAGTTCCGGGTATTGAATTGGTTTTTGATCTTAATCTCAACAATCTGGGTATTAATGTTCCTGTCCCCTATAACCCAGAAACTAGAATACACGATACCCATCCTCAACAAAACATCATAGGCAATGTACAAAGTGGCATACAAACAAGAAACATGTTGCGCAACAACAACAACGCAGGCTTGTATGCGCGATTCGAGAATCTGGTCAACAAAACGATTGGTCTTTCGTGTGTTATGTCTCACAGGAAGAGCCAAGAACTTGGAAAGACGCTTTGAAAGATAACTCTTGGGTTGAAGCTATGCAGGAAGAACTGCAACAATTCCAGAAACTTGGTGTCTGGAAGCTCATAGAGAAACCTGCTGGTTATAAGAAGATTGGTACCCGTTGGGTGTATAAATGCAGAAAGGACGACCGTGGAATCGTTATTCGCAACAAAGCAAGATTGGTCGTTCAAGGTTTTCGTCAGATTGAAGGTATAGACTACAACGAAGTGTATGCACCTGTTGCACGTCTGGAAGCAATTCGGATCTTTCTGGCTTATGCCTCATTCAAAGGATTCAAGGTTTACCAGATGGACGTCAAAAGTGCATTCTTAAATGGTCTAGTGGAAGAAGAGGTGTATGTTGAACAGCCTCCAGGTTTTGAAGATCCTATCCATCCCGATCGGGTTTGGTTGCTGAACAAAGCTCTCTATGGTCTACATCAAGCACCGCGAGCTTGGTACGCAACCTTATCTAATTATCTGCTGGAGAATGGATTTCGCAGAGGTCGTATCGATTGCACTCTCTTCATAAAAGAACAAGATGGAGATCTTCTACTGGTTCAGGTATATGTGGATGATATTATATTTGGTTCTACTAACAATGTTATGTGTAGGGATTTCGAGCGTGTAATGCAGGATAAATTCGAGATGAGCGCTATGGGGGAGATGACTTTCTTTTTGGGCTTGCAAGTGCAACAAACGAGGTCTGGGATTTTCATCCATCAGACTAAGTATGTCCAAGACATCTTGAGCCGATTCCAGATGTCCGACACATTGCCCATTGGTACCCCACTGCAGCAAAATCACGGAATCAATCCAGACTTGAAGGGTGAAGTTGTTAGCTCTTCATACTACCGCGCGATGATTGGATCCCTTATGTACCTCACAGCATCAAGACCAGATATAATGTATCCAACATGCCTGCTAGCCAGATATCAAGTGAACCCGAAGGCCTCACATCTGGCAGCTTTAAAAAGGATTTTTCGTTATTTGAAGGGTTGCCCAGACACCGGTCTATGGTACCCTAAGGATGATAACTTTGACTTAGTCGCTTTCAGTGATTCTGATTTTGGCGGATGCAAAATCGACGGCAAATCCACAACGGCTGGATGCCAGTTTTTAGGAACTCGCCTCGTAACATGGCAGTGCAAGAAGCAGACTTGTGTAGCTACATCAACTTGTGAAGCTGAATACATTGCTGCCTCAAGTTGTTGCTCTCAAGTCCTGTGGATACAACAGCAAATGCGCGATTACGGTTTTGAATTCCTAACTAATCCTATTTTAGTCGATAATTCTGCTGCCTTATCTATCACTAGAAATCCTGTGCAGCATTCAAAGACCAAACACATCGAAATTAAGTATCACTTCATACGTGATTGCTTTGATAAAAGGCTAATCGATGTTGTTAAGGTCCACACTGATGACCAACGTGCCGACCTTTTTACCAAAGCATTTGATAAATCAAGATTTGACTTTTTATTATTGGTAAACGGCATTAAGGTCAAGCAAGAGTAATCCACATCGGAAAATCGTTTTTGTAAATATTTTTGTGTTTTTAAAATTATTGTAAGTTTGTTGATTTTAGGGGGAGTAATTCCAAATTGAAAATTCAAAAACATCGAAAAATTTCAAAACCCAAAAACAATAGAAAAACAAAAATGAGTTTCCTGGCGAGCAAAAGAGAAAATGATAGTACATCAGTGGTCTGTTGAAACCTTTTTAAACTGAAATGCAAAATGAAAAACGATAAGCAGCACTATATAAGATGTATTGGTAGGCTCACAATCATCTTAAAGTGTGCAGGGTGATATAAACGTAAATCGACTGAAGACCAGGTGGGAACCATTCATTGGCATATGGTCTTAGTACCGAAATTTCGTTTGAGAGATTATCGAGGTTCTGAGATATGTGGTCTTTATGTTGTTTATCATCTGGGTATCATGGTTGTTTCTTTTACCGAAACAAATGGAGACGGAGTCTAGATCTTCCATGATATCATTCACACGTGTACATACTGCATACGACCTCAATAACTGATCAACAATCACATGTCCACAAAACAAGTGATAATATATCACATTTATCCGGGAGTTAAGTTCGTCTCTTTGCTGTACGAAAGTACTGACCTGTTCACGGACTTGCTCTTGTGCCCTTCATGCATCTGAAAATCAAGTTCCTCATCAATAAGTGATTCTATCACATAAGGCTTGTTTTCAATCAAAATAAGTGAGTTTCTCACATTTTCATATTGTTATGGGTGAAATTCTGAGCCCATATCCTGATACTATATCTTAATTTTATGATAGCTGATTACGATCAGGATACCAGACCAGGATATTGGTAATATCCTGAGGCAGTATCCTGACTATTACTAACAATTTGCTTGTAAACGTTAGCTACAAGGGACTAACGTTCATGAAGACCAAGTCATCCTGAAGACCCGCTCAAATTGGTTAGGATAAGGACGTTGATGGCGGAAAAATAGCTCTTGTAACGGTCAGCATTGAAGATTGGCATGTTTTATGGAAAGTTACGAAGATTGGTCAAAGATATTAATGTTGTAACGGTTATGGAAGCTTAAATCCCGGAATTATAGTTGGTATGCGTGTGGAAAACGTGTGGAAACAGCCTGGCAACGTTCAGAAAGGAAATAATCTCAGTTTCCCGGATTTTTAGCATAATATCTCGGATTTTTAGCATAGTTAGTTATTTCCTTTTACTATATAAAGGAGTGATCGGATCATAGGTAGGGACAACTTTCACACACACAATTTCTCGTACACTCTTGCTCTCTACCACCTGTAACCACTCACAAACACTCACATGTCACACCCTGGCTTTGCGGAAGCGTGGTTATTTTGGTGTGACTTCTTAATACCATAGCTTAACCATAACAAGCTATATGAAATAAAAACCATGCAAGATCATCCATTAAAATAAGTTTGAAGAGTAAAGAACCACAACATTGTCTTAACGGATATCACATCCTAACAAACATAAACAGTGTTCAAAAGACACAACACCAACAAGAAATAAACACAGTTTAAGAATTGTGACTCGTCCAGGAAAAAGTCACATCCCTTAAACTCGGATGACCTCGAAACTAGTGCAGCGGGAAAACGTGTCATACCGCGCCAGATCTTTAATTCCCTGAAATACATGTAAGTTGAAAAATCAACAATAATGTTGAGCGAGTTCATGTGTAAGTGAGTAAATAAACCCTTGTATGTATAAAAACCCTGGTATGTAGCAAATAAGGAAAAAGAGATCACCAATGGTTTGCAAGGCCATTGATATGTGTGAAGTGCAAGTAGGAAGACTCAAACCTAGCGGATTTATGCGTTGGGCACAAAGTCACCCCGAGGTCCGTTCTGTTTGGGCCTGGGGCTGGGCTCGCTACACCAAGATAGATCTACCGCTCCTGTCCCTCGGTCCTACCTTGAGGATTAATGGCCTCAAGTTCCCGCCTACCCACTCACATGATCTTAAGTAGTAAACCTCCTTACGCTAACCATACCATGTATAAAGTATTTGTAATCAAAGTAACATGTATTTCACCCCCGCAGTTTAGAAAACTGAAAACAGTTAAGAGAAAAGGGGGACATGAACTAACAGTGGTGCGTCTCTACCAAGTATATCTCCTGATCAAGCAGTTGTGCGACGACCTACACGTACTAAATCTATTAGACGGACGGCCGTGCCTTAGCTTAAGGTTTAAGTTTTTGGGAAATAGTTAGACAACTATTTCGTGTTTATATTTTTTGTAAATACTTGGTAATTATTCTCCTTCCCAAGGATGGGGGATTTAATACATGCGTGTTCGTAAAATTCGAAATACATTATTAAGTCTCACTTAATATATTTTATTTCTAACTCCAAAATATAATCATTTTTCCCAAAAATATTATATTTTATTTCATACAATTTTCCGAAATAATATTCTTGACAAATACGCGTTCATTGGTATTTTCTGAATTGCGTAAGTTACGGATAAAGATCGGGTGGTAATAATTATACCGTTGTAAATTATTATTTATTATGAAGGTGTTTGTATTATTTTGGAATTGTTATCATTCGGTAATATTATTTTTACCCTAAAAATAATATTTGTATAGTTCACAAAATAATCATAGAAATTCACAAGTGTTGTTATGAAAAACATATATTCTAAATATATATGTTTCAGGTTTTATTTTGTGAAAATCCCACCTCCGACACTTAGAAATTTTGTAAATAGAATCATGGCGAAATTTACGTCTTTGAAAACAAGTTAAAAATGTATTTCTAACACTTGTGATGAAAATATGTTCAAGTGTTAGGTTTTTGGAAAAATTTCGCCAGAGTTTCCCCTGTAACTGGAGGTGGCCACACTTTCAAGCGTATCATTTTCTTTTAAGATTCAAATCAACAATTTTCTCATTCAACCAAAACAATATCCAAAGCATCAACTAGTCAAAATATATATAAATCGCATAAATTACATGAACTTGTGGTTTATCCAAAAATATGAAGTAAATCCCATTACTTTTAGTGGATCTTTTGTATAAATCAATCCGGTTTCGTAAAAGTCTCATTTTTAATGAAATTCCATCTTTACAACTTCTTGTAAAATTTGACAAAACTAGTTCTTTGTCGAAATTTAGTGTTACACAAGTGTCTACACACTTGTGTGTTTAAAAATCATTCTTGTTCGTGTAAGATCCGGTTTTAGAAAATATGATTACTTTGACACTTGGTCCTTTGAAAATACCGTTTGTAGATCCGTAGATCTACTAGTTTAAAACACTATTTCGTAAGAAAAATCGATATTACACAAGTTCATGTTTAGTGTGTGGTAGAGTTTCATCATTTAACCCTTTTTATACTTAAACAACTCTATGTCATGATCCATGATCATGACCAATCCGGGTTAGACGATGATCCGAGCTACCACATCATAGATCGGCACTAAATAGTTACACAAAACAAGTCTTGCTAGATTTACACAACATCATAGCTTTTAACCATCATTTTTAACATTTTAGTAGACTTTTAACACTTCATCTTGCAAGTTCACGAGTTTTAACCGTCATATCTTATTTTAACCACTTTAAAATAGATCGAGAGTGTGTTTCAAGCAACTTACTACTAGCCCGAGGCTAGGGAAGAATCTAGTCGAAGAATGAGTGGATAAAAGCAATAGAGTGAGGTCCTTCGCGTTCCGAATGCACCGAGCTCCTTTGTATGAGATCCTTAACACTTGTATAAGCTTGGAATGGCAAGATCAAGATCGAAAGGTGGCGGTTGGGGTGCTTGTGTCTTCGGCCGAGAGTGAAAGAGAGGGAGAGAGAGAGTGTGTTGTTGTGTTGGTTAAGTGTGAAATGAATATGATGTGCTAATGCTTATACTTATAGACAAAACCTAATTCAATTAACCAATGGTTCTTATGTCTAATTGATATTAGACAAACATGATTATTAAAATCAAATAAAGGACAAAGGTGTCCCCTTGGGGACGAGTTCGGTTAGGGGGGGGGGGGGTTTACCCGGTTAGTTTTCAACTAAACGTTAAGTATTAGTTAAGTTAAGTGAAGGTTAACTCGGTTACTGATGTGTCATGCGTTATAGCGGGTGTTAGGGTATTCAGGGACCCTAACTGGCTCAGAAAAAGATAAACAATGTTATTGGCAATATTTTTATGTTCCGGGTAAAGTCCGGTTGTTCGGTTGGATAGAGATCCGTTAAAGTGCTTAACAAAGCTTTAAAGTGTCGTTATTATTATTTTTAGTGACACAACTTATTCCCGACACTTTGAAAAGTGTCTAGTAATATTTTTCTCATGCTTTGGCACTTTATTAGTTAGCTAGATACTGAATTTTAATTAAAGTGCTGAATTTTGTACTTAAAGTAGGTTTTAGGCACATCCGGTCACTGTAATCTCATTCCTAGTGACGCAGTTCTACAACCCTTATATCCCTACACTCACCACTAGTGTAGCAAACTATCTCAGGCTCTTACAGGCCTGAGAGGCAGTACCTGCCTGGTGCTGGCTATAACAGCACGTTTAGTAGGTTATCCGTTATTGTGCTACTGTGCTTTTGTGCATCACGGTTGTCACTACAGTTCTGTATGTAAATAGTAGAATGACAACAAATAAGGTCTGATGCAAGTAAGTACATGTATCAGTATTCAAGTAGCAGTTTATCCACAAGTTCAAGTAAGCACAGTAATTAAGCAGTAATTAATTATTAATTAAGTCGTACGGATACCTGGTTTAGTGAGGGTTGTCACATCACACTTGTACTCGAATCGCATTGTAACACTTAGTCGATCCGTATCATATCCTGCACTGTATCCTGTTATTCAAGCAATAAGAAGAACAAGGCAGCCGACGATTGTCGGCTCCCGAGGTTTTATGCCGGAGATCTAGATTGATCAAGGGCTTTCCTCGTACATCACGTGTCAAACTTTACATTTTTGCTCATTGTTTGATCATAAATACAGCTCTATATCTTGAGCCGTATCCTGAAACTGTTTTTGCAAACTAACAAACCAACATATTTTTCACAAAGTATTACTAGCACACTACCTCACAAAACTAATTTGATCACTTAATTGCTTAGGTAATTTTTGACCAAAACAATTTGGCGCCCACTGTGGGGCAAGTGGTGCTATTTCTACTAAAAGCTTTCGCAAGATCGTTACTTGGTTTGCTATTTTCAAAACTTTTTGCTACACTATTTTCAATGACCTCGAGATCAAACATGAGCTCTTCCACCGTGTCTGCTACAACCTTTACAACAATTGGTTCGATGCTTCCACCACCTCCTCCAAGAAAGCAAGCCTCTTCACAAGGAACCGAAATTCTTGTGGCTCGGGATGTTATCCCTGTTCGCAATATCCAGGGATCTGGTCCTATTTTGGCTTCTAATGATGAAATTCTAACTTTATTTGGTAGTATACAGGATCAGATGAAGCAGCATCAGGAAACAAATCAAATGCTAATAAGAGAAATACAGCTCTTGAAGTCTGGTCCGAGAAGACCTGCTGAGGATACTGTCACTCCCTTGCAGCCCAGAGCTTTGAACTTCAGTTCGGCAGTATATAGTGAGGATAACAGGGGGAATATTGTGCCTAGCCATTCCCGGAGTCATATTCCTGAGATACCCTCTTCGACCAGGATGTCGACTGTGAGGGATCCAGGATATGCTCCAGGATGCGCCCCAGGATATAGCCAGAATCACTAAGCTGGTAACTTGTCTGTTAACACCAGTATCCCTTGTTACTAATAATCTTGGATCTTTGCAGGATACAGGTGTGACATCAGCTATAACCAGAGAGCTTTAAAAGTTGAAGGATATGATATCAAGTGTGCCTGGGATAGTGCAGCCGATACCGGAAGTATCCCGGGATAGTCACAACATATCCCGCTTCGCTCACCCCATTTGTGATGCAGAAATCCCGAAGAGATTCCAGACTCCTAACATTAAGCTGTATGATGGGACGACGGATCCTGAGGAGCATATTGCCCAGTATAGGGAGAGGATGGAGATTAACCCTATCCCGCCAGATCTTAAGGAAGCATGCTTGTGCAAGGGCTTCGGCTATACTTTAACAGGATCAGCCTTGAAATGGCTTCTAAATGTTCCACCTCATTCAATTACATCATTTGCTCATTTAGTTAATTTGTTTAACAGTTAGTTTTCTTGCAGTAGAAGCTTTGAAAAGCTAACGAGTGACCTCTACAGGATAACACATGGACCTCAAGAATCCCTAAGGGATTACGTGAACAAATTCAGCAGGGAATCCTTGGATATCCCACACCTTGATGTTGCTACAGCAGTCCAAGCATTCAAGATGGGACTACAAAGGGATTCCCAGTTTTATCAGGATCTTGTGATGAATCCTTGCAGGAACTTGGACGAAGCTCGAAACAGGGCTTTGCGATATATCAGGCTTGAAGATGATAAGAAAATGCAAGAGAGGATGAATGCATCCTCAACATATGAGTCAACAAATAGGAAATCAGAATCTTCACATAAACCATACCGCTCTAGGCCGTATGATAAAAATGAAAACAAAAGAGTGAACGTTGTCCAAGACGAGGATCCTGAGGAGTATCCCGAGTTGTCAAAATATTTTTTTTTCTGTTAATATACCTGAACTAATGTATGCCATGCAGGGTTTGGGAGACAAAGCGAGGTGGCCTAGGAAAAACCAACAGAAAGCTGATTGGAAGGATAAATCCAAGTGGTTTGCCTTCCATGAGGATTTTGGACATATTACGGAAGATTGCATAGCCCTGAGGAAGGAAATAAGCTATCTGCTAAGCAAAGGATATCTGAAAGATCTTCTGGGCAGAAAAAAGATTAAGGGTCAGGATATTGAGAAGGATCTTGAACGAGCAGCATCACCTCCCGCCGACGCCAAGATAATTAACTTTATTTCAGGAGGGTCCGATATATGCGGAACTTCTTATTCGGCAGCCAAAAGACATGCAAAGGAGGCTAAGGCCGAAAGGGGAAATAAGCCAACCAGGATGTCGACCCTCACGACTGATAAAGTGATTACGTTCGATAGTGACGACAGGGATACTGTCCAGGATCCTCACCATGATGCTTTGGTAATAACTTTATATGTTGCCAATCATTTTGTGCGCAGGATACTGGTGGATAATGGCAGCTCCGTCAACATTATTCAACTTGAAACGATGAAAAGGATGAATGTTTCCCCGATGGATATCACTTCAAAATCCACTATGCTTGTTGGGTTCAGCGGAGAAGCCAGGAATACCGTGGGAGAAATAAAGTTGCTTGTGTATGTTGAAGGGGTCAACTCAATGCAACGCTTTTGTGTCATGGACTCCTTATCCTGCTACAGTATTATATTGGGTAGGCCATGGATCCATGATATGAAAGCTGTGCCGTCTACCTATCACCAGTGCATCAAGATCCCTACCCCTTGGGGGTTCTCAAGATGGGAAGTGATCAACAGGAGGCAAAGGAATGTTACTCATCCACGATGAAATCCTCAACCAAGACTAACGCAGCATAGCAATTAAAGATGCGGGCCCAGGATATCGTGGAGGCTTCAGAGCAAGATGTAAAGAAAATTATCCTGGATCAGGATAATCCAGATATCTCAGTGCTCGTAGGAGCCAATATCCCTCAGGATATTGAAAATCAGTTAACTAAGTTTTTGAAATGCAGGATGTCAACATTCGCATGGAAGCATGAGGATATGACAGGTATTTCTAAGGATATTATAACTCACAAGCTTGGAATTGACAGGTCTTTCAAGCCTATCCAGCAAAAGAGAAGGAAGTTTGCTCCAGAACGAAACATAATTATTCAAGAAGAGGTTGAAAGACTATTGAAGTCCAAGATGATCAGGGAAGTCAAATTTCCCAAGTGGCTAGCAAATGTTGTCGTGGTTCAAAAGAAGAATGGAAAATGGAGAGTTTGTGTAGATTACACAGACTTGAACAAAGCATGTCCTAAAGACCCATTCCCTCTGCCTCATATAGACTCGATAGTGGATGACACTGCCGGTCATGAGATGTTAACCTTCATGGATGCATCCTCAGGATTCCAGCAGATCCAAATGGAACCGTCAGACCAGGAGGATACCGCTTTCATGACACCAGCAGGTATTTACTGTTATACTGCTATGCCTTTTGGTTTGAAAAATGCAGGTGCAACGTACCAGAGATTGGTGAACATGATGTTTAAAGACAAACTGGGGGACACCATGGAGGTGTACATTGACGATATGGTAGTCAAATCCAAGAAGGCTGAGGATCATCTCCAGGATATTAAAGGAGCATTTGATATCCTGGACCAGTACAATATAAAACTAAATCATGCCAAGTGCCATTTTGGAGTGGGGGCAGGAAAGTTTTTAGGATACATGGTGACTAAAAGGGGTATAGAGGCAAGCCCGGAGCAGATTAAAGCTATCTTGGATATCAAATCACCTTCCAACATGAAAGATGTACAAAGACTGACGGGGCGAGTAGCGGCACTAAACAGATTTATCTCAAGATCCTCAGAAAAATGTAAAGAATTCTACGATATCCTGAAGAAGAATAAGAGGTTTGAGTGGGGAGAAAAGCATGAAGCGGCCTTACAGGAATTAAAGCAATATCTTTCAGCCGCACCTCTGATGATGAAGCCTGTAACACCTCGAAAATTCGTGTTAAATCAAATAACGACACGTGTCGTGTAAGACAAAAAGCGTTATAAACTCGGATTTATTAAAAATGTTTGACAGGATTTAAAAGTGTCGTCATGTTAACTTTTGCACCTCTGAACGACCTCGTTATAAATCCCAAGACTCAAATCATATTAAAAACATCTAGTATATGTTCAAGTTCAGTGAATTATAGCAATGAATGATTCATAATTTAATTGGTGGACTCCTACGAAGAAATTTGCACGGTAAACCTTATTGTTCGACACTTTCTAAAAGACTCCAAGACTTTCACACAACATAGTATGGTGGTGCATACCATACATGACCCAAATTTGAGGCCCCATATTGATTAAAAAACGGCCAAGAATCGTTTATACTCAGTTGCCCCTTCAAATCATTGAAAAGCCAACATTTTGGTCCCTGATGAATTGTTGCGCACCGCAACAAATAATTGTTACGGTGCGCAAGCAGTGCCCAGCAACCAGAAAACCGGCTGCAGCCTGTTTTGCGCGATTTTGACCGATCTCACTGGTATTTCCCACTCATGGACGACCCCTAAAATGTTCCTAGACCCCAGGGACACTTGTGGGACAATTGTGGTCACTTGTAGACTTTGTTGTCAATCTTTTGTGGTGATTGAAATACTATATAAGGCCCATGAACTTGCAACAAGTCTTCACAACTTCATTCAAGCAATCTGATCACTTCTGGAGCTCAAAATTCCTCTCAAGTGTTCTCTAATCAAGCTTAGGACTTCAGTAAGTGTTCTAATCCTTTCTTAATTAAGTTTTAGCTTAGTTTTAGCTTAAAAGTCAAACCGTCGTAATTAACGGTTGACTTTAAGATTAATCACTAATGGTCCAGTGATTAGTCGAAGTGAAAGTAGTTATAAGTTGGTAATTACGTGGGTAATAAAACCTCAAAAGGGTTCCCCCTGATTCCCACTCTAACTAGGTCAAATGTCGGGTCAAACTTATATTTAAAAAGTGAACAGGAAGTCTAAAATGCCATTTATGCATAATTAACATTGTAGATCATATACAACTTGTTGGATCATTGTTATAACTTAGTAATAAGTGTAAGACCATGTCTAAACATGTTCAACCCGACAATTTCCTGTTTAGACCCGGTTCGGAACCGAAAGTCGCATAGTTTGACTTTCACTTTGACTTTCAGTTCTGACCCGCTTTAGTATGATTTGAAAATGTCTTAGAGCTTCTTTAGGACCAGGCTACATGTTAGCACAACCCTCTGAGGTTGGTTCATTGATTGACCCATTCGTTTACGCGTTTCCGTTAAATTGCTCATATGTTGACCATTATTCCCTTATTATATTAAAACGTGATTTTTGGAAATGTAAAAGAGTAGAAACTTTAATTACTGATATATATACTTGTATGCAAAGTTTGACATCAGTTTGAGGTGTAGATTAAGAGTTATGCTCGTTAGCGTAAAATGAACGCTTTATGTTAATAAAACGGCGAAATTAGCATATAACCTAGTTAAGCCTACTTTTTAGTATCAAAATTAATACCCACTGATGTAATATATTATTTTGGGGTTTTTGAAGATTTTTAATTAATTTTAGGCTGAGCATAACTAGTAGTCGTAGGCTTAATCCGGTAATTGTCGGTTTTGCCCTTACGGACCATAAAATGAGTTTTATATATCTAAACGACTCCAAACCTTTTTCTACTGATTAGATATGTTAAATAAATTATTTTAAGCCTCCTGGAAGTATAAAAATATCAGCTTTATGTATCGAACCCGGAAATGGCTTCTAATCGCCTAATTAAGCGTTATTAACGCATAATATGTACTAAAACTATTTTGATCATACCCGGGTTGATACCTGCTGATATTTTAGGAAAATTATAATATTTTAACAGTAAGCAAAAGTTGTTTAACTCAGACTTCAGTTTTGAGCTTTACGGCTTATGTGAAATTACCAAAATGCCCCTACGGTGCATAGTTTGGTTATACTTGGTAAATTCACATATATACTTTAACCTACTGTTATAACTTATCAAAATAAGTATTTTTGCTGATTATATCAGACCTGTAACTCAGGTAAATACTTAAACTCTTTTATAACCTTTTAAATGACCAAACTACCCCTACGTGGCCTAGTTTGTGTTTATATACGTTTCGGGCATAATGAAAGATATCTTACTGATGTCACAACATATTTGAGGCATAATTAAATTAGGAAACCTGTATATGGCTCTCATGAATACCCGTCACGCTTATTACGCGTACGGTTCGGTTTATGTAACAAGTTTACGTAAATTAACCAAAACGGGTCAAACCTTATTGGTTTTATCTCAAAATCCAGAATGTGTATGAAATACCCATTTAAGACAAGTCTTCAAACTTTTCGGGTCTAAACTACATTCTATTCCGGTCTTCGCTTAATCGTGCGTCTGAACCGTATATTCCCTTAAGACTAACCGGTCTAAGCTTCGGCTAAATTAAAGACCCGTTAGCATTCTAATTGGTTATTTATACCATCATTCCAGACTAGAGCATTTCGGTAAATGGTACCTACGCTTACTTAAGTGAATACGGCTGAGTTATTAGATTCTTGCTATTTAAGACAGGAGCTAGCTCAGGTAAATACTCTTAACTTATTTTCCCTATACGGGCTTGGGATACGGCACTATAAAAGTACCGCTTGGTCGGGTGTGTAGTTATTTAAATCGTATTGTGTTTGATGTACTTACAACCCGTTTAATATGTATTATTTGGTGTATGGCCTTTGGGGGTTAATGACCATGTCCCGGATATCCTTGGCATCATTTTACGAAATGGCCACGACCTAAGCACGGGGTGTAGGCATATACCTGACAGCGGCATTATGTAAAAACTGGTAATCCACTCCGAGGTATCATCCTTGTGGGCATTATACTGGAACTGGTAATCCACTTAGAGGATGATAGCATGTTGGCATTATACCTGTGGCGTGTCAGTTAATCTAGTCCGGCCCTACAAACCGGCCCTAACGGACGACAAATAAGTAAAACTGTATACAAGATTATATACAAATAATTTTCCCAAGTTAAAAAGGTTAATTTTGCCTCTGTGCATTTTAATCAAATTATAAAAGATATTTTTGTGCCACGTGCATCCAAATCAATTTTCTTAAACTCTTTTCAAATGAGTCAGTTGAGTGTATTTACCAGTGAAAACTGACGTATTTTCCAAAAAGGGTAAGTGACAGGTACTGAACGAAATTGGCTGGAAGCTCAGGGCGCTAATAAGGAATCTTGCAAGTTCTAGGCGTCTAAAGTTTGTTGAACAAATGATATGTTTTAAGATCCGCCTGTGAATCCTTTACTTTCCATTGTAATACTGGATATTACTTTATATTCGGAAATGTAATAATTTTTATCTTTTGCTTCCGCTGTGCATTTATATGTATTGTGTTGTTTGACTATTATGTTGCCAACCACGTCACGATACTCCCCACCGGGCCCACCGGTGACATGTGGAAAGTCGGGGTGTGACAGGTGGTATCAGAGCCAACACTGAGTGAATTAAACGCTAGCCATTTGCGTTTAATCTCAGTTACACAATTGCACATTCTTGAGTCTAGACAAGAACATAAGACAAATCCAAATTCGTTTCATTGTCTTTTAATTACTTCCTTGTTATTTTTCTGATTAGCCTTTGCATGGGCAAGTCATTTTATCAGAAGTCCCGTTTGGGGCAACCATATACTTGTTTAAATTTTAAAGGAACGATGATGTTAAAAATATCATTCCTATATTATAAGATCTACCATTATAATAAGATGGCAAAATCTAAAAAGGACGAGACCTAGCCATACGTCACATTAAGACAGGGCCAAGATGGTAGTTCCACAATTAGATTCAGATCCTTGTTAACAGTTCAATCTAGAAATTGTTCTGCGTTAATTATTAAAAAGAATCTAAAGGGTAAAACCTAGCTTAAGTGTCACTACAGACAAGGCCAAGATGGTAGAACCTATACAAGAGATTCAAATCCTTATTAAACATTTGAAAGCATATTAACATGCTTGACAAAGTGTGATGCGATAAAATCACATTAGTCATTTTTTGGGTTATTCTAAAATCCCTTATTTATATAATCATCCCTTATGGATGAAGTGCCCACGGGCTATAATTAACGTCTTCTGGGACTAAAGACAGTGGTAGCCTACAACTCCCTATCAAATAAAGGTAATAAACTAGGTTTAAACCTCAAATGCTTTGATTCTTTGAAATCCTAGCATATAGTTCATAATTGTCCATGTGACTAGGCCTTGGTGCCACGAATGAAACTGTTATTGTTTTATAATTAGGATAAATTATTTTAGAAATCCCAAATAAATTTGATTAATAAATTAACCAAATATGGTCTCTGTTTACCATGGTTAATGAATTACCCTAAGGGGCAATTCCATAATAAACTCCCAAATAAACTATTGTCCTTGTTTTCTGCAACAGTTCAATTGTAATGGCTAACTCAGACGAGGGCAATAGTCATCCAGCGGAGGTTAATAATGACGCCCGAATTAATCTAACTGGTGTGGAATTAAAAGCGATCATAGACGGCGCAGTTACACAGGCTTTGGAAAGGCAGTATGATGAGTATAGTGGGACTCGTAGTAGGACCCTATCTACACAGCCTTCAAAGCCACCGTCCAATAACGACGACCCGAAGAAAAATGATGACTGACACTCCTCAAACCACAGTTCTCCATCTCAGCAGGTCATACTGAATAAAGGACCCCTTGCTAAGGGTTGCTCCTATAAATATTTCGTTTCCTGCAAACCCCGGGATTTCACTGGGGAGAATGGAGCCATCGATTGTATGACATGGCTGGATGAGATGGATACGGTTGTTGATATCAGCGGATGCGCTGAGCGAGACGTGGTCAAGTTTGTGTCGCAGTCTTTCAAGGGTGAAGCTTTAGCATGGTGGAGATCTCTGATTTAAGCCACCGAGAAAATCCCACTGTACAATATGTCGTGGGATGAATTTGTTGCCCTTATCAGGGAAAATTTTTGCCCTCAGCATGAGGTGGAGAAGATAGAGTCCGATTTTCTATCCTTGGTAATGACAAACCTCGACTGTCAAGCTTACCTAACGAGCTTCAACACTATGTCTCGGTTGGTTCCATACCTGGTAACCCCGGAACCAAAACGGATAGCTCGTTTTATCGGTGGTCTAGCCCCCGAGATCAAGGCAAGCGTAAAAGCTTCTCGGCCAGCGACTTTTAGATCAGTAGCTGACATTTCCTTATCCCTTACTTTAGATGCTGTCAGATTGAGATCGCTAAAGAAATCTGAAGAAAGTAAGAGGAATCGTGAGGATGATAACTCACAAGGGTTAGAGAAGAAGCACAAGGGAAACACTGATTCTAAGAAGTCTGGGTTTGGAAGGAACAGTCAGCGAACAGAGGAGAAGCCAAAGTGCACGACTTGTCAAAGACGCCACTTTGGAAAGTGCAGATCTGTATCCAATTCTAGGTCTGAATCACCTACATGTGGCTTATGCAAGTCTATGGAGCACAAGACTGTTGATTGCAAGAAGATTAAAGATTCCATATGCTACAATTGCAATGAGAAGGGGTACATAAAGACCAACTGCCCTAAGTACGCGAAGAAGCCTGAAGAGGCCAAGAAAGCAAACGCATGAGTCTTCCATACGAACGCCAAGGGGACGATGCAGAATGATAACTATATAGCAGATACCTTTTCATATCAAACAGTTTATGCATGAAGTTTATTTGGTATTGGCACATATGATCCTATAATGAATGATAAATGTTGAGAACTGTTGTCTCCGCCTGATTAAGACTCCGGTCATTTAATGCGAGGTAGAAATTGACCGATGATACTTTAGAAAATGCTCCAACAAATTCTATATTGATATTTAATATCTATTAGAAATCACTCTTTTCTGATACCCTTTGTCACACCCCTTTCTAAGGCGGAAGCACGAGGTGTGATCATGAAAGGTTCTCATTGCATACGAAGAGTAAACATGCTACATGCTCGTAAAAATAACATTCAAATACCATAGTTTGAAAACATTCGTTAGCGTTTACATCGCTAGACAGCATAAAGACATAGTCTCAAAAGTTTACAACTTTATTTAAAGTTAAACACAAGCGACATCCACGAGCATAAGCAAAACCGCGCGCACATCCATCCTAGTTACCTGAAATACATGTGAGTTTTTGGAAAAACGTCAACATAAAGTTGGTGTGAATTCATGCAGTTTTGTGTTGAACACGTTTGTATACTTTGTATGAAAACATAACGAGTATCTTGTGAAAATAAAGTATTCTTGTAGTGTAAACCGAATAAAGTATTCTTGTGGTATAAACCAAATAATGTATTCTTGTGTAAATAAAGTATTCTTGTGGTGTAAACCAAATAAAGTATTCTTGTGGTATAAACCAAATAATGTATTCTTGTGTAAATAAAGTATTCTTGTGGTGTAAACCGAATAAAGTATTCTTGTGGTATAAACCAAATAATGTATTCTTGTGTAAATAAAGTATTCTTGTGGTGTAAACCAAATAAAGTATTCTTGTGGTATAAACCAAATAATGTATTCTTGTGTAAATAAAGTATTCTTGTGGTGTAAACCAAATAAAGTATTCTTGTTTAGTTAATGGGTTGCAAGGCCATTAACGTGTGGCACAACATAGGAAGTCACCAAACCATAGGCATTTTTCTAGTTGTCGATTCACGACGGAGACACAAAAACACTCCTCGGTACTAGTGGTCACCAAGAGTGGGGCTGCCCGAGTACCCGTTAGATCTAACCTTTTGTTCTGCGGTCTAAGTATGTACACGATTAATGGTGCTTATGGTACCCTATTCGTGACACTATTTCTCGTTTATGATACCAAGTACCAATTCTCGTTTATTACATCAAGTATCAATTCTCGTTTATTATATCAAGTATCAATTCTCGTTTATTATATCCAGTATCAATTCTCGTTTATTATATCACGTAACATGTATTTCACCCCCGAAGTTATAAAACTGAAAACAGTTAAGAGAAAAGGGGGAGCATGAACTCACAACTTTGCGTTCCTAGCGTCGTAAACCCCACCGGATTTGCTTAATTAACGTCGTAACCTATACGCGTTTTCTTAACGTTAGTCACTAGACTTGTGTCGCACAAGTACAGTCACTCTCTTTTGTGTATATATTCTTGTGTTAAAAATATTCCATATTTTTAACTACGTATCTTACTTATATTATTTTCTTCAAAAATAAATATAAGTCTTTTTGTGTTTTGCACTTTGCACCCGAATCGTGTATCTTGTGTTTTGTATGTGTATTTCTATATTTCTACTCCTCATGAGTATTTAGTGTATTTTTTTGTCTTAATACACTAGCACAAAATTTGGTGATAAAATAATATATATTTTTCTCTCAAAAATATATACTTATTATCCATTTTTATTCTTCAAGAAATCACCATTTCTTATCATCAAAAGTTAGGGAAACCTCGTTAATGCTTTTAAACACATTTTTAGGGAATAAGTTTCTCAAAACTTACATTTTTCTAAGTGTCAAAATTTATAAAAATTTTGACAGAGTTTCCCCTAAAAATGGAGGTTTCCCACGTTTTCAAAACGTGTGTTTATTTTCTTTTAAATCATCAACAATCATCAATAATCAGCAACAACAATTTTCGTCAACAATAATCACTAATTTCATGAACTTGAATATTTACAAAAATGTGTAGTAACTTACTAGCACATTTAGTAAGTCTTGTTATCTTTAAAAATAAGTTTAACTTCTTAAAAACTTTATTTTTAAAGAGTATGAAGTTTTACATCTTCTAGTCGGTTTTTACGAAAATTATTTCTTTGTTAAAACCCTTGTTACACAAGTATCCATACACTTGTTTGTTCACAAAAACCACTTTTGTTTGTGTAAGACCCGGTTTAGAACATGTGATTTCTTTAAAGTGTGGTTCTTCAAAAATACCACTTGCAGATACGTAGATCTGCTAGTTTTAAACACCATTTTACCGGTTAAATCACTTTTACACAAGTAAAATATTTTCACACAAGTTCATGCATCTTGTGTGGTAGAGTTTCGCCTTTAACCCTTGTATTTAGTCAAAAACGAGCTTATGTGAAGATAGATGATCTTACAAAGTCGGGTTAAACGAAGATCTGAGCTACCACATCATAGATCGGGTCTCAATAATCACATATTTCAAGTCCTACGACTTTTACACAAGTCATATGTTATTAACCACCACTTTAAGTGTTTTTAGTAGACTTTTAATGCTTTAACTTGTAAGATTCCGAGTTTTAACCGACAAAAATTCTTTTAACCACTTTAGATAAGTTCAAGAACAAGTTTTAAGTGTTATACCTCTAGCTCTAAGCTAGGGAAGATTCTTGATGAAAATCGCGTGGATAAAAGCTAACGGTAGAGGTCCTTCGCGTTCCGTTTGTTCCAGAGCTCCTAATACGTGATCCTTAACGCGTGTGTGATGATGGAATGGAATGATCAAGGACCGAAAATGTGGTGGTGGGGTGTGGGGTGTTCGGCCGAAGGTTTAGAGAGCAAGAGAGAGTGTAATGTTGTGGAGAGTTTGTGATGAAAGATCTTGTGAGTTAAGGTTAATACTTATAGGTAATTTATGAGAGTTTTGTCCAATGGAAAATATGTCCCCAAGATGCTTAGCAATCTAGATTAGCCAAATCAATAAGTACCATGTGTGTCCCCATGGTTTTGGGGTCGGTTATGAGAAATGGGGGGGGGTAGTTCGATCCAAACTAGTAATTAGGGGCTTAGTTATGTTAAGTTTAGTGTTTAACCCCGTTACTAATGTGTAGTGTAATATAAAGGGTGTTAGGGCATTCGGGGACCCTAACTAGCTCAGAAAAGTATAAACAATGTCATTGATATTATTTTTATGTTCCGGGTAATCTCCGGTTGTTCGGTTACATACCGATTCGTTAAAGTGCTAAATTACACTTTTTAGTGTCGTTTAAGTACCTTTCTTGTACTCTTTCAATTCCCAACACTTAGGGAAATATTCTGGATAATAAAACGGCATTTCTGCACAATATTTACATGTCTAAATGCTGAATTATTGCTGAATTATATAAATTCTGCACTTAAAGTGCGTTTCGGGCGCTTTTTAGTGCTTATTTTTGCTTTCGTAATGTCTATATATTAAACCCTTGTATGTACTCTTGGGTTTTAATGCATTCTTGTTGTCGGACCTACACCTAGGCCTTAGTTCTAACGTCTGACTGCTTTCTGCAGTTCTGTTGACACATTGTGTCTTACCGGTGGGTTTACTATTATTCTGACGCAACGCTCTTGTTTATGCATAACGCAATATTTTGTAGTATACAACATGCATGAATTCACTTGTTTAATCATGTGTTCAGACATTGCTGACAATTAAACTCATAATTGCAGTCATTAAGCAATAATTATAGTGTACGGAAATTACCGGTTTGTGCCAGTTGTCACATTCTCCCCCCGTTAAAAGAATTTCGTCCCGAAATTCAGACTGCACTAACTCTCGCTGGAGTCTTCTTGAATAGGTGGGGATACTTTTTCTTGAACTGGTCTTCACGTTCCCATGTGTACTCGGGTCCGTGCTTAGAGCTCCAACGTACTTTAACAAGTTTCACACTGCTCCTCCTGGTCTTGTTGACTTTCCAGTCAGTAACCTCAACGGGTTTTTCTGTAAATCGGAGGGCTTCATCAATATGCACTTCATCCAACGGGATGGTCACGTTTTCTTGCGTTGGACTCTTCTTCAGGTTGGATACATGAAACGTATCATGTACTCCATTAAGTTCTGCCGGTAACTCCAACTTGTATGCCACGGTACCAATTCTTCTCAATATTCTGAATGGTCCGATGTATCGTGGATTCAACTTTCCACGCTTTCCAAATCTGACTACGCCCTTCCATGGTGAGACTTTTAACAACACTTTGTCTCCCACCTCGAAATCTACTGATTTTCTATTTGGATCCGCGTAGCTCTTTTGTCGCTCTCGAGCCGCCCTGATGCGCTCTCGGATCTGCGCGATCTTATCGGTTGTCTCTTGTACAAGTTCAGGACCAACCATACGTTTATCTCCGGCATCTGCCCAACATAAGGGCGATCGGCATTTGCGGCCATACAGAGCTTCGAACGGCGCGGCTTTTATGCTCGTATGATAACTGTTATTGTAGGAAAACTCAACTAAAGGTAGATGAGTATCCCAGCTGCCGCCTAGGTCCATGACACATGCGCGAAGCATATCTTCTAACGTTTGTATAGTCCGTTCGCTCTGGCCGTCTGTTTGTGGGTGGAATGCCGTGCTCAGATCTAACTGAGATCCAAAGGCTTCCTGAAATGATTGCCAGATTCTTGAGACAAAGCGTCCATCTCTGTCTGAAATGATTGAGATTGGCACTCCATGACGTGCCACAATTTCTCTTAAGTATATCTCTGCTAGCTTTCCAGTGCTATCCTTCTCTCGGATTGGTAGGAAATGCGCAGACTTTGTTAATCGATCAACTATTACCCATATCATATCGTGCCCTCTCGGGGTCCTGGGTAATTTCGTTATGAAGTCCATCGAGATTTGTTCCCACTTCCATACGGGAATTTCTGGTTGTTGTAATAGGCCGGACGGTTTCTGATATTCGGCCTTAACCTTCGCACAGATTAGGCATTTTCCAACATAAACAGCAACGTCGCTTTTGAGTCTCGGCCACCAATAGTACTCTTTCAAGTCTTGGTACATCTTGTCCGATCCTGGATGGATCGAATATCTCGATTTGTGGGCTTCATTAAGGATGACTTCTCGTATGCCACCATAGAGTGGAACCCAAATACGCTTCTTGAAGTATAAGGCTCCCTCTTCATTTGGCACCATGTATTTCAATGCACCCCGGAGGTATTCAGCTTTACGGTTCTCTTCTTTAAGAGTTTCTTATTGTGCATCCCGAATGCGTGCAGTGAGGTTCGTTCGAATCGTCATTTCCAATGCTCGAACCCTTAGGGTCTTAACCCTTTCTTTTCGGCTCAACGCGTCTGCTACAACGTTCGCCTTTCCAGGATGGTACTTAATCTCACAGTCATAATCATTCAGCAGCTCGACCCAACGTCGCTGGCGCATATTTAATTCCTTCTGATCAAATATGTGTTGTAAGCTTTTGTGATCTGTGAAGATTGTACATCGAGTACCATATAGATAATGTCGCCAAATCTTCAAGGCGAATACCACTGCGCCCAACTCTAGGTCGTGAGTGGTATAATTTCTTTCATGAACCTTCAGTTGTCTTGAAGCGTAAGCGATGACTTTTTGGCGTTGCATGAGCACGCAACCCAAGCCTTGTCGTGAGGCGTCGCAGTATACCACGAAGTCTTCAGTGCCTTCGGGTAATGATAGTATCGGTGCATCGCAGAGCTTGTTCTTAAGTAGCTGAAAGGCTTCTTCTTGTTTGTAACCCCAGTCGTACTTCTTGTCCTTCTGTGTCAGGGTCGTTAGCGGTTGAGCTATCTTCGAGAAATTCTCAATGAATCGCCGATAATAGCCCGCTAAGCCCAAAAATTGTCGAACTTCAGTTGGGGTCTTGGGAGCTTCCCAATTCTTTATTGCTTCTATCTTGGACGGGTCTACATGAATGCCTTTCTCATTCACCACGTGACCAAGAAATTGTACTTCGCGAATCCAGAATTCGCATTTTGAGAACTTTGCATAAAGTTTCTCTTTCTTCAGTAGCTCCAAGATGGTTCTGAGATGTTGCTCGTGCTCTTCTTTCGTTCGCGAGTAAATCAGGATATCATCGATAAATACAATCACGAATTTATCGAGATATGGTTTGCACACGCGGTTCATTAGATCCATAAAGACCGCTGGTGCATTCGTCAGTCCAAATGGCATCACAAGAAATTCGTAGTGCCCATAGCGCGTTCTGAATGCAGTCTTTGGCACGCTTTCTTCTTGGATTCTCAGCTGATGGTATCCAGATCGAAGGTCGATCTTGGAATAGTAGCTCGATCCTTGCAGTTGATCAAATAGATCATCAATCCTTGGTAGCGGATACCGATTCTTGATTGTGAGCTTGTTCAGTTCCCTGTAATCGATACACATCCGCAGTGTTCCATCCTTCTTCTTCACGAACAATACTGGAGCTCCCCAGGGTGAGAAGCTTGGCCTTATGAATCCTTTATCCAACAACTCCTGGAGCTGTGTAGATAATTCTTGCATTTCGGATGGTGCAAGTCGATAGGGTGCCTTGGCTACAGGAGCAGCTCCTGGGACCAAGTCTATACGGAATTCGACTTGTCGTTGCGGAGGTAATCCTGGCAGATCTTCAGGGAACACATCAGGAAATTCCTTCACCACAGGAATGTCTTCGAGTTTTGGCTCCACAGCCTTCTTGTCTATAACGTGTGCTAGGAAAGTGACACATCCTTTCCTTAAGCACTTCTGTGCCTTCATACAGCTGATGATTCGAAGAGGCGCGTCTCGTTTTTCTCCATGCACAATGAGAGTTTCATCATTCGCTAGAGGGATGCGAATGATTTTCTCATGACAGATAACTTCAGCTCTGTTCTTGGACAACCAGTCCATTCCGACCACTACATCGAAGCTACCCAATTGAATAGGCAAGAGGTCGATGCTAAATTTTTGTTCGCCAAGTTCCAGTGTGCAGCCTCTAACAACTTCGCCCGACTCAACAAGTTTACCATTGGCTAGTTCTATGGAATAAGGAATTTCTAATCTACTAGATTCTATTCCGAGTATGCGTTTAAATTCCACAGACATGAAGCTATAATCGGCGCCAGTGTCGAATAATATGGATGCAAAGTGATTGTTAATGAGAAACGTACCGGTGACCACGTTTGGGTCCTCGCGTGCGTTCTTTGCTCCAATCACAAATGCTCGAGCCTGAGCAGTGTTTCCTTTTGGACAATCTTTCATGAAATGTTCGTTGCTTCCACAACTGAAGCATCCTTGATTTCGCCCAGCTCCATTCCCAGTTCGGTTACCATTGCCATTCCCATTTCCACCATTGTTTCTATTACCAGTATCGTTGCGGTTTCCATTCCCATTCCTTCCTTTACTCCAACAATCCTCAGCATAGTGACCCAACTTTCCACACTTATCGCATTTTGGAACGCGACAAACCCCTTCGTGGTGACGCTTGAATTGTTGCAAAGGGGCCGAGTGCCCAGGTACCTCTTGGCAGGAGCGTCATTCATGGCTGCAAGAGATTTCTCCCCCTGCGGCGGGTTAGTGTCACGCTTCTTGTTGGAACCCCTGTTGTTACGAGTTGCTTGACTCAGGTTTGCATGTTTTCTTTTCTTGTCACCGAACAACTCAGCATGTGTCTCGGTATTTTCTGTTGGGTTCAGCGAGAGCTTCTTCATACGAACACAATCTTCAGTCAGGCTGACAGCCAGAGTTACAGCCTCGGTGATTGTTTGTGGTTTGGCCGCCGTTACCATGCCACGAAATTCTGAGGCCAGTCCCCAAATGTAGCGTTCCACACGCTTAAATTCAGGAGTCACCATGTAGGGAAGCACTCTAGACAGATCGTGGAACCTTCGAGTATAACCATTTATGTCAGCACCTTCCATGGTCAGGTGCCAGAACTCTGTCTCCAGCCTTTGGAGTTCGGCATGAGAGCAGTACTTCTCTCTCATCCTTTCCTTCAGTTCCTCCCAAGTTAGGCCATAAGCGGCATCATCACCCAAGGTTTGGGCTTGTAGGTTCCACCAAGTCAGAGCTTCATCGACGAATAACCCAGTAGCAAAAGTGACTTGTTGATCCGCGGTACACTTGCTCATGCGGAAAGTAGCTTCAGTCTTCTCCGTCCAGCGCACAAATGCTACTGCACCTCCTGTGCCGTCATAGTTTATCGGCTTGCAGTCGAGGAACTGCTTGAAAGTGCAGCCTGGAATTGATTCAACCAATTCACATGTGAGCAATCGAAGAAATAATGAAACAAAGACCGTTCATAAATTTCCTCATGCTTAGTATAGTGTCTCAAGATTACCTTGAGCTGCATTGCCTCCAGACGAATCTCCATTCCCATTACGCCTAGCGTTGCTTGGTCCTCCACTGTCTTGGGTTCGGTTCGCCTCGTACTGGGCGATAGCAGCGGAGATCCTTTCCTCCAGTAGAGCATCCAGCTCTTCAGCAGTTCTTGGCAGTGGGGGAGGAGGAGGTAGATCATCATTGCGAGCATTCACAGCTTTCCTGGGTGCCATGTTCTGACAGAACATAACACAGCAGGGTTAGACATCGGTTTGATATCGTCACACTAGACAGTAGTATCATATATTCACAGGTATATATACCACATAAGTGACATCAAACAATTATTACTCTAGCAGAGTACTTAGTAGGCTTGCACTGAGGGAATCTATACGTGACAAGACTTGCTGTGGTTTCTGTGCACTGAATTCCATAATTATGTATGCATCCATAATTACGTAACTCCTTGCACAGTCCGCACAGTTCGTTTCATCCTCGTATTTCTTCCTTCAGATGGGCCATCGCTTTCAGGTAAAGTCACGTATACTTGTGACATTCTACCTCTAGTATATGCTAATTATCACACATAATTGCAAGTAATTTCTAGTCAACGACAAGTGCTACTCAAGTGCACTCTAAGTCTTGTAGTGTCTTTTCTAGACTCATGTAGACAGTTTCAGGCAGTGGATGTCGCGGGACGTTTTATGCAATGAAAACTCTTTGAAAATTGTTTTCGTGAATGGATCCTAGAGATTGTAGACTAGACTCGAGAAGGAATCCTGGTTCACTACAATCGCAGCTCTGATACCAATCTGTCACACCCCTTTCTAAGGCGGAAGCACGAGGTGTGATCATGAAAGGTTCTCATTGCATACGAAGAGTAAACATGCTACATGCTCGTAAAAATAACATTCAAATACCATAGTTTGAAAACATTCGTTAGCGTTTACATCGCTAGACAGCATAAAGACATAGTCTCAAAAGTTTACAACTTTATTTAAAGTTAAACACAAGCGACATCCACGAGCATAAGCAAAACCGCGCGCACATCCATCCTAGTTACCTGAAATACATGTGAGTTTTTGGAAAAACGTCAACATAAAGTTGGTGTGAATTCATGCAGTTTTGTGTTGAACACGTTTGTATACTTTGTATGAAAACATAACGAGTATCTTGTGAAAATAAAGTATTCTTGTAGTGTAAACCGAATAAAGTATTCTTGTGGTATAAACCAAATAATGTATTCTTGTGTAAATAAAGTATTCTTGTGGTGTAAACCAAATAAAGTATTCTTGTGGTATAAACCAAATAATGTATTCTTGTGTAAATAAAGTATTCTTGTGGTGTAAACCGAATAAAGTATTCTTGTGGTATAAACCAAATAATGTATTCTTGTGTAAATAAAGTATTCTTGTGGTGTAAACCAAATAAAGTATTCTTGTGGTATAAACCAAATAATGTATTCTTGTGTAAATAAAGTATTCTTGTGGTGTAAACCAAATAAAGTATTCTTGTTTAGTTAATGGGTTGCAAGGCCATTAACGTGTGGCACAACATAGGAAGTCACCAAACCATAGGCATTTTTCTAGTTGTCGATTCACGACGGAGACACAAAAACACTCCTCGGTACTAGTGGTCACCAAGAGTGGGGCTGCCCGAGTACCCGTTAGATCTAACCTTTTGTTCTGCGGTCTAAGTATGTACACGATTAATGGTGCTTATGGTACCCTATTCGTGACACTATTTCTCGTTTATGATACCAAGTACCAATTCTCGTTTATTACATCAAGTATCAATTCTCGTTTATTATATCAAGTATCAATTCTCATTTATTATATCCAGTATCAATTCTCGTTTATTATATCACGTAACATGTATTTCACCCCCGAAGTTATAAAACTGAAAACAGTTAAGAGAAAAGGGGGAGCATGAACTCACAACTTTGCGTTCCTAGCGTCGTAAACCCCACCGGATTTGCTTAATTAACGTCGTAACCTATACGCGTTTTCTTAACGTTAGTCACTAGACTTGTGTCGCACAAGTACAGTCACTCTCTTTTGTGTATATATTCTTGTGTTAAAAATATTCCATATTTTTAACTACGTATCTTACTTATATTATTTTCTTCAAAAATAAATATAAGTCTTTTTGTGTTTTGCACTTTGCACCCGAATCGTGTATCTTGTGTTTTGTATGTGTATTTCTATATTTCTACTCCTCATGAGTATTTAGTGTATTTTTTTGTCTTAATACACTAGCACAAAATTTGGTGATAAAATAATATATATTTTTCTCTCAAAAATATATACTTATTATCCATTTTTATTCTTCAAGAAATCACCATTTCTTATCATCAAAAGTTAGGGAAACCTCGTTAATGCTTTTAAACACATTTTTAGGGAATAAGTTTCTCAAAACTTACATTTTTCTAAGTGTCAAAATTTATAAAAATTTTGACAGAGTTTCCCCTAAAAATGGAGGTTTCCCACGTTTTCAAAACGTGTGTTTATTTTCTTTTAAATCATCAACAATCATCAATAATCAGCAACAACAATTTTCGTCAACAATAATCACTAATTTCATGAACTTGAATATTTACAAAAATGTGTAGTAACTTACTAGCACATTTAGTAAGTCTTGTTATCTTTAAAAATAAGTTTAACTTCTTAAAAACTTTATTTTTAAAGAGTATGAAGTTTTACATCTTCTAGTCGGTTTTTACGAAAATTATTTCTTTGTTAAAACCCTTGTTACACAAGTATCCATACACTTGTTTGTTCACAAAAACCACTTTTGTTTGTGTAAGACCCGGTTTAGAACATGTGATTTCTTTAAAGTGTGGTTCTTCAAAAATACCACTTGCAGATACGTAGATCTGCTAGTTTTAAACACCATTTTACCGGTTAAATCACTTTTACACAAGTAAAATATTTTCACACAAGTTCATGCATCTTGTGTGGTAGAGTTTCGCCTTTAACCCTTGTATTTAGTCAAAAACGAGCTTATGTGAAGATACATGATCTTACAAAGTCGGGTTAAACGAAGATCTGAGCTACCACATCATAGATCGGGTCTCAATAATCACATATTTCAAGTCCTACGACTTTTATACAAGTCATATGTTATTAACCACCACTTTAAGTGTTTTTAGTAGACTTTTAACGCTTTAACTTGTAAGATTCCGAGTTTTAACCGACAAAAATTCTTTTAACCACTTTAGATAAGTTCAAGAACAAGTTTTAAGTGTTATACCTCTAGCTCTAAGCTAGGGAAGATTCTTGATGAAAATCGCGTGGATAAAAGCTAACGGTAGAGGTCCTTCGCGTTCCGTTTGTTCCAGAGCTCCTAATACGTGATCCTTAACGCGTGTGTGATGATGGAATGGAATGATCAAGGACCGAAAATGTGGTGGTGGGGTGTGGGGTGTTCGGCCGAAGGTTTAGAGAGCAAGAGAGAGTGTAATGTTGTGGAGAGTTTGTGATGAAAGATCTTGTGAGTTAAGGTTAATACTTATAGGTAATTTATGAGAGTTTTGTCCAATGGAAAATATGTCCCCAAGATGCTTAGCAATCTAGATTAGCCAAATCAATAAGTACCATGTGTGTCCCCATGGTTTTGGGGTCGGTTATGAGAAATGGGGGGGGGTAGTTCGATCCAAACTAGTAATTAGGGGCTTAGTTATGTTAAGTTTAGTGTTTAACCCCGTTACTAATGTGTAGTGTAATATAAAGGGTGTTAGGGCATTCGGGGACCCTAACTAGCTCAGAAAAGTATAAACAATGTCATTGATATTATTTTTATGTTCCGGGTAATCTCCGGTTGTTCGGTTACATACCGATTCGTTAAAGTGCTAAATTACACTTTTTAGTGTCGTTTAAGTACCTTTCTTGTACTCTTTCAATTCCCAACACTTAGGGAAATATTCTGGATAATAAAACGACATTTCTGCACAATATTTACATGTCTAAATGCTGAATTATTGCTGAATTATATAAATTTTGCACTTAAAGTGCGTTTCGGACGCTTTTTAGTGCTTATTTTTGCTTTCGTAATGTCTATATATTAAACCCTTGTATGTACTCTTGGGTTTTAATGCATTCTTGTTGTCGGACCTACACCTAGGCCTTAGTTCTAACGTCTGACTGCTTTCTGCAGTTCTGTTGACACATTGTGTCTTACCGGTGGGTTTACTATTATTCTGACGCAACGCTCTTGTTTATGCATAACGCAATATTTTGTAGTATACAACATGCATGAATTCACTTGTTTAATCATGTGTTCAGACATTGCTGACAATTAAACTCATAATTGCAGTCATTAAGCAATAATTATAGTGTACGGAAATTACCGGTTTGTGCCAGTTGTCACACCCTTATGGCAAACTTTCAAACTATCCAAATTCATCAGTATATTAAAGACAGATGTGACATTTTGATCCCCTGTCAAAGAGATGATGGACTAGGTCCAACCCTTAAATGCCATTGATGGTCTCTTGTGACCTAGGCTAAGTGATATTGATATATTTTTAAAATAACGTTCATTAAGAATGTTAATGCCTTATTGGCCGGAATAGTTTGATGACACCATGGTTAGTATAAAGCCATGAGGATGATGAATAGCAGTTGTCGGATCGCAACCAAGAAGTTGAATCGTTTAGTAATAAGGACCATTTTTTTGTTCCGATAAGAAATCGGTAAGTCGCAAAAAAAAATGGTGGAACCGGCCGTCCCCGGAATCGAACCTGGGTCTAGGCCGCACCCTTTCGCGCGCCTAGCCAACTGAGCTAGGTGCCTAGTTTGTGAAAATTTCCATTCTGATTACATATAAGCACATATAGTTGATATCTCTTTAATCTCTATCGATTTCGAATACCAAATGGTATGATAACAACATCATGTGAGGATTGGTGTATCTTAATAAATTCCATAGATTGCTTCCATGCCTGATCAGTATGGAGGTTTTATACATGGAACCACAAAGATATCCAATGGTCATATGGTACTAAAGTCAACTAATGGTATTCGAAAGAGATATCCAGAATGGAATTTTCCAAGTAAATGTTCCATATTAAGGAACTCGTGGACTAGTAACATAAATGTGTCACTTATTTGACACAAGCAATGATAAGTGGACTGGAGCCTGAGATATGGAAACCTCTGTAACATCCTTGTACCTTGATTATCTTCTTCTAAGATTACCCTGTTTACCCCGGGGAGGCAGGTAGAGTTAAGTTTAATATCCCATTTAGGGCTGCATTATTATGAAATCTCCAAGACAACTAGTACCATTATTGGCAGAATCGAAAAAAAAAACTGGTTAAGTAAGTTTTAAGATATAGATTCATAAAGCCAAACTCAATATCCTGAGAATTTGGTATAGTAAAATATAAAAGACGGTTCATTTTGCTAAGGCATTGTTACCGCAACTCTACTTAGACAACGATTGAGAATCGCCATCAACTACACAGGATCGTCGAATTGCTCGACTAACTGTAAAGATTAGCTATTTCTTAATATTAATTTTGAGCAATGTTTGGAATAACCATCTCCCCTTAAGATAAGCTTTTCTATAAATAGCTGTTATATAAGTATCATGGCTACCCCTGTGGAGACCTTGTATAAATGGCATGTTAAACGTTTATTGTTAGGACAATAGATCGGTAAGTTCAATTATAAGGATCTGAAAGTTGCCTGGGAAACAACAAATAAGATCATATAAATCCATACTCGATTGTAAGTTGCCAGTATATGGCAGGAAATCGAGAATTAATGAAAATGGCAAACCTCTTAAATTCTTGTTAAGAAATAAGGTTTACAATAGATATCACCCTGGAAGGGTGTGCAAATTTGTTAAATAATCGGGCTAGTTAAGCTCCGAGTATATAGAATCATTCGAAGGAAATCGAATGTATCAGATCAAATAGCTTACGACCTAAGACCTAATTAAGGGGCTTGGTGGAACGCGCAATGTGACCCACACTAATGATTTAGCGACGTGTCACCAATAAGTCGAAAAGCGCTATCACATAATGATATGCAGGACTATGATAATATGAGCAACCTGTTTCGATTGAGGATCGACAGGATTAGAAGCTCCAAAAAGATACGTGTACCTATTGAAAAGGTCAAATGGGATGCCCGAAGAGATCCCGAATACACGTGGGAAGTTGAATCCACGATGAAAGAAAAGTACCCTTATTTGTTCCAGTAAATCTCGGGTCGAGATTTATTTTAAGGGGGTGAGGATGTAACACCTCGAAAATTCGTGTTAAATAAAATAACGACACGTGTCGTGTAAGACAAAAAGCGTTATAAACTCGGATTTATTAAAAATGTTTGACATGATTTAAAAGTGTCGTCATGTTAACTTTTGCACCTCTGAACGACCTCGTTATAAATCCCAAGACTCAAATCATATTAAAAACATCTAGTATATGTTCAAGTTCAGTGAATTATAGCAATGAATGATTCATAATTTAATTGGTGGACTCCTACGAAGAAATTTGCACGGTAAACCTTATTGTTCGGCACTTTCTAAAAGACTCCAAGACTTTCACACAACATAACATGGTGGTGCATACCATACATGACCCAAATTTGAGGCCCCATATTGATAAAAAACGGCCAAGAATCGTTTATACTCAGTTGCCCCTTCAAATCATTGAAAAGCCAACATTTTGGTCCCTGATGAATTGTTGCGCACCGCAACAAATAATTGTTACGGTGCGCAAGCAGTGCCCAGCAACTAGAAAACCGGCTGCAGCCTGTTTTGCGCGATTTTGACCGATCTCACTGGTATTTCCCACTCATGGACGACCCCTAAAATGTTCCTAGACCCCAGGGACACTTGTGGGACAATTGTGGTCACTTGTAGACTTTGTTGTCAATGTTTTGTGGTGATTGAAATACTATATAAGGCCCATGAACTTGCAACAAGTCTTCACAACTTCATTCAAGCAATCTGATCACTTCTGGAGCTCAAACTTCCTCTCAAGTGTTCTCTAATCAAGCTTAGGACTTCAGTAAGTGTTCTAATCCTTTCTTAATTAAGTTTTAGCTTAGTTTTAGCTTAAAAGTCAAACCGTCGTAATTAACGGTTGACTTTAAGATTAATCACTAATGGTCCAGTGATTAGTCGAAGTGAAAGTAGTTATAAGTTGGTAATTATGTGGGTAATAAAACCTCAAAAGGGTTCCCCCTGATTCCCACTCTAACTAGGTCAAATGTCGGGTCAAACTTATATTTAAAAAGTCAACAGGAAGTCTAAAATGTCATTTATGCATAATTAACATTGTAGATCATATACAACCTGTTGGATCATTGTTATAACTTAGTAATAAGTGTAAGAACATGTCTAAACATGTTCAACCCGACAATTTCCTGTTTAGACCTGGTTCGGAACCGAAAGTCGCATAGTTTGACTTTCACTTTGACTTTCAGTTCTGACCCGCTTTAGTATGATTTGAAAATGTCGTAGAGCTTCTTTAGGACCAGGCTACATGTTAGCACAACCCTCTGAGGTTGGTTCATTGATTGACCCATTCGTTTACGCGTTTCCGTTAAATTGCTCATATGTTGACCATTATGCCCTTATTATATTAAAACGTGATTTTTGGAAATGTAAAAGAGTAGAAACTTTAATTACTGATATATATATACTTGTATGCAAAGTTTGACATCAGTTTGAGGTGTAGATTAAGAGCTATGCTCGTTAGCGTAAAATGAACGCTTTATGTTAATAAAACGGCGAAATTAGCGTATAACCTAGTTAAGCCTACTTTTTAGTATCAAACTTAATACCCACTGATGTAATATATTATTTTGGGATTTTTGAAGATTTTTAATTAATTTTAGGCTGAGCATAACTAGTAGTCGTAGGCTTAATCCGGTAATTGTCGGTTTTGCCCTTACGGGCCATAAAATGAGTTTTACATATCTAAACGACTCCAAACCTTTTTCTACTGATTAGATATGTTAAATAAATTATTTTAAGACTCCTGGAAGTATAAAAATATCAGCTTTATGTATCGAACCCGGAAATGGCTTCTAATCGCCTAATTAAGCGTTATTAACGCATAATATGTACTAAAACTATTTTGATCTTACCCGGGTTGATACCTACTGATATTTTAGGCAAATTATAATATTTTAATAGTAAGCAAAAGTTGTTTAACTGAGACTTCAGTTTTGAGCTTTACGGCTTATGTGAAATTACCAAAATGCCCCTACGATGCATAGTTTGGTTATACTTGGTAAATTCACATATATACTTTAACCTACTGTTATAACTTATCAAAATAAGTATTTTTGCTGATTATATCAGACCTGTAACTCAGGTAAATACTTAAACTCTTTTATAACCTTTTAAATGACCAAACTACCCCTACGTGGCCTAGTTTGTGTTTATATACGTTTCGGGCATAATGAAAGACATCTTACTGATGTCACAACATATTTGAGGCATAATTAAATTAGGAAACCTGTATATGGCTCTCATGAATACCTGTCACGCTTATTACGCGTACGGTTCGGTTTATGTAACAAGTTTACGTAAATTAGCCAAAACAGGTCAAACCTTATTGGTTTTATCTCAAAATCCAGAATGTGTATGAAATACCCATTTAAGACAAGTCTTCAAACTTGTCGGGTCTAAACCACATTCTATTCCGGTCTTCGCTTAATCGTGCGTCTGAACCGTATATTCCCTTAAGACTAACCGGTCTAAGCTTAGGCTAAATTAAAGACCCGTTAGCATTCTAATTGGTTATTTATACCATCATTCCAGACTAGAGCATTTCGGTAATTGGTACCTACGCTTACTTAAGTGAATACGGCTGAGTTATTAGATTCTTGCTATTTAAGACAGGAGCTAGCTCAGGTAAATACTCTTAACTTATTTTCCCTATACGGGCTTGGGATACGGCACTATAAAAGTACCGCTTGGTCGGGTGTGTAGTTATTTAAATCGTATTGTGATTGATGTACTTACAACCCGTTTAATATGTATTATTTGGTGTATGGCCTTTGGGGGTTAATGACCATGTCCCGGATATCCTTGGCATCATTTTACGAAATGGCCACGACCTAAGCACGGGGTGTAGGCATACACCTGACAACTGGATTATGTAAAAACTGGTAATCCACTCTGAGGTATCATCCTTGTGGGCATTATACCAGAACTAGTAATCCACTTAGAGGATGATAGCCTGTGGGCATTATACCTGTGGCGTGTCAGTTAATCTAGCCCGGCCCTACAAACCGGCCCTAACGGAAGACAAATAAGTAAAATTGTATACAAGATTATATACAAATAATTTTCCCAAGTTAAAAAGGTTAATTTTGCCTCTGTGCATTTTAATCAAATTATAAAAGATATTTTTGTGCCACGTGCATCCAAATCAATTTTCTTAAACTCTTTTCAAATGAGTCAGTTGAGTGTATTTACCAGTGAAAACTGACGTATTTTCCAAAAAGGGTAAGTGACAGGTACTGAACGAAATTGGCTGGAAGCTCAGGGCGCTAATAAGGAATCTTGCAAGTTCTAGGCGTCTAAAGTTTGTTGAACAAATGATATGTTTTAAGATCCGCCTGTGAATCCTTTACTTTCCATTGTAATACTGGATATTACTTTATATTCGGAAATGTAATATTTTTTATCTTTTGCTTCCGCTGTGCATTTATATGTATTGTGTTGTTTGACTATTATGTTGCCAACCACGTCACGATACTCCCCACCGGGCCCACCGGTGACACGTGGAAAGTCGGGGTGTGACAAAGCCCGAGGATGGTGAACCATTATCCCTGTATCTTGTAGTAATAGGGAATGCAGTAAGTGTTGTTTTGGTTAAGGATCACGAAGGTCAGCCGTATCCTGTCTATTATGTTAGTAAAAGTTTATTAGATGCTGAAACTAGATATTCTCATTTAGAAAAATTAATATTAGCCCTAGTTATGGCATCAACTAAGCTTAGACATTATTTTTAGACACATAGGATTCATGTTAAAACTAATTGTCCTGTTAAGAATGTGCTTAGGAAACCTGAGATGTCGGGTAGAATGGCTAAGTGGTTAGTAAAATTAAGTGCCTATGATCTAATATATAAACCTAGAAATGCTATAAAGTCTCAGGCTCTAGCAGACTTTGTGGCTGATTTCAGTAGTGATATTCAAAATGAAGTAGACCTAGAAGTGCAACAACTAGGAGAAAATATAGAATCTTGGACACTATATACTGATGGTGCATCTAATGTAAGAGGTGTAGGTTTGGGTATACTACTAAAATCGCCACAGGGGGACATATTACCCCAGGCTATTAGATGTGAGTTTCCTGCCACTAATAATGAAGCAGAATATGAAGCTCTGATAGCAGGATTAGAATTAGCTAAAAATATGAATATTAGATATTTACAAGTATATGTTGATTCCCTGTTGGTTACTAACCATTTCAATGGATCTTATGCAGTAAAAGGCGAAAAGTTAGCTGAATATCTTGAAATTGTTAAAAAATTAGCAGGATATTTCGAAACTTTTATACTTGAACAGGTACTAAGAGAAAAGAATGTTGAAGCTGACGCTCTAGCAAACTTAGGATCTACTGTCAGGATACCGGAGGGAACTCAGATACCAATAGTGCACATCATGTATCCTGCAATGGAACATTTCAAATCTCAGGATAAAGAAGTAGCATGTATCCAGGATCCTGGTGATGGATATCCTGAGAAGGATCCTGAATCCTGGATGACTCCAATTGTGAAGTATCTTCAAGAAGGAGATATCCCAAAGGATGCAAATCCTAAGGCTTTTAGGATTAAGGTATCTCGTTTTACTATTATAAATAATATTTTGTATAAGAAATCCCTTGCAGGTCCGTACCTAAGGTGCTTGGAAGATCCTGAAACCAAGGAAGTACTTCAGGATATACACGAAGGAGACTGTGGCAACCATACTGGGGGCAGATCTCTGTTCTCGAAGGTGTTGAGAACAGGATATTACTGGCCGACCATGAGAAAGGATGCCGCGGAGTATGCTCAGAAATGCGATGCATGTCAAAGACACGGCAACATCTTGCATCAGCCTGCAGAACCCTTATATCCTATCGTATCCCCTTGGCCGTTTATGAAATGGGGAATGGACATAGTGGGAAAACTTCCAAAGGCTCTAGGAGGAAAGGTTTTTATGCTGGCAATGACAGATTATTTCTCCAAGTGGGTCGAAGCCGAGGCCTTTGTTCAAGTCAGGGATCAAGAAGTGGTATCCTTCATAAAGAGGAATATCCTGACCAGAAGGTTCCAAGTTGGAGATTGGGTGTTAAGGAAAGCTTTTCAGAATACTACAAATCCTGTTGATGGAAAGTTGGCTCCAAAGTGGGAAGGACCCTATGAGATTGAATCAGAATCCGAAAAAGGAGCATACAAGCTTAAGAATATGGAGGGGGGTATACTACCAAGATCCTGGAATGCTATACATCTCAAAGCCTATTTCAAGTGAGTTTAGAATAATTTCTAACTCAAGATGGTATGAATTCTATTTCTTTTAAATATAATTTATTTTATTTGAACCCAATACTAACTTAAGCATCGGAGGGGTGTTAGCCAAGCTAACACCCACCTTAGTTTAAGGATGTTTTGTAGAATATGCTTCGGGATATAGCTCCAGGATACACACTCAGGATACTTTGAAAGATTAGAGGATTGGCCCCCTCTCTCACGTTTAAGGGATCCTGATCCCTTCACAGGTTTAAAGGTATTCACCTTTCTCACGAATTGGGTTTAAACACCCCGCCTGGAGCGCAAGTTATCCAGGGATAGTTCAAGGTGGCGGGACCAGTTCATGTAAAAGTGGCTGACAATTTCGTTACTGTTGGCTATACCCTGGATCCTTAAGGTATATGAGGATTGATCACCCTCTCTCGCGAAAGGGTATTTTCATACTCTGTAAGGTTTAAAGGTTTTCACCTTTCTAAGTCTTGGAGTTTATACACTCCCGCCTGTAGCGCACGAAAATTTGGGATTTTCCCCAGGATACTAAGGGTTTATCCCCAGTACATTAAGGGTTTATCCCCAGTAAAACTAAAGTTTTTAACAAGATTGCAAAGATATGACTAGCTGTGATTACACACATTCTTTTGTGGATAAAAAGCTACGAAGTTTAATCACTAAGTGAAGAAATACTCAAGTATGTCATGCACTGATGCAATATCCTGCACAGACAGGGGACATCCATGCTGGGGACATTGCAAAGGATTCAAAGGATAAGGTTGGAAATTATTACCTAAGTGTTTCTGGTATGATTTATTATTCTTCAAGTCTTGAAAACCTTATCTAAATGATCTAAGTTTTCTAAAAAGTCACATTCAACCAAGTTTTGTCTAACATTTAGAAGACATTTTATCAGTATCCTGACCAGGATATTTGATCAGGATATTCAAAACTTACCTTTCAAAATAAACAACAAATAAGGCTAAAAGGTTAGTTTATTATTAATGGTCCAAAAGATTGTATTCTTGGTTTCATCTCAAAAAGAGACCCATCCACCAAGAACACAATTAAAGTTTTTAAAGCATATTTACATAAACAGTTGAAGGTTTCATCCTGAAAACACAGGATCTTTCCACCTTCAACTGTCAAAATATTCTACTTGCAGGAAATTAGAATTGTTCTAAGTGCAGGACAACTAGATGATTTGGAACTTACAAAATACAGACGAACTAACCAAGATACAGGTTCAGTATATGTGTACAGGTTCAGTATATTTGAAACAGATATCCTTACCAGACATGTTGGAATGACTAAAAAATATATCCGTTGGAATCAGGATATCCAACAGTTATATTTTTTGGGACAATTGTTATTGGTGAAATTCTGAGCCCATATCCTGATACTATATCTTGATTTTATGATAGCTGATTACAATTAGGATACCAGACCAGGATATTGGTAACATCCTGAGGCAGTATCCTGACTATTACTAACAATTTGCTTGTAAACATTGGCTACAAGGGACTAACGTTCATGAAGACCAAGTCATCCTGAAGACCCGCTCAAATTGGTTTGGATAAGGACGTTGATGGCGGAAAAATAGCTCTTGTAACGGTCAGCATTGAAGATTGGCATGTTTTATGGAAAGTTACGAAGATTGGTCAAAGATATTAATGTTGTAACGGTTATGGAAGCTTAAATCCCGGAATTATAGTTGGTATGCGCGTGGAAAACGAGTGGAAACAGCCTGGCAACGTTCAGAAAGGAAATAATCTCAGTATCCTGGATTTTTAGCATAATATCCCGGATTTTTAGCATAGTTAGTTATTTCCTTTTACTATATAAAGGAGTGATCGGATCATAGGTAGGGACAACTTTCACACACACAATTTCTCGTACACTCTTGCTCTCTACCACCTGTAACCACTCACAAACACTCACACTTGTACTCGAATCGCATTGTAACACTTAGTCGATCCGTATCATATCCTGCACTGTATCCTGTTATTCAAGCAATAAGAAGAACAAGGCAGCCGACGATTGTCGGCTCCCGAGGTTTTATGCCGGAGATCTAGATTGATCAAGGGCTTTCCTCGTACATCACGTGTCAACCTTTACATTTTTGCTCATTGTTTGATCATAAATACAGCTCTATATCTTGAGTCGTATCCTGAAACTGTTTTTGCAAACTAACAAACCAACATATTTTTTCACAAAGTATTACTAGCACACTACCTCACAAAACTAATTTGATCATTTAATTGCTTAGGTAATTTTTGACCAAAACACATATACATCAAAACAGATGATAAATGGTATACTCTCCAGTAAGATGAATCCTCGTGCATACCTTGATACGGGAATGTGTCGTGATGTGGATGAACACCGGTTGGTAAGTATAAATCATACCTTAACATATCCCCTCTCCATGATTACATATGATAAGTTGAGCTTATGTGGACAACAATACCGATAATTGTTATAGGATGCTTATCTAAATGTTAACAAAAAGAACAACAAGAGCGTTTTGGCATGACCGTACACTGATATGATTCTCTTACCCTCGAAACTCGCAAAAAGAATGTTTGTATATATTTACTTTTATTAGTTTCTGCAACTCTGTATATATTTATTTACTGCTTTCAGTCTTTACATTTGAAATATTCAAAATTCCAAAAAGATTTTAGGTGTGTTTTAATTTAAACTTTATAAAAGCCAAAAAGATTTTATTTTTGCTTTAGTTTTGATTAACCGATGTTGGAACTCAAGTCTTCGTTGCCTGAAATCTGTTTGAAAACCAAAACGACTGAATCTTCATAAACGGTCAGAGTTTGCAAGTTTTGAAAGTTAATAATCTAAATTGAAAAATCTGTTAACTTTTCAAACTAAACTGTCGGACGGTAGTTGAATAAGAATTGGTCACATGTGTGTCATTTGTTTAATGTTAACTATATTCCAAGCAGTTGTTCTCATTACGCGTTTAGCTTTCTTGCATGTGCAGATGCTAAAGGCAAGGAGAACATGTTCGATGATAAGATTCGGAATGAAGACACGACATGGAGGCACTCAAATGATAAAAATGATCGAGTTGCCGCTGATCAATCACCAACACCACAAGGATCTAAAGCATTGAAGATCAAAAGATTCACGAGCATAATCAAAGGGGGAGTTTATTGATATACTTCCTAAATGAAAGCGGGAGTTTGTTAATACACTTTCTACTTCAACACGTGAAGACTTTGAAGATCCTTTCCGAGAAAAAGAACCATCAAGAGATGGAGAACGAGATTACGAACCTCGCGAGCAGCATCCAAGGGGGAGTTTGTTGATACATATCGTGTGGATACGGCTCGGCTCGGTTCGACTCGGCTACGAAGTGAAGGCCGTAGTCAAGACAACCTCCTGTCTTGACTCGGTATGCTTTTTACTTTGTATCGTACGATGTTCATGCAACTGCGTGTGTGCAGTTGACGTGATTGTCGTGGGTCACGCAAATTTAATCCCAAATACAACTATAGATAGCGGTAATAGGGTATCGAACTCAGGGAGTATGTGGAAGATGTGTCGATTGTATAGCTTTGTACTTAAACTAATATTAGACTAAATTGCAGAAATTAAAATTCAAGAGTTTGATTTGTTGATTTAGAAAACTAAATTAAACTAATACAAATCAAATGTAGGTTTTAAGACAAATTAGGAGAGAACAATGATCACCCTAGGTTTCAGTTTCTTTAAACAATTGTGTGCAATTCCAACTAGAAAGAGTTACATAGACATAACTCGTGTATAGATGATTGAAGTGATAAAAGGGGACAAAGTACTCGGATTATATAAACGCGAGGTTGTTTCCCGATGACCAATTAACCAATAACCAACCCTAACCCTTCCCGTGATATCTCGATTGCCAACGGCACCAAGAACGTACGATTAAGACTAGAAATTGCAATATCGATTAACAAATTACAAGCAATCAAACATACACCATGATATTCAAGCAACGCAAGTTATCATTCTAGAAATTCAGAATTAAAACACACAAAAGTTCAAGAAACATTCACCTAAGATGATCACCGAAGAGTTTAGCCGGACATGGCTCGGTGAATCATCATCATAATCAAACCAATGTTCATACGAATCGAAAATACAAACCGGATGATAAGAATTGTTCACAAACCAAGCAAGTAGCCAAAATTCGCCCCCAAGATGATCCAAAACCGTCCAATGATGAGATATTGAAAAGACACAATAAAAACTGATTTATGATGGCAGTTACGGTTCTGATTGCAGCTACCACCGTAATTTACGGCTCCACCGTAAATTACGGTGGACTTCATATGTTTACGGTGGATATTGTCTGATTTACGGTGGCTAACATGTGAGATTCAGGTCCACCGTAAATTACGGTGGAGCCGTAATTTACGGTGACAAGCTGATAGTTCTTCTTTGCTTCCAATGTCACGTGTGCCGTCAATTCCATATGCATATGTCGGCCCAATCCTTCACGTGTCGTCCACACCCAAGTCCAAAGTTAAAATGGCGGCCCAATGAAAGAAAAGCATAGCCGCCCAATCTTGTGCTTCCCAATGTGAAAAGTCCACTGATCAATGATTTATAAAATCATAAAAACAACTCATGTGCATCCAAGAGAGTCCAAGCCCATGATTAGTAATGATGATGTGATGTATGCGGCTGCCACATCCAGCCCACATGTGCCGTATGAAGCCCTCCAATGTTATGCTTATATCTCTGCTCCAAGTCAACAAGTTGATGATGATTATGTTTCCTTTGATGATGTGTTTCGGCTCCACTATCTCCAAATAATAATAATGATGTTTGATGTTCACATGATGCTCAAAGAAGAAAGTCCACGTGCCGTGTGTTGTGTTGGCTCCCAATGCCGCCCCTCTTGTCTGCCAATGAGAGAAAACTATGCCGCCCAAAACAAACAAATCAGCCCATGTGCGGCCCACAACTCCAAGAACATGTGCAGCACCCCCTTCACATGATCGGCCCAATGGTGATAATGTTAATTGTGATGTGAATTCCTTTGATGTTGCCGCCCATTATGTGATGATGAAAAGTCAAGCCCACGTGATCTTATGCCAAGATAAATCCCCAAAAGTCTAGCCCATGTGATGATTATGTTTGGAGGTCTTGATTTTTGTTTCTAACACTCACATGAATATATAGCTGCTTATAAAAGTTGGGAGTCCTCAAACAAAAACTCTAATGTTGCCATCCATTCTCAAAAGTCAAGCCCCCAATGATGATGTTGTTGACTTTTGTAAACTTCCTTTGCTGGCCACATACTTAACATCACCGAATTATGCATTTTACCTACAAATCACACGAACACTCGTAGTTACTAAGTTCGAGCAAATAACCAAGTAAAGCATGGAATTTTAATCTTTTTAAGCCATTTAAGGGTTGTCCAACGGACCACCCGTCAGCAGTATGCATGATAGATTATAGTTTATGATTGTTTGTTGTTTGTTTGTTCTAAAGCACAAGTCAAGGCCCAAAGCCCAACATACATGATGAACTCCCTGAAGCCCAATATGAAGACTCAAGCCCATACACAGTGGACGAAACCACCTATTGGGTGAAATCCCTTTTATGGTGAAAACCCATTTGGTGAAAACCAAATGGGACAAAAACACCTTGTGTGACGAAATCCCTTGGATTTCGTCCAATACTTTGATTTCGTTGATGGGTTTTCATGGGCCTTTCGATTTCGTCAGTCCTTTACTATATAAACACTCACAACAGACCGAACACAGTAAGAAGTCTGAATAGACTTCTTTGAGCGAACACACTGTAAACACACACACACTGAGAGTTTATGAGAGCATCTTGTAAACATTGTATTGTAACCGTTTTCTAGATTAATACAATGGAGTGTTAATCGTGAATCTTGTGTTTTACGTGTTCGTCACTTGGTTTAACTTACCCGTTTGGATTCCGCACTTTCGGGTTTGTCGGAAAACAGGGAATAGAGGTTACTCGATCCTCCGGGTGGACCTACACACTTAAAAGTACTTCGTCTCTTGGAAGTCAAGAGACTTCAATAGTAAAAAGAGGCCATCGATTGTGGGAAATTGTTGGATGAAGTAGAAACCATTAGGTGTATCAGCGGTTATGCTGGAAAGGACACGGTGAGGTATACATCTCAGTCATTCGATGGCAATATCCTTGATTTGTGAGGACATTAATGAAGTCCACAAGAAATATCCTCTTATACATTATGGGATGGTCCAAGTTTTAAGGACCTTATTAGAAAAACCTAGTATCCGCTTCATGAAATGGAAAAAGATGGAATAAGAATTTTATGACTCTCACCATAAAAGTTCTAGACTATCGACAATATGTTACAAATTTTAATTCATTGGCTGAGATAGCGCCCTATTCAGTTTACCCAAACTCTAAGCTTAATGAAATAATCATTGGTGGTAAGCATCGGCAATAAAAAGGGCACATTAAAGTTTCAAAGCCTGCTCATTATAAATCCATTATGGATCTACCTCAGCTACTCACATTATATAGATTAAGAAATAACCAGTCAAAGCTAAGACTGCCCTAAAATTTGTCAAAGATTTCACAGCTAAGTTTAAAAGGATTAAGAATGGAGGCGTTTAACCCTCCTGATGAAGGATTAGAGGCAGCTCACATTAATGACACCAGATAAATCCCTTATTGTGATTTTATTGCTAAGAGTTATGTTTGGGTTCAGGTGCTGCTAAGTCTCTCATAAGACCATAAGCTTAGCAAACTTTTAGAAATTTTTCTGTAAGAACCCCAGATATTAAGTGTAAGGTAAAACTTACAGGGGAAATCATAAGACCCATTTCTTCTGTTCCTGTCAGAAACCTTCAGTCGTAGAATTTTAGAAGTATCCTCTCTCTAGAGGAAGTGCGTCAGCATATATAGTTGATATCTCTTTAATCACTATCGATTACGAATACCAGATGGTATGATAAAAGTGCCATATGAGGATTTGTGTATCTTAATATGTTCCATAGATTGCTTCAATGCCTGATCAGTATGGAGGTTTAATGCATGGGACCACAAAGATATTCCGATGGTTATATGGTACTAAAGTTAGCTAATGGTATTCAAAGAAGATATCCAGAATGGAATTGTCCAAGTAAAGGTCTTCGATCAAGGAATTCGTGGACTCGTAACGTAAATGGGTCACTTGTTTGACGCAAGCAATGATGGATGAACTGGCGCCTGAGATTTGGAAAATCTCTATAACCTCCTTGTATCTTGATTATCTTCTCCTAAGATTACCCTGTTTCCCTCCTGAAAGGCAAGTAGAGTTAAGATTTATATCCCATTTAGGGCGGTATTATTAAGAAATCTCCAAGACGGCTAGTACCATCATTGAAGGAACCGAAACCCTGATTAAGTAAGTTTTAAAATAGAGGATTCATATAGCCTAACTCAATTTCCTGAGAATTCGGTATAGTTAATTATGAAAGACGGTTCATTTTGCTTATGCATTGATTACCGCAACCCTATTTAGGAAACAATTAAGAATTGCCATCAGCTGCCCAGGATCGTCGATTTGTTCGACTAACGGCAAGGATTAGTTATTCCTTAAGATTAGTTTCAAGCAGTGGTTGGAATAACCATCTCATCTTAAAATAAGTTTTTCTATAATAGTTGTCATATAAGTATCAAGGTTGCTTCTTTGGATACCTTGTATAGATGGAATGTTAAACATGTAATGTTAGACAGAAGATTAGTAAGTCCAATTATCAGGATCTGAAAGTTGCCTTGGAAACAACGAATAAGATCATACGAATCCATAATCATCTGTAAGATGCCAGTATTCGGCAGAAAATCAAGGATTAATGAGAGTAGCAACCCTCTTGAGTTCTTGTTGAGGAAGGAGGTTCAACAAAAGATATCACCCTGGGAGGGTGTGCCAATTTGTTAATTATCATACTAGTTAAACTCTGAATATATAGAATCATTCGAGGGAATCGAATGTATCAAGATCAAATAGCTCATAAGCTAAAACCTAGTTAAGGAGTTTGGCGGAGCACGCAATGCATCACACACTAATGATTTAAAGATGTGTTTCACCAATAAGTCGAGAAGCATTATAACATAATGATATGCAGATTGATGATATAATGAGCAACCTGTATCGATTAAGGATCGACAGGTTAAGAAGCTCCAAAAGGATACATGTACCAAATATAAAGGTCACTTTGGGAGCTTGGAGAGACTCCTGATAGGCTATAGAAGATTAGTCCATTATGCGACAAAAAGAACTTCCAGCATTTTAGCAAATCTCGAGGTCGAGATTTCTTTTAAGGGGGTGAGGATGTAACACCTCATAAAATCACGTCCAATGATGTATTGACACGTGTAATAAACCCTAATAAAGTCAAACATTGAATTTAAGGGACTAATTTTTTGAAAAATCAAAAACTTTGATTATGAAAGGACTGGAAGTGTTAGCATACCTAAAATAAGTTCCTAAATAACCTCTCACGATAATTATATTCACAAATGAGCCACTTGCGGATCGAGTGTAGCCGTTTGCGTAATTAATTTAAAGTTTGCGCAATAAAGGGTTAAAAGAGTGAACATGTTAATTTTTACCTCTGAGTGACCTTTTAACAAACTGGGAGCTTCTTGATATTTGATTATACTCTCGGGAATGCTAATTATTGGCCAACTAAGGTTTTTATGCCTATAAGTAAAGTTACGCGCAACTTTGCAAGTTAGAGGGGCAAAAAGTGTCAATATGTTTAATTATACCTCTGAATGACCTTTTATCGAACCCAAAGCATCGTTATGTTTATTAATACTTTCAAGAATGCCTAATATGGATTAGATAAGGCTTCAATGCTATTAAATGATGAGATGCGCAAGTTTGCGCAATAGAGGGACCTAAAGCGTCAACCTTTGAATCTATGCCTTTCGGTGACCATCTAAGCGAATGAGAGAATAGTAACATTTAAGTATATGCTTGGGAATGATCAATATGGGCCATGGAAGGCTTGGATATCATTAAACGGCATTTCGCGCTACTTTGCGCAATTAAAGGACTATTTGCGTCAAGCTGCAAAAGTATGTCGATTCGTAGGGTATCGGACCTTCCGGAATATGATAGTAAGTTAAACATACCCTAAATATCCCTTACCTAGCTTAGATATAGGCTTGAAGGTATTTGATTGTAACACCTCGAAAAGTCACGTCCTATAATGTATTGACACGTGTCATGTGTTTAAACGTGTGAAAGAATATTATAGAAGGATTAAAGTTGACAAACATGGAAAGTATGTGAATATACGAATTCTAAATGTCAACAGTGAATAAATATATTGTACATTAACCCTACATGATGATTATAGCATCAAACGAATAAATCATGGATCATGCGAATCTAAAAGTGAGGAATTACAAACTACAGGGGCTAAATGTGTCAACATGTTTAAGTTATACCTCTGAGTGACATTTTGACAAACCCGAAGCTGTGTAACAGTTAATTATGCTCACTAGAATGCAGATATAAATTCCGTAAAGTTTCGTCATCGTATGAGAAAGTTATGATCAAATTCGTATGTGAAGGGTTAAAGCGTCAACGTTAAAAGTTAGGATTTTTCGGGTAACAATAAAGTTAACCGGGGACTTAACAAAGTGGGTATATGTTTTAAAGCCCTTATAAATCAATTTGGAGGGTTCAAGATGCAAGAAACAAATGTCTAAATGAAGTTTGAAGAGGCAAGGATCAAATCGCAAAAAATCTAAAATTCAGATTTGTGCAGGTGGTCCGTCACGCCACGCGAGGAGCCCTTGCGCCACGCGAGGGACTGCCAGTACCGAGAAACATGGGTTCTTGCCTGCCTTTTGCATTCTGCTCGACTTTAACCGATTTTCCACATTTCTCTTGACCCCTAAACAACCCCTAAACATCTAGGGACACTTGTGGATCAGTTGTGGTAAGTTATAGACCTATGTGTCAACATTTTATGGTGTTCTTGATCACTATATAAAGGCTTCATGTGCAACCATTGTGATCACACCTTCTCTTGCACTTCTGATCATTCTTGGAGCTCCAAAGCAGACTCAAGTGGTCATAATTCGTTCATAGGACTCTTGTAAGTTTGCTTGACCTTCTTTAATTGAGTTTAGCTTAGTTATTTAGCTAAAAGTCAAACCGTCGTAATTACGGTTTGACTTCGAGATTAATTAATAATGGCTCAGTCAAATCTCGAATTAAAAGTAGTTATAAGTTGGTAACTATGTGGGTAATAAACCCTCAAAAGGGTCCCCCCTGATTCCCACTCTAACGAGGTCAAATGTCGGGTCAAACTTGTTAAGAAAAAGTCAACAGGATCCTTAAATTCTAATTTATGCATAATTAGAAATGTAGAACATATACAACCTGTTTGATCATTAATATAACTTGGTAATTAGTGTAAGAACATGTCTAAACATGTTCAACCCGACAATTTCCTGTTTAGACCCGGTTCGGAACCGAAAGTCGCATAGTTTGACATATACTTTGACTTTCAGTTCTTACCCATTTTGGTATGTTTTAGAAATACCTTAGAGCTTCATTTGGACCAGGTTACATGCTAGTATAACCCTCTGTGATTATACACCATGGTTCATTAGTTAACCGATTAATACGCATGATTCCGTTAATTGCTCATATGTTGACCATTATGCCCTTATTACCTTAAAACGTGATTTTTGGAAATGTAAAAGAGTAGAAACATTATTTACTGATATATAAACTTGTATGCAAAGTTTGACATCAGTTTGAGGTGTAGATTAAGAGTTATGCTCGTTAGCGTAAAATGAAAGCCTTATGTTAATTAAACGGCGTAATTAGCGTATAGCCTAGTTAAGCCTACTTTTTGGTATCAAACTTATTACCCACTGATGTAATATATTATTTTGGGATTTTTGAAGATTTTTAATTAATTTTAGGCTGAGCATAACTCATAGTCGTAGGCTTAATCCGGTAATAGTCGGTTTTGCCCTTACGGGACATAAAATGAGTTTTACATATCTAAACGACTCCAAACCTTTTACTACTGATTCTAAATGATAAATAAATTATTTTAAACCTCCTGGAATAATAAAAATATTAGACTTCTATAAAGAACCCGGAAACGGCTTCCAATCGCCTAATTAAGCGTTTTTAAACGCCTAGTATGTATTAAAACTATTTTAAACATACTAAGGGTGATACCTACTGATATTTGAGGTAAATTATAATATTTTAACAGTTAGCAAAAGTTGTTAAACTCAGACTTCGGTTTTGAGCTTTTCGGCTTATGTAAAATTACCAAAATGCCCCTACGGTGCATAGTTTGGTTATAATTGATAAATTTCACATATATACTTTAACCTACTGATATAACTTAGAAAATTGGGTATATTTGCTGATTACATCAGGCCTGTAACTTAGGTTAACACTTAAACTCTTTTACAACCTTTAAAATGACCAAACTACCCCTACGGGGCATAGTTTGTGTTTAAATTCATTTCGGGCATAATAAATGATATCTTACTGATGTCACAACATATATGGAGCATATTAACTTAGGAAACCTGTAAATGGCTCTCATTATTACCCGTTACATTTATTACGCGTTCGGTTCAGTTTATGTAACAAGTTTACATAAATTAGCCGACACGGGTCAAACCTTATCGGTTTTTTCTCAAAATCCACAATGTATATGAAATACCCATATTAAACAAGTCTCTGAACTTGTCGGGTCTAAATCACATTCTATCCGGTCTTCGCTTAATCGTGCGTATGAACCGTGTCTTTGAAACTAACTGGTCTAAGCTTAAGCTTAACTAAAGACCCGTTAGGATTCTAATAGGTTATTATAAACCTTCGTTCCAGATTAGGAGAACCAGTAAAAGCTACTTGCAAATTTGCTTATTGTGATTTATACTTTGCTCAGGTAAATACTTTTAACTTATTTTCCCTATACGGGCTTGGGTTACGGTATATAGAATACCGCTTGATCGGGCATCAAATCTTCCATCGTTGGGTGGTTAATTGAATAATTTGATCGGCTCGTTTAAACAGTCTTGTTACTTAAAGCCTTTCGGGGGTTAATAACCATGTCCCGGATATCCTTGGCATCATTTTACGAAATGGCCACGACTTAAGCGCGGGGTGTAGGCGTACACCCGTCAGTGCACAAAAGAATATTGTGGTGTGTATATGATCTTTAACCCGGACAAGATCCGGGCTACTGAACGCACAAGGAACATGTAATTCGTTCACAAGATTATAATATTAAATAATTCTCCCAAGTTAAATAAAATGTTTATGCCACGTGCATCCAAATAAATTTTCAATCATTTTCCAAAATGAGTCAGTTGATTGTATTTACCAGTGTAAACTGACGTATTTTCCCAAAAAGATTAAATGCAGGTACTAAGCGTAATTGGCTGGGATTTCTCCTTAGCATCACTAGAAGTCTCGCAAGCTTAAGATGCCTAAAGTCTGTTGAACTATTGTTTCGATTTTGTTTCCGATCCGTCTGTGGATAAACTTCCGAATATTGTGACATTTGATATTACAATATTAAATTCGGTTGTATTATATCTTTTAAATTGCTTCCGTTGTGCATATTAAATATTGTGTCGTTTGACTATTATGTTGCCAACCACGTCACGATACTCCCCCACCGGGCCCACCGGTGACACATGGAAATCGGGGTGTGACAGGTTGGTATCAGAGCTAACACTAAGTGAATTAAACACTAACCTTTTGTGTTTAATCTCAGTTACACAATTGCACATATCTAAACTTTCGAGTCTAGACAAATAACATAGGACAAATTCTACCTTGTTTGGTTTTTGTTTTGTCCTTTAATTTATATATATTCTTGTCGTTATCTCATGTTGTATTAACAGGATTAACAAAATGCCGCCAAGATTCTTCAGGAGAAGAGGACGCGGAAAGGGGCCATTCACCGCCCCCAATGACAACGAGGCAGGACCTTCGAATGTGCGAGCTCCTTCGACCACTGAGAGTGACGATCCCCGGCAAAACCGGAGGAACCTCTTTGAACCGGCTAGACGGTCGGTCTCACACAGTTCAACACCTCCTGTCCATAACCCTTATGGGCCACAGCCGGAGTACAACCCTCCTACATACCGTTACAGCGATCTTTATCGCATAATTCTTTTGGTGACCCTACACCAGTTTTTAGGGGCCGGTTTAACCCGGCAAATTTTATACAAGAACCAGTGGGTTTTAACCCATTGGGGCCAGAGGATCATTTCTCTGGCGATCACGCGGACGATATGGACGAGGATACGGACCCCGTCGAACCTGCAAGTGGTACACCAAACCACTCGATAGAGATCTCTGACGGATCTTCTTTCCACGGATCACCCTATGTTGGTCCAGATAGCTTTCAAGCTATGTTTACCAGGCACGAATGGTACTATACACCTCCTCGCCATTCACCGCCTCAGCAGCAGCAGCAGCAGCAGGATCCCTCTGTGGATTCAAGATTTGTGGTAGTCACGCCACCGCCTCCACCGTCGCCAGTTCAACCGGCACCTCCACAACCGCCAAGGCGTAGGAGAACCGGAGCGCGTATGTCTTCGCGAGCAGGAGACTTTCATTTCAGCTCTCCTCGTCAGTCAAGTGGCAGCCACTATCCGCCACATCAGGAGGACCCACAAATGAGTGGAGCTTCTAACCCAGCTATACCACAGCCACCACCGATGGGTTTTGACAACCCGATTCCAGCATACACGGGTTTGATGGCGTACAACCCGTTTGAACCGCCGACTCACCACAACTATGGTTACGCTGAGGCCGGCCCCTACATGGTAGCGGCGAATTACAACACCCAAGGACCCTATGGAGACCCATGGGGAGTAGGGTACCCAACACATGGGTACCAAATACCTCCAAGACCTATTATCAGGCAACAATCGCAACCACCAAGGTTCTCCCCACCAGAGCGTGAAGAAATTCTGCAAAGGTTGGACCATGTAGAGCGAGAGTTTCATAGGGAACGAAGGGAGCGACAAACTTTCTTCCAAGGATTAACGAGCCTAATTAAAGGGAAGAGCAAGAAGGACCACTGAATCCTTCCATTTGTTGTTGAGCCCCTGCGTGGGCCAGTCTTGTTGTATAAACCCCTGCGTGGGTATGCTTGTTTGTTTTGACCCCTGCGTGGGTCTATCTTTCTATAAACCCCTACGAGGGTATGTTATTTGTGTAAGTCCCTGCGTGGACTATTATACTATTAAGCCCCTGCGTGGGTATGTGTGTTATTAAGCCCCTGTGTGGGTAAGTACTTGTTTAAACCCCTGCGTGGGTAAGTTGTTTGTTGAAAAGTCCCGTTTCGGGAAACATGTAATCTTTTGAAAATTAATGGAATGTTATGTTTATAAATTTCATGTTTGCCATTACGTGCATATATAAATTATATATGAAATAAATAAATTAAAAAAAAATCATTCCTTTTAATAAAAATCTGCCTAATAATTATTGAATAAGAATCTTAAGAGTGAAACCTAGCCTAAGTGTCATTATAAAGACCTGGCCATGATGGTAAGACCTGTTTAAAAGATTCAAATCCCAGTTAACATCTGAGAACATGTTAACACTCCTGGCAGATGTGATTCATTTAAAATCACACACGTTATTATTATATAAGGATATTTCCATAGATTCCAAACCCAACTAAATGATCTCCGAATCATGAGTTAAATCATCAATTAAGATGATCATATTTTGACCATACGTGGTAATATGGTGCCTACGAGCCCTGCTCATTTCCATATGAGCCAAAGGATAGTGGTAGCTATGACTCCCTGTCAGATAAAGATAATGAACTAGGTTCATACCTTCATGCTTTGATTCTCTGAAATCATAGCTTATAATTTTTAAATGTCCTTGTGACTAGGCCTATTGTGCCAGTATACCTTCATGTTTTGATTCTCTGAAATTATAGCTTATAAATTAAAATGTCCATGTGACTAGGCCTTTTGTGCCACAAATAAAACTCTTATTGTTTTATAATTAGGATAAATTATGATAGAAATCCTAAATAAATATGATTAGTAAATTAACCAAATATGGTCTCTGTTTACCATGGTTAATGAATTACCCTAAGGGGCAATTCCATAATAAACTCCCAAATAAACTATTGTCCTTGTTTTATGTAACAGTTCAATTAAAATGGCTAACTCAGACGAGATAAATAGTCATCCAGTGGAGAACATTGATAACGCCCGGATTAATTTAACGGGTGCGGAATTAAAAGTGTTGGTCGACGACGCAGTTACAAAGGCATTGGAACGGCAGTACGAAGAGTATAGTGGGACTGGTAGTAGGACCCTATCTACGCAGCCTTCAAAGCCACCGCCCAAGAAGGACGAACCGAAGAAAGATGATGATCGACACTCCTCGAACCACCACAGTGCTCCATCTCAACAGGTTGTACTAAACCAGGGACCCCGTGACAAGGGTTGCTCATATAAATATTTTGTTTCCTGCAAACCCCGGGATTTTACTGGGGAGAAAGGAGCCATCGACTGTATGACGTGGCTGGATGAGATGGACACAGTTGTGGATATCAGTGGATGCGCTGAGAAGGATATAGTCAAGTTTGTGTCGCAGTCTTTTAAGGGTGAAGCTTTAGCATGGTGGAGATCACTGATTCAAGCCACCGGGAAAATCCCATTGTACAACATGTCGTGGGATCAATTTGTTGCCCTTATCAGGTAAAATTACTGCCCTCAGCATGAGGTGGAGAAGATAGAATCTGATTTTCTATCATTGGTAATGACAAACCTTGACTGTCAAGCTTACCTAACGAGCTTCAACACAATGTCCCGGTTGGTTCCTTATCTGGTGACCCCGGAACCAAAAAGAATAGCTCGTTTTATCGGTGGTTTAGCCCCGGAAATCAAGGCAAGCATGAAGGCTTCTCGGCCAGCTACTTTTAGATCTGTAGCTGATATATCCTTGTCCCTCACTTTGGATGCGGTCAGGCAGAGATCGCTGAGGAATAAGGAGGCTGAGAAGAGGAAACGTGAAGATGATAGTTCACGGAGATCGAACAAGAAGCACCGTGGGAACGGTGACAACAAGAAAGGATCGTAGTCAAGGAAAGATGGGCATCATTCTGGTGAGAAGCCCAAATGCAAAATTTGCAAGAAACAGCACTATAGAAAGTGCAAACTCGAGTCGAACTCGCAGACTCAATCAAAAACCTTTGCATGTGGAATATGCAAGTCCACGGATCACAAAACCTTGGATTGCAAGAAGATGAAAGACGCAACGTGCTACTGTTGCAATGAAAAGGGGCACATTAAAACCAACTGCCCTAAATACACAAAGAAGCCTGAAGAGGCCAAGAAGACTAATGCTAGAGTCTTCAGAATGGACGCAAAGGAAGCGGTTCTAGACGACAATCTGATTACAGGTACTTTCCTTGTAAATGATGTCTATGCAAGAGTACTATTTGATTCAGGCGCTGATAAGTCATTTGTAGATCATAAGTTTTGCAAATTGCTGAATATACCTGTCAAAACCTTAAGTGTAAACTATGAGGTGGAGTTAGCAGATGGCACCATAGAAACCGTCTCAACTGTGTTAGAGGGATGTGTTATATCCATTAAGAACCACTCTTTTCCTCTATCCCTACTTCCTTTTAAATTGGCCGGTTTTGACATAGTATTGGGTATGGACTGGTTATCTCATAACCAGGCCCAGATCGTTTGCAACAGAAAGCATGTGGTGATAAAGACTCCGTCTGGTGAATCGCTTACCATTCGGGGAGATACCCAGTATGGACTGCCTGAGCAAGTGACTATGCTCAAAGCTTCAAAATGTTTAAAGAAGGGTTGTGTCATCTACATGGCACAAGTGATTATTGATGAGCCTAAACCAAAGATAGAAGACATCCCCGTCATTTCTGAATACCCAGAATTTTTTCTGGAAGAACTACCTAGTTTGCCACCAGATAGGCAAGTGGAATTCAGGATTGATATCATCCCTAGAGCAGCACCAGTTGCTAGAGCACCTTATAGGTTAGCACCCACAGAAATGAAGGAATTAAGGACACAACTGGATGAATTGTTGGCCAAAGGTTTCATCAAACCTAGTTCGTCTCCATGGGGAGCACCAATCTTGTTTGTCAAGAAGAAGGATGGATCGATGCGTCTGTGCATCGATTATCTTGAGCTTAATAAAGTCACGATAAAGAATAGGTATCCTCTGCCCAGAATCGACAATTTGTTCGATCAATTGCAAGGGGCAAGTTATTTCTCGAAGATTGACTTAAGGTCAGGCTACCATCAACTGAAGGTTAGAGATGAAGACGTGCACAAAACAGCATTTAGGACTCGTTATGGTCATTACGAGTTCCTAGTGATGCCTTTTGGGCTCACTAATGCACCGGCCGCGTTCATGGATCTCATGAATCGCGTTTGTAAGCCGTACTTAGATAAATTCGTCATCGTTTTCATCGACGACATTCTCATTTATTCTAAGAACCAAGCTGACCATGAGAAACACCTTCGCTGTATTCTCAAGCTTCTACATCATGAGAAACTTTATGCCAAATTATCTAAGTGTGAATTTTGGCTTCGAGAAGTCCAATTCCTTGGACACGTGGTTAGTGAGCGTGGTATCCAAGTGGATCCCGCTAAGGTTGAAGCAGTTATGAACTGGCAAGAACCAAAGACGCCTACAGAGATTCGTAGCTTCCTGGGATTGGCAGCATATTACAGGCGTTTCATTGAAAATTTTTCAAGGATTGCTGCACCCTTAACTTCCTTGACCAATAAGAAAGTAAAGTTCGTTTGGGGCCCTAAGCAGTAGGAGTCCTTTGATATTCTGAAGCAAAAGTTGAGCTACGCCCCAGTATTGACATTGCCAGATGGAATAGAAGAATTCGTGGTTTACTGCGATGCATCGCACACTGGCATGGGGTGTGTGCTTATGCAAAAAAGGCAAGGTTATTACCTATGCATCACGACAGTTAAAGGTGCACGAAAAGAATTACGCCACCCACGACTTGGAGTTGGGTGTCGTTGTATTCGCAATAAAACTGTGGAGGCATTATCTATATGGGATCAAGTGTGTGATCTATTCTGATCACAAGAGCCTTCAACATCTGTTTAATCAGAAGGAATTAAACATGAGGCAACGCCGTTGGATGGAAACTTTAAATGATTATGATTGTGAAATCAGATACCATCCCGGCAAGGCGAATGTAGTCGCCAATGCCTTGAGTCGAAAGGAGAGGGTGAAACCCATCCGAATCAATGCCAAGCGCATGGAGATAAAGAACAGTTTGACTGAAAGGTTGTTAGCTGCACAGAAGGAAGCTGTGTTGGAAGCTAACTATCCTAATGAAAAGCTAGGGGTAACTGAGGAGCAGTTAACTCTTGGCAAGGACGGAATTCTAAGATTAAATGGACGAATATGGGTTCCAATTTATGGAGGACTTCGTGATGTCATCCTCCAGGAAGCCCATAGTTCCAAATACTCCGTTCATCCTGGAGCTGATAAGATGTATCAGGATCTAAGGGCAAATTATTGGTGGATAGGCTTGAAAAAGTCTGTAGCTGCCTATGTAGCTAAATGCTTGACATGTGCGCAAGTCAAAGCCGAGCATCAGAAACCGTCAGGTTTGCTACAACAGCCTGAACTTCCTACGTGGAAGTGGGAAATGGTAACTATGGATTTTGTCACCAAGTTACCTAAGACAAGGAAAGGAAATGATACAATATGGGTTATAGTTGATAGACTGACTAAGTCAACACATTTCTTACCCATCAAGGAGACTTATAGCTCCGACATGTTAGCCCAGTTATACGTGGATAAGATTGTAGCCTTACATGGCATACCTGTGTCTATTATCTCTGACCGAGATACTAGACACACGTCACATTTTTGGAAGAGTTTCCAGCAATCTTTGCGCACACGTTAAAATTTCAGTACGGCTTACCACCCTCAGACTGACGGACAGAGTGAGCGTACTATTCAAACGTTGGAAGACATGCTACGTGCATGTGTGATCGATTTGGGTGGTAGTTGGGATAAGCACCTACCACTAATTGAGTTCTCCTACAACAATAGCTACCATACCAGCATTAAGGCTGCGCCTTTTGAGGCATTATACGGTAGAAAGTGTAGAACGCCAGTTTGTTGGGCGAAAGTTGGAGATGTCCAATTATCAGGACCAGAGATAGTGTTCGAAACGACGGACAAGGTTGTCCAGATTCGCGACCGTCTCAAAGCTGCCCGAGATAGGCAGAAGAGTTACGCAGATCCAAAGCGTAAAGCTTTTCACTTCGAAGTAGGTGACAAAGTGTTACTTAAAGTGTCACCCTAGAAGGGGGTGATGCGATTTGGTAAGAAAGGCAAGCTAAGCCCGAGATACATAGGACCTTTCAAGGTTATCGAACGTGTCGGGTCAGTTGCCTATAAGTTAAACTTACCAGAAGAGCTCAGTGGAATTCACAACGTGTTCCACTTCTGCAATCTGAAAAAGTGTTTCGCTGACGAATCACTGGTAATACCGCATACAGATGTGCACATAGATGAGAGCGTGAAATTTGTGGAAAAACCATTGTCGATTGAAGATCGACAGGTTAAGAAGCTTCGAAGGAAGCATGTGCCTATTGTAAAGGTCAAATGGGATGCCCGTAGAGGTCCCGAATTCACGTGGGAGGTTGAGTCCACGATGAAAGAAAAGTACCCTTATTTATTTCAGTAAATCTCGGGGTCGAGATTTCTTTTAAGGGGGTGAGGATGTAACACCTCGAAAATTCACGTCCTAAAATGTGTTGGCACGTGTCATGTGTTTAAACGTGTGAAAGAATATTATAGAAGGACTAAAGTTGACAAACATGGAAAGTATGTGAATATACGAATTCAAAATGTCAACAGTGAATAAATATATTGTACATTAACCCTACATGATGATTATAGCATCAAACGAATAAATCATGGATCATGCGAAGCTAAAAGTGAGGAATTACAAACTACAGGGGCTAAATGTGTCAACATGTTTAAGTTATACCTCTGAGTGACCTTTTGACAAACCCGAAGCTTTTTAACTGTTAATTATCCTCACTAGAATGCACGATATAAATTCCGTAAAGTTTTGTCATCGTATGAGAAAGTTACGATCAAATTCGTATGCGAAGGGTTAAAGTGTCAACGTTGAAAGTTAGGACTTTTCGGGTAACAATAAAGTTAACCGGGGACTTAACAAAGTGGGTATATGTTTTAAAGCCCTTATAAATCAATTTGGAGGGTTCAAGATGCAAGAAACAAATGTCTAAACGAAGTTTGAAGAGGCAAGGATCAAATTGCAAAAAATCTAATATTCAGATTTGTGCAGGTGGTCCGTCGCGCCACGCGAGGAGCCCTCGCGCCACGCGAGGGACTGCCAGTACCGAGAAACATGGGTTCTTGCCAGCCTTTTGCATTCTGCTCGACTTTAACCGATTTTCCACATTTCTCTTGACCCCTAAACAACCCCTAAACATCTAGGGACACTTGTGGATCAGTTGTGGTAAGTTATAGACCTATGTGTCAACATTTTATGGTGTTCTTGATCACTATATAAAGGCTTCATGTGCAACCATTGTGATCACACCTTCTCTTGCACTTCTGATCATTCTTGGAGCTCCAAAGCAGACTCAAGTGGTCATAATTCGTTCATAGGACTCTTGTAAGTTTGCTTAACCTTCTTTAATTGAGTTTAGCTTAGTTATTTAGCTAAAAGTCAAACCGTCGTAATTACGGTTTGACTTCGAGATTAATTAATAATGGCTCAGTCAAATCTCGAATTAAAAGTAGTTATAAGTTGGTAATTATGTGGGTAATAAACCCTCAAAAGGGTCCCCCCTGATTCCCACTCTAACGAGGTCAAATGTCGGGTCAAACTTGTTAAGAAAAAGTCAACAGGATACTTAAATTCTAATTTATGCATAATTAGCAATGTAGAACATATACAACCTGTTTGATCATTAATATAACTTGGTAATTAGTGTAAGAACATGTCTAAACATGTTCAACCTGACAATTTCCTGTTTAGACCCGGTTCGGAACCGAAAGTCGTATAGTTTGACTTATACTTTGACTTTCAGTTCTGACCCGTTTTGGTATGTTTTAGAAATACCTTAGAGCTTCATTTGGACCAGGTTGCATGCTAGTATAACCCTCTGTGATTATACACCATGGTTCATTAGTTAACCGATTAATACGCATGATTCCGTTAATTGCTCATATGTTGACCATTATGCCCTTATTACCTTAAAACGTGATTTTTGGAAATGTAAAAGAGTAGAAACTTTATTTACTGATATATAAACTTGTATGCAAAGTTTGACATCAGTTTGAGGTGTAGATTAAGAGTTATGCTCGTTAGCGTAAAATGAAAGACTTATGTTAATTAAACGGCGTAATTAGCGTATAGCCTAGTTACACCTACTTTTTGGTATCAAACTTATTACCCACTGATGTAATATATTATTTTGGGATTTTTTAAGATTTTTAATTAATTTTAGGTTGAGCATAACTCATAGTCATAGGCTTAATCCGGTAATTGTCGGTTTTGCCATTACGGGACATAAAATGAGTTTTACATATCTAAACGACTCCAAACCTTTTGCTACTTATTCTAAATGATAAATAAATTATTTTAAACCTCCTGGGATAATAAAAATATCAGACTTCAATATAGAACCCAGAAACGGCTTCCAATCGCCTAATTAAGCGTTTTTAAACGCCTAGTATGTACTAAAACTATTTTAAACATACTAAGGGTGATACCTACTGATATTTGAGATAAATTATAATATTTTAACAGTAAGCAAAAGTTGTTAAACTCAGACTTCGGTTTGATCTTTTCGGCTTATGTGAAATTACCAAAATGCCCCCACGGTGCATAGTTTGGTTATAATTGATAAATTTCACATATATACTTTAACCTACTGATATAACTTAGCAAATTGAGTATATTTGCTGATTACATCAGGCCTGTAACTCAGGTTAACACTTAAACTCTTTTACATCCTTTAAAATGACCAAACTACCCCTACGGGGCATAGTTTGTGTTTAAATTCATTTCGGGCATAATAAATGATATCTTACCGATGTCACAACATATATGGAGCATATTAACTTAGGAAACCTGTAAATGGCTCTCAATATTACCCGTTACGCTTATTACATGTTCGGTTCGGTTTATGTAACAAGTTTACATAAATTAGCCGACACGGGTCAAACCTTATCGGTTTTATCTCAAAATCCAGAATGTGTATGAAATACCCATATTAAACAAGTCTCTGAACTTGTCGGGTCTAAATCACATTCTATCCGGTCTTCGCTTAATCGTGCGTACGAACCGTGTCTTTGAAACTAACCGGTCTAAGCTTAAGCTTAACTAAAGACCCGTTAGGATTCTAATAGGTTATTATAAACCTTCGTTCCAGATTAGGAGAACCAGTAAAAGCTACTTGCAACTTTGCTTATTGTGATTTATACTTTGCTCAGGTAAATACTTTTAACTTATTTTCCCTATACGGGCTTGGGTTACGGTATATAGAATACCGCTTGATCGGGCATCAAATCTTCCATCGTTGGGTGGTTAATTGAATAATTTGATCGGCTCGTTTAAACAGTCTTGTTACTTAAAGCCTTTGGGGGGTTAATGACCATGTCCCGGATATCCTTGGCATCATTTTACGAAATGATCACGACTTAAGCGCGGGGTGTAGGCGTACACCCGTCAGTGCACAAAAGAATATTGTGGTGTGTATATTGATCTTTAACCCGGACAAGACCCAGGCTACTGAACGCACAAAGAACATGTAATTCGTTCACAAGATAATAATGTTAAATAATTCTCCCAAGTTAAACAAAATGTTTATGCCACGTGCATCCAAATAAATTTTCAATCATTTTCCAAAATGAGTCCGTTGATTGTATTTACCAGTGTAAACTGACGTATTTTCCCAAAAAGATTAAATGCAGGTACTAAGCGTAATTGGCTGGGATTTCTCCTTAGCATCACTAGAAGTCTCGCAAGCTTAAGATGCCTAAAGTCTGTTGAACTATTGTTTCCATTTTGTTTCCGATCCGTCTGTGGATAAACTTCCGAATATTGTGACATTTGATATTACAATATTAAATTCGGTTGTATTATATCTTTTAAATTGCTTCCGCTGTGCATATTAAATATTGTGTTGTTTGACTATTATGTTGCCAACCACGTCACGATACTCCCCCACCGGGCCCACCGGTGACACGTGGAAATCGGGGTGTGACATTGATGCGCAAAAATAAACTTTTAAGTCATGCAGGGACTAAAAGTGTCAAAAAGTGCACAAGTTTGCATTTTCGCGCATATCTCACATTCTGAAAATACCCGGGCACCCAAAAATTTATGTAAGCACTAAAATATTTTATTTTAGTGTATGGCTTGATAAAATTCCATTCGTCGCGTAGTTTGGATCATTTTTCACGTCCGTTCGTGTTTCGTCGTAATTAGACGAACAACGTGACCGTACGGCCAAACGAACCGACATCCGACATGTTTTCAAGCATGTTTCATGTTCCCTATGTTTAGACGTCATTGTAGAGCCTTGAGAATGGATTAACGGGCTTTAAACAGGTCAAATATGGGCTTAAACACATACAGGGACCAAAACGGCAACTTCTGAAAGTTGTTTGATCTGTGCAGGCCGTATGCTACGCCCCCTGCAGCGTAGCCTACGCCTAGGTCTGGGCAGATTCTTATTTTCAGCATTCTGGTCGTTTTTCAAGGGCTTTTGTGTAAAATCCTCAATACCACGAGCTGGTTTTCAACCCCCATTGTATTTAGAAACCATGGGCACACATGAAGGGCCAAGATTTAAGCACGGTTATCGAGGAACGATCCTAACGGTTCTCAAAAACCTATAAATACCCTTCCCCACTTTCATTTGCAATCCACACTTCCTTCAATCTGCTTGTTCTCTAAATTTTGAGAGGATCTTGAGCTTCTTGAGAACCTCCTTCAGTCCATTGGACCTTTGTAAGTGTCCTTTCGTGACTAGTTTGTTTTATTTAGCGTTTATAGCCGAAAAGTCAAGCGTTTTCGATAAACGCTTTGACTTTTAAATGGTTGAGCCATTGTTCGCAATGAACATGGCTACGTGACCGTAATTAGGTAGGTGTTAAACCCTCAAAAGGCCACCTCCTAATTACCACGTTTACTTAGTTAAATTGTCGGGTCAAAATAATTAAAATAAAAGTCAAACGGGTTAGTTTTAAATAAAGTTCATAACTATTAATATAGAAGCCATAAAATCAGTTTTCTCACTTTAATAACTTGGTAAATATTAGTTGAGCATGTCTAAGCATGTTCAACCCGACAATTCTGAGTTTAGGCTCGGTTCCGAACCGAAAGTCGCAAAAGTTGACTTTTGCTTCGACTTTCAGTTCTGCCCGAATTAGCTTAGTTCAGATATGCCTTAGGATTCCTTTAGGACCAGGTTATAGGTTAGTGTAACCCTCTGAGGTTATACAACTTGGTTCCTTAGTTATCCGATTCATATGCATGTTTCCGTTAAATGCCTAAACGTTGACTATTATGCCCTTTTAACCTTAAAACAAAATTTTTGAAAATATGAGAGGATTGAAACCTTCATTACTGATTTATAAACTTGTCCCTAAAATTTGACATCAGTTTGAGGTCTAGATTAGGAGTTATGCTCATTAGCGTAAATGAAAAGCTTCTTATTAATTAAACGGCATAATTAGCGTATATCCTATCAAAACCCAAATTTTTGATACCAAACTTTTTACATACTGATATAAAATAATATTTTGAGATTTTTGAAGATTTTTATTTATTTTTAGGCTGAGCATAACATAGGGTTCTAAGCTTAATTCGGTAGTTGTCGGTTTTGCCCTTTTGGCCTATAAAATGAGTTTTACAAATCATTTTTGTACCAAACCTTTTTCTACTGATCTTATATGATAAATAAAATATTTTGAGTCTTCTGGAATAATAAAATTATCAGCTTTCATTATTAAACCCGAAAATCGCTTAAAACCGACTTTTACGCGTTTTAAGCGCATAGTATGAGTTAAAACTATTTTTGGCATATGAAACTTAATACCTACTGATGTTCTAAGTAAATTTATATATTTTAACAGTAAAGAAAAGTTTTAAACTCAGATTCTCTAATTTTGACCTTTTAAGCTTATGTGAAATTACCAAAATGCCCCTACGGTGCATAGTTTGGTTATAAATAGTAAATTTCACACATATGCTATACCCTACTATTATAACTTATTAAATTAAGTATTCTTACTGATTATATCAGACCTGGAACTCAGATTAATATTTAACCTCTCTTATAACCTTTAAAATGACCAAAATACCCCTACGGGGCATAAATTGGTTTTAAATTCGTTTTGGGCATAATGGAAGGTATCCTACTGATATCACAACATATTAAAGGCATATTAACTTAGGAAACCTGTTCATGACTCTTTTGGTTACCCGTTACGCAATTTTCGCGTTCGTCTCGACGTTTGTAACTAGTTTGCATAAATTAGCCGAAACGGGTCAAACCTTATCATTTTTATCTCAAAATCCAGAATGTGTTTAGTTTACCCTTATTACACAAGTACACAAGCTTGTCGGGTCTAAACCACATTCTAATTCGGTTCTCGTTTAATCATGCGTTTTGAACCGTATCTTCTTTTAAAACTAACCGGTCTAAGTTTAGGCTTAATTAAGACCCGTTAGGAATCTAATAGGTTATTAAAAACCTTCGTTCCAGATTTAGGAGCCCAGTAAAAGCTATCTGTACTTGCTGATTTGATATACCGCTGGTATTGAATTTATATTTAGCTCAGGTAAATACTTTTAACTTATTTTCCCTTATACGGGCTTGGGGTACGGTTATAAAATACCGCTTGGTCGGGCATTGAATTTTTAATTGTATGAAGGTTAAATTATTGAAATGTCCCGTTTAAATTGTTTTGTTTGCTTAAAGCCTTTGGGGGGTTAATGACCATGTCTCGGATATCCTTGGCATCATTTTAAGAAATGACCACGACCTAAGCACGGGGTGTTGGCGTACACCCGACAGTGCATATATAAATAATGAGGTATAACCGCCGGTTACGGGAATAACCCACTGCGGGACTATATCATGTGGTGTGTCTATTAATCTTTAACCCGGCATCAATCCGGGCTTCTGAACGTATAACGAACGTGTAATTCTTTTAGAAGTTTAAACCTAAATAATTATCCCAAGTTATAAAAAGTTTTATGCCATGTGCATTCAAATCAATTTTCTTAAACGTTTTCAAAATGAGTCAGTTAAATTGTATTTACCAGTGTAAACTGACGTATTTTCCCAAAAAGGCTAAGTGCAGGTACTAATCGGAATAGGCTAGCCTCTCCTAGCATCAAATAAAAGTCTCGCAAGTTTAGATTCCTTAAAGTCTGTTGAACAAAGTTTCTTTTTATCTTTTGATCCGCCTGTGGATCTTTTGCAACCATATTTGTAATATTTGATATTACTCTTTATCGGATTGTAATATATTTATCTTTTGCTTCTGCTGTACATTTAAATTGTGTTGTTTGACTATGATGATATCAACTACGTCACGATACTCCCCACCGGGCGCACCGGTAATACGTGGAAATAACGGGGTGTGACAAGAAGCCTGGACACGGGGGCGTGTTGGGTGAACACGACCCGTGTCCAGTTTACCTGAACTGGGCATTTTCTGCAGACTGTGCAGCACGGGGCCATGTTGGGTGGGCACGACCCGTGCTGAACCTACTGTAATGAAGAAAATTTGTCGGATGGCCCTGTTTTCGTGCATGGGGTGCTGGTCCAAGTTTCCCTTGTTATCCTTCACCATCCCGATTGTGTTTTATTCATTACAACATCATCCAAACACCAAACTAGCTAAAACCATCATTCATTAAGTCATAGAAAAATAATTACATAATAATCCTAAAAAGTTAAAAACAAAGCAGAAAATAAAATTGAAGGGTCCTAAATTAGATAGGTCAAGTGATAAGTAAAATCATCCTATGGATTTCTATGAGAAAAGTCTGGAAATAGTTTTCCGGTATCTAAAAGCTTTGTAGAACCCCGAGCTGAGGGGCATTAAAGCCATTCTTCTATCTCTCTTGGGAGGAAGAAGGCGGCGTCATTCTCCTCAATATCTTGTGGAGGATGAGCGACACCAACCGGAACCCCTTGTAGTACGTCCCGAGGAGGCTCCGGATGCATGGCGTACCATTCGGCTGGTATGATGACTTCGGGAACCACATTCCATGCCCTTTGGGTAATGATTGTTACCAAAGGAGGAGAAGCGAGAATGTTCAACCTTTGGTGCAAAAGGTTGACCTCTCGAAGGCATCCCTCTAGTCCCACCGTCAAATGATTAATACGGTCGACCAATGCTTTTTCCACTCCTGTCATCTCATCAATGGCTTCTCTTAAGGCGTAAACGTAGTTTACAAGAGAATCTTCAACCGTTGACGATCTTCTGCCTTGTCGGTTGTTTCTGGAGTGTGATGAAGATGTTCCGCTAGTTCTGCTCGTCATTCTGAGAAAACATACCGAAAAGATTTCAATTTTATGGGATCAGTACTTCGGACACGGCCCCGTGTTCAATGAACACGGCCCGTGTCCAGATGTTTACAGATTTTTGGGACAAGGGATCATGGAGTTTTAATTTGTTTTTATGATGTTTAAAACGTTTTTAAGCAGAAACAACTTAAAACATTGTTGTAGAACTTACTTTTAACAAGATCCCATGAATAAAAATCTAACAAACATCTCAATGAAGCTTGAAATTATGGAGATTTCAAGTTTTAATGGAAGCATGAAGGAAAATTGAAGAAGATGAAAGTGGATAAAAGAGGAAAGGACAAGAAGGTAGTTGCGAAACTTCTTTTAGAAAATACCTAGGATGGTATGTGAGAATATTCACCAAATCTTTGTCCCTTGAATGGTTCAAATGTGCAGGATTTTTGGCTGCATTTATAGAAAACGACAGTACGCTGCACACGGCCCCGTGTCGGCTGGACACGGACCCATGTTCAGTGGAATCCTGACACATTTTGTCCGTATTCTGACATGAAATCAGACGGGAATCTTTGAGTGGACACGGGGGCGTGTTGACCTGGACACGGCCCTGTGTCTAGAGGCTGTCTTATGGAGTTTGTCTAATTTTAAGGAACTTTTCCGGATCGGGTGGTTCCTTACTGGATGGAACAACCCCAAACTGCCTAAGATACCTTAATTGCTCTAGATTAAGACGAGAACACAAGAGGTTGTCGGTGAGGGTGATTCCTATGCTATATGTAGGTGGACAAGTCCAACCCTTTCCCGGGCTCTCGTTAAAGAAGGTGTATGCCGAATCGCTCAGATCTATGTATGCATCGAACGAAGTCGATGGGGAGTCCTTCATGGCACAATCAACACAGGGACGACTATCACTCAAGTTCTCACTAGAGTTAGAGGTAACATTGGGAACAACGAAGTTGTTTTTATTTGAATGTGATCCCAACAATTCTTCTTGGTTATTGTCTTGAGATAAATTATTGAAATCTATCGTAAGTTCTTCTAACCTATTAAGAATTAGATCTTCTATTTGAAATAGTTCATCAAGAAGCATTTCTCCTAGAATATCCGGTTGAGAGCATTCGAGGGAGAGATAGGGATTATTTTTACTTTCGCCCCTCTTAAGGCTACTTGAAAACAATGGGTCTATATAGTGGGGCTTGTAATTTAGAAAATAGCATTCTAATTCTTTATGGGGACTACCACATATTTGACACCACGTACCATAAGAGTGCCGAAAGTAAAAAATATCAGTATCACTCATGTTTGTGTCAGAAATTACCAACTGTCGGGATCTTACGGTTCTGTTTTCAGTAACTGAATCTTGGGCACGGGGCGTGTTGAGTGGGCACGGCCCCGTGTTCAACTTACTGTCTGACTTAAAACAGGATTGCCAGTTCCAATGATTGGGCACGGGGCGTGTTCAGCGGGCACGGCCCGTGCTTTTTCATAATTTTCTTATGTTGGTTCTTTTTATCACGACACTATCGGTTGTAGATTTGTAAAAATATAACCTTTTTAGAACTTGAAATTCCCAAGTTAAACCTAGACAAGTAAAAAAATGAAAATTGTTGAAAAAATTTGGGGTGATTAGCGGTTCCAATAGAGTTTTGTGTAAGGCTTGTGATTAGGACTTGCAAGATTCAAGGTTTTAGCATCCCCCCCCCCCCACTTAAATTACAGATTTTCCTCAATGTGTCCCAAAAATAAGTTTTTAGGTTGATTGAATGTGTAAAAAGGTGTTAAAAAGCAAAATTTTATGTTACTGGGCGTCTGGACACGGCCCCGTGGTGTCCGGGCATGGCCCCGTGTTCAGGTGCCAGTAACAAAAAGTTGTAAAAAGAAACAGAAGCCTGGACATGGGGGCGTGTTGGGTGAACACGGCCCGTGTCCAGTTTACCTGAACTGGGCATTTTCTTCAGACTGTGCACCACGGGGCCGTGTTGGGTGGGCACGACCCGTGCTGAACCTGCTGTAATGAAGAAAATTTGTCGGATGGCCCTGTTTTCATACATGGGGTGCTGGTCCAAGTTTCCTGTATTATCCTTCACCATCCCGATTGTGTTTTATTCATTACAACATCATCCAAACAACAAATTAGCTAAAACCATCATTCATTAAGTCATAGAAAAAAAATTACATAATAATCCTAAAAAGTTAAAAACAAAGCAGAAAATAAAATTGAAGGGTCCTAAATTAGATAGGTCAAGTGATAAGTAAAATCATCCTATGGAGTTCTATGAGAAAAATCCGGAAATAGTTTTCCGGTATCTAAAAGCTTTGTAGAACTCCGAGCCGAGGGGCATTAAAGCCATTCTTCTATCTCTCTTGGGAGGAAGAAGGCGGCGTCATTCTCCTCAATATCTTGTGGAGGATGAGCGACACCAAGCGAAACCCCTTGTAGTACGTCACGAGGAGGCTCCGGATGCATGGCGTACCATTCGGCTGGTATGATGACTTCGGGAACCACATTCCATGCCTTTTGGGTAATGATTGGATCCAAAGGAGGAGAAGCTAGATTGTTCAACCTTTGGTGCATGAGGTTGACCTCTCGAAGACATCCCTCTAGTCCCACCATCAAACGATTAATACGGTCGACCAATGCTTCTTCCACTCCTGTCATCTCATCAATGGCTTCTCTTAAGGCGTAAACGTAGTTTACAAGAGAATATTCAACCGTTGACGATCTTCTCCCTTGTCGGTTGTTTCTGGAGTGTGATGAAGATGTTCCGCTAGTTCTGCTCGCCATTCTGAGAAAACATACCGAAAAGAGTTCAATTTTATGGGATCAGTACTTCGGACATGGCCCTGTGTTCAATGAACACGACCCGTGTCTAGATGTTTACAGATTTTTGGGACAAGGGATGATGGAGTTTTAATTTGTTTTTATGATGTTTAAAACGTTTTTAAGCAGAAACAACTTAAAACATTGTTGTAGAACTTACTTTTAACAAGATCCCATGAATAAAAATCTAACAAACATCTCAATAAAGCTTGAAATTATGGAGATTTCAAGTTTTAATGGAAGCATGAAGGAAAATTGAAGAAGATGAAAGTGGATAAAAGAGGAAAGGACAAGAAGGTAGTTGAGAAACTTCTTTTAGATATTACCTAGGATGGTATGTGAGAATATTCCCGAAATCTCTGTCCCTGGAATGGTTCAAATGTGCAGGATTCTTGGCCGCATTTATAGAAAACGACAGTACGCTGCACACGGCCCCGTGTCGGCTGGACACGGCCCTATGTTTAGTGGAATCCTGACACATTTTGTCCGTATTCTGACACGAAATCAGACGGGAAACTTTGAGTGGACACGGGGGCGTGTTGACCTGGACACGGCCCCGTGTCTAGAGGCTGTCTTATGGAGTTTGTCTACTTTTAAGGAACTTTTCCGGATCGGGTGGTTCCTTACTGGATGGAACAACCCCAAACTGCCTAAGATACCTTAATTGCTCTAGATTAAGACGAGAACACAAGAGGTTGTCGGTGAGGGTGATTCCTATGCTATACGTAGGTGGACAAGTCCAACCCTTTCCCGGGCTCTCGTTAAAGAAGGTGTATGCCGAATCGCTCAGATCTATGTATGCATCGAACGAAGTCGATGGGGAGTCCTTCACGGCACAATCGACACAGGGACGACTATCGCTCAAGTTCTCACTAGAGTTAGAGGTAACATTGGGAACAACGAAGTTGTTTTAATTTGAATGCGATCCCAACAATTCTTCTTGGTTATTGTCTTGAGATAAATTATTGAAATCTATCCTGAGTTCTTGTAACCAATTAAGAATTAGATCTTCTATTTGAAATAGTTCATCAAGAAGCATTTCTCCTAGAATATCTGGTTGAGAGCACTCGAGGGAGAGATAGGGATTATTTTTACTTTCGCCCCTCTTAAGGCTACATGAAAACAATGAGTCTATATAGTGGGGCTTGTAATTTAGAAAATAGCATTCTAATTCTTTATGGGGACCACCACATACCATAAGAGTGCCGAAAGTAAAAAATATCAGTATCACTCATGTTTGTGTCAGAAAGTATCAACCGTCGGGATCTTACAGTTCTGTTTTCAGTAACTGAATCTTGGGCACGGGGCGTGTTGAGTGGGCACGGCCCCGTGTTCAGCTTACTGTCTGACTTAAAACAGGATTGCCAGTTCCAATGATTGGGCACGGCCCGTGCTGAGTTCTGCAGAAGCTGAAAAATTACGAAAAATCTAAAAAACAGAAAAATTAGAAAAACGATTAGGCCGTTGATTCCTAACTTTCTTAAAATCCTTGTGTCCCCGACAACATCGCCAAAAACTTGATGCGTGTGTAGTGTGTATGGTTTTTAATGTATATTTTAAGCCCTTTTACACTTTTTAGCCAAGATTTAAATTTATAAAACACGATATTTACTAACACTAAACACACATATGGGCAACTGCACCCATCGTGAGCGTCTTATAGTGTTGGTAAGATACCGAGGTCGTCCAAGGACACAAGAGCTTTTAGTACCGGTTTATTCTTAACGTCTAATCAAATCAAAAGTTTAGAAAAAGGTTTTAAACTAAGAAAAATAAAAGCTAACTAAAATGCTGAAAAATAAAATAAAAATAAAAACAGATAGACAAGATGAATCACTTGGCTCCGACTCGTGTATAGTGTAACCTTTGATTATTTCCGCACTTTTGCACTATTTAAGAGATTATCTTAGTTATTGTAGTAGGCCCCTCTTTTGAAGGTGACGTTACCCTCAACCCAGTAGTTTGAGTCAGCAAGGATACAATCCTAAAGGGTCAGATTATTGAAAGATAATTAATTAAGTTATTAATGCGTATTATGGTAGGCGGCTCTTTTGAAGGTGACGTTACCCTCGGCTAAGTAGCCGGGTTAAAGTATTAATAGTAGCTTACATATGAGGGGATCAAAGAGTTTGGACCCCCGCCATCCAATACCGGTGGGTATTGAAGGAGGTCCTACTAAATTTGACCCAGGTCCTTGCAGGATCTATACACTGAACAAGGCAAGACTCTTATCAAACCGTTCCCTTAACCCCCGACCAGGTAACCAACATACCTCCATATAGACCGTGGAGATATGAATGGTGAAAATATTTTATTTTATATAGACATTAAAATAATGCCAAGACACCACAAACAAACGATAAGGAAGAATTACCTTCAACATAAGAAACTAGTTATTAAAGTCATTAATACTGATGTGTTAAAAATGCAACATATAAATTTCATCAAATGAGGCATAAAACTAACCCTTTTTTAGTATTAATGTTGGAAAAAGTATGCTTTTGTCTTCCTTTTGTATTTTCAGGATTAAAAGAGCTCAAATTAACAAAAGAAGCAAAAAGACATCAAAATCTAACATAAATATAAGAAAAGGAACAAGACGTGACATGCCCGACCCCACGACAGCATATTCCCAAGCAAAACAAGAGATCAGAAACCTGAACACGCCCCGTGCTCAGCCAGCACGAGGGAGTGCCCAAGTGTCAGCAGAAAAGACAAAGTGGTAGAAGCTTCTATTGCCCACCACGGGGCCGTGCTCAGCGGACATAGGGCTGTGGTCAACTATAAGATTCGCACAATCTAGCAAATCTGCATAGTACAAAGATTCTTCTGCACCACGGGGTCGTGCTCAGCGGACACGGGGGCGTGGTCAACTAAAAAGACAAAACTGCATTAAATGAAGAAAGAGAAGGATGTGGACACGGGGCCGTGCCCACTGGACACGGGGCCGTGCCCGAGCTTCTGTTCAGCCTATAAATAGAAGTGCTTGGCTCAAGCTCAAACCATCCCTTGGCACACCACCTCTCTCACACTTCACCCACCACCCACCACCACCATAACACCATCATCCACCACCATCATCCATTGTCCATCGTAGAGTGTGTGAGTCGTCTCGGGATCCAAGATTGATCGTAAGAGTTCTTGACAATCAAGGCCATGTTTGCCTAAGTCTCTTACATCACTTGGTGAAGACAAAATGTCTAGTTTAATACTTTTTATTTCTAATCTTTTGCACTTTTTACTTGGTTTTGTATTAATGACTTTAATAACTAGTTGCTTATGTTGAAGGTGAAGGTGATCTTTCCTTATCGTTTGTCCGTGGTGTCTTGGCATTATTTTACTGTCTTTATAAAATAAAAGATTTTCAGCATTCATATCTCCACGGTCTAAATGGAGGTATGTTGGCTACCTGGTCGGGGGTTAAGGGAACGGTTTGGTAAAGGTCTTGCCATTATTCAGCGTTTAGAGATCCTGCAATGGACCTGGGTCAAATTTAGTAGGACCTCCTTCAATACTTAACGGTATTGGATGGCGGGGGTCCAAACTCTTTGATCCCCTCATAAGTTAACTACTATTAATACTATAACCCAGCTATTTAGGACTGTATCCCTGCTGACTCAGACTACTTAGTCGTGGGTAACGTCACCTCCAAAAGAGGGGCCTACCATAATTTGCATTAATAACTTAATTAATTATCTTCCAATAATCCACCCTTTTAGGATTGTATCCTTGCTGACTCAAACTACTGGGGTGAGGGTAACGTCACCTTCAAAAGAGGGGCCTACTACAATAACTAAGATAATCTCTTAAATATGTGCAAAAGTGCGGAAATAATCAAAGGTTACACTAGATACGAGTCGGAACCAAGTGATTCATCTTGTCTATATGTTTCTCTTTTATTTTTATTTTTAGCATTTTAGTTAGTTTTTATTTTTCTTAGTTTAAAACATTTTTCTAACTTTTTATTTTTGATTAGACGTTGAGGATAAACCGGAACTAAAAGCTCTTGTGTCCTTGGACGACCTCGGTATCTTGCCAACACTATACTACGCTCACGATGGGTGCACTTGCCCATATGTGTGTTTAGTGTTAGTAAAATATCGTGTTTTATAAATTTAAAACTTGGCTAAAAATAAGTGTTAAAGGGGCTTAAAATACACACCTAATATATATAACACTTCACACGCATCAAATACATAACCAAGTAAAAAGTGCGAAAAGATTAAAAATAAAAAGTATTACACTAGACACTTGTCTTCACCAAGTGATGTAAGAGACTTAGGCAAACATGGCCTTTGGTGTGCCAAGGGATGGTTTGCAAATGAGCCAAGCACCCCTATTTATAGCCTGAATAGTGGCTCGGGCACGGCCCCGTGTCCAGTGGGCACGGCCCCGTGTCCATCCTCTTCTCTGTCTTCATTAATTTCAGTTTGTCTGCATTAGTTGACCACGCCCTCGTGTTCGCTGGGCACGCCCCCGTGTGCAGAAGCATATCTGCACTATCAAGATTTGCTTGGATTCTGCAAATCTTATAGTTGACCATGTCCCCGTGTCCGCTGAACACGGCCCCGTGGTGGGCGATAGAAGCTTCTATAGCTTTGTCTATTATGCTGGCACTTGGGCACGCCCCCGTGTTCACTGAGCACGGGGCGTGTTCAGCCTTCTGTTCTCTTGTTTTGCTTGGGAAGATGCTGTCGGGGAGGTCAGGCATGCCACGTTTGTTCCTTTTCTTGTATTTATGTTAGATTTAGCTGCCTTTTTGCTTCTTTTGTTAATTTGAGCTCATTTAATCCTGAAAATACAAAAGGAAGACAAAAGCACACTTTTTCCAACATTAGTACTAAAAAGGGTTAGTTTTATGCCACAATTGATGTAATTTATATGTTGCATTTTGCACACATCAGCACGTAATCACGTAGATTATTTCCTAACATAATGGTTAAAATTTTGGTGTCAGCAGAACACTTATGTGGCTGAAATCAGTGGTTGTAGCTCTGATACCAATCTTTGTCGCAACCCCCGGTCCCTATCCTTGGGAACGGGCGGCCGCGAACCAGTAACAGTAGTATCAGTGTTTATTAATTTGGCAGCGAAATTTACATCAGGACCGTAGTTAGGAAATATTTTATCAGAGTAAAACACCATATTTTTATAATAGTAAATGCATGGGAAATTCCCAAGTTTCTATTACAAACATGTTCATAGGGATAAACCCTAATTTATTGAATAAAAACATCTTCTTTATTTAGGTAACTTTTATAGCCACTTTTCCAAGCCTTCAGTGATGTCCAGCTGGCTTCTAATTGGCTTTCACATTTTGTTACCTGAAACGCGTTTATAAACATTTTATCAGCAAGAAATACTGGTGAGTGAATCCCAATTTAATCAAGAAAATTTTAATCCTTTTACAGTATTGAGGGCAATCCAGCAATTACATTTGTTTACATCTACTTAAATTACCACCCACGGTACTGTTAATCCTGACTGGTGGTAATGTTACTACTCACAGTGTAGTAACAATACAAAACCCCAACATACCGATGATAATTATAGAATTACAAATGCTCAATCACTATGAAATATAATTTAAACATTTGAGGTTTTGTAAAAACAGTTTACAAAAAGGTTTCACAAAAAGGAGATTACTCACATTGCTAATTTAGGTATTTCCCTTGTGACTTCCTGTTTATAATCTATTAATTAAACAATGCACACGTGTTAGTATAATAACCCAGTTTACATTAGTTATACCCTCCCCGAGACAGAACTCCAACGACTGAGTCAGGCAGAGCCTCGACAAGCGTTACGGAGCACTAGATCAATAGGGCAGCGTATCTAATACGTAACTGGGGGTTATGATACTTACATCGAGGCAGAGCTTCGCTATTTTAGTGGGTATAACACCCGATTATTATAATTGCTATTCAGAATTTAGAGAGAGAATAGTGTGATGAACGATTTGTGAACTGAGCCGATGATCCCTATTTATAGTGCCTGGCCATGGGTCTCTCACGCCCCGCGACGGAGACAAAGGAGGCCGTCGCGCCCCGCGAGCTAGGCTAGGGTAGGCCCTAGCTTGGCTGACTCGGCTACTAGGTTCGACACGCACTTAACACGTGGCAGCTCAGGAGGTGGCCTGGTGGCCAGGCGCTCGCGCCCCGCGACGGACTAAGGGTAGTCTGTCGCACCTCGCCAAAGACCCTTAAATTTTGTTTTATTTGGTTTTTTGTAAAAATTAAGGTATTTCAGGCCCACTTTACGTATACGGGGTATATTTTAGGACGTATGGGACATGTTTAAGGGTTTCGGGAGAGTTGTTATATCCCTAGCCGCAATTGTTAGAAGTAAGCATCTGAAATCCTTTTTTCATACTTATTTATGTATTTATTGTTTAACGAACATGTATTAAACTAAACAATCGTACAAAATAATATGAAAATACAAAGAAGCAAAATAAAAATCATGATATAAAAGTTTGTTTATGTTGTGATTTGAGGATTATAACTTGCATATTTGATCTAGTTTTGATGATTAGCATATGAATAACTTGTTAGATGATGTTTAAAAACATAATCTAACAAGTGTACATGAAAATGTTTAAGGGTTTTGTTAAACATAAATGTTTAGATGGATGATCATAATCTTTGGTTTTGTTAAAGTATATAAGGTTTTTCACTAAAAACAATACTTTTACAAAGTTATAAAAAGAAACATAAAAGATGAGTTTTTATAAAAAGTTTGATAAAACTAGAAGTAAAGCATGAATTTTGAACTAGTTGACATATGTTATGATCATGCCAAAACCATACATGTTATTGATTTCATCTTGTTAAGATTTTGATATAAATCTCATATGTTTTTATTAAAAATATTATGAGAAAATTGTTGGTGATTATTATAAGAAAAAGATATGTTTTATTAAACATGGCTAAGTATATATTTCAAAGGAAATATGGCCATTTTTCTTAAAAATCATGTGTTATAAAAACTATTATTTTTGACAAAATCTTTATTAGAATAAAAAGATTTTAAAGAGTAGTTTTATAAAAGCAAAATTTGATATAAATATATATTTTTGAGAAAATATATATTTAGTTATCTTAACAACTTATGTGCTATGTGTTATTTGTTTGTATTAGTTATATATATGATAACTAGGAAGTTGAATACAATGGTACAAATAAACACAAGACACATTTCAACTAAAGTCTTACAAGACTACACAAAAATACACCTTAAAAACAACTAACGGACGTTCCGAGCCTTCGGACACAACTTATGGACAAATCGGACTTACGGACAAATATACGGACTATATATGTAATACGGACTATAATACACCATTAATCCAGTTTGGACCTAGGTACAGAGGGTTAGATCTAATGGGTTTTGGCGAGCCCCACTCTTGGTCGTGGACCTATACAGAAGAGTGCGTTTGTGTACCAGTCGATAGTAGTCGATACGAAATCGTCTAGGTTTGGATTGCTTCCTATTTCGTCACACATATTAATGTCCTCGCGAAACATTAATGATCAACGATTTCATTAACGCTTTACATACTACATCTTTACATACTGCCTTTCATCTTATACAACTCACATTTTACAGATACATTTTATACAACTCACATTTTACACCATACATCTTATACAACTAAACTGCATGAACTCGCCAACTTTTGTTGATGTTTTCAACTTAACATGTATTTCAGGGAATTAGTAGACCATGCAGATATTTCAGTTCAAGAAAGCAAGTATAAAGACTCCATGCCAACTTTTGAAGGGTTTGCCCGTTATATACCGCCTCTTTACGGTGATATAGTGGTCAAAGCCTTGACATTTTAAGACATACGTTTTGATGTATGAAACAATGACAACTTATTTTCATTTGATGGTTTGAAACCAATACATTTAACTTATGTTGCGTTCTTTTGAAACGATTATGACAATGGCATTGGAGCTTGTTTTTATTCATTTAGTATGTTCACTTATATTGTTATGCAATGAGAACCGATCAGATCAGACCTCGCGCTTCCGCTACGAGCAGGTGTGACACATACTACATGTAAGTGCGGACCATGTATAATTACCTTTACTAAGTTCGGAGACTTTAATCATGTGCGCATTCATTAAAATATTTCACATGTCCGAACGTATCAATATATTTACATGTGCGGACCATTTCAAAACTATTCACAAGTGCGGACTAAAAAACAATACCACATGTGCAGGCATGAATATGTGTTACAAATGCGGACCGTTGAAGCTCAATTAAGTGTGGACTGGCTAATATCAACTTAAGTGCGGACTGTTTGGTACCAAATTAAGTGCGGGCATGATTTTCTTATATCTACGGACATCCTTATGAATTTACAAATACTGACATATAAGCAATCAAAATATACGGACAACTTTGTGACCCCACAAAGTCTGACAATCAGGGATTTCATTCTTCAAGGTTTCTACGAACAAAAACCCCCCAGATGCATAGAAATCAATAATGTCAGACATCAAATCAATCAATCTAACAGTGTTATCATACCACAAATATCAAACAATCATTGCACAATCATTCAGTCTAAGCAATTATGTATTCATTGGCATCATCAATCACACACAATCAACTGTTTTGATCATCTAGGGTTTCTATAAATCAAAAGAACAAGATTAACAACATATCATGTAATCATAAACACTTACCCCTGGTTAAATATAGATGGATTGAAGATCAAGGATTGATGTGTGTGAACTTGTGAAGCCAAGAATGATTGAAGAAGGATTAGAGATGATTAGAGAGTAATAGAAATGTCGTACAGAGAAGTTATGGGGAGTTTAGGGTTTTGAGTTGTTTATTAGAGTTTCACAAATACTCTAAACACCCCCTGATATTATAACTTTTACACAAGAACCACATAATACCATGTAATTTACAATTAAGGCATATAGTTCACGTATTTGTCATGCCGCACATAAGTTTCGTATAAACCATTCGTTTATAATTATTATTCGCGTTAGTTGCCAATGTTCGAGAGTTATCATGTATGTTCGAGAGTTGTCATGTATGTGTTCCGGTAATTTCCCGAATTACCAACCTAGACTCATTTAACCCTAGTTAAATGCAGTGCTATGAATGTATGATTTAGTTAACCGTGGTTAGGTTAAAGTAATAACCTGAAGTTGCGGGTTGTCTCACACGTAGTTCAGTTCGAACTATAGAAATGTGGCCAACAAATATGCAAATAGCAAATTACGCACAATCAGATCAAATTTAATCTTTACAATGATTCAAGGCCATTTATTATAAAAAATAAAATTAAAAATTAAAAAAAGTAAAAAGAAAATCATGTTTCCCCTCTAGGCAAATAGGGGAATTTTGGCGCTCTAATGTTGTTCACTCCTGCAAATTGATAAGCTTTCATATATGCATTTCATGTATAACATTCGATATAATCTTCTTTTAAAATGAAATATGAGTTATACATATTCACGTATCTATCTTATATTCATGTAATTAATTATTTATGTACTAGTATCAAACTATAAGAATACACAAAGAAATATAGATACAACAATGTGAAGTCCAACATTTCATAACTACATATAGGGTTGTAAACAAATTAAACGTTCAGCTAACAGTTTGTGAACCGTTTAGTGGAAAGTTCATTTATTTTCGTTCGATTAATAAATGAACAAAAACAAAGAAAAAAATTTCGTTCGTTTATGTTTGTGAACGTTTGGTAACACGTTCATTTATATTTGCTCGTTTATGTTTATTTGTGCTCGTCCATTTTAAGGTTTTATATGTTGCTTTTTTGGTTTTTTTTTGTTTTTAATTTTTAAAATTTTGAAACCCTGGTTATACTATATGCTTCCCCAAAAATCTCTCCGTTAACCATTTCAATTTTAGTTTGTGTTAATGTTTGAAAAAACTTCTTAATTTTGTGCAATCGTATATTTCTGATAATCATGTCAAATGCGTTCAGATAATTCTGTCAAGTGCTTATTTATTTTTAGTGGATTCTTCGTAATCTTTTTGATGAAAATGCATAATTTATTCTAGAATGCATAGTTTACTTTAAAGTGAATATACATTGGTGTATTCATTTGAGTTCATGAATGTTGTTTGTGTTTATATATGTGCATTAAAATTTGTGTAGAGTGCATTTGTGTTTGTTAAGTGTTCATAAACATGTCTATTTCCTTAATGAACGAACATGAACAAGAAATCTCATTCGGTAGTGTTCGTGAATAATTCTTAAACATACTTATTCCTTAACGAACGAACACTAACAAGGTTTTGTTTGTATTCGTTCAATTTATTTACAGCCCTAACCATATGTAGTTATTGGTTGTAAAACTAGTATAGCCACATGACACTTTTTAAATATCGTTTTTCGTTTTCTTTTCTAAACTTCTTCATTACAAAGAGCCAAATCCGTTTAAGATATTTGAAATTTCCACACAAAGTGTTGAAAACAATTTAAATACAATAATCATATTTTTTTAAGGACAAAAATTAACCCTTTACACCAATCATTTTAAATTATTCTTTTTTACTTTGGTTTGAATCAGAAACCTTCTTTTTAAAAGATATGTATTTCTATGAGCTTAGTTAATACCATAATCATTTTAAACCTTGATTGAGTTTTGAGATAAGTACTGGAATAAAAATAAAGGATAAATTACAACTTTTGTCCTTTATCTTTAGGGTACTTTACAGGCGGTGTCTTTTTTTTCAAATGTTGACAGGCGGTGTCCTTTATTAGGTATTTTGTTACAAGTTTTGTCCTTTCCACCCAACCTGGTTAAAAAACCATGTTAATTGTTGGGTGTAAAGGACTAAACTTGCAACAAAATACCTAGGTAAAGGACTAAAATTGCAACAAAATACCTAGTAAAGGACACCGTCTGTCAACAATTAACTGGGTTTTTTAACCAGGTTGGGTGGAAAGGACAAAACTTGTAACAAAATACCTAATAAAGGACACCGCCTATCAACATTTGAAAAAAAGGACACCGCCTGTAAAGTACCCTAAAGATAAAGGATAAAACTTGTAATTTATCCAAAAATAAATGAAAAGAAAAGGGTGGTGTACGGAGATGATGGATAGAGGGAAAAGGCACCATAGTTATGTAAAATGATGTGTCATGCATAAATAAATCCTAGACAAAGACTGCCACCCTGAAGAAGTTCCTTAAGAAGCTTCCCTTTCTTGGAAGACTAAATTAAAACTTAAAAATAAAATTAAAAAGTAAAAAACTGTTGAGTGTCAATATCAATGCCAAAAATCGGTTCTTACACCAGATGCTCCATCTGTCTTCTTATCTCAGTCTTTCTTCTCATGTAAATTATCTCTTCACTCTTCGTCCCATGCCTCAAAGTTCACAAGTTTTAACTTGACAACTTAAATAAATGAAAATGGTAATTGTCTAAAATAATTAAAAAAAAATATTCTCAAATGATCACTTTGAATTAATATGACAGAGCATCCACACTAGCGTCTTTATATTTATATTAACGATTGTTTATGTTGTAGAGAGCAGTGTTGAAACTTGAGATTTATGACCGGAGAGAGCGCGGGGGGGTTCGAAAACGTATATATCAAAAAATTTCTATAGAACCAGGGGGTCGAAAACGTATATACCCAAAAATTTCAATACGAAAGCTGAATACATAACACTACTGAGCGAAAAGTTCGGGGGGTCGGACGGCCCTCCCAGCCCCTTCTAACCTTCACTCCTGGTATAGAGTAACTGTAAATGTAGAAAAATGAAAATGTTAATGTTCATGAGTGAATTTGATAAGACCGTATTCACCTTATATAATTTTTTAATACTTTTTAAAAGTGGAAAAAAAGAGAAAAAAATATTTAATTCAAAATAATTTTTATAAAACCAGGGTCGAAAACGTATATATCAAAAAATTTCTATAGAACCAGGGGGTCGAAAACGTATATACCCAAAAATTTCTATACGAAAGCTGAATACATAACACTATTGAGCGAAAAGTTCGGGGGGGTCGGACGCCCCTCCCAACCCCTTCTAACCTTCACCCCTGGTATAGAGTAACTGTAAATGTAGAAAAATGAAAATGTTAATGTCATGAGTGAATTTGATAAGACCGTATTCACTTTTTATAATTTTTTAATACTTTTTAAAAGTGGAAAAAAGAGAAAAAAATATTTAATTCAAAATAAGAGATAAAAATTAGTAATTTTTAATTTAATTATAAAGATGGAAATGCCACTGTTACTGCTCTTAGGCTAATCCCATTAGTGACCATTTCATAGATTGAGTTGTGAAAAATAATTAAAATAAATAAAAAATATGGCTTTTTCTCTCAACCTCATCGTTGGAGCAACCCAAGATTGGAAAGGGTTGCTTATGTCATTTTGCCACTTGTCAAAACTAAATTGGTGCCATTTTTTAATTTTCCTTTTTTATTTTATTCGTTTCCCCCATTCATTTAACTAATCAAATAACTTGTAATACTTAAACTAAATAAAACAACTAAATACAGCGTATTTCTCAGAACAAATACGATATAAATTTTATTAAAAACAGAGTTCATTCAAAAATTTATATTTTTCTAGTATATTATATATATTGATGGTTTAACTTTTGATTTTTTATATTTAAAATAAAAAAAAGTTTTTTTATTTTGATATACAATAATTATTTTAAATATGATTATTTTTATACAATAAAAAATAACCATGTGTTACATTTATTTAATAAAAACTTAGATTGGGTTGGGTTGTGAATGTGTATCAAATATTGAGTTGGGTTGGGTTATGTAGGTTGGGTTGGGTTATGTAGATTGGGTTGGGTTGTGAATGTGTATCAAATACTAGTTGGGTTGGGTTATGTAGGTGGAAGAGAGAGAAATTAGTTTTATATTAAAGGTTTGGTTGAGTTAGGTTGTGAATGAGAATGGTCTAGGGTGTTAATGTTATTACACCCTCCCACTCTTTTTCTCTCTATGAGGCAATGGCATACCCAAGCGTTAAGAAACTTTTTTTTTTTGTTTAATGCATAAGTTACAACCCTAAAATTAGGGTAAATTAGTCTTTCATAAATTAAGTACACATTAATCCCCTTACCCATTTTAATTACTCTTTAATTCCCTAATATTTAACTGAATTATAAATAATTTGTTAGTAGTTATATTTTATACCCTTAAAAAAATTAACTACCCCGCGATTTTTAAACGGCCATAACTTTTTCGTACATTAGAATTTTCTTTGTAAATGACACCATAAGAACGAGCATTTTATTTTAGTTAATTTGAGTATAGTGTTACTATAGTTATTTTAATAGTTCTTTTTTGCTACGTTATGTAATTAACAGTGTCTAGGGTGAGTCATAACTGAATCGTTTACCAAAGCTGAAGCAAAACACAGACGAAATTGAACCGAAATCAACCAAAAATTGAAATAATAGAAATTCGATTAACCGAAAACCAAATTAACCAAAAATAGAAATAACTGAAAACCGATTAAAAGATAACCAAATTAACAAAAAACCGACTTTCGAATTTTTTGTACTCTCATTTAACCAAAATCAACCAAACCAACTGTCACACCCCAACCAATGGCACATCGGAGCGTGACACTGAGCGAAACAAATTGTCTAAGAGAATCCATAAAAACTATTAAGTGACAATATATTTAGCGTTCATGTCCCATACCATAAACATATAAAGCATAAACAGTTATTACAGACGTTGTTCTCAAAGACAAATAAACTTGTTCTGACAACTCAGATTTATTTAGTTTGTTTCTAGAACTCCTACTTCGATTCACCGAGCAAAGCATAGCATCCTAAATGTGACAACTGTGTTCTGTAATCGATGTACAATGTAAAACAATGTTGATTATTAATAAAACAATGTGTTTTGGTGTTATTATGTGTGTATTTGTGTTTGATGATTTTACAATTTGATTCGATTCCGATTTCAAGATTTAAATCGCTTTCTGGAAGGTTATACGCAAACTGGTGCGTAAACGCAGTCATTTTAACGCGACAAACACTCCGAAATAGTGACATACGCTTAACATACCTTGAATAACCTTTACATAACTTAGAAATAAGTTTTGAATGGTTTGGTGTGTTGAAAACAAGTCTATTCGATCGCAGGGACTATTTGTGTCAAACTGCGAAAGTATGTCAATTTGTTCAGTAACGAACATTCCGGAACTTGATCATAAGTTAAGCATGCCCTAAATATCCTTTACATAGCTTAGATATAGGCTTTGAGGTGTTTGATGCGCAAAAATAAACTTATTTGATCAAACAGGGACTAAAAGCATCAAAAAGTGCACAAGTTTGCATTTTCGCGCATATCTTACGTTCTGAATATATCCGGACATTCAAAAATTTATGTAATCATTAAAATAATTTATTTTAGTGATTGGCATGATAAAATTCCATTCGTCGCTTAATTTGGATCATTTTTTTGTCCGTTACGACTTCCGTCGTAATTACCCGAATAACGCAACCGTACGACCAAACGAGCTGACATCCGAGATATTTTTTAGCACATTTTAAGTTTCCTATACTTTAACTTCATTTTAGAGCTTTCAAATGAGGTTAACGGGACTTAAACGTGCCAAAACGCATCGAAAATCAAGGTCCACTTGCTCATTTCCTTGCACATTTGAATCAAAACCTGCTCTAAGTTGAAGTCTTGGCTTCATACCTGAGTATTTTGATTCAAATCTTCATTGCTTGGACCCTTTGTAAGTCTCCTTCATGCTTGTTCATGTATTTCAAGCATGAAAGTCAAGCAGTGTTTGACTTTCTGCTTTGACCAGTCAATGGTCAACACAAAGTTCGTTTGAACTTTGCAACGTGAGCGTAATCACGATGGTTATAGTCCCTTGTGACTATACCTGCCGATTACCACGTTAATTAGGTGTAGTGACGAGTCATAGTTTCGGTCAAAATACGTATTTATGCGTATTTTGTAACCAAACTATTCTTGGGTATCAAAACCGTTTGTTTTGATATCAAACTTGTTTTCTAACTTAGTTAAGCATGTTTTAACATGTTTAGCTCGTCACTTTTAGTTTAGTGCTTGTATAGAGTCGTAAGTCAAGCGGTCTAAACAACCGCTTAGACTTTCGAACTCGACCCGTTTGGTCGATCATTAGGATCCGACCAAACATGTTTAGTGACCATAGTTGCATAGGGAATAATCTTCCGAGGTTATACCTTATGGTCACTTAGGTTTAATTAGTTGTATGATAGGTAATTTATATGCCTTAGGTAAATGACCAAAATGCCCTTTTTATGCATAATTGGTAATTAAGCATATGTAACTTAAACTTTTGTCACGTAACTGATTATGCAACATATTTAAACATGTTAGGGCGTATAATACTTGTCATAGGACTAGTTAGACGTCTCGAACGCGTGTTTGCGCGAACGACGCGTTAAAGTAGCGTAAGCTACCTTAATGGGTCGTAACGGGTCGAAAGCACTTAGGATATGTTCCGACCTAGAATTTAGGCTTTGTTAAACCATATCACATGAGTTCCAATACTCATTTGGTTTACAAGACTTCATTCTATCCGATCTTCCGATTTAGGTGTCGATTACTTATCTAGTGATCCGATTTCTAGGTGCTGCTTGATTTCCTTGTTTGAGCTTTATTGAGTTCTTTTGATTGAGGATACTTTGCACTTCAATGTGATTACATAGTTCCCATATTTTACTGTTTTCAATTATTTTGGGGTGATTCATATGTGTTAAATGTTTTTCGAGGTTTTAACGATGGTTTCAAAAATGATTGATATGGTTTATATAAAACTAATAACGATTTCGATAATGTGAACAAACTTGTTGGAAGTATTTACATAACGAATGACATTCATTAACATTGATCAAGCCGACCAGTATTAGGTTATGGTACCATAGGATCTGACAAATCCCGTTATCAGACTGCACCCATGGTTATGTGTGGGGGTTATGTGGGTAACGACTGAATATGTGATTGTTAACTTACCCTTTGGTGGTTTGTTAATACGAGAAGCGAGATAGTCGAGTCACGAAGGTTTGGATGTTATTAGTGAGACGACCAAAAGTAGTTTCACAATTAAAACGAGGATGACTTAAACAAATTAAACGAGTTAAACGATTTGGAAATGATTTGAACAAGTTAAACGAGTTGGATAAACGATCGGTTTTTAGTTAGTGTTTAGATAACGGGACGGGTGTAATGTGATGAAAGCATGGTATATACGCCGCTGGTACTTCTTATATATAAGTGTTTTCATCATATTACATACCGTGGCGTTATTTAGTTCACTTGAGCAAACGATTTTAAAACGATGTCACATAACGATGATTTCGACAGGATATAAACCATACGAGTTTTATTAACGAGTTTTTACGAGATGTCTTACAATTTTGGTTTACTAAAACAATTTTTTTGGGGTTAAGAATCATGGCTACGAGATTTTACAAGTTATAACCAACTTGATTTGAGTTGGTTAATTATGTTGCAATATTATATACTTTCCAAAACAAGGTTTTTAATGAAGTATTGCAACATATAAACGATCCATGAATTCGACACTCTTATAAAACCTATGTGCTCGCCAGCATTTCTTTGCTGACTTTGTTTTTACATATGTTTCAGGTGGTGATTGAATGATGTTGAATGCTAGGATGCATGTTCACATAGGATTTGGACAAGGCCTTAGTGACATAATAACAATGATAGTCGATATGTAACTTGTTTGTTTAACTTTAAGACAATGTTAATGTTTAATATTATCAATAAAACGAAACTTTTGTATCCGTGGTTGTGAAACAATAATTCTGTTGCAACACTCCCCGACGTTTCGCCGCGGTTTCGTTGTTTTAACGCGGTCGGGGTATGACAGAAGAGTTGGTATCAGAGCCAATGGTTATAGGGAATTAGGTTATTAGTAATGCTTCGACCTAGACTATAACTTTCTAGGACCCTAACGCAAGAAATTGCGTTTAGATTTTAAAAACAATACCGTCACCTATCCTTAGGTGATAGCCACAACGAGAACCCAAATTTCGAATCCGCTTTGAAAATTAATTATTTGTTCTAGGATGATTGATTACTAGGTTTTGAACCCTCTAAGTTTTCAAAATCTCGTCTAAGTTTGGGTCTTATAGTGTGAACACGTGCAAACTGGCAGGGTGAATGCCTGTACCCTGAGTTTTCTGTCTAAGGCTAGAGTGTTCGTACAAATCCACATAGTCGGACCAGTCACTCTTACCTGGGAACTCTTGGGGTGAGTGTTCACTTATAGGCGAGCATGTCTTCGGCGATACATTATATTAACCCATTTACTTTGATTAGTCACTGCGTGTCGTTTGTTTGTTCGAGGTAACGAACGAATGATCGCCTCCCTTGTGTTTTGTCGATGTTTTTCAATGCCTCTTTTGTTTTTCCAATTGTCAACCTCACTCGTTTCTCATGATTCATTGTTCTTTTTTACAATGCCTCCTCGACGTGATGCACAACCTTTAAATAACGAAGAAGTCGCGGCCCTTGTCGCTCAACAAATGGCTGTTGTGCTCCCAGGCGTAGTGACCCAGATCCACCAATTATACAACAACAAAATAACAATAATGCTCAGTGTAATTTCAAGAATTTTAATTCTGCTAAACCGTTGATGTTTTCTGGGTCTCAAGGAGCAACCGCACTCCTGCAATGGTTCGAGAGTATCGAGAGCACATTCAGACATGTGCAGTGTCCGAATGAGCGTAAGGTTGAATTTGCATCAAGTGTGTTCGAGAAGCGCGCTCTTACATGGTAGAACGGAGTGATGCGTGATAGGGGTGCCGAGGTGGCATTGGCACAAACATGGGAAGAGCTTCGAGCTCTCATGATGAAAGAGTTATGTCCCCGTCACGAGATTCGAGCGTTGGAACGAGAGTTTGACGATCTAAAGCAAGATGGGGGAGAACACCGTGCGTATACGGATCGTTATGAGGAGCTCAGTCTTTTGTGTCCTACTATGGTTACCCCGCTGGAAAAGGCAATTGAGAGGTATATCGATGGTCTACCCGATTCTATGCAAGACATTGTGACTGGCAGTAATCACACTACTGTTCGTCAAGCGATCGAGTTGTCTGCTACCCTGACTGAGTCTCAAGTCAGGAAGGGTAAACTGCCGCAACCCCCGATCCCTAATCCCCGGAAACGGGCGGCCGCAAGCCAATTTCGGTGGTATCGCGTGTTTATCTAATTTGGGAGCGGAATTTTCATCAGGACCGTAGTTAGGAAATATTGGATCAGAGTAAAATACCACATTTTCATAATATTAAACACATGGGATAAAACCCAAGTTTTCATTACACACATTTTCATAGGAATACATCCTATTTTATTTAATAAAAACATCTATTTTAATTTAGGTAACTTTATTGCCACTTTTCCAAGCCTTTAGTGCTGTCCAGCTGGCTTCTATTTGGCTTTCACATTTTGTTACCTGAAACACGATTAAAACATTTTGTCAGTGGGAAATACTGGAGAGTGAATCCCAATTTAATCAAGTTTAAAAAAATCATTGTACAGTATTGAGGGTGATCTCGCAATTATATTTGTTTCCAAGTCATATCAATTATCACCCGTGGTACTGTCAGACCCGACTTGTGGAAATGTTACCCCTCCAGTAACAAATTTTGTATACAAAACCCCAACATACCCACGATAATTGTATCCTTACAAATACTCAATAACTGTTTAATATATAATTAATCGTATGAGTTTTTGTAAAAACAGTGAACAAAAAGTTTACAAAAAGCGGATCAACTCACATTGCTGTCTTAGATTATCCTTTAAGGTTTCCTGAGAATTATCTATAATTTACACAAAAGCACACGTGTTAGTATAATAACCCATTTTAACATTAGTAATACCCTCCCCGAGACGGCATTCCAACGACTACGTCGGGCAGAACCACGACAACCGTTACGGAACTCTAGATCAATCGGGTAGAGTATCTAATACGTATCCAGGGGTTATGATACTTATAACGGAGCAGAACTTCATTATTTAGGGGGTATAATACCCGTGTATAATGCACACTATGTGAAATTGAGAGAAAGAAAGAAATATTTGGACGAATTCGACTGAAGGCCGAGCAAATCAATTTATAAGGCTGAAACCCGACTTTCTCGCGGCATGCGTAAGGGTAGCCAAAGGGCTACGCGGCCCGCGTCAACTCTGGTCAACAGCGTAGCTGATCCGGGCCAGCTTATAGGTTCAACACGAGTAGGACACGTGTCATCACCAGGCTGCGCCACACTTTTGATCTCTAGCGGCCCACGTAAGGGTTAAGGGGTGCCTTACGCGGCCCGCCTAAAACCCAAAAACATTATTTTTAACTAAATTTTATAATATTTAAGGTATTCGGGGTCCGTTTTCGCGTATGGGGTGTATTTTTGGACATATTGGGATATATTAAAACATATTAGGGTGTCGGAAAATTTATAAGGGGGTCGGTTTAGAGTTGTTATATCCTCCCCACCTTGTTTTAGAGGTCGTCCTCGAGATCTACTGGAACAAGTGTGGATATTTCCTTTGCATTTCTGATTCAAGATCCCATGTGTACTTAGGTCCTCTTTTGGAGTCCCACTTTACTTTGACTAGAACTAATATCTTATGCTTGAGGTTCTTGACTTTTCTGTCTTCAATTTGTAGAGACCTTTCTACAAACTTGAGTTGTTTATTTACCTCTATATCCTTAAGAGGCACTACTAGTGATTCATCAGCTAAACACTTTTTGAGATTAGATACATGAAATACATCATGTATCCCTGCCATTTCCTCTGGCAGCTGTAACTGATAGGCTACAGGTCCTATTCTTCTAATGATCTCAAAAGGTCCAATATACCTAGGACTTAGCTTTCCTCGTTTGATGAATCTCCTTTCCAAGGAGAGACTTTCAACAATACTTTGTCTCCTACTTGAAATTCCAATGGTTTGCGTCGGTTATCAGCATAGCTCTTTTGTCGATCACGTGCTGCTTTCAGTCGTTCCTTGACTTGGATAATCTTGTCGGTTGTTTCTTGCAATATCTCAGGTCCAGATAGTTGCTTTTCCCCAATTTCTGCCCAACAGACTGGGGTTCGGCACTTCCGTCCATAAAGTGCTTCGAATGGTGCAGCGTTGATACTTGCGTGATAACTGTTATTATAAGAAAATTCTATTAAAGGTAAGTGATCGTCCCAATTACCTCCGAAATCGATTACACAAGCTTTAAGCATGTCTTCCATTGTCTGAATCGTTCTTTCACTTTGTCCGTCGGTTTGAGGATGATAAGCTGTGCTCAGATTTAACTTGGTTCCCATTGCTTTTTGGAAACTTGACAAAAAATGAGGTAAAACGACTATCTCTATCAGAAACAATTGATAAAGGAATTCCATGTAATGAAACTATTTCATTTACATATAATTTAGCTAGCTGTTCCATACTGAAAGTTTCCTTCATTGGTAGGAAATAGGGATGGGCTTTTTTTCCCAAATACCCGTACCCGTACCGTACCCGTACCCGTACCTGTACCCGTACCGATTTTAGGTATTTGGTACATGTATCGGTACCCAGTTTTATTGATTTTGGTATTCGGTACTTTCGGTATTGGTACGGGTACGGGTAAAAACGGGTACTGGTACCGAATTCTATGTATACCTTTAAAAGTTTTTTTTGTATTATGTTTTATTTCACATTATGGTATTTATAGTGTACTCGTATTGATTTTACCTATTGGTACCCGTATCGTATTGGTACTCGTACCAATTTTACCTATTTGGTACTCGTACTATATTGGTACTCATGTCAATTTTACCTATTTAGTACTCGTATAAGTGCTCAAAAAGTAAATAAAAACAAAATGGTACCAAGCGGGTACTTTACCGAAAACACCCGTACCAGTACCCGTACTCGTACCCGAACCGTACCTATATATTTGGTACGGTATTTGGTACCTAGTTTTGTTCAAATTCGGTACCGGTATTTTTGGTACTGGTACGGGTATAGGTACGGGTACTGTACCAATCCCATCCCTAGTAGGAAATGAGCTGACTTGGTTAGCCTATCTACAATTACCCAGATTGTATCATTACCTTTCCTTGTTTTGGGTAATTTGGTAACAAAATCCATTGTTATCAATTCCCATTTCCACACTGGCATTTCTAACTGTTGTAACAAACCTGAGGGTTTCTGCTGTTCAGCTTTAACTTGTGAACAAGTTAAATGTAGGATCGTTTGCACGACCAAAACGAGTCGTTCAGAAGAGTTCTATCCAATATGAGAGGCGGAATTCAATCGTATCGAAGTTGTTTCAGCTGATATACACAAGAATCACTTTAAACTGTCTCTTATATTGAAAACACAACGTTTTACAGGCTGGAGACACTTCGGCAGCACTTCGGCACCAGAATCAGATCAATTCAAATGAAATGACAAGACACATATTTATAGGCTACATCATTCCGCACGAAACAGTCATACGAAATCAGTTTCACACGAAATGATTATTTCGTGCGAAATAGACAGTTCATTTCGTACGAAATGGCTGTTTCCCATTTCGTGCGAAATGGCCCTAAACTACACATTTCTCATTTTCTCGTTCTACGTGCCCTGATCTATCCAATCTAATACAAGACTCGATACAAGATGAAGTCGACAAACATATGTACCAACAGACTCCCCCTTGGATGTCGACGAGTCTTCAGTACAAATCTTCAGAAAGTCGAGTCTTCAATCTTTATCAGTCTACGTGCTCTCTTCCAAAGTATTCTCCATTGTAAGCATCCTCAATATCTTTCTCTTCTCCTCTCTCTCTCTCTTCCAGAATCTCAATCTGACTCTATCTTCTCTCTAATTCTCTTGATCAGATCTCTAGATTCCTTAAGTTCTTCAAACTCCCACTTTCAATAAGATCGCAGTTTGTTTATCCGTTTGCAGAACATCCTCAGGTATCGAAACCTGGCTAACCTGCACATCCTCTATCTCAAAATAAATGTCACAAATTTAACAATTTGACAAATTTATATACCACTTGCAGAAAACGCTTAAAATGATTTAACATTTATAATTTCAAATGACCACTTAAAAACATAACTTTCAGATTTGACATTTTTATTTCGAAATCTTTTCCCATTTCAAATAAACTCCCAAACCTTGTTTATCATGTTTAGCACTTGGAATTTTGAAAATCAGCTCTTCAACATCAGTTGTCGAAAATCTTTTTGTATTTTTCAAAATTTATGCTAAAACATACTGAAAATCTTTTTGGATTTTTGTAAAATATGAAATGCAGTAAAGAAATATTTACAAACAATATTTTTGTGAGCTTGCGTAAGAGGATCATATCAGTTTTTGAGACACATCACTAACACCGTTAAGCTTTAAACATTTTAAGTTCTAAACGCTTCACTTAGATTGTCAGTATACTGATCCACTTAAATTTTCACACAAAGTTCAACTGTTTCGAGATATGAGTCTAATGTTTTAGAGACTTAAACTTATTCGCGTGTCCCACCTCAGAATATACTCCCGTATCCAGACTCCTATATTCAGTCTTACAGGTGAATGTACACTAGTGATATCTGTAAAGGGGTTAATTGCGAGACCATGAGAGCTCAGGCTATTGCTTCCGCAAAATCAGAGAGCTGATGGTTTTCTTTTCGGTGGGTTCCCTTTAGAGAATCTTTTTTACAATAGCACATGATTAGCATTTTTCAATGTTTCATCATTTTTTATGCTGAGGCCGGGCTTTAAGATTAAAGCAATGCAAAGTATTATACTAGGACTAGGCTATTGCTCCCGCAAAATCAGAAGTCCAGGTATAATACCCCAGATATCACCACGCACAAAGACCTAGTATGTCAGAAATAGAAAGCCTTTCAAACAAGATTTCAGGGGTTACCTATATATCCAAGAGATGTTCCCCACGAAATAAGCAAGTTTGATATTTAGGTTTATATCTCGACAACAATCTACTAAGCGTGTAAAAACCTACTGGCATATCATCAGTGAGACCGTTTATCACATTTTGACTTTCCAATTCTTTAGCATGCTGTGAATGTCCACTGATGTACTATCATTTCCTCTTTTTTACAACAAAACTCATTTTAAAATTTTATCATGTTTTTGGATTTTCAAAATACTTACTCCCCCTAAAATACAAAATCATTTAAAGGAAATTTGAAAACAAACTGTACAAATTAAGTGACAACTGATTCGAATTGCTTCAATTCGCCATCCACTTGGCATAAACAATCAGAACTCCCCCTGACAACAAACTATTTTCCCATTATGATTTCAAAACACTTAAGTTTGTTTTAATCAAATGGTTTTTCCGGAAAATAAGTTCTGTTGATATTTTCAAGCCACTTGTAGGTTAGGGGTTTCATCACATTGTTATCAAACACTTAAATGAAGGGTAAATCAAGTTCAACTTAATGACCTTGATTAACCACTTGTAGGTTTATCAAACAAACATTTTCAAGAATGATGCCGATTCATGCTCCACGATTACCAACTTGGGAGCTCCGGCAAGTCTAGAGTTTAATCATAATTGGGTACTATCCGAGTTACTAACCTGGGATAACCCATTTTTATCTGATTTCTTTATTTTCTTCTCTTAAAATTCCTTTACCCCTTTGACCTTCCCGTCAACCATTTTTCCAAAAATATTTTGAACTTTGGGGCTAAAGGATTTTTCAACATCAAATTCTTTCTTTTCAGAAAAAAATTGATTTGATATCTCAACTTTTCCAATTTTTGATTTTAAAATTTCAGCCCGCAATGGTGGAAAATTTGCATCATCAAATGGCGGCACTGATTTCTCTTCTTTTATCACAACTTGTGGCTCCTCTGACTTTGACGAATCAGATTCATTGCCAGAAAATAGCTCCTCTGATTTTGACAAATCAGAATCATTGCTAGAACTATCATCAGATTTCTTAACAATCCACTTTTGATTGTTAAGATTCACTCTTTTTCTGTAAAAACTTTTTGAACACTCACCAACCTCAAACTTTGAATTTTTGAAAATTTTAAATTGTTTGGTTGATGATTCATTTTCAACAATTTTTCCTTTCAATTTTTCAGAGACTTCCTGTTTTGTTTGTATTGCCTTTGGACAATTCTTGGCAATATGGCCAACTGTTTTGCATTGAAAACAGATTCTTGTTTCTTTCTTCTGTTGAGCAACATCTTTCTTCATTTCCTCTTGCTTCTTCGCAAGGAATTCTTTGTTTGTCTGTTTTCTGAACAAATGCTCTTTTTCTTCTTCTGATGATGTCCCTGAAACAAATACAGTTTTTGGTTTATAAGTTTTCTCATTTTTATGATTTTTCGGTGGAATAAATCCAAGACCTTTCCTTTTGAAATTACCGTTATGGTTTGGCTTCTTTTGAAAACCAGAACCAGAACTGTAACCCTTTTTCTTGTTTAACCTTTGTTTATCTCTTGAGGTGTACCTTTTAGTAAGATTTACATCTTTTATTTTAGAAATATTAATTTCTGTTAGTTTGAAAACCTTTTTGATCATTTCAGCTTTAACACCTCCTATTGGAAATTCTTCATCAGAATATAACTTGTCAGAATCATTCAAAGTATATGCTACTTTGAATGTTTCATCATTCAAATTAGATTTTGATAACAAAAACTCTTTATTGTAAACCCGTTTGCCCTTTTTGGCTGTTGGACTTGATGTTTCAAACTTTGACTCCGACTTTGACTCCGACTTTGACTCCTCGGTTTCATCTTTATCCAACACCTGATCGACCACTTTCTTTATTAACTCTGACTCATGATCAGTATCAGATGAAGTGAAAGTGACATCAATATTGTATGGCAAGTTATCTGAAGACTTAGATTCCCACAGTAAATTGGTTGCCGTTTTGACTCTCTCCAGATTAGGATTTCGTGGAGAATATCCATTTTTAAGCGGAGGCGGACACTTGGTATAACTGGCACTAGGTTTCTTACCAGAATGCTTTTTTCAGTATCCTCTTCTTCAAACACCTTCATGCCTTGAACGGTTGGATAAATCCTGTCAATAACATAAGAAGTACATGAATAATTTTTTAACAACCTATTTACTCTTTCTGTTTCAATCCTCTGGGTTTCCAGTTTCTGTTCCAGCACAGCCCACTTTTCAATGTAATTATTTACAATTTTCTGCTTTGTCATGAAAGCTCCTTGAAGTGTCTTCATAGTTGTTGCTTGTTCACTGCTTGATTGATTGTATTGATTCATGGCTTTGTTTAGAACATCATAGGATTCTTTCAATCTGTTCATGTTATGAATTAAAGTACTGTTTTGCTTCTTCACTGTCTCACAGGTTTCACATTTCACAGGAATCTTTTGTGCATCGGCTTCTGCTTCAACTGTGAAAGCTGGAATTTCTTTTACCTTTTTCTTTATCACACGAACTTCTTCATCATCACTGTTAACTTGTTTTTTAAATTTCTTCTTTTTCACTCGAACTTTTCTATCATCACTGTCATCACTCTCCTCTAACATTCTTAAGTGCTCTTTCATTCTGTTTGCATAATAATTATCATTATCACTATCTTCATCAACTTGAGCAACAAAAGCTTTATGATCTGAAGTTTTATTAGGATCATAGTCATCCCAACTAAAACATTTTAGAAGCTGTTCATCATCTTGATCTACCATTTTGTTCATTAAACATGCTTTACTTTCTGCTGAAATATATTTATCCCAACTGAATCTTTTGGAAAAACTTCCATCATCTTGATTCACCATACACGCTTTCTTTGATTCTTCAATTTCCTTCCTAGCATGAGCAGTTTGTGGTTGTTGAGCAACTTGATGATAAATCGCTTTTCGATAATAATCATTGTTGTTAAAAGGATTTTGAGCTCCGCTTGCTTCGCGGTTTGTGCATTCTCTCTTGAAATGTCCTTTTCCCTGCAATGAAAACAAGTAACTTTAGATTTATCAAAACCCAAAGTAGAAACATTTGCATCACGGAAGTCGTCTCTTCCTGTGATCTGCTTGAATTTCTCAGCTCTTCTCAACACACTCGCCAAACGCCACTTTATATCCATTAACTCCATCTCCTCAGCATCAATCTGATCGTAATCCTCTTTTGTCAACATTGGATTTCCAATCCTTCCTGCAACTAAACTCTCATATGACTCTAATACAGTCACCAACAAAGACATATGACCTTTTGTAACCTCTTCCGAGAAATTTTGACCATCTTCAAGATTTAATGCAATGTTGCATTGTAACATCTTTCCTTTCTTGGTTGCTGAGAAGTTTGGATCAAATGATGGATATGAAGAAAATCCCGTTTTGCTGTTTGATCCTTGAGATGACCCTCCAGAAGAACTTTTAGCGTTGAATGCAGTTTCGATCTTTGGTAACATGTTGGTCTTATCACTGATACCTCCTTTGTAATATTTTGATGATGAACTAGTGGTCATTTGTCAAGATAGTAGGTTACATCATCTAAAGACCATAATGCTTGTCTCGATTCTAATGGGCATTGTTCCATGAAAACATTTAAACTCTTTTGAGTTTCATAGTGTCAAGAACAAGTATTTTGTGATGGATGATTACTTTCTCATATGTCTATTTTTATACATTTTAAAACTCCGAATCTTTACTCTTTCGTTATCCATCCAATACTCACACACCTACGTTTCTTCGTGTAGAAGGACACGGTGTTCCATTCTAATCAACCAAACACTCACGGAATATCAAGTAGGAAGCTTGTAAAACCGTGAGTATACTCAATCCCGTTTTACTTTTAATCACTTTTAGGTGCAACATGTGTGTTATACAAAACACACTTCACATGAAACTATTTTAATCACACTCTATCCATTCGTTAACATGAAACTATATGATGCTTGTTAGACTTGTATGCTATGTAAACTTTTGTGTCGATATATGCTCATTAACTTTGCTAGCCTACCTTAACAATTATAGCGCTATAGGGTTAACGCACCATCCACGAAACTTGGGGTATTGTTAAGTTAAACATGTTAACGTCCCGTTATTCTTTGGGATAGGCAAAATTAACGCGTTGCATTCTTGGGTTTGAACATATAGTACATCGTTTCAGCATATTAATAAACTTGCGTATTATGATTTATGTTGGATATGAGACTTTAAACAATTTTAATCTATTTTATGCTATGTAAGAAAACTTGTATACTAACCAACTTTTGTTGATATATTTTAATACATGTTGCAGGTTGAGACGAGATGATGCTAAGTCAAGAAACGAGAATTAGGTGGACTTAGATACACACCTAGATTAAACTTTTATTTTGATGTTAAGTTATGAAACAATGTTGTTCTTTATTTGGATTTTGTATGACAATTCTAGTTTTGCAGTGAAATTTAATCTTTATTATATTGTCTCATAGTGTTATGATGTTTTGAGCAATTTGTTCGTCTAATCCCGATGTTTCCGCCATCGGTTGGGGTGTGAGAGATCTCCCGCTCTGATACCACTTGTAGGTTCGTTTCTGGTTTGATTCTGTAACTCCGATGATTGTGAAAATCACGTATCACGTGCGGAATCCGTATACGTGAGTGGAAAAGACACAAGAACGTAATTATAATATGATTCTACTGATTATGTAACAGTTACAAACACCTTGAATCAAATCTCCACAAGTTCTATCTCAAGTGGACAAAAGTTCTCAAATGTCAAGACTACACTCCTATTTATAGTGCAAGTCCATCCATTCTAACTTGCAAACCCATAGCATGGATGGACCTTAACAAGGATGGACATGTTAGCACATATGGACTCCTTAGCACAAATGGACATTTATCTAAGGATCGACACCGAATCAATCTGCGACTCCTTCACGAAGTTTGTTCCTTGTCTAAATATCTACGCGTCTGAACCTTATCTTGACCATTTCTAAGCTACGATACGTGATTAAAGGAAGCGATAGACATATGCATTCACACACATTAGAGGCAATGAGTGAATTAAGATTTTGATAGGAATGCATGAATTAATTTTCATAGATAAGACAAAACTCTTGAGAATGCTGGTCGCACACTAATCCGAAATATACTCCTGAATCCCAGTCGCACACTCATGCTTTGGGTTGTGTGTTCATTAAGCCGCACACTCACCCAACTGTTTACTCTATTTGTGCAAACTGTTACGACTATAATATACGATACTTGTGTTATACATGATGGTACAAAATACATGATAGGTATTCCTTGTACACTACTTGTAAAATACGTGAAAAATGTGAAATACGTGATTACTTGATACATGTATGAAATACGTGATTTATTCATATACAATCCTAATAAATGGTAACCTTCATAGGGCAAGGTTAACCGTTACTCTATCTAACCAAGCAACCTAAGGTGAGTTCACACTACAACTAAAAGCATGCATTCCCGGTGGGTTGGGAACATCATATATTCCCGGTGGCTGGGAACTTCATACACTAAATGAAAATCTACCATGAAAGTCCTTTATTCATTTATACCGATTAATCTTCGTTCGAGACGAACAGGATATTAGTTGATAGCGCAATTAGGTTTGACAACCTCGCACTGTGCCTTTGGAGGAGGACGGGAACGAACTATTATCTAGGGATTCTGGTCAATGATGGTAGACATTGGTCAAAGGGAGAAATAACAATTACGTCAAAGTTTTGGTACTTCGCAGTTTAGTGGTTGGTTCATTCATACAAACAAATGGGGTAGCTGCCCATGGCTTGTTAATAACATGGTAACTTCATAAAACGATATTTTTGGATAAAACGAGAAAACCTTTTTCAAAAACTGTGAACTTGCCAACTTTATGTTGACACACTACTGCATGCTTGCCGGTCCATAGATGCTGCGCTGGAGTTTTCCTGGAGCGTTGTGGTGGTCGTCTAGAATCCGTTATCGGATTCCTACATTTGAACTTATGTTTTAAGCTACTTATGAACTTAATGCTTCCGCTAAACATTCGAACTTTATTTTGTTAAACTTTCTATGTTTGGAACTTTATTTCAACCTAATATGTTTTAGATTTAAATGTTTTGTCACTAATCATATTGAAGATGGTTTTATTTTACTTATGATAAATGTTCAATGTGATTGATGGCTTGATCCTGGCAGTCATATGGCTCGCGGTGATACTCCGCATGTAGAATTTGAGGGTGTGACGAAACCTACATGTACATATGTGTGTGTGTGTGTATATATATATATATATATACATATACACGACACACATATACACACACACAAATTTCCAAGATTTCACTTTTCATATATTCACTTCAAATCACAAGACTTTTATATGACACCTTTTTATAAAAACCTTTTGATCATTCATGCAACCACTTTCGATGAATCACATCATAAGAGAATCATCATTTTAACATAAATCAAAACACAACTCTAACTCATACATACACACACTCACGACCATATGTTTATACATACATGCTTCCATTTTTATTTTGATTAAAAACCCATTTATTTATTAGTTTTCAAGTTTGTGAATAATTCTTAGATTAAGAGAAATCTTTCCTCATCTTCATCATCACCAAGGATCAAGAACATGGTTTTAAAAATAGAGTTATACCTTTAATATTTTTGGTGGGTTTTGGTAAAATTTTGAAGATATGAAGCTTGCACCTCTTTAGAATCACCTTAAAAGCTTCGTTGGATCATCAAATGGACTTGGAAATACCTTGAAATGGACTTAAACTTCAAGGAAATGGTTTAAATTTGAAAAATGGAAGATGAAGGTGGTGGTGTATGGTTTTGATGAGAGAGAGAGTGGAAGTGTTTTGATTTTTGGTGTTGGAAAATGCAAGTTACACTCATCCCTAAGTTCAACAAATGTTAAATAGGGAAGGAAAAGAAAAGAGGTGGGCACCCATATGGGCCGCCATCTTTCATCTCACACACATACATACATACACTTAATATATATATATATATATATATATAAGACAAAAAACAAGTATTTAACTGGCTACCGGGTATTTTATCTCGCGTTTTAATTTTGTTTTAAGGCGTTTAAATTTATTTTTATTATTCTATAAGTTTTAACTCACCATAATATTACTGAATAATATTTTATTTATCTCGATTGGTTGCGTCGTTTATATTTTGCATGTAACAACCCGCACATTCGTGCGTTGTTACTACTCGCTACACTCGTTACGCCTAGCACCAGAGATTCGGATCATAATGTAACTATATCGCATACATCGCTATTTCGTAGTATATTCGCATATTTCGCATATTTTACCGCTGAAACACATCACATCGCACATACTAACACTCACGATGTCATTAAGTGAGAACCTATTCTACCCTCCTCGATAGTCGTGATGTGTCACAACGCAAACATTAATGCTAACGATGACTTTTTGCGTGAGTACTACCCCATCGATCATCGCGACGATGATGACAATACGGGCGAGTGGTACCCCGTCAGTCATTGTGGCACAACGCATCGCAAACTCAAAAGCAAACCCGCAATCACGCGCAACTCGATTATCGCACCGTACATTTGAAAGTGTGGATACGTATATATGACCTTCTGTGATTAATTATAATAAATATATATATGAAAATGTGTAACCAAACTATCGCAATGCTTAACGATCGAAACGAAACGCCGAAACGTTGACCATCGGAACCACTCGACCGAGTGACAGCTCGATCGGACGGTCACCCGATCGTGTTGCCACCCGATCGGATTGCCACCCGATCGGACTGTCACCCGATCGGTGACCCACCCGATCCGTCACACTCTATCGCTTCCTCTCCTCTTCACCTATAAATAGCCCTTGTCACATCACTTGAACAGTGATGTGACAGCTCCCACTCGACCTGCACACTTTGGGGCTCTTCTCTCTTGATTTCTCGCGATTCTTGTAAGTTTTCAACCTAAATCTTGTACTTCTATGATCTACACGCACTCCTCCACCTTTCTCTCTTTTGAATCTCAACTTTTAACTGTGAAATCAACAGATTTGTGGTGTTCTAGGGTGATGTTATCATGAAGTTCATATGAACTTCAAGTTTTGGCATCATTCCACCATGAATAACTCAGATCTAAAGGATTTCCATAAGATTAAACAAAGTTTTCGCACAAATCTAAACATTTTCATGGTTAAAAGGATTGAAAGATGGCTTTCCAACCTTCTTTCAACTCTTTTACACTCAATGTACTCGAAACCGATAGAATCGGAGCTCGTTCTGACCTTCTACTCCTTCTAGTGACATGTCGGTTCAAGATCTGGTTTCTATTAGAGAGACTACCGATTTCGGGTTAAACATGGACAACCGTCTCGAACAGGTTAACTGGTCGGGCCTGGGTGATTCCTGTCCGAACGGGTCACTTGGGTCAAGATGGGGTCTCTGTTGGTTAGCACGTTATCACCCCGTCTCAATCAACACCACAAACCTATCAAAACTACCAAGTATCAAGACGATCAGGCCATCGGAACGGACTGTCGTCCGATTGGGCTACCACCCGATCGGATTGCCGCTCGATCGGACAGCCGCCCGATCGGCTTGCACTTGGACCCACACTTAAATTTTATTTCAAACTTTCAAGAGTTTGAACATCGAACGGATTGCCGCCCGATCGGATTGTCATCCGATCGAGCGACCACCCGACCATGTGATGTTTGGAACTTCAACACTTAAACAATTTTCAACATGTTCAATTTCTAACGGATTACCACCCAATCGGATTGCCACCCGATCGAGTGACAATCCTACTTGTCCCCCACTTGATGTCCTACTGATCGGATCGCCGCCTGATCGATCCGCCGTTCGATCGAACGACCTGAAGGGTAGAGATACCTCCCTGTTTTCAAAATGCTACAACGAAAACTTCAAAGGGTAAGCCATCATACACAAACACATCATTCTCAACGAGGGTTAATCCGACCGAGTGGCCATCCGACCAGATTGCCAACCGAACGGATTGACATCTGTTGGTGCATACGTCTGTCGACTTCGTCTTCGTTCGAGTCTTGTACTAGAAATGATAGATTAGGACACGTTGTACGAGAAAATAGGATATTTAGGTAAATCTAGTCATTTCGCACGAAATGGATTAGGCTATTTCGTACGAAATGAACAATGATCATTTCGCACGAAATAGCATGTGTCTATTTCGTACGAAATCAAGTGCCTATAAATACCTGTGATGTGATTTCGTTTGTATGCTTTTTTTTCCGACGCCGAAGTGCTGTCGAAGTGTCTCTAGCCTGTAAACTGTTAATAGATCAATAAACAAGACAGATTAATGATATTCAAGTGCAATACAGGCTGAAAGAAGACTGAATCAATGAATTCCGCCTCTGATTCTGTCTAAGAACTCTTCTGATAGACTCGTTTCGGTCGTGTAAACGATCCTACAAGTGGTATCAAAGCTTAGGATGAAGAGTTCTTACCATTTAGCTTGTTTTCGATGGAAAATTCTGATTTCTACACCTTCTTTTCAAAATTAATTGAGTTTTTACGGTTAAAATGGACTGATTTTTACACATAACTAGCGAAATAGTGTTTTAATCAATCCTTGAGAAAATCAGACCTAAAATCGACCTAGAACTTGATCAATTTTATAAAAAAAAACTGATTGAAAAGATGACATCAGCAGCATTTTGTGCGAAATAGTCTATTTCGTTTGAATCAGGTCTTTCATTTCGCACGAAATACACCTTGAAACCTTCATTTCGCACGAAATAGTCTCAGTTCTTGTTATTTCGCACGAAATCATTCTGTTTAGGTTCATTTCACACGAAATAGCTTTGATTTGATTTCATTTCGCACGAAATCAGATCATTTCGCACCAAATTGTCATTTCGCGTGACTATTTCGTACGAAATCACCATTCTGTTTGAAAGTAGTTATTTCGTTTGAAATTGTCTATTTCTCATCAAAGGGTATTTCGTGTGAAGTTGTCATTCCGTACAAAGAGTTCATTTTGTTTGAACTTTCATTTCGTTTGAAAGCTGAGTTTGTGAAAGTGTAAACCAAAACATGGATACTGAAGAAGATATAGTGTATTATTACTATGAATCTCAACAAGAGTATCCTATAAAGATCAAAGAAGAACCAGTTTCAATCAAAAAGGTTTCAGAAGTTGTTTCAGAAAAGGTTGTAAAGGTTTCAGAAGTTGGTTCAGAGAAAGCTGAAAAGGTTTCAGAAGCTGTTGCAGAAAAAGCTCCAGTTTTTTATTACTCATCTGATGAAGAGAATGATGATGATAATGAAGAAATTCAAAAACTTGAAAATTGTAAAATAGAATTTTCAGCTGATTTGTTTAATTTTTTTTTGCAGATAGAATGGAAAAGCTAAAAAAGGAACAAGCTGCGAAAAAGAAGAATCATAAAGAAGAAATTGTTGAAGAAAAAGTTCAGGTGGTAAAGGAACAGGCTAAAGAAATTCCAACTTTCAAGATTAAGAAAGAAGCTGATGATGAAAAGAAGTCTGAGAAATGCTCAAATTGTGAAAAATTAACATCTGAAAATATCAAACTGTTGATAGATGTGGACAGTTTGACATTAGAAAACAAAAAATTTTAAAAAAATCAGAAAATGATTTGAAAAATCAAATAAAAACTCTAGAAAATGAAAAATCTGTTTTCAATAAAAATAATATTGAAAAACAAATTGCAATAAACTCTCATCTTCAGAAAATCATTCGACTTGAAAATGAAGTTAAATGTGCTAGAAATAAAATTGATGAGTTAGAAAAGAAATTGAAAGGTTTTGTGACTTCATCAATACCAGATTATATTTGTCCAAAACCGATCAATGAGATTCCAATAAGTGACAATGTCACAGATTATGACAAAGTCAAAATTGAAGATTGTGATGATGGATCTGATGACATAGAAGAGAAAAAGAAAATATTTTTGAAATTAAAAGAAAATTTTCAAGAAACTGTTTTGCAATCGACTGAAAAGGGTGAATTCTCTATTAAAAAACCTTTGAAGAAAAAAGTAGAACAAAAACAAAATGTGAAAAATTTGAAAAGTTTTCAAAAAGAAAATAAAAGGTCATCAGTTCAGTCATCCAATCGTGATAAAAAATTACAAAAATTTGAAAAACAAAATTCACAAAAAGTTGGTAATAAGTGGTGCAGATTTGACCACAGTGCTCAAAGGATAAATCCAGCTTACAAGAGGAGAAATGACTACCACAAGGCCAAGCAATGTCACGATCTTAGTGTTTGGTTTGGAGGTGGTGAATGGTACGATAACAGAGTGTGTTACAAATGTGGCTATCAAGGACACATTGCTGTTAACTGCCAAAGTCAGAGTTTTGAGACAAGAAGATGCTTTGAATGTCATATCAAAGGTCACATTGCCAGAGATTGCCCAATGAGATCAAAGGAAAGATCGAGGGCTGAATCTTAGAAAAAAGCTAAGAAATCAGTCAAAGTCGAAGAAAAGCCCAAAGAACAGAAAGTTTTAGAACAGAAAGTGAAGCTTTCACAAGGGCAGAAAGACAGACTAAGGAAGAAAAGGAAGAAAGCGAGGAAATATCTCGAAAGGATTTTGTCTTCGGATACAACCGGAAAAACAGATAAAAGTTCTGATAAATCGTTTTGCTCTCCAAAGACTGATCAGTCAAGTAAAACGAATTCATCAGATACAAATCTGAAGACGAAAGGGATATTTAAAAAGAAAAAACGGTTAATCAAGTGATTAACAAACCAAAGAAAGTGAAATTTTCACTTTCTGGCAATGAATTTGTTTCTTCAGAAACAAAGGAGCCACGTTTTGGCGATGAATCTGACTCTTCAAAGTCAGACAAGCCACAATCTGGCGATGAATCTGGTTCGTCAAAACCAGAAGAGCCATTTGTTGAGGTAAAAGGTGATATTTTTGTTAAGACAATAGATGATGCAAACTTTCCGTCATTGTCAAACAGAAATTTAGAACAAAAAGTTGGAAAACCCAAGAATGGTCAGGCTTGGGTAGATCTTTTCAAATGAAAAACCTGACTTGCCGGAGCTTCCAGGTTGGTAAGAGTGGAGCATGAATCGGCATCTTTCTTGAGAAATTCACATTGGTGATATTTCGACCTACAAGATTAATCAGGGGCATTAAGTTGTACTTGATTTATCTTTCCTACAAGTGGTGTTGTTGATAGAACCTAAAAATGTTAAATTTTTCAAAGTGGTTAAAGAAGAACAAGGTGATGAGTTTATCCCCTAACCTACAAGTGGTTTGTGAAAAACAACAAAACTAATTTTTCCGGAAAAACCATTTTGATTAAAACAAACTTAAGTGTTTTGAAATCATAATGGGAAAATAGTTTGTTGTAAGGGGAGTTCTGATTGTTTATGCACAATGGATGGCGAATTGGAGCAATTCGATATCAGTTTGTCATTTTACTTTGTACAGTGTTTCAAATTTTCCCAGAAAATCAAAACTGAAACATATTTTGATTTTAGGGGGAGTATAATTTTTTTTTAAAAATTAAAAATTTATGAAATTTGAAAATGTCAAAAACATTGAAAAAGCAAAAATGAGTTTTGTTGTGAAAAAGAGGAAATGATAGTAAATCAGTGGACTATCATAACATGCTAAAGAAATGAAATGTAAAATGTGACAAACGGTATCACTAAAGATGTGACGATAGGCTCAGCTAGACTAGTAGATTTGCGATAACGATACAAACTTAAATGAAAAGGCCTAGTTCTAGTGGGAAACACGGTCAAACGCATAGTACTTAGTTTTGTCCTTCGTGAGTCGTGACTGTGTACCTGCTCAGTAATCGCTGAATGCTAAAAGTGCATAAAAACCGGTCAGTTTGTGAACTCTCACAACTTTCTGAAAAACTCACTATGATTGTGCATTTTATTTTGCAAAGACTTAAACTTGTTTTATTTCTTTATTTTGTTTAAGCATTGGACATCCTTTGCGTATACGTGAGTATCGAACTGGATGTTAGTGCCTAAACGTTCTGCTTTATTTTCTTTGGTGTTTCGTTTAAGCTTTGGATCACCTCTGCGTATACGGGAGTATCGAACTGGTGGTTAAAGCCTAAACAATTTCAACTTGTTTTTATTTCTTATTTTGTTTAAACATTGGACTTTCTCTGCGTATACGGAAGTATCGACCTGATTGATAATCTTTAAACATTCTGCTTTGTTTTTCGCACATAACACAGTTGATGAAAGTTTAAAGGCATTACTTGAGTCAGTGTATTGCATGATGAGGGGATATGCTGAGATCGTGGGGTCCATAAGAACTTAGCGCAAAATTAATATACCTTAACGTATCGGAAAGCATTTCGAAAGTTTTTAGATTGAGTTTAAGTGGACAACAATATCGTCAATCCGTGTGAATCGTTTAGAACTTAAAGTGCTTAAAGCTCAATGGTGCTAGTGATTTGTTTCAAAAACTGATATGATCCTCTTACAAAAACTCACAAAAATATTGTTTGTAAATATTTCTTTACTGCATTTAAATACTTTTCTTATAAGAGATTTTAGCATAAAATTTTGAAAATACAAAAATATTTTCGACAACTGATGTTGGAGAGCTGATTTTCAAAATTCCAAGTGCTAAACATGATGAATTTTGGATTGGGATGTTTGTTTGAATAATTTATGATTGAGTGGTTTCTACCAGTAAGTTTTTCTTATTGATTTAAGTAAAACCTTATGTTTTGAGAAGAAAAATTGTACAGGAAATGTTGAAAGAACTAGGTTTCAATTCCTGATGTCTAATTCCAGGTTTTCGATTCTAAGCTACAGTTAAAGAGTTCCAGACTGCAATCCCAGCTGAGTGAAAGGGGGAGTCTGAAGACAAAGAAGCCAGGTTCCTGATCCTGATGCTACGGAAAGCCAGGAGAAGTTCCTGAAGTAAGACTGCAGATGTCACACCCCCAAAATCCACACGCGGAGTATCACCACTTGGAGGCGTGACTGACCAGGATCAAGCCACCAATCATATTGAACAAGCATGTAAGTAGTATATAAAAATCCAACACAATACAATTGATGTCTAAACAAAACATAGTTTAAGTTGCAAGCAGAAGCATAATGTTTAAAACCAAGTCATAAGTTTAAACGTTTCAAAAGTTTAGCATGGCACACAGCTGTCCATGTCCCACAACGACTCTTCCCACTCCGATGCAAGCTCCAAAGATACCTAACGACCTGCAAGGCATGTAACAGAGAGTCAACAACAAAGTTGAGCGAGTTCACAGTTGGTTGTTCAGTTATTGAGTTCGTTTCAGAAATCTTAAGTGCGTTTCATAATCATGTAATACCCAGTATCCTTGTTTACCAAACCTTTTCACGATATTTAGTGGGGGCTTCCCATGTTGTATGTTACTAGACTAGTCGTATCCATAAGTGTCCTTCCCAATACGAGGACAGTGTTAAGTATGAGTGTACGTAGGTTTTACGTACGTGCCCTTCTCAGTCCGAGGACAGTAGTAAGTATAAGTGTACATAGGTTTTACGTACGTGCCCTTCTCAATCCGAGGACAGTAGCAAGTATGAGTGTACGTAGGTTTTACGTACGTGCCCTTCTCAATCCGAGGACAATAGTAAGTATGAGTGTACGTAGGTTTTACGTACGTGCCCTTCTCAACCCGAGGACAGTAGTAGGTAGTCTAGTAGTGTTGATAATGTAAATAGTTATTCAATCCCATTCCCAACCCACCGGGAATCCCATGCCTTAGGAGTGTGAACTCACCTTGGTTTGCTCGGTATGCTAAACTATGTGCTCACAAGAAATCAGTCAAGTCCTATAGTTATACACATATTCACATTCAGTACATGTTTGTAAGGTTTCACATACAATCTATGTCACAAAGTGTACCTAAGAAATTATCACGTATTACGTAAGCAGTTAATCAAATTCATGCAATTCAAGCGTTACATAAATGTCTTTCACAGTTTGCTATAACATGGTTATTCATTAGCATACTAGACAGGGTTAACTGGTTTAACAAGGTTAACATATTTAACAAAGTTAATAAACTAAACAGAGTTAACACACTTAACAGGAATAATAAACTAACAGAGAAAATAACTAATAGAGTTAACAAATCAACAGAGTTACATACCTAACTCAACAGAGTTACAACTTAACAGGTTTAATGTGTTAAGCATTTAACGAAATCACAAGTACGGCGAAAACCCTATCAGACGACGAAAACCCATGGACGAAATCACTTTTGGACGAAAACCCCAGGCGACGAAATCCAAGGGTTTTCGTCGGGTTTAGAGTGTGACGAAAACACTAAGTGTTTTCGTCTGAATTATGTGTTTTCGTGGGGAGACGTAACAGTTAAACACAGACATCCTAATCATATCATCATCAACAACAGTTACGAACAATCCCAGCAATCATTTAACAGTTATAGGATCAATCATCAACCAATTCAATCCATGAAATCATATATTACTAATCACTATACAATCATGTCTACCATTCCATCATCATTCAATAAATCGGTAAAGTGTTATGATTATCAAGTATTTGATACATGTTAACATAGAACCATAATCTATCAAGATTATCAACATCAATCGAACATAGCCACAATACGTAACGCAACTGATCGTACATCAGGTTATACAGATTCCTATCACACCAATCTATTCGTCCCAGAAACAAAATCGCATAACAGTTGACACATGGTATCAACAAATAGTTCATGATAAATTCAATCAAGTAATTATCAATAATTGATTTACTAACCCAAACAGGAGAAACAATGAATCAGTCGATGCGAGATACTTCGGGATCTTAAGATTGCCGTCACACAGGGAAACAGATGTTCTAGGGTTTGGCGATTAAGCTTTCCCGTAAAGGTTAGGAATAATATAACTGATCCACTACTGGGCCTAAAGCCCATTTGATTTCCCTGGCCATAGTTGACGAAAACACTAAGGTGTTTTCGTGAGGAAGGTGTTTTCGGATGGGGGGTGTTTTCGGCCAAGGTTCCCATATTTTAGTAGGTATACCACATTATTCATACTAAACATATATTAACAACACACCCATATTGCACATCATTTATATATGTATAAAACACACTTATTTTACACATCCAATGTATATATATATATATATAAGAAAACACACTTTGCAAAGAAGTATTGAGTTAGGTCGAGTAGAGACCTTGAAAACTCGGGTTGTCACATTATCCCCAACTTGAAAGAAATTTCGTCCCGAAATTTAGCACGTGGTTACTGAGGAAGCTAGTTGTGTTGTGTTGTTTCCTGGTTTTTCCTGGGGTGTCACATCATCCCCCCGTTGATTTGGAATTTCGTCCCGAAATTCCGCAGTAGCTTCAGTCTCAGTAGTGGTTGCACTTTTCCAAAACAACTGGGGATACTTGAGTTTCATTTGATCTTCTCGTTCCCAGGTAAACTCTGGGCCACGACGGGAGTTCCAACGAACTCTAACAAGAGGTATTCTAGTGTGCTTGAGGACCTTAACGTCCTGGTCTGTGATTTCAACTGGTTCCTCGACGAATCGCAGTTGATCGTTGATAGTGAGCTCCTTGAGAGGAATTATGAGGGTCTCATCTGACAGACACTTTTTCAGATTCAACACGTGAAAAACGTTGTGAAATGCACTGAGTTCTGCTGGTAGACTTAGTTTGTAGGCCACTTTGCCTATTTTCTCTATGATTTCGAAAGGTCCGACGTAACGCGGATTAAGCTTGCCTCGTTTGCCAAAACGAACTACACCTTTCCAAGGTGAGACTTTGAGTAGCACTCGATCCCCAACCTGGAACTCGAGTGGTTTCCTGTGCTTATCAGCGTAGCTTTTCTGACAGTCACGAGCTGCCGCCATTCGTTGTCGTATCTGAGCAATTCTTTCTGTTGCGTCTACTACAAGTTCTGGACCTGTGATCTGACTATCACCCACCTCTGTCCAACAAAGAGATGATCGGCATTTACTCCCGTACAATGCCTCAAATGGAGCAGCTTGAATGCTGGTGTGGTAACTGTTGTTATACGAAAACTCCACTAACAGGAGATGTTTTTCCCAGCCGTTGCCGAAATCAATTACAAATGCACGAAGCATGTCTTCTAGAGTTTGGATGGTGCGTTCAGACTGCCCATCTGTTTGCGGATGGTAAGCTATGCTCATATCTTATCGTGAGCCAAAGGACTTGTGCATTGTTTGCCACAGTTCTGAAGTAAAACGTGCATCACGATCGGAAATAATAGAGGTGGGCACCCCGTGCCTTGAAACCACTTCTTTAAGGTAGACATCTGCTAGAGTGGAGAACTTATCCGTTTCCTTGATAGCCAAAAAGTGTGCAGATTTTGTGAGTCAATCCACGATCACCCAAATAGTATCATTTCCGCGTTGAGATCTAGGTAGGTCAGTGACGAAATCCATGGAAATTTGCTCCCATTTCCATTGCAGTATTTCTGGTTGTTGGAGTAGTCCCGATGGTTTCTGATATTCAGTCTTGACTCTTGCACAAGTCAAGCACTTGCCAACGTAAGTTGCTATGTGAGCTTTCATGCTAGGCCACCAATACGTAGTTCTGAGATCGTGGTACATCTTATCTGAACCAGGATGTACCGAGTAACGAGACTTATGTGCTTCATCCATTACAAGCTCGCGTAAGTTTCCATAGTGTGGGACCCAGATGCGTCCTGTTACGTAATAGGCACCGTCTTCCTTTTGTTCTAACCGCTGTCTTGAGCCGCGTAGGGCTTCAGCCCTGACGTTTTCTGGTTTCAATGCTTCTACTTGAGCATCTCGTATCTGTGCAGGAAGACTAGACTGGATGGTAAGTTGTAATGCTCGCACACGCCTAGGTGTAGTATCCTTTCGACTGAGGGCGTCGGCCACGACATTAGCTTTGCCTGGATGGTACTTGATGGCACATTCGTAATCATTCAATAGCTCGACCCATCGACGTTGTCGCATGTTCAATTCCTTTTGCTTGAAGATATGCTCGAGACTCCTGTGATCGGTGTAGATGGTGCACTTGGTACCGTACAGGTAATGTTTCCATATCTTGAGTGCGAAAACAACAGCTCCCAACTCCAGATCGTGTGTAGTGTAATTTCTTTCGTGAATCTTAAGTTGGCGCGAGGCGTAAGCAATGACTTTATCCCGTTGCATCAATACACAGCCAAGACCCTGGATTGACGCGTCACAATAAACCACGAAATCGTCTGTGTCCTCTGGCAATGAGAGAATAGGTGCGCTACAAAGTCTATCCTTTAAATGTTGGAACGTTAATTCTTGAGCATCACCCCAACGATAGGTGACTCCTTTCTGAGTTAGTAAAGTGAGAGGTTGCGCAATCTTGGAAAAATCCTTGATGAACCTCTTGTAGTAACCTGCCAAACCCAAGAATTGGCGAATTTCCGTTGGTGTGCGAGGTGCAGGCCAGTTCTTAATCGAGTCTATCTTGGATGGATCAACATGAATCCCATCCTTGTTTACCACGTGGCCTAGAAAATGGACTTCACGAAGCCAGAAGTCGCATTTTGAAAACTTGGCGTACAACTGTTCCGTTCGAAGGAGTTCCAAAATGAGTCGTAAATGCTGCTCGTTTTCCTCCTGACTCTTAGAGTAGATCAGAATGTCATCGATGAATACAATAACAAACTTGTCCAAGTAAGGCTTGTACACTCTGTTCATAAGATCCATGAAGACTGCAGGCGCGTTTGTCAATCCGAAAGGCATGACCAGGAACTCGTAGTGGCCGTAGCGTGTTCTGAATGCTGTTTTGGAGACGTCCTCGTCTCGGACTCTCAGTTGATGGTAACCCGATCTCAGATCAATCTTGGAGTAGTAGCTCGACCCTTGCAACTGGTCGAATAAGTCATCAATACGCGGGAGAGGATAACGATTCTTTATGGTCACCTTGTTAAGCTCACGGTAGTCAATGCACATCCTGAAGGTACCGTCTTTCTTCTTTACAAATAATACTGGTGCTCCCCATGGCGAAGAGCTAGGACGAATGAAACCCTTATCCATGAGTTCTTGCAATTGCGTAGATAGTTCTTCCAGTTCTGATAGTGCTAAACGATAAGGTGCTCGAGCTATGGGCGCTGCTCCAGGAGCTAGCTCGATTTGGAATTCGACCTGGCGATGAGGCGGTAGACCAGGTAATTCCTCAGGAAACACTTGAGGATAGTCGCGTACAACTGGAATATCCTCTATCTTCTTCTCTTTCGTTGATGCGTCGGTAACGAGTGCTAAAATAGCAGTGTGGCCCTTTCGCAAACACTTCTGGGCCTTAAGAAAGGAGATGATGCCCACCACAGCACCACTCTTGTCGCCTTGAATATCGAGAGGTTCTTTACCAGAACGGGGAATACGAATAATCTTCTCTTTACATAGGATCTCTGCTTGCTGTTGGGATAACCAATCCATCCCAATGACGATGTCGAAACTACCCAGAACTATAGGAATAAGATTGATGGAGAAGGTCTGACCCGCTAAAACTAGATTACAACCTTTAATTATGTGTGTGGCTTCTAGGCTTTTACCGTTTGCTAACTCTACGGCATGCTTGGTGTTCAAAAGTGTTGGTGTGCGTTTAAGCATTTGACTAACTTTTAGAGACACATAACTGGTATCGGCACCCGAATCAAATAAAACAGTAACATAAAAGTCGACGAGAAGAAACTTACCCATCACCACGTTAGGATTATTCCTTGCGTCACCCTGACCAATCACGAACGCTCGACCCCTGGCACCATTGCCGTCATTATTACCCCCATTGTTATTCCCATTATTGTTCCCGTTTCCTTGGTTGTGGTTCTGATTCTGATTCTGATTTAACTGCGGGCATTGTCTCTTGAAGTGACCTTCAGCGCCACACTAATAGCATCCCATGTTGCCCTGTTGTTGTTGCTGATTCTGCGGTGCTTGCTGTTGCTGCTGACGATTCTGATTTGCAGGCCGTGAGCTCCTGCAATCCCTGGCTTCATGACCCATCTTGAGACACCTCTGACAACGTCCCTTGTTGCACTGACTACCGTGGTGTCTGTTGCATTTGTTGCATTTTGGGTGGTTTCCCCGATATCCACCATGCCCTTGACTACCAGGAGATTGTTGACCACGACTCTGCTAGTCATCAATCTTTCGCTGCTGTGCCTGGGGCTGAACTGTAGTCGAACCCTTGCTGGAGGCTACATCCCATTTTCGTTTATTGTCACTGGGAATAGCAGAAGTAGTAGTAGCAGTAGCACCTATACGCTTAGGAAGCTTGTTCTGTTCCACTGCCTGGTCTGTGAGACGATGAGCAAGACGAGTAACATCCTGGATGGTAGCAAGGTTAGCAGCAGTCACATGGCTTTGAATCTGTGGTACTAAGCCTTTGAGGTACAGCTCAATGCGCTTGATAGGAGGATCCACCATAGTTGGACATAACACTGCCAGTTCGTTAGATCGTTTCGTATACGCCTCTATCTCTGATCCCGTCATCTTCAGGTTAAAGAACTCCGCTTCCAGTTTGTGGATCTCATCACGGTTACAGTATTCTCGCTTGATAAGTTCCTTAAAGTCATTCCATGGGGTGGCGTTTGCAGCTGCCAGCCCTAACATTTGAACTTGCGCGTTCCACCAAGTCAACGCAACGCCTTCGAGAGTACCAGTGGCATACTTCACCCTACGAGCCTCAGGGCATTCACACATTTCGAAGACCGATTCGAGCTTCTCGAACTAGTGGAGGAGTCCAACGGCCCCTTCAGTGCCACTGAAAGTACTAGGACGACAGTCCATAAAGGTCTTGAACGTGCACACAGGCGGTTGAGCATGCTGACCTGTTGCGTGTACAAGAATAAGACAGTGTTAAACACAAGATTTGGTTTTTGAGAGTAGGATCTAAAGATCCTAGAGTGAGTTGCGACTGCAGGGTATACCTCCTGCTTGAGCGGCTGCAAGCGCTGCAGTAACTTCTTCTGTGATCAAAGCCGCCAACTGGGCTTGAGTTAGGTTAACGCGTCCACTCATGATCTTCATATCAAAGGAAACATGAGTGAGAAAGGTTCGCGAAAGTGCGATGACAGAAGAGAGTAAGCACACATATGTTTCAAGCAATAATTGTTACATTTGTCTAAGCATACTATGAGCAATGTACTATGTAACTAGCAAGTAGGCAATATATCATAAACCATATCACCTATAGTGTTGAGCCTTGCACGTGGGGTGAAGCGTCGTTGTGGATCGTTGAGCACTGTACAGGTTATAGTTTGGTTTTAATAAAAACTTTTTCCCTTATTAAAACCAAGTTCACTATAACCAATGGCTCTAATACCAATCTGTCACACCCCCAAAATCCACACGCGGAGTATCACCGCTTGGAGGCGTGACTGACCAGGATCAAGCCACCAATCATATTGAACAAGCATGTAAGTAGTATATAAAAATCCAACACAATACAATTGGTGTCTAAATAAAACATAGTTTAAGTTGCAAGCGAAAGCATAATGTTTAAAACCAAGTCATAAGTTTAAACGTTTCAAAAGTTTAGCATGGCACACAGCTGTCCATGTCCCACAACGACTCTTCCCACTCCGATGCAAGCTCCAAAGATACCTAACGACCTGCAAGGCATGTAACAGAGAGTCAACAACAAAGTTGAGCGAGTTCACAGTTGGTTGTTCAGTTATTGAGTTCGTTTCATAAATCTTAAGTTCGTTTCATAACCATGTAATACCCAGTATCCTTGTTTACAAAATCTTTTCACGATATTTAGTGGGGGCTTCCCATGTTGTATGTTACTAGACTAGTCGTATCCATAAGTGTCCTTCCTAATACGAAGACAGTGTTAAGTATGAGTGTACGTAGGTTTTACGTACGTGCCCTTCTCAGTCCAATGACAGTAGTAAGTATGAGTGTACGTAGGTTTTACGTACGTGCCCTTCTCAATCCGAGGACAGTAGCAAGTATGAGTGTACGTAGGTTTTACGTACGTGCCCTTCTCAATCTGAGGACAGTAGTAAGTATGAGTGTACGTAGGTTTTACGTACGTGCCCTTCTCAACCCGAGGACAGTAGTAGGTAGTCTAGTAGTGTTGATAATGTAAATAGTTATTCAATCCCATTCCCAACCCACCGGGAATCCCATGCCTTAGGAGTGTGAACTCACCTTGGTTTGCTCGGTATGCTAAACTATGTGCTCACAAGAAATCAGTCAAGTCCTATAGTTATACACGTATTCACATTCAGTACATGTTTGTAAGGTTTCACATACAATCTATGTCACAAAGTGTACGTAAGCAATTATCACGTATTACATAAGCAGTTAATCAAATTCATGCAATTCAAGCTTTACATAAATGTCTTTCACAGTTTGCTATAACATGGTTATTCATTAGCATACTAGACAGGGTTAACTGGTTTAACAAGGTTAACATATTTAACAAAGTTAATAAACTAAACAGAGTTAACACACTTAACAGGAATAATAAACTAACAGAGTTAATAACTAATAGAGTTAATAAATCAACAGAGTTACATACCTAACTCAACAGAGTTACAACTTAACAGGTTTAATGTGTCAAGCATTTAACGAAATCACAAGTACGGCGAAAACCCCTATCAGACGACGAAAACCCATGGACGAAATCACTTTTGGACGAAAGCCCCAGGCAACGAAATCCAAGGGTTTTCGTCGGGTTTAGAGTGTGACGAAAACACTTAGTGTTTTCGTCTGAATCATATGTTTTTGTGGGGAGACGTAACAGTTAAACACAGACATCCTAATCATATCATTATCAACAGCAGTTACGAACAATCCCAGCAATCATTTAACAGTTATAGGATCAATCATCAACCAATTCAATCCATGAAATCATATATTACTAATCACTATACAATCATGTCTACCATTCCATCATCATTCAATAAATTGGTAAAGTGTTATGATTATCAAGTATTTGATACATGTTAACATAGAACCATAATCTATCAAGATTATCAACATCAATCGAACATAGCCACAATGCGTAACACAACTGATCGTACATCAGGTTATACAGATTCCTATCACACCAATCTATTCGTTCCACAAACAAAATCGCATAACAGTTGACACATGGTAACAACAAATAGTTCATGATAAATTCAATCAAGTAATTATCAACAATTGATTTACTAACCCAAACAGGAGAAACAATGAATCAGTCGATGCGAGATACTTCGGGATCTTAAGATTGCCGTCACACAGGGAAACAGATGTTCTAGGGTTTGCCGATTAAGCTTTCCCATAAAGGTTAGGAATAATATAACTGATCCACTACTGGGCCTAAAGCCCATTTGATTTCGCTGGCCATAGTTGACGAAAACACTAAGGTGTTTTCGTGAGGAAGGTGTTTTCGGATGGGGGTGTTTTCGGCCAAGGTTCCCATATTTTAGTAGGTATACCACATTATTCATACTAAACATATATTAACAACACACCCATATTGCACATCATTTATATATGTATAAAACACACTTATTTTTGCACATCCAATGTATATATATAAGAAAACACACTTTGCAAAGAAGTATTGAGTTAGGTCGAGTAGAGACCTTGAAAACTTGGGTTCTCACAGAAGAGTTGACATGCTGAAGACTCGTACCGAAGACTTCGTCAACATCCGAGGGGGAGTCTGTTGGTGCATACGTCTGTCGACTTCGTCTTCGTTCGAGTCTTGTACTAGAAATGATAGATTAGGACACGTTGTACGAGAAAATAGGATATTTAGGTAAATCTAGTCATTTCGCACGAAATGGATTAGGCTATTTCGTACGAAATGAACAATGATCATTTCGCACGAAATAGCATGTGTCTATTTCGTACGAAATCAAGTGCCTATAAATACCTGTGATGTCATTTCGTTTGTATGCTTTTTGTTTCTGACGCCGAAGTGTTGTCGAAGTGTGTCTAGCCTGTAAACTGTTATTAGATCAATAAACAAGACAGATTAATGATATTCTAGTGCAATACAAGCTGAAAGAAGACTGAATCAATGAATTCCGCCTCTGATTCTTTCTAAGAACTCTTCTGATAGACTCATTTCGGTCGTGTAAACGAACCTACAACATCCGATCGAGTGACCATCCGATCGGATTGCCACCCGATTGGATTACCACCCGACACTTGGTTTAACCGCCACCGCTTAACGCACTGTTCAATGCTTACGCTATCAATTTGTACTCAGGCAAATCTCAGACGCGCTCTCAATCAATCCAATCAAGTTGTGTGTAGTTGCTGAACACGTACTGTGAGTATACTTGAACCCTTTTTGCTTTTGCACTTTTGGGTAACATACGTTGCTATCGAATCAAATCATATCAAATGCTTAAACTATTTATCACTTACGAATGACTTACTTGCATAGTTATACGTGATGCTAGTTACATATATGCTAGGACTTATACTCGCGACGTCCCACCATGACTAGTATAGTACTATTGCGCCCGACGGGGTCTAGTTTGCCATCGCGTATTCGAGCATCAAGGACTTAGCTGGTAGTATCGGTTTTGTGAGTATATATGTCGTGTATCCCGTTTATGTATGTAGGAAATTCGCAGCACTTTTAATCTATTATGTTATTACATATCAAACCTGTATACTCGCCAATACTTTTGTATTGACATTATTTTAACGTATGTTGCAGGTTAATCGCAGGCTATCTTAATCAAGCTAGGAAGTCTAGAAACTCGACTAAAATCTTGGTTGTCAGATTTGTATTGTTCGAGAGAACATGTAATCTGTGACGACTTATGTGATTATGATTGTTTATTAGTATCGGATAATGAACGCATTAATGATTGTCGCAAAATAGTTGTTATGGATTCTCCTGAGCAATCTGATTCGCCTAGTGCCGCGCCCCGATGATTCCGCCATCGGTTGGGGTGTGACATTGCAGTATACGTGCGGTATTGCGCATTATGCGCTTAAACTCGCAAAACAGTTTTTTACGCGTTTTAATTAATTTTTCTTCACGAGTATAATTAGAAAAGTAGAATTTTAATCATATTGAAATATTTTTAGGATTTTAACATAAACCGGGCGGTATTTGACATTCGTTTCGCATTTTGTTCGTTACGTGATAATCGTTTATCTTATTATTGCCAACATAATTTTTAACAAGGTTTGGATTTACCAACACATCAAATACTATATATTAATACCAAATTTAATAAAGTATTGTCTTTATTTATTTATAACACGTGTCACACTAGTATGGTACGGACTCAAAATAGTGGGGTGTCACAAAAAATGGTCTAAACTCAGTGACCATTTTGGCCTTTTACTCAATGTTTATTATTATATATATACTTAAAAGGCTATGTCGATGGGTTAATCCGGCATAGCCAAGTGTCGCGAGATGATTGGTTCATAATGATGTTACTTCTTTTATCCTGTAACTTTGTAAATATACTTGCTTAGTTCAACTAATTTAACTTTGCTAATATAATTGTTTAGTCCTTACATTTTAATAAAGTGTTTCCCCATTAGTTAACTTTGTTAATATACGTGTTTAGTCCCTCTACTTTAACTTTGCTAATGTATATCTTCAGTCCCTCTACTTTTATTCCTTTCAGTATTTGTTTTTTTTTTTTTTGTGTTTTTTCTCGCTAACGTGACGGTCTAAACCAACTCAAACCAAACAATATCGTTACCGGTATCGATATTATCAGCACTGACACATTTTTTTGCTCTTAGTATTTCCTCTTTTAGTGTTTTTTCTGATATATTGACGGTTCGCTATTCTTTTTCTCGTGGTTTTATGTTATCTTTCAGTTGTTACACCAAATGTCGGTATTGTACTAATAAGTAAGCTTCCGCCGCAATGCGTGGGGTAAAATTACTTAGTTATTAAAAAGGAAGGTTAGTTATTATTTGTTTATTGCACGTTGTGGTATTTCGGTTTTAGCCAATCCGAAACAACCGTTTTTATTATTTTGGTTGCGTTGAATTGAACACGTGTTGCTATCGTTTCAATCATATTATGACTTTAAGTTTTTGGGTTTTCTCTTTCGGTTGTTAACGCTACCGTATTTGGGTTTTCTCTTTCTGTTCCTTTTCCGAATTTCGATTAACTTGCCACTTCTCTTTAGTGAGTGCCGGTGCCGTAACGAATCGAACTAAATTGATACAAACCGAATTCTGGTACCGTGATAGACTAAACTGATACGAATAGAATTCCCGCCGCGAAGCGCGTGGAATTCCGCTAGTTATTTATTAAAATTTAATATTAATTCTAAAACATTTATGCCCAAAAAGAATAAAAATTAATGGATATGTTATGTATCTTGATGCTTGTAATCCTTAGTATATATTTTGAAATTCATTTTGTAATGTTCCTTTGTTTATCTACCTAATTTAATGTTTTATTTTATTAACATAAAAAGTTAGTTTTTCTTTTTTTCTGATTACTATAAACACAATCTTTTTTGTAACTCATGGACATAACGAATGTTACGTAAGTAGTAGTAGTCACTCTAGAGATCCACATTTGAAGCCACGTAATACTCAATCTTCTCTAAACGGAGACAAACATGGAGGCATTTTCGTTGTATCACATGCTCACTACTTCTGCCTATATTTATAAATAAACCAAACTAATCAACTTCATGTTTTAGAGACAAGAGAGTGATCAATGGGGATTTTCAAACTATTACTGCCCTTAATCTTCTTTAGTCTATGTCTTGACACCATAGTGATTGCTGCAGATTATCAAAATGAAAGAAAGGTACATTGACTCTCTTTTTGTTTCCGAAGGCTATATCTGTCGGTAGATTATTGATCCACTTCTGCTACTTAACTCTCCCACAAATTAGGACCTCTAGGTTATTCAACAAATCTCTAACTTCATATGTGCACTAACTTATGGATTCAACTGTCACCGACGAAAGGTATTGGTAATCCCATACCCAATTATAATCCAGATTACTCGATACATGTGAGGTATCATGTTTACATGTGGTTGTTTAAAATTATCCGTTGAGATTACCAAGTACATTTCTTAGTATTTTAGTTTTGATCAAATTTTATCATCCAATTAAGCTCCAAGTACAAAAACTAAATCGGTAGACTTCTTTATTATACAAAGACAGAAAAATAAAAATAAAAAGATAATATTTAAAGGCATGATTAGGATAAACGAGTATGTTTGTTTGAGTTGTAATAAATTATAATATATTAAGATTCACCAATATCGTGTAACCAGGATTTGCAGCAGGATAATCCATCACAACACACATTTGTTTATTGGAATCATCAAAATATCATCTTGATTAATTGACAAAAAGTTTTAATCAGCCAATGTTTGACAAATGTCTTTTGACGCAACATATTTCAATCTTAGCGTAACAGATTTTCATCTGGCGCGACAAATGCATTCTCCAACGCCAGATAGAAGTTTGGTGCGCAAGGTCAAAACATGTTGCTACGACACAATATGAGAGGTTTTGGTTAGTTGAAACAATTTCTTAATTAAAAACACGAAAAGTGAAATTATATGTTTGTAAAGAAAAAAAGTGAAAGCTATTTTTGCCAAACTCATTGATCAAAATGCCATTTTCGCTTTATCTAAGTAACAAAGTTTGTTTCTTCTTTTTTATTTTTGTAAACTACAGAAATGCTCTTGGAGTATGAACATATATACAATTATAGTAAAATGATAACAAACAAACAAACCCAAGGGTAAACCCGATACATTGACGTATTATGAAACTAGTTACGGGTATGTATAAAAAATCACTGAAATAATGTAAGAGCTTGATGTTTTTTGGCGCAATTGTTCTAATAGGCATACATAGTGTACATGGGAGCTTCACCTGTTGAGAAGACGTTGACCTCGATTGCAGATGATCACCATAGTCTTCTCTCGGATACCATTGGAGAGTAAGTAAAGTCCAGAATTAGAGGGTGTTTGGGATTACATTTTGAAGTGCTTATTTGATTATTGCGTTTGTAAAACATAAATAATTTAAAAAAGTGTTTGGATGAAAAAGTGATTATCTACCTCTAAAACGCAGTTTTGGAGAAGCATGTAACTACATACTTTTTCAAAACGCAGTTTTGAAAACGCAAAATCTATTTTTAAAACGCATAATCTATTTTGAAAACGTAACACTAAACACCCCCTTAGTATTTTGTTTAGAAACTTGACGTACAAGTTCCTTAGTACACTCACATCACAAGTTTTTTATTTGGCTTATCAAATTCTGATTTTGCAGTGAAACACTTGCAAGAGAATCCAAGTTGCATAGTTATGGAAGGAGCTTTAATGGTTTTGTGGCAAATTTGTTACCTCATGAAGCAAAACAACTCTCACGTAAGTTATCTTTTACAATCATGATCAATCAATAGAAATAGGAAAACCATGCAAAATCCTTTTTTTTTAATTTATTCTTATTTTTGTAAAAAGGACGGGCCATGTCAAATTTTATTAGAATATAATCAAATAAAAGGAAACTAGTATTTAGGACCAGCGTTTTGCGGCAGAACTTTTAAACCGAATAAAAAGTAAAGATAAAAACATCGAACCACGCATGCACATCGCAGCGTATTAACTTGCAAAAAGTAGAATGAAGATAAAACATAGAGAAGAATAACTACTTGGCTGTTAAATCATAAAAAATAGACGTAAAAATGTTAAATCACACACACGTTACAGTGTTTTAACTAACAATTTTTAGATCGATATACTAAACAGCAAATTTGTAAATATGAAAAGTACAGGGGAATAAAATTGAAAGTGGAAAAGTCCTGAGGTTAAAAACGAAAAAATTATTATGACAAATTTTAAAAGATGAAAACTAAAGGGATTAAAAGTGAAAGAAAAATGAAGAGCGAGACTAAAGAAAGGTTGATAAATTAATAGTGATAATGTGAAAGCAAGCAAAAGTAGGGGTGTGCACGGTTCGGTTCGATTCGGTTCAGTTTTTGGGTAAAGTCAAAACCGTAACTGAAAGTTCGGTTTTTTGTTTTTAAAAACCGTTCGGTTTCGGTTTTTTCGTTTTTGATTATTTCGATTTTAGCAACGGTTCGGTTAGGTTTTTCGGTTTTTTAAACAAATTATGTAAAATTTAAAACTTAAAAGTATAATTCAAAGTATAAGAATCTTTCTTAAATGTTTACATTTAAGTTAATATATTTAGTCTTTTAAATTAATATTATTCACATAAACCTAACATTCTAATCTATTTTAAAGTTTTTTTCCAAAGTTTTTGTTAGATGTTTTCTTTTATAATACTTTGAAAACCATTTAATTTTTATATTAAACTTTGTTAGTTCTTTTAAACAATGGATAATTTTAATGATAAATAAACATGATAATGTTCTTATAATAAATATTTAACAAACAAGAATAAAATTAAGAGTAAACTTCCGTTTTGCTCTCTGTGGTTCGGTCACTTTAACAGTTTTTGCCCCAAACCTTTAAAAATAGACATTTTCCTCCAATAGTTTGCTATAGTTTTTTCATTTTGCTCCCCACATGGAGCAAAATGGAAAAACAGACAATTTGGATGGAGCTAGAGGCGGGGAGCAAAATGGAAAAAACCATAGCAAACTATTGGAGGAAAATGACTATTTTTAAAGGTTTGTGGCAAAACCGTTAAAGTGACCAAACCACAGGGAGCAAAACGGAAGTTTACTCTAGAATTAATAATTCTTAATAGCATGGTAAACACTTAAACATAAAAATATATAGATTTGGTATACTATTAAAACTTATCGGTTCAGTTCGGTTATTTTCGGTTATTGAAAATGATTATCCGAAAACCGGGCCGAAATTTTCGGTTAGTAAAAATCCGAAAACAGAACCGTCGGTTTTTGTTTCGGTTCGATTTTTTATTTATTTCGATTAGGGTTCGATTAAATCGGTTTTCTGCTCACCGCTAACCAAAAGTGTCTCCGAACCACAAACTGATCTTGGAGTCTTTGTGGTTGATTATGCCGGCCAGTTGTTGTAATCCAAACCCAAAAAAATGAGATTTATGCAAAATAATTGTTGCAGATAAAGAAGGAGTTCTATCAGTGTTCCCAAACACGAAACGTGAGCTGCACACAACCAGATCATGGGATTTCCTTGGAATGCCACTAGAGGGAACAAAAAGGAACCTAAAAGTCGAAAGCAATCTCATTATTGGTGTTCTTGATACCGGTGATCATTCAACTACTTATATATCTGTAACTTACAAGAATGTTTTATATGATGATCTATTATTCAATGTCCAACAGGGGTATGGCCTCACTCTCCTAGCTTCGATGACAAAGGCTACGGTCCTCCTCCTCCAAAATGGAAGGGGAAATGCGTTGTGGCTGGAAACTTCACAGGTTGCAACAAGTAAGTACGTCTCTCTCTTTGTTTCGGATACTCACAGGGGTATACAAGAACAGGGAAAGTTCCTGTACAAATAAAATTAACCTACTAAATGTACCAACAGCATGAAAAAGACAAAAGCACATTTTTGTAATTATCTGTTTAAAAGCACTATGTGTATAGGATGTTTTGTACAGTTGTGTTTCTAGGTGTAGTGTATGGTCGTAAATATGTAACTATGTGTATAGACTGTTTGTGTTGTCATATTTGTTCTGTTCTACCATGCACTATTTTGCAACTCATACTACATTGGTAGCTTCATACACATATACACACACACACCCCATGCTCTATTTATTTTTTTCCTGGGTGTTTTGGAGCCGAGGGTCTCTCTGGAAGCAGCCTCTCTATCCCTAGGGGTAGAGGTAAGGTGTGCCTACATCCCACCCTCCCCAGACCCTACAAATAGCTTTGCTCTTTGTGGGATTTTACTGGGTATGATTGATTGATTGATTGATCTGTTTGTAAGGTAATTATCAAAATTACTCTACAAATGATATTGTAAAGTAATTTTGATCTTGTAGAGTAATTTTGTAAAATGTTCTTGTTGTAGAGTAATTTTGATCTTTTAGAGTAATTTTATAAAATGTTCTTTGTAGAACAATTTTGATAAAAAAAACTATACCTAACCAAAAAACCCCAACAAACCTAAACACCCCCCCCCCCCCCCCCCCCCCCCCAACCAAACCCCAAAAAACCTAAAAAAAAAACCTTAGGTTTCGCTTATTTATCATTTATTAATTAGTTTTTAAAGAACGTTAATTATTTTTAATATACAAGCTTATGTTTAGGAAGCTCGGCTAGATTCGCACTTAAGGAGCGAGTCGAGTAATTCACATCGACACCCCTAATATTGGACATTGTGCACATACTTAGCGTTTTGTATATGTTTGTGTAATTATGCAGCAAACTGATTGGTGCACAATATTCCCACATCAGTACAAAGCCCGACCAGAAGTTGTCACCTGTGGACTTGGAAGGGCATGGAACCCACACGGCCTCAACGGCTGCAGGTATCCCTGTGAAGAATGCTAATGTTTTCGGTATTGGGAAAGGGACAGCAAGAGGTGGGGTGGACGCAGCACGTATAGCAGCTTATAAAGTATGTTGGGGTGGTAGCTGTTCAGAGATGGATTTGTTAGCTGGATTTGACATGGCAATCGCTGATGGGGTTGATGTAATATCAGTGTCCATTGGTGGTACTCCTAGACAGTTATTCCAAGATTCAATCGCAATTGGACCTTTTCACGCGATGAAGAAGGGGGTCTTTGTTGCATGCTCAGCAGGCAACGAAGGCCCCCATCAGCTCACGGTGAAAAACATAGCACCGTGGGTCACAACTGTCGCTGCATCAAGTTCCGATAGGCAGTTTGTATCTGATGTTAAGCTGGGCAACGGTCACACTATCACGGTTACTATCTCTCTCTCTCTCACTACACCCTACGTAGATGAGAAAATCACGGTTACTGTCTGATGTTAAGCCATGTTGATGCTACAAGTACAAAATGACAAAATGGCTGTTGACTTTTTATGATATAACAAAAAGTAATAATTAGAATACAAATAGTTTGAAAGTTGTAAACAAAATTCAATTTATTTTTACGAAAAGAATTAAAATTAAGAAAAACGTTTTAAAAAATAAGCTTGTTGCGCCGTAGGATAGGACACACCGGTTGATTGGTAATTTATAAAAGTTCGTCAATTGCTGTCGTTTTTCGGATAGGCAGTTAAAAATACTACTGCTTATTGTAACCATTATAAATTATGTTTACTGATAGGGAATTTCTCTTAATACATTTTCGCCAAGGAAGAAAATGTATCCCTTAATAAGTGGTACCCTTGCAGCCAATGCTAGTCAAATATACAGAAACGCAAGGTACATATTAAAAGTTGGTAGTCATTTGCATTAAGAATGTATGGTTGAAATTAATGGGATGATTCCACTACGCAGTGCTTGCGACTTTGACTCGTTGTCGGATGAAATGGTGAAGGGAAAGATTGTGTATTGTGTGGGAAAAAATGAACAAGATATCACATTGTACAACAAACGAGTGGCCGGATTAATTTTGTCACGAGATAAGGACTATGATCTACCTTCTACGTTTCTCATCCCAGGAACCACAGTAAGTCAGGAGGAGGGTTTAAATATCGATCACTACATCAACTCCACCAAGTAAGACTTCAATTCAATTATCTAACCTCATGTTGAGTTGGCATCCTCCTAATAATTAATACCTTTGCTTAAACACAGAAAGTCTGCCGCCGCTGTCATACAAAAAACAAGATCCATTACGATGGATGATGTGCCATTTGTCACGTCTTTCTCTTCAAGAGGACCACAGCTCATAACTCCCAACATCCTTAAGGTACCTAAGTTTGATTGATGTACCTCGGCGCATGTATAATTAATGAATTTATATTATGGTACAGCCTGATATCGCTGCACCAGGACTCGGCATATTGGCTGCATACTCAAAACTATCAAGCATGACCGGACACCCAGACATGGACAAACGGTTTGTGGATTACAAAATAGCATCTGGAACTTCAATGGCTTGCCCTCATTTGGCCGCAGCTGCAGCCTATGTTAAATCCTTTCACCCCACTTGGTCCCCGGCTGCAATAAAATCAGCTCTAATGACAACAGGTGAGTTTCTAATCCTCGTCTCGATCAAACGTTCCTGAGTAATATTAGGGTATGAGATCAATTTTAAATATTTTACCCAAAATATACATACCCAAAATTGCTTTTACAATCGGATATAATACTAATACCCGTCATTGCCATCCCTACTAGTCATAATGATTAAATTGGTAGGTTAATATATAGATCAAAAGTTCAAAACATGTGATTTCAAGTGTCCTATTTTGTCCCAGCAACAACAATGAAAGTGAACACAAAAGACATGGCATTGGCATCGGGCTCGGGTCTTATAAACCCAACCAAAGCACGAAGCCCTGGTCTCGTTTACGACATCAACACGAGTGCCTACATTCGGTTCCTATGCAAAGTAGGCTACAACAGCACAACTCTTGCCATACTGATTGGTGGAAAGAAAACATACCATTGCAACAACTTTAAACCAACAAAAGGTGTTGATGGCCTTAACTATCCATCAATACATTTGCAGGTTGAAAGCAATGTCACAACCTTTTCTGCGGTCTTTAAACGGGTTGTAAAGAACGTTGGCGATGAAAAAGTTACCTACAAAGCCCAAGTGGTGAGTCCTAAGGGACTTTCGATCAAGGTTGAGCCGAGTAAGCTATCCTTTGACAAGTTAAACAAGAAAAGAGCGTTTACGGTTGTTGTGGACGGGAAGTTTGATCGAAAGGATGCGTCTTTGTTGTCAGGATCACTTGTTTGGAAGAATGATAAGCATTCTGTAGTAAGCCCGGTTGTTGTATACAGGTATATACCTCCAATATGGTAGTATAACGAGGTGTAGGAGCAAAGTACGTAGAGTTCTATCCTATGATTCTAATCAATCTTGAGTTCTTGACTGATAAATTTGAGATGTGATAGTGATGAAAGTGTCGATGTTTATCGGGAAATTGGATTTAAATAATCCGAACTTTCACCTGTTGGCCAATAACACTCCGAACTTTCAGTTTGGCCAGCAGCACTCTCAACTTTCATCCTATTTTCCCAAAACACTCCCAAACTAACATATTCATCGATGATATCATACACCAATTGCATACGATTCAACAGAAATTGGTGTTCATCGATGATATCATACACCAATTGCATACGATTCAACTTTCATCCTAGTTTGGGAGTGTTTTGGGAAAATAGGATGAAAGTTGAGAGTGCTGCTGGCCAAACTGAAAGTTCGGAGTGTTATTGGCCAACAGGTGAAAGTTCGGATTATTTAAATCCAATTTCCCATGTTTATCTGCGTTGAATTTGTTAACTCGAACATGACCCACTTATTTATTTATGTCAAAAATGTCAACTCTAACTCTGACTCAGATACAAATAAAATCGTATGTCTCAACCCGTGTAAACCATTTTCCGTTTATCTAAACCATTCAAATATTTGGGTTGTGAATGCGTGTAACTTGTAATCGAATAATAAAAGGGGTGGCCTCACGGGTTAAGCTTACCTTATAAAAATATATATATATATATTTTTTTATTTTTAGAGTAAGGTTGGTGTACAAATGGGTCCTAACATACAAATTGGCTTAACGTGAGAAGTGTAGGAGAGTTTTTTTTTTTTACAAATGTGTTTATAATACACGCATCTACGTTTATGAAAAAAAATTTTGGTCCAACTCGCCCCGTACGGTGTAGTTCTCACGGTTCTTACAACTCGAGGTGGTTCTCAACTTCTCATTTTAGCGGTCCCCTATATATATATATATATATATATATATATAGGGTTGAGTTCATTTCAGAACTCTAAATAACTACAGAACTTTCAGAGCTCCTAATAAACAATCATTTTATATATAAGTTTTTGTATTTAGGATCTTTTTATCATTTATTATATGTATTTATTTGATTACATACATGTTAAAAGTAGTTTACATATGTTTAATTGCCAAAATTATATATATGTGTCATAACTAATTACATATATGTAAAAAAACTAGTTTACATGTGTAATTATAAAATTACATATAAAAAATGATAAAATTACTCTTAACATGTATGTAATCGTAAAAATACACATAATAAATGATAAAATTATCCTAAACAAAAAAAATACATAAATAAAAAGATTGTTTATTAGGAGTTCTGCGAGTTCTGTAAATATTTATGGTTCTGAAATGATCCTGGCCCTATATATATATATAGGGTTGAGTTCATTTCAGAACTCTAAATAACTACATAACTTTCAGAACTCCTAATAAACAATCATTTTATATATAAGTTTTTGTATTTAGGATCTTTTTATCATCTATTATATGTATTTCTTTGATTACATACATGTTAAAAGTAATTTACATATGTTTAATTGCCAAAATTATATAAATGTGTCATAACTAATTACATATATGTAAAAAAAACTAGTTTACATATGTGTAATTATAAAATTACATATAAAAAATGATAAAATTACTCTTAACATGTATGTAATCGTAAAAATACACATAATAAATGATAAAATTATCCTAAACATAAAAATATATAAATAAAAAGATTGTTTATTAGGAGTTCTGCGAGTTCTGAAAATATTTATGGTTCTGAAATGATCCTGACCCTATATATATATATATATATATATATATATATATATATATATATATATATATATATAGGATAAGGATCATGAGTGAACAACATCAATGTTTGTGAACTTAGTGAACCCATCCTAGCCCTTGATTTATTTTAAGATTATAAGGGTATGATTGTAATTAACCACACAAATTTAATTCTTTATTTTGGAAATATGATCCATTTTTATTGACATTCATAAACAATCAGTTACGTAACTAATTCCTTTTTTTGGGGATTTGAATTTATTGACCCAATGTCACAATTCTCAAATCTATCATTCCAATATTGTTAAAAAAAACTCCCATACTTTATTTTTTCCTTTTCACAAATCCTTATCAAATTCTGATATTAACCGAAACAATGTTTTTTTAATACAAGGATGTTAAATTATGTGACACACATGTATAACACCGGTTCTAATATATGGGTTTACTCCCGATCTAATTCTTAATAAAATAGTGATTACTATTCAGGTAAGGAGAATTGGTTTTTGCATGGATTCAATTGTTCGTTTAACAGACTAGCATGAACGAGTATTATATTATATAAATTTCAAAGTAAGAGTTGTATTAGAAGTCAATTTAGATAGCTTTTGTTCATGCAATTCAACAGAGTGAGATCTTTTCAGTTAATAAAAGTTTACAAAAAAGGACTTCGTCCACAAGAACTAGTATGAAAATCATGATTCTACATATATGTACATTAAAATTCTGCAATCCCTATTGTCTATCATCATTGTACATGTATGTATACTAACGAAGAATACACATATATATGAAAATATTATCGTACATTTATGTACAAATGTGATTATACATATATAACGAACAGTGGCGGATCTAGAAACGAAACTAAGCCGTAACGTTTTATAAATAAGCTGTAACGAAATCGAAAAAACGTCAATTTTTTTCAAAATTTACACTAATTTTTCCAATTTTTTTCGCGCGAAGCCGTAGCGGAGGTTGCCCCCCGGTAAGCCTTATGTCCGCCACTGATAACGAAGGGATTAGGTTAAAGAGTAAACACTAGTGTATTTACGAACTGAGTGAACAAATCCAGACCATTGATTTACACACGTGTATGGCTAGGATTTTCTCATTAAATCATAAAATACACTAGTGTATTTAATCATCAAATCCTAGCCATTGATTTACACACGTCTAAGGCCATGATTAGTTCGCTCAGTTCGCAAATACATTAGTGTTCACTCTAAAACACCACCTTATAACGAAGAATACACATAGATATGAAAATATTATTGTACATATATGTAGATATGTGATTATACATATATGTAAAAGTGAAAACATACACAGAATACAAATATGTTTGTAAATATTATTACACATATGTTTGTAAATATTATTACACATGTGTATATGCAATATGTTATTAAAACGTAAAAAATATCTGGCCGGTTTTAATTGAAAAACAAAAGTGATTATGAAATATAATTTGTTTTCAATTTAAAAAAATGCATGAAATCGAGATTCATGGATTTGGAATAACTGATTGGGAAAATATCGAATTTGCCCTTGACAGTTACATTTTACTTAAAATAAGTCTACTTATTTACAAAAATACCATTAATTTAAAAACCATTGATCTCCATAACCAATGGTCAGGATTTGTTCAGTAAGTTCACAAATAATCTAGTGTTCACTCTAGAACCCCACCCTATATAGGATAGGAGTTGGCTAGAAAGTCCAAATTTCCTAAAAAGTGTAAAACACCATAATGTCAATCATAAAACACACCAAAAGCTCACAAATAATATGATGAAGATTACTAAAACATCATGTATGTGGGTTTTGTGTTGTGTTTTAGATGTTAAGGCTCTGATTATGGAATGACAAATATTATTGTGTTTTATGTTGTTTAGCATTTTGTGTTTTATATTCATAGTTCTACGATGGTGCGTTTGAAGTTTTTATGGACTATTAGAGTTTGAATATGGTGTTTTAGTAATATTCATTCTATTATTTGTGAGTTTTAGGTGTGTTTTATGTCTGAAATTATTGTGTTTTATGACTTTTTACACTTTTTAGGAAAAACACACTTTCCGTAGGATCCCCACTATATATATATATATATATATATATATATATATATATATATATATATATATATATATATAGAAAGTATTTGAAATAGAGAGAAATAGTGGAGGAGGAAGGCCTTCGGCTGGCCTCCTAAACCCGGTAAAGCACTTCGCCGGTGAAGATGATGATGGTGATGTAGGTTGTGGGTGACAGCAACAGCATTGGTAACTGCGGTGACGGTAATCTGCGACATCAGTGACGGCGACGGCTATCACTAGGGTTCCGTTGCATACTCCATATCTTGATTTGCTGCCATTTTATTAACCGTACCCAAATATTAAGTGAAATTTGAGTAAGTGTATGATTGTTTATTAAGTTTGTCAGTCAAGCTCAAGCTTTGTTATTTTTGTATTGGTGGTTTTAATTAAAATTTTGGATGTGTTGTTTTCATAGTGGTTTTAATGGAGAACCAATCTTTGGGTTTTGTTTCAAGACGTCAACATCACCTTTAATTTTGGCCCTTAATTTTTTGGGTTTAATTGTATTATTGAAGTTAAAGAACCTGCATTACAACCCGTTACAAACATAAACAACGAAAACTGTAATTTACCCTAAAGTTAAGATAACTTTGGATATTCACGTATAAAGAAAATATAGATAAAGACTTTTTTAAAGAAATAAATAAAACGTGTATTCAAATATTAATAGTTATTATCAGGCTCAATAATGCAAAAGAATACAAACAAATAAAAATAAGTTATTCAGAGTATCATTTGTGAGCTGAGTTAGATGATAAAGATAGGAATTTGCAAATTGCAATATAAACAAATCGAGCAGCCAGAGCAAAAACCCATAATAATACATCTATTATTTATAACCATTACGAGCCAAAACCTTCTTTGAATTGATCCTCTAGTATCGCTTTCTTTTGCATATTCTAAGTTTTATAATTTGGAATCGGTCTAGATATCTTAATGAATTGTGTATATAACATTTCGATAGTATTCTCAAAAACTGAATTTGATAATTCAAATAGAAAACAAAAAACATATATGATATATGCAAGTTTTATTTCGAAACAACTTGTACCAGAATCAGACGAAACACTTCCTCCAAGTGCTCCATTTTCATACATTTTCTTCTAATTAAACTAGTGGTCAAGTGGTTAGTTTCTTATTTGTTTGATTAAGTAATTAGGGGTTACTTTTAAGTAGTTAGTCTCTTCGAATTGTATGGCTATTTAACGTCGCAACGTAATTTAATTAATATTATGAATGAAATGATAAATTGAGTCTCTTCCAAAAATCTATATAATCTTTTGAACTTAAATAGATGGCAAATTGGCAATACTAAATTAGAACCAAGAATATACTAATGCATAAACATAAAATATAAAAGGAAAGACAAGGACGGATCAACATTGACCTATAATGTATGTAAAAAGTTAGTGTTACGTGTCAATTAGGTAGGGAAAATAATAAAGGATTAGGTAGCATATGTCGTCAACACTCGAAATTAAAAATAACTTATCATTATCATTCATCCACAACACTATTGCATTTTGTGTTATGGAATGTAAAACAAAAAATAATGTCACGTACAGGTAGCGAGACAGATGGGTTAGAACAGGTAACCAGCCAAAATGATAAATGTTATAATTTCCATTTTAAAAATAATATTTAATAATTATTTACATTCTTAGACCGGAACGTAAAATAAAAAATTTGTAGAAGATAAAAAAGTATAGGAAATCAAACTTTAAAGTAAAAAAATTATTGGGATGAAATTATTGAAAATGAAAAAGTATTATCTATTATATATATAATAAATGAAAGTTATTTGGGGCATGTGTCATTTAATTAGGGCATCGTTTTTCCTCTTTTCCCGCCCAACAGTACCACTGCCCTCTTCTATTTATATCATCCCTCATTTACTCATTTAGGGCTTCCTACTTTCTCTCTTCCTCTGCTCTGCTCTATTCCGATCGATGTTCAGATCCTCTTTCTCTCTCATGATCATCTTTCTTCTTCTTCTTCTTCTTCACATATTCATCTCCTCATCAACGTACGGCAGAGGTTACTTCTATTGACTACATCTGCGTTTGAAACCCTAAATCATGTACCGTCGAGTGGTTGAAGAAGAGAATAATCATGTAAGATCTCTTTTTTCATTCAGAAATTTTATTTCGTTTTATCTATTTTCTCATACTGAACACGATGAACCCTTTTGTTCCCTCAGAAGAAGAAGCAGATCTCCTAGGGTTTCTTATCGTACTCGATGAACGTTTTTGTACAAGCTCCTCTTAATCGGTGACACTGGTATGTTCTAATAATCTTTTTATTATTGTATATGTCTGAAATTTATAAATAACTATGTTTATAGTTTATGTCTTTCCCAAGCTTTTTTGTTGATTTATAGAGTTTGTTGATTAGAAGCAACCTCTACCGGACGGTTGTTGAGGAGATGGAAATGTGAAAGGTGATACCAGGTCTGTTGATAGGTGATACCAGCGCAAAAGTTTAGGCTTCATCCCTTTTTGTTATTTGGTATGGTACTCCTTTACATTCTCACTTTCAATGAGGTTGTCTTAGTCATGTATTTGATTTTTGCCCTTTTCTTTACAATTGAAGTTGTGGAGAGACGAATTAAGATGGGGAGCGGAAGACAATATCAGATGAGTATAGGAATTTTAGTCTTACAATCAGTTTTACATTCTTTTTTAAGAAGATGCTTTTGTCATGTACATCAAAGTGATTGCACAACACCAAGGTAACTGCAATTGGTGTGATTTATTTTTTGGTATTTGTAACGTTTTGATTTACCATTTATTGGTGCATTGATTCATTTGTAATCCCTTGTAGATCTCCCCTCATCTCAATTTGATCAATTAAACGTAGTTTTCTTAATCACCATCAGTGTTTTAATTACTATCGGTGCTTAAAAGTTTTCCATCAGCTGTTTGACTTAACAGTATTTTGCGTTATTCATTCTAAATTCATCAGTTGTTGTAGGTAAACTGAAGTTTCCTACAATAAGCAATGTCCAGCTAAGTTTCCTACAATGACAGTGGTTATAACAAGTTAATATGGAAAAACCCTGTTCTGCCTAACAACTGTTGGATATAACGATGGTTGTACATAAAGTATGATGAACATCATCCACTGTTCAATTAGCAAACCCCTGATCAAGACCAAAGTCCTGTTGAAGACAAGCACTGATCAACCAAATGTGAAACACTGTCCAACAACAACAGTGGTTCAGCATCAACATTAGTTATTCTATCTTTGTTTATGTTAACAATGTTTACATGTGACTTTGTGTTTCACATCAGTGTTTTTCACATCGGCGTTTTGTAGTCTGTTAGGTTGTTAGATGTCATCACCTCAGTGTTTTGTATGTAACAAATTTTATGACATCAGTGTTTATATATAACAGTGTTTATCACAACAGTGTTTATATGTAACAGTATTTATCCCATCACTTCAGTGGTTTGATCTGTACTATAAATTGAACTGTTGTTTCATCTTTATATTAATAAATAAAATTCCTATACACTTGGATGATTATTAAGCTCCTCATCTTGATTGTTTGGGTATAGTATTCTTTAAATTGGTTCAAACATTTGATTGTTCAAAGTTATCCACTGCTGAAATACAACCTCTATTTCTTCAATCTCCGTGTTTACCACTGACTGGCCAAACATCAGTGTTTCGAAAACTGTTGGGTATCCACTGATAGGAAAAAATAGCCACTGCTCACTAGAATTAAAAATGAAAACTAGAATTACAATCAAATTACCATTTTACCTAATCTTTACATTCCAATGACATAAGAGTTCCTCCAATATTATTTTCATGATAAAATTTAAAGTTAAATTAAAAAATAAAAAAAAATCTTGATGACTATTTGTTCCAAATCAAATCAGTAATTAATGCTAATTTCTTGAGCTTTGGACATTAATTAAGAAAAATTTGAATTTCAAATTGACGGTTATTATATCTTAATTAAAGTTAAAATAAAATTTAAAAAAGTCATTATGACATTTGCTTTCAAATCAAGTCAGTAGTTACTGATAATATCAGTAATTTTGAAATTCAAAATATGCAAAATGGTAATTTAAATTTGACGTTCTCTCTTTAGTTATTCAAAATAGATACACTACTTACCTTTGAAATTACATCTGAAATTTATGACGTCCAACAACAGTCTCAAACAACAACAGTGGTTCAGCATCAACTTTAGTTATTCTATTTTTGTTTATGTTAACAGTGTTTATATGTAACAGTGTTTTTCGCATCAGTGTTTTATAGTCTGTTAGGTTGTTAGATGTCATCACCTCAGCTTTTTATATGTAACCATTTTTATAGCATCAGTGTTTATATGTAATAGTGTTTATCACAACAGTTGTTTATATGTAACAGTATTTATCTCATCACTTCAGTGGTTTGATCTGTACTATTAATTGAACAGTTGTTTCATCTTTATACTAATAAATAAAAATCAAAATACACTTGGATGATTATTAAGCTCCTCATGTTGATTGTTTGGGTATAGTATTCTTGAAAGTGGTTCAAACATTTGATTGTTAAAAGTTATCCACTGCTGAAATAGAACCTCTGTTTCTTCAATCTCCGTGTTGAGTGTTGACCACTGACTGGCCAAACATCAGTGTTTCAAAAACTTTTGGGTATCCACTCATTGGAAAAAATAGCCACTACTCACTTTTTTATTGTTGTCATACATTGATATTGACCATCAGTGGTTTCCCTAAAAAACAGTCACTACTCCCATTTTTATTATTCATGTTCTTAATTAGTGATAGGTTGAAATTATCAAATGAAAGCTAGAATTACAATCAAATTACCATTTTACCTAATCGTTACATTCTAATGACATATGACTTCCTCCAACATTGTTTTCTTGATAAAATTTAAAGTTAAAATAAAAATAAAAAAAATTCTTGATGATTATTTGTTGCAAATCAAATCAGATAAAAAAAATTCTTGATGACTATTTGTTGTAAATCAAATCAGTAATTAATGCTAATTTCTTGAGCTTTGGACATTTGAGTTAAGCAAAATGTGAATTTCAAATTGACGGTTATTATCTCTTAATTAGATTTAAAATAAAATTAGAAAAGTCATTATGACAATTGCTTTCAAATCAAGTCACTAATTACTGATAAGATAAGTAATTTTGAAATTCCAAATATACAAAATGGTAATTTAAAATTGACGTTCTCTTTTTTTTCCTACTTTGCATATCATTTCTAATATTTAATTACTTTAATAAAGAAGCATATAAGGATATACACTCCTTACCTTTGAAATTACATTTGCCACTGCATTCAATTAAAATTTTTATTGGAGAATCGGTAAGCTTGAATTCCAACCTTGATATTTTTTTAAGAACATCCATGCTTATTGTATTATCATATTACGTTTACCAATAGTTATATTTTGTTTATTCTTTTTTTTATGTACAGTCTTCAAATGGAGGTTGCAAAGGTTAGCATGCTTAATGATCTTAATACATTCTCAAACAACTATTCGATTAGAGTGAAGATTGTTAGCATTTCGAAGATGATGATGAATGATAACAAAAATGAAATATATCGTCTTGATATGATCTTCATGGATGAGATGGTACCGTATATATTTGTCTTATAATTTTTTTGGACATATGAATATCCAAATGTTATATAACACGTTTTTTATTTAATCGGATGTTTCTTATTCTTAGGGAACTATGATACAAGCCAGCTGTCTGCATAAGATGCTAGGAAAATTCAAAGACTTCCTTCAGTTGGATGAATGTCTTCTTATCACCAAACTGTCTCTTGCTACTAATAAGTCCTCTGCTAAGTATACCAAGAGAAATGACAAAATATCACTGTATTTCTATACTTCTGTTGAGAAATGCCTTGACTGGTCTGGACCGAAATACCGTTTTAATTTCGTTAACCTCAAGGATGTTGTTAAAAATAAAATTGAAGTTAATACAATTATTGGTATGTAAATCACTACATGATATACATCTATTGTTTTGTCTTATTGTTTTTTTATTGTTATCTCTTCTTAATGCTGTTTTCTTTTAGCAATATGTTTTTGTTTATAGATTGGATTGGTTATGTGGATGTATGTTTCAATCTAGAGGATACATCAAAGAAGGATGGGAGCAAGGGCAAGAGACTTAATCTTAGACTTGAAGACCTTGAGTGAGTTCTTTTTATTAAGTTGTTGCATTTTGACGTTTAAAGCATTACAAGGTTGCTTGATGTTATTATGTTTTATGTTAATATTTTAGAGGACAAAAGTGTTCGGTTACTTTGTGGGATGGTTTTGCTATTGACATGTTTGCTTACGTGAATGATAAGAAACGAGAGAAACATGTTGTTATCCTTTGTCATTTTGGTATGGTCAACCTTTACAAAGGTACAATTTAAACTTAATTAGTTTAATTTTTTTATTTTTAGTAATTTATCTTTATATTTATTTATATGTTTTAAATTTGACACTATTTATATTGATCTACATTTGGTTTTATTTTTAAATTCAGACAAGCGTGTAGTTGCAAACGGGTTTGAGCTTAGCAGACTTTTTATTGACACTGACATTGAAGAGATATCCTCTTTTAGGAAGAGGTATAGTTAGTAATATGCATATAAACATTGAACAATATTATTTTGTACTTACATTTACTTTTTACGTTTTAGTTTGATCACATGAATCTGTTTAGGTATGTAGAGAAAATTTCTGCTTTATCTTCATCAAATGAGCCTGTTGGTTCAAACGTTATCTCAAGTGTTGAAGATGAGTTTCTTAATAACCCTGATTTCATGCTTATTGGTTTCCTTGGAACCATATCAACGGTGTGTATTTTCTTATAAGTACTCTACCTGCTGAGTTTTTTTATAGTCTTTTCTAAGTGTTATTATTTTTGTTTGATATTGATAGACAAAGAAGGTTTTGGTTCTTGGCACAATCACAGCTATATGCACTGATAAACTTTGGTATTACAATGGTTGTAACCACTGTAAGTCAGGTGTGGAGGAAAGATTTGTAACGAAAGAAAATGCAGATGGTTCATTTGATGTTGATCATGCAAAATCGTTGGTGTGTACAAATGATAAATGTGAAGGAGTCGACATCTATTCTATTCCGCGGTTTGAGATTACAGTTTTATTTCCTTATACTAAATACTAATATGAACCACACTTTTGTTATTAGTAATACTAATGTTTTCATTTGTTTTTAACTTTGATAGGTTCAAGATACCTATTAGGGTGCAAGACTCTTCCGGTACTGTGTCTTTGACACTGTTTGATTTCGAAGCTTACAAGATTCTTAAGAAAACTGCCAAAGAGTTACTTTCAATCCAAGATCAGGTAACAAATACATGCATTCAGTTATTTGGCCATGTAGTGAATATAATTTAAAATTAATTTTTATAAAATTGTATGTTCTCAATTATGGAATCATTCTGCTCATTGTAATTTATATTAATTTTTATAAAATCATAGGTTGTTAATTCTTGAGAGATACCGAACCCATATCCTGAGATCTTTGACACATTGATTGGAAAGAGGTATGCGTTCATCATAAGTGTTAAAGACTATAACATTGAGCATCAGGTTGAAAACTATGGTATTTCAATGGCCACTAACGATGATGAGATCCTTGCCGCGCTCTGCGCCAAATTCAATCTTAACCAGGTTTAAATCTTCATTATGTAATTCTTTTCATTTCATAGTCATATCGTTTTGAAATAGATTTATACCGTTGTGTGTATTTTATGTTATTGTGTATTATGTACTTAAAGCATGAGCAGTCTGAATCGTTGGATGTTCCAGATTCCTGCAGTTTGTCTACTCCTGTTGACCTTATGAAGGTAATATGAGAATTTGGTTATTTGTACTAAATTTTTTGAAACGTTAGTACTTATTGTCTTTTTATATCAGGATGATATGTCATGCTGTGGTGACAATGTTACGCCTGCATCCCAAGCATTTGTAGGCACTAAGAATCCCACTTCTGATGAAACAAAACGTAATATTCGTGAAGTGTTCGATGTGGATGATGCATTAGGTTGCTCCCCGACAAAGCGCCGCATCAGTGATGAACTGTCTCAGGATGAAGATGCTGGTGTTTCAACGCTTTTGATTCCAAAGATTGAGAAATAGTTTTTTCTGTATTTTCAAATACATTTACGTCTTGATTTCATATGCTGTTGCCATGTTGAACTTATGGTTTACGTTTTGTTGCTTTTGGGTGTTTGGTGGGTTATGTTTTGGACTGATTGTGTGGTTTTGAATTCCTGAAAACTTATCTGCTTATTATACTGTTATGTTCTAATATTATAATGACTATGACCTTTGTTTGCATATTATAATGTATATTGTTAAATAAATATTGAGATGTTCAATAGTCAATATTTATGTTTAAAACCTATGTGTATGAATAGGAGCAACAATTTATAATATATATTGTATAAACCCAAATAACAACTTTTTTATCTACAAACATTTGTAATCTTTAAGCAATTTTAATCTTATTATCTTATCTCATAATTTATATAGGATTATCAGTGGATGTGGTTGTTCTTTATTGGTTTTTACCGTTATCCCTGCCCACTAAGATATAATAAGTATCTGTCATATGTTACAGTTTATAAAAAATATTTAATTTGTGTCTGTTTCTCCCATTAACTTATTTAAGTAATCTCATTCAATAGCTTTTTTATATACTTCAACTTTTGTTTAAGTCATTCAAAGTATGTTGTTCAGAAAAATCGTAACCAAGTATGAAGGTTAAATTCAAACCCATTTTATTTGGTTTTTTGTTCGGTTTATCTATCCACGTTTTATTTTATTTGTTTTGTTTGGTTTATTTGGATAACTGAAAAAAATACCGTTTAACGTAATTATTTATTAAATAATAATAATAATATTCTATTTTAAAAATCATATACAAACAAACCATAAACCTAACCGATGAACATCCGATTTACATTCAACAAAGATTACAAAATTTGTTAAGTTTTTTTATCCATGTAATAGATTGCTTGGAATAATTAATTCAATATTTTGAAACAATTCTATTTTGCTTTTCATGAAATGATTTTTAATTACAAAATGATAAAATGCAATATTATAATTTATTGAGGTTATGTTAATCCCTATGTATGACATATTGTAATTCAAAATTTAAAAAACACTGTTTTCTTCTATTTTTTTTAATGTTCCTGATCTTTTACTCTTTCTTCTTTTGAAAGCATCTCCTTCTTTCATGTATGCAATGTCAAAGAATTCACGTTTATCTTCTACAGCTGCTAATTCATCTCAACGAAATTTACACAGTAAGTGAAATTATAACTTCTTAACTCATCATTTCCCAAATCAAATCAGCTTTCAGATTGAAATCATAATTCTACTTGGTTTTTTTGTAGGTCCTCTTATGAGAACTCTTGTTTCAGATATCTCTAACATATCTCCTCTTTCAGATATCACAAATGGTAATAGCTCTTGAATTTGATTATAAGTATACTTTTTCCGTTTTATGTTTCTAAGTGGACTGATTCTTGTGTTTCTTATATATTATACTTTCTCTGTTATTTAGTTACTTCACCGAATGAAAGGCGTAAGCTTCGAAAATTAATACTTGATAATAAGAAATTAAAGAATGCATTGTCATCATCAACGAATGTTCGTAACATCTTTTCTGACAATGCAAATTTGGTCAAATGTTCTAATACTACGGATCAACAAATGTACTCCATTGCGTGTCGAGCAGTTAGAAATGCTACTGGTTCTTTAATTTCAACTACACCAGGTTTCTATTTTTTTCTTTATTATTTGTTTTGATAAATACATTACTAAACCACATACCGGTACTAACATGAATGTTTTAATATTGGATGTTCATATAACGGCATAAACATAGGTACACCTCTAGATAGCAACCGTCGATATTCCATTACTTCTAGCATTATTAGCAGTAACAATCAGCCGATATTGGGTAGTAACTCTACGCTTACACGGCTGTCTTCTGGTAAACGTAACCTCGAGCGCAAGAAACGTGATAATACTCTTGTGCCTATGCTCTCTTTGGATTCAGATCAAGACAATTTGTTCTTGTGCACTGATGAAGATCCTTATAGTATGTGTTGTGGGTATGGTAAAGTTCAGCTACCGCCTTTAAAGGATGCACATCCGTCTTATCAAAATTTATTTTCTTCCTCAAATGCAAAAAGCAAGTTCTTCCTGAAGAACATAAGACGATACAACTCTATGTTCTCTTTTACATCTATGGGTGGAAAGCTTGATTCTAATATCAACAAGGGCAATGCTCCATTTATATATCGTATCAGTGGCCAAAACTATCATTGCATGGGGAGTCTCAAATCTCCAGATGGAAATGAAGCTAAGTTTTGTCAGCTATACACACATGATACCGAAAATGAAATAACAAACAGATAGGCATTATTCAGGTACGAGTGATTTCTAAGTTCCATTTTTATTCTATTAAAGAACAACTAGAAATTTAAACATTTGTAGTTCACTATCAGTTGTTAAGTACCATCACTTAATCCTTAATCACTGATTCTCTATCCACTGATTACTACAACAGCAGTTGTTAACCATTAGTAGTTCACTATCAGTTGTTAAGTACCATTAGTGTTTTAACCACTAGCAGTGCTTACAAGTTTTTCATCAGCTGTTTCAATTAACAGTAGTTTAACTTAACAGTAGTTTGCTTTATTCATTTTAAATTCATGATTACAATTAAAGACAACATAAATGCACACTTGCATTATGTTAAACATACAATACGGAGACAAAACGTCATACCAAGAAAGATAGAAGGATATCCAACTTGGTAGACTTGACGGAACTTACAGACTCGATAACAAAAGACCGTAACATACAACGAGTTTTCAAATTTCTTCGTGATGAAAACTCAAGGAGTGAGTGGTGCACTTCGGAATGTAGCGGATAACCCCCTTTAGTGTAGCTCTTCGATTTTCCTTGAAATTCCAAAGCTCGCTAATTACATATCTACCACTGGGGTTATATTCATTCATATGCACCAATCATCTTATCTTTTAGCAATTGATCGTTCTGATCAATCACTTCCTTATGTGCACCGCACTATCTTCCAGGAGGTTGTCAAGTATTCTCGCCAATGTTTTACATCCATAGTAAGACGGCTGATACAGTACTTTCATAATGCATATATGTATACATATATGATGAACCCAATATGAGGAACCCAAAACACAGTTGATCTCATATGAAGAAAACACATTCAAATGACTAATACGAGGAACCCAAAACATATAGTCTTTAACCAACTTTATATGAGAAACAAAACAACAACCATACCCAGATTTCAACATGAACAGCAGAGACATAAGAAACCCAGATTTCGACATTAACAACAGATACTTAAGAAACCAAACCCTGTTTTAATCGATTGTATATTTTAAACATTTCAAACAAACTATAACAAAAAACAATCTTAGAATAACGCCAAAAACCAAAAACCCAGTATTAATAAATAGAGAAAACCATAAACATCACAAACAAACCTTCATAATAATCAAAACCCAAACCTCTGTTTTGATACCCGAGACAAAAACCCATAATAATCAAACAATATTTTCACAGAAAACCTGTTACATTCTAGCATATAAAAAACATATACAGATAAGAAGTGTAAAAACATCAGTGGTGAAAATGAGATATCATCAAACATCATTAAACATCAAGTTACATAGGGTTACACAAGCATCTAACAAGAACAGAGGGTAAACCATAGTGTCGATCATGTTTTAGGTATGTGATTTTACCTTGGATTGTTATAACAACAAATGGTCGGTGAGGAGATTGAATGAAGATGAAGATGATGAAGATGAAGATGAAGATGATGATCGATGTTGGGAGAAGAGATTTTTAGATATTTTTGAGAAGTGTGATCGGTGTTAGGGAATTAGGGATTCTATGTGTTTATCATTAAGGGTATAAAGGATATTTCACAATTGTCAAACAGTCAAACAGAGGGAAGTGTGACAGAGGGACTCAAACTGTTATGAATTTATAAGCTCAGGGGCTCAAAAAACCTAAAAATGAATTTAGGGGCTCAAGTTGATGTTTCACACATACCACAGGGACGCAAATTGCATTTTTTCTCTAAACTTAAATGTTCAAGACCAAACCACTGATGAAGACCAAACCAGTGTTCAAGACCAAACCACTGAAATGTTACTTTTTCTCAACATACTCTAAAAGTTTTGAGCTGGTATCAACAGTTGTTTACAATTTCCTTAAAACTTAATTATTAATCACTGATTCTCTATCCACTACTTATTACAATAGCAGTTGTTAACCATATGCAGTTCACTATCAGTTGTTAAGTACCATCAGTGTTTTAATCACTATTAGTGCTTACAAGGTTTTCATCAGCTGTTTGACTTAGTACTAAACTGTTTTTCCTTAACACTTAATTATTAATCACTGATTCTCTATCCACTGCTTATTACAATAGTTATGTTATGTTAATGTTTTGTTGTTTTTTTTAACAGCAAAAGAACCAAACCTTCATCGCCTGCTGATAAAGAACTTGATGTTGAAATGATAGAGTATTTGAGGGCTTTATTAGATTCACAAAATATGTTGGTTAAGACATATAGGATGGTCAGAGACCATTTTCACCAATCTCCAGATGCCAACCTTAGTCTGCGACTAATTTATAGAAGAGAAAAAGACGGAAGGACATATAACTTACCTGCCACATCTGAAGTTGCTGCTTTGGTTGTTGGAGACATAGATAAAGCTATAGACCATCGTGATATTGTTGTCGAGACTCAGTCGGGAATGCTGCAGCGTATTAACGAATTACACCCATCGTATCTTGCTCTGCAATATCCATTACTTTTCCCATATGGTGATGATGGTTATAGAGTTGATATTCCTCATAGAGATTTTATGTCCACACAAAAGAAAATAAAACCAAAGTGCACAATGAGAGAATTTTTTTCATATAGGATCCAAGATAGAACTTATGGCTTTTCCTTAATTTTAAATGGGCGAAGGTTGTTACAACAGTTTTTGGTTGATGCGTACACAATGATTGAGAGCGAAAGATTAAAGTACATCCGTAGGCAACAAGCGAAACTTCGCTCTGAAACTTTTGAGAATCTTCAAAAGTATAAATCTAAAGGTAAGGAAGTTTTAAAAGATACTGGAAAGCCTGTTATACTTCCTTCTTCATTTACTGGTGGTGCAAGATTCATGCAACAAAATTACCTCGATGCAATGGCCTTATGTAAGTGGTATGGGTACCCTGATTTCTTCATAACTATAACATGTAATCCTAAGTGGCCTGAAGTAAAAAGATTTCTAAAAGATTCAACCATAAAAGCCGAAGACAGGCCTGACATATTGTGTCGATTGTTTAAAATGAAGCTTGATTCCTTACTCAAAGATTTTAAGGATTCCAAGTATTTTGGTGAGATTAACGCTGGTATGTTATTTTGTTTTCACATCTTATCCTCTGATGTATATTTTGTAATCAAGGTTATTAACTAATAAATCTATTTATTTTTCCTTTTTATTTAGTTTTTTATACAGTAGAATTTCAAAAGTGTGGTCTTCCTCATGCACATATATGCTTATTCATGAAGGTCGATCACAAACTTCCAACCATAGATCATATAGATCCATTTATTTCTGCTGAGATTCCCGATAAAAAGAAGATCCTAAACTTTATTCTCTTGTGACTGATTATATGATTCATGGTCCGTGTGGGAATGCTAATTTGAATTGTCCTTACATGGTTGATAAAAGATGTTCAAAAAACTTTCCGAAGAAATTCACACCACATACAACTATTGATTCAAGTGGTTTTCCTGTATATAGAAGAAGAGATTCAGGTCATACAGTTATAAAATCTGGTGTTAGATTAGACAACAGAAATGTTGTTCCTTATAACAAAAGGCTTTTGAAAAGATATCAAGCACGCATTAATGTTGAATGGTGTAATCAAGCCGGTTCAGTGAAATATTTGTTCAAGTACATTAACAAAGGTCCTGATATGGCTACTACGGTAGTTTCTGGTGATACAAGTTCAATCATCAAAGAAAAGCCAAAAGATGAGATCAAGGAGTATTATGATTGTAGATATATTTCAGCTTGTGAGGCATCCTGGAGAATATTCTCTAATGAGGTTCATTATAGGTATCCTGCTGTTATGAGGCTTCCCTTTCATTTGCCCGGCCAACAGAATGTTGGTATGGTGCGGATGACGATATTGACAATGTTTTAAGCAAGCCTTCTATTGCTTCTTCAATATTTGTGCAATGGATGAAGTTGAACGAGACAAATGAAGATGCTAGAAAGCTGACTTATGTTGATTTTCCTTCTAAATTTGTTTGGATACTTAAAGATAGATGTTGGCAGATATGTAAGTCGTACCAGTGTGTTGGCCGGATTCATTCTGTATCTCCTGCATTGGGCGAACCTTATTTTTTGAGGATACTACTCAATAAAGTTAAAGGGCCTAGATCTTTCGAGGAGATACGTACAGTTAACGGTCAATTATTCCCGACTTTTAGAGATGCTTGCTATGCGATGGGACTCTTAGATGATGACAATGAATACGTTGAGGCCATTAAAGAAGCAAGTTTTGAAGGACATGCTGGGTATCTTCGAGCGTTATTTGCTACCTTGCTTTTGTCAAATACTCTATCTCGGCCAGAATTTGTTTGGGAGAATACGTGGAAATACTTAGCTGATGATATTGTTTATAGACATAAAAAAGAAACAAATATTTCAGGTTCTGATCTATTTTTTTTTATTTCACATAATACATTTTGATTTTTTATTTAATAATGTTAATTTTTTTATTTGCTAGGTTTAGTGCTTCCTGAATATCAGATTAAGAACCTTACTTTGTTGAAAATTGAAAAGTATTTAATTTCCAATGGTTCATCATTACGAAGGTTTGTCACTGTGCCGTACCCTGATGACGATTCCTTACGTGATGCTTCTAATCGTCTGATCAATGAAGAGCTGTCACATGACCTAGATGAAGTACAAGCTGAGTTTAACAGGTTGCATCAATCTCTTACAGATGAACAACGAGCGGTTTTTACGAAATAATGGAAGCAGTTGTAGGGAGTAAAGGAGGCCTTTTTTGTCTATGGTTACGGTGGAACTGGAAAAACCTTTATATGAAAGACTTTGGCTTCAGCTGTTCGATGCAGAAATGGAATAGTTTTAAATGTGGCTTCAAGTGGTATTGCTTCGTTATTACTTTCCCGTGGAAGGACAACTCATTCTCGGTTCCATATCCCCATTAATCTAACCGAAGATTCAATGTGCACTATTAAGACAAATAGTGATATTGCGAGATTATTAAAGGAAACCCAATTAATCATATGGGATGAAGCACCGATGGTACACAAACATGCATTTCAAGCTTTAGATAGGATGATGACCGACGTATTTTCGGAAGGTAGGAGTATTCGTTCGGATATTCCTTTTGGAGGTAAAGTTATTGTATTTGGTGGTGACTTTAGACAAATACTACCTGTTATTCATAATGGTACTAGACAACAAATTGTTAGAGCATCTTTAAGCTCTTCATACATATGGGCAAAATGCAGACTCTTACGACTGACTAAAAACATGCGTCTAACTATTGGAGATGAAAGTTCGAATATGGAGTCTATCAGAGAATTTGCAAAATGGCTTATTGATATTGGTGAAGGAAACGTTGGAGATGATAATGATGGTGACGCCATTATAGAGATACCAGATACAAAGTTTAATTGACTTTGTATATCCTTCAATTATTGAACAATTTAGGATTCCTGGATTTTTTTTCTGAGCGAGCAATTCTAGCACCCAAAAATGAGGTAGTTCATGAAATTAATGATCGATTGCTTTCGTTATTTCTTGGTGATGCGAAAGAGTATCTGAGTTCTGATAGTATATGTCAAACTTAACAAATTCTTGATTCTTTTCAAGAAAGCTTATACTCAATAGAAAATTTGAATGCTCTTAAGATTTCTGGCTTGCCTAATCACATATTAGTTCTTAAAGTTGGTGTTCCTGTGATGCTTCTTCAAAACATTGATCAACAGAAATGGTTATGTAACGGTACAAGGCTTCAAATTACTTTTCTTGGTAAACGAGTTATAGAAGCTGAAGTTATATCTGGTGGGAACATTAGCACGAGAGTTTTTATTCCAAGGATTAATATGATCCTGTCTGACAAAAAATACCTTTTCAATTTCCACGAAGGCAATTTCCATTATCAGTTTGTTTTGCTATGACAATTAACAAGAGTCAAGGACAATCGTTATCAAAGGTTGGTATTTATTTGAAAGATCCTGTCTTCACTCACGGTCAGTTGTATGTTGCATTATCAAGGGTCAAGACCAGAGAAGGCGTTAAAATACTAATATTTGACGCTGATGGAAAACCAACAAATAAGACTTCTAATGTTGTTTACAAAGAAGTTTTTACTAGCTTGTAGTCATTGTGAGCAATGTTAAAACGATGTTTGACCAAAGTTAAACTACTTATGTTAAAAGCTAATTATAATAGATAAAACACTGTTTGAGCAATGTTAAAACGCTATTTGACCAAAGTCCGTTTGACCAAAGTCAAACTACTTTTGTTAAAAGCAACTTATAATAGATAACACACTGTTTCAGCAATGTTAAAACGCTGTTTGACCAAAGCCTATTTGACCAAAGTCAAACTACTTATGTTAAAAGGTACTTATAATAGATATAAAACTAGATTTTCACCCGGCATTGCTTCTCGAGGTCATGAAACTTACTTATGTTAAAAGTTAAAACCTAATTATGATTAATACATGATTTAAAGCATTGAAAGTATATGATATGTTAATGGTTTTGCTATAAGAAAAATTATTTTTCTTTGTTAATTTGAATACCAAATCAATTCAACTAATCATCTACTTTACTCTTGTATCTCAATGTAAATGTAAATAACAAATTCAATAAGGGGTGAATGTGTAAATATTTTTCATCAGTTGAAAATATGGGAAGAGAAAAACACAACCATCATTATTTCTTCATCATCATTACACATCAAACATCTATCATATCTTCTTTCAAAAATCTCTTCTTCCCAGTCATTTTCTAGGGTTTCAATTTTCTTATCCTCCGTCTTCTACACTTCAATCACCTGAGGTTTTATTATTTTTTCTTCAGCAACTGGTATGTACATTCCTATTGTAATGAACTTTATATTGTTTAACCGATCTTAATTTAAATCCTATCTTGCTACTAATACGATTTTAAATGTTTATTGCTATACATTCAAGAAGGGTTTACTTATGTGTTTGAATCATTTGTTGAGAACATGTTAAAATAATTATTATTTGCAGAAATTTTTTAACTCATACTCTGTTTCTATGATTAATTTCACTACATACTCTGTTAATACAAAAAGTTAATGTTCATTTTCGAAGCCAACTTTTTAATTACAATCTTTTAACATCTTTACTGATTCAGGTTTTATGATGTATACTACATTTGTTAAGTTTCTTGACAACCCAGAATCTTTGAAACTGGTATGACATGTTTTTACATACATAATTTATTTTTATTGAGATATATATTTAACAGTTCTTATGGTTTATATTTTCTTACACTATTTAAAAATTATATACAGGATGTACCTGTATTCTTTGCTAATCAAAAGTGGGAGATTGTTGGCAAAAAAATAGGTTGCGAATATATCATGAGTCTGGTAAAAAATGGGTTGTGAGGGTCAGAACAGAAAATTCAACGGCAATAATAACTGACGGTTGGGACAATGCTGTTAAAGATCTCAATTTGCCGAGGGATACTTTGTTGGTTTTCAAACCTTTAGGTGATTTTAGACTTGAACTTTCATGTTATGTTAATGGCATGTGTGGTGAATCTTATTTAACCTTTAATCGTTATGCAAGATTTGGTTTTACGGTATGAGTATTGATCTTAACTTCAATTCTTTTGCATCTTTAACGTGTTAACACTTATTCTCATAAGATACATACTTCACATATAGTATTCATTATTTTTAATTTTATGCAGGTAATTGAAGACTGCTTCATTAAACAATTTTACGTAAACAACCCACCAAGTGGCAAATTTCAAATCTGTTATAAGGGTTCCTACTGGAATGTTGAGGCATCTAAGGTTGATACCAACTTTGTATTTTCTAGAGGATGGCCGGAAATGTGCAACGATGTTGGGATACTGGAGGATGATTTGCTTGTGTTTAGCAGAATTGATGATGTTGTTTTTGAGGTAGTAGTTTATAGAGATGAGACTGAGATTAGCTTTTTGAAGAAACCTGAATCTGATGATGATAGTGTTCTTGAGATATCGAAGGCTGATTATGTTGAGAATCAAGGTACGTAAGTATTTAGCATTAGCAATAAAAGTTTTAATTTTTTAGCATTATATTAATTATTTCATTAATGTTGACCAGGACATCTATGAGGATGAAGAAGTTGTGTCTGTAGGTGAAGGTACAACCGTTACTCAGGTACTTGCTAAATTATTAAAATTATTTATTTTTAATTTAACACATATAAGAATTTAATGTTTTTACAACTATTAGTAATGCTGTTTACTGATTTATATTTATCCAATAATGTATTATTTATAAGAACTTACAAACCAATGCCGAATGCACGTCGAAGAGACACATCTCTTCACGATTGAACAAAACCCAAGATGTAAGTTTACCATCTTAAAGATTGTTATATTACTATTGTTATTAAAGTTACTCTATGACAACAGGTTAAGAAGAAAGGAAAAGTTACTTCTGAGAGAAAGGAGATGGTCAAGAATAGGACTAAGGGAAATGCTGCCTTACCTGTCGACACAAGTGATCATATTGGATGTTCTTCGTCTGTTCATAAAGTTAAGGTATCTATACTTACCAGTTAATTAGTATATGTTATATAAACTGTTTTTTTTGTGCATATATTCAACATTCCTTTAATTCACATGTATATGTTTACTTTTTCATCAAGGGGAAGAGAGCCGCCAACGTTCAGAAAAAGCTTAACCGTAGAAATAAGATTGCAAAGACTGCAAAAAAACATTCTGGACATCTTCTTGACCCTGAGTTCTTTCATTTTGATCGCAAAGGAGACTATAGGCTAGTATACCATTTTTTATAACAAACTAATGATTTATGTTTATTTGTCTGACTATTATATTTTTCCACACAATACATGTAGCATCTTCCTGCTGAAGTTGCCAGACGAGCAGGTCTTTCTGTTGATCTTCATCCTTTGAAAGTTCAAAACATGGTTGGAGTTGTAGAGGTTTATGATGTTAAGTCAGAGTTAAATGAATTGAACCCACGTTATGCGTTGTACGGTTGGCGAAAGTTTATGACTGACAATAACTTGAGGTTTGGTGATATGTTGCACTTCACATACGTGTCTTCGCAACAGAAGATTATATTAAATCAAGTTACATCAGTTTAACAAACACATTTAAGTCTGTTCTGATATCAGATACTATAACTATGAATTTTTTGATGGTGATGTTGTATGCTTTTTTTTTTAAATTATTAACTTGATGATTTGTTGCTATGTATGGCTAAGATGATAAAACACTGTTATTAGCACTTTATGTTTTATATTTGCCCAATTAGATTATGTGTTAAATTATAGTTCTTTAAGTCATTGTTTCATTTTCTTGAATTCTATCTAATTTTGTAAAAAAGTTCAATAACAAACAGTGGTTTGAACATCTGTTTGCCTTTTGGTCAATAGTTAATGGAAACCCATGTTAGGTTGAACAGTGTTTTGAAGAGGTAAACAGTGTGAGAAGACAGTAGATCTTAGTAAGTTAAACATCTGTTCAGGCTTAAAAGGATGTTTGGCCTTTTGGCCCTTAACAGATGTTTGGCCTTTTATATCAGATGTTTGGACTTAAACAGTTGTTTTACCTTAAACAGATGTTTGACCTTAAACATATGTTTTGTGTTAAACAGATGTTTCGCCTACTATATCAGATATTTGGACTTAAACAGATGTTTGACCTTAAACAGATGTTTGGCCATAAGCAGATGTTTGGGCTTAAACCACACATCTGTTTAAGCTCAACATCTGTTTGACTATTTGTCAACATCTGTTTGAAATTTGGTCAACATCTTATTTTGTAAAGAAGTACAAAAACAAAGATTTTTACAAAATCCCAAATCACCCTATCATCTAAGTACATTGAAGTAAAAGGGAAATGATATTATTCATATGGTCCTGTTGTGCTTTTGTTTGTCCTCTAATATGAGTTCATGATCTAATCCGGTGATTTGAAGACATTGTTATTGAATCGAATGAGATGTTTGATGTAATGTGGTTGTATTAGTAACAAATAGTGTAACAGCCCAGCGTAACCGCACCACGATATTGTCCGCTTTGGCGGCCAGCACGCCCCCGGCGTCCGCCCCTCACGGTTTTCAAAACGCGTCATGATGGTGAAGGTATCCAGCCCCTTATAAGGAAGCCTTTGTTCCCCTTCACAACCGATGTGGGATGTCACAATCCACCCCCCTTAAGGGGTCCAGTGTCCTCGCAGGACCTGGCACCACCGGTCCGGCCCTGGCTCTGATACCATCTGTAACAGCCCAGCGTAACCGCACCATGATGTTGTCCGCTTTGGCGGCCAGCACGCCCCCGGCGTCCGCCCCTCACGGTTTTCAAAACGCGTCATGATGGTGAAGGTATCCAACCACTTATAAGGAAGCCTTTGTTCCCCTTCACAACAGATGTGGGATGTCACAAATAGTAATTAATATAACTAACTTTCCCGAGCCCGGGAAGTAATCACGGGTAAAAACCTAGTTCCATATATAAAGAAGCAACTTTTTAGTAAATCAGGAGTTGTATATTGTGCTTTGGGCATTTTTCAAAAAAAAAAAGACCTTGATTTTTTTTTTAACCCAAAGGTTTTTACCTTTTGCAATTTTAACCCTACATAATTTGTTTTTTTAACTTTAACCCAAAACTTTTCATTATTTGCAATTTAACTTCACAACTTTTGTCACTTATACTTTTCATCTTTCGCAAATTTTCGTTTTACGTATAGTTCTAAATTTTTCGAGTTAATACAACGCAACGTGCATGTGTGATTCATGGTTTTTACCTCTATTTTCTCATGTTTGACAGGTTCATCGCAACACGCATACCTTATGTCGAGTCGGTGTTGGTGGTCGATGACGGTTGTGTGACATTAGTACTATTTGACACCATTTTACGCCCCGCCGCAACTCGGGGTGTGCTTTGGGGGGTTTTCAAAGAAAAATGGTTATGCATATGGTTGTCGTAACGTTGGCTGGGGGGTTTTCCAAAAAAAAAATTGATTTTTTTACTTTTCCTCCAAAAGTATTTCATAAATTACTTTTAACCCAAAACTATTTTTTTTTACTTTTAACCACAAACTTTTTATCTTTTGCAATCTATCTTCACAACTTTTTTACTATCAACTTTAGTCCTTTATAGTTTTCATTTTTCGCAATTTTTTTGCTTTATGCTTCGTTCTAAATTTTGTGACTTAACACATCGCAACGTGCGTCTTTGGTTTAACATTTTTACCCTTCGTTCTAAATTTTGCGAGTTAACACGATGCAACGTGCGTGAGTGGGTGAATGTTTTTACATCGTCTATTTTTTTTCCCATTTCACAGGTTTAACATAACGTGCGGGTCCTAGATCGACTTAGTTATAACTAAAGAATTTCCACCGCATTGAAATTAAAATTAAAAAATAAAGATAAACAAAAAGAACCATAATGCCAAATGTACAACTACTGGTATTGATGCATTGCAAAGTTGGTGATTGTATATATTATATTATATTATGTTATGTTATATTATATTATATTATACATATCAATTTAAAGTAATGATGAATAGTGTTAAAAAATTTTAAATATTCTTTTTATGTTTTCTAATGAAAGGTTATTTATCATTTGGTTTGATTTTTTTATAAATTCCTCATATTAGGTTTTTTTTAATCTAACTCTACAATTATAGTTTTTAAACATTGTGATATTAATTTTATTGAAAATGAGTATGGTGTTGTTATCGTACCAAATCGAATTGGAACCAACGATGTATAGTGATTTACATTCTTTGTATTCAAAACAACATAATTTTTTTACATCATAAATTATACGAGTGCTGATAACAGTATTAAAAACATAGTTTTATTGGAAACTATATGAGTATCAATATGTGATGAATTTAATCCATTTCGACTAAATAACATTGGTACTGGTATCGGCAATATCAGAAACCGGTATTTGTTTTTTTGGTTTTTGATTGATGTAAAAGATGCGTCGATATCCTTTTGAGCATATTGCGACTTTGTTTTTTTAGTTTTCTCTTTCAGTTACAAAAGTGAGTGTCATCGAACCGAACCGATACCAACTGAGTTACCGCCACATAACGCGGGAGAAAACCCACTAGTTATATATTAAAACACATCATAAACTATAGAAATAAAAATCCCTTATTTTTTAATTTATTTATTAGAATGACATTCACACTTACATAATTAGATTTTCTATTATGGAAACTTGGTAATTTAATCAATTTTTAGTGCCATTTCTATGTATCCACAAGACACCTTATTTTTATATTTTGACCGCACAATTTTGGTTCTTACACTTTTGTCCCCTCAATTTTGGTAGTTTTTTTAAATCCAATTTACATTCTTATCCCCTGAATTTTAATGAATTTATCGAACGTCCCCCAAACACTAATATAATTATTTTTATCCTTTTTAAATCGTTTTACGCCACAATCCCCGAACTTTAATAAAGTTACCTTTTTAAACTTTAAACAATTTTTCCGTTACGATGTCATATTTTTTTACATGTCTCATCTTTTTATATATAGGTTCAAATAATATTAACGGTGCACATGAGTTATTTTTATCTACGCTTCGACATTCATTTACGTAACGTTATTTTAACCAGCCAGATTCTTAGACCTTTTTTTTAGTATTTGATATTTTTAACCATCTGGCACTCATATAAATATATACTATTGTTACATGTTTTTTTATCTTCGCTTAAACCGACCCACTACAACACGTTATGCTATATGTTAAAAAGAAACCTTTGGGTGAGTGTTCGAATGAAGTGATGCTAACGCTAAAGAGTCTTTAAAGTAGAATTTCTTTGGGAGTGTGATATGCCGGAGGACGGTTAATAGTGGGAAGCGGTAACATCACAGAATTTAGTTATGGATTTTCTAAATAGTTTATGTTATTGTACTGAGAATCTCTAAATGAAACAAAAATCGTTATCAACTACCAGGTTCTTAATTATTTTAGCTGTTTTTGTTTTCAAAACATGTCAGTTCCCCGCCGCAATACGCGGGTGAGAACAACCTAGTTATATATTATATATTATATACTATATATTCATATATATGTATTAATTTCTAACACAATAAGAAATAGTTATGTTCTTTGCCTTTTGTTTTAGCCACAAAACTTTTTCAAATTCTTTTTGTGGTTTTGTTTTGTTTGTTTTTTTACAAAGTAAACTTTAGAGGTTTTTTTAGTTTTGTAACAACACTTTGATTCTAGTATATATTTGCCATAAAAGTTAAACGAGTTTAATTTTTTTTTTAGTTTTTGTTCTATACTTTTTCGTGGATTTGGTTATCGTTTGATTGCTACTTAGCACAATTTTTAGTGATCACATTTGGTCCCTCAGGTTTTCTGTTCTTTCGTTCAATTACTATTTAGCACGGTTTGATAGTCACATTTAGTCCCTTAGTTTTTTTTACCCCATCGGTTTTCTAATATGTGTCGGTATAAATTGGAATTCGTCAACTTTTTACATCACTTGGTGTTAAAAAATTGTGTTTTTATTTTACCCCTTTTCCCGGCTTTCGTCATCGTTGGATTGTTACTTAGCACGGTTTTACACCCCTGCAACGCTGGGAGCATAAGACTAGTTATATAAAAAATTATATATTAATTTGAAACATGTTGATGAATAGTTAGTTTTTGTCTGTTGTGTGTTTTTTATATTATAAATTTACTTAAAAGACAGAGTCGGTGGCTTTTGCCACAGACAATTTCACCGTTTTTGTCTTATATAGAAGGTTTGCAATGTTTGCAGTTGGATCAAAATGCTTTTGATTACATCTTAATGGCCGTTAGTATTGTTTATTGCATTATTATTTCTCAATCACAGGTAATTTCGAACAATTTGTTCACATGAAAGATATTATATAAGATCTTAAAAGAGAAAGTTGGTGGCTTTTGCCACCTACAATTTCTCCGTTTTTGTCTTATATATATAGAAGGTTATCTAAAACTTTCACAAGTATTGAGGTCTGGCTTGGTGGTCCGCCCTCCATTTGATCTACGCGCTACTCGAGTTCAATTCCTACTACACCCGGTACATTTGCTTATATTATATGTTCCTTTTTCATCAGCTACATATTTTTTGGGTCTAACCCAAATTTCTAACTTTGTTCTTTTCGTTCGATGTCACATAGTTATACTTTGGTTCTTTTTGTTCAATGTTACATAATTATATTTTGCCAACACATTCCTTTTAATTTTATAATTTATATATAAAGCTGATCACATGTATTATAATTTATATTCATAGCTTATCACATGTAACCGGTGCAACGAGCTTGGGGTAAAATTTCAACCTTTGATTATGTTTTTTTGTATGTTTCTTATGTAAGAGTCAGGTCATACATATAAAGGCGCTATGATTGTACAATATAAATTCAATTACTCTACATTTTGATCCAACTGCAATGCCATTGAGTTAAACTGAATACGTCAAAACACACGTTCTCATATGGTTAACACATGACATAACGTTTGTACTAATTCATTCAATGTTTGCAATGTACCCGCGCGGCAACGCGCGCGGGTCTAAGTACTAGTTATATATTATGTATTTATATAGTTTTAATTTGAAACATTTGTGTGCATATTTGGTGGTAAGTTGTGCTTAAATAGTTGTACCTTAATCAAACATAGGTTGTAAGTTGTGCTTAAGTGATTATACCTTAATCAAATAATAATGGTTTCATTACCTTACAAAATTCAATATGTTTTGTATGCATGTATGGTTGTAAATTGTGCTTAAGTGGTTGTACCCTAATCAAATAATGGTTTCATTGTCTTACCATATTCAATCGGTTTGATCCATTCAAAGTTGTGTTGTTTTATTTGTAAATTATTATTATTTATAATAATCTAATTAATTTAGCCAAAATCTTGTATAAATATAATTTGCAACATATTGATGCAATGGTTGTTGTAATGTATGCATTATGGATTGTATAGTGGTACTGATATATATTATATATAGATTACGATGAACCTGTCAAACGAGAAAAATTTGACGCGGGTTCATCGTAACGCGCGAGTCCTAGATCAACTTAGTTATTTTATTCTGTGTTTTACGTTGTGACGTTTCGGTTTAATTTCTTCGCATTAACACCGCAACTTCAGTGTCGGTGGTCGCTGACAGTAGTGTGACATTAATGCTCGCCTTCGCCGCAACGCGGAGAGTGTTTAATACTAGTTATATATTAACTTAAAACATGATGATGAATAGTTTGTTTTTGTCTTTCGTGTGTTTTTTAAGAGTAAACTTTAGATTTTTATCATTTTAACAAAACTTTTCTTTATTATAATCTAGCCGCAGTCATTAAATATGTTTAGTTTTTTAATTAGTTTTTGTTTTATGATTTTTTCTGGATTGGTCGTTATTCGGTTGCTTCTTAGCACGATATTTTGTCACATTTGGCCTCTAAGGGTTTTTTTTTTTTCGTTCGGTTGCTACTTACCACGATGTTTGGTAGTCACATTTGTTCTTTTTACCATCTCGAGTTTCTAATATTGGTATAAATTCAGCCTCATCTACTTTTTACATCACCTTAGTAACTTGATGTTAAAAAATCATGTTTTTGTTTTACGCTTTTCCCAGTTTTAGCCATCATTTGGTTACTACTTAGGACGGTTTTATGCCCTTGAGCCCTACAATGCTTGTAGCATGGTTTACACCCCTCACCTTATAACGCGTGGAGTTTAAGACTAGTTAATAATAACTATAATTCCTTTTCTTTAAATATTGACATTTTTTTACATTCTTCGGATGTAGTTAGTATCCTAATATATCAGTGATATATCGGTTATCGGTCCCCTTCTGAGACATCGATGCAAAATATCAGTCAGAATATCAGCGATATTGACCAATATTTGACCGATATATCATCAATTTTCCCGATATCAGTACCTTTTTCTTAGTTCTAGTACCTTTTTCTTAGTTCTATTATTCATCTTTCTTCTTATTGTTGATATTAGTGTTTTAAATCTTAACTGTTAGTTGTTAGTGTTGGTGCATACGTCTGTCAACTTTGTCTTGTATCGAGTCTTGTATGTGTATAGATAGATCAGGGCACGTTATACGAGAAAACTGTCAAAAATAGGTTAGAAGGTAATTTTGCACGAAATAACAGAGTGTAATTTCGCACGAAATTAACTAGTGATTTCACACGAAATCAACTTGTAATTTCGCACGAAATAGGCATTTCGTGTGAAAGTAATTTCGGGTGAACTTGTTCATGCGAAATAGGTCAGACTATAAATAGGTGCCTTGTGATTTCATTTGAAGGAGTTCCAACTTTGCGATTCCAGAGCCGAAGTGCTGCTGAAGTGACAACGTGCTGTAAATCTTTGTCAAATCAATCAAAAAGACAGTTAAAGTGAATATCTAGCTGAATTGAACTCAATACGTCTGTTTCTGCCTTTCGTATTGAATAGAACGCCTCTGAACGACTCGTTTCGGTCGGTAAAACGATCCTACAAGTGGTATCAGAGCCCAGGAGGAGGAGTTCTACCGATTTCAGCATAATTTCATCAAATTTTCTAACTTCTACACCTTCTTTTCAAAATTGAACAAGATTTTATGGTTAAAATGGATTGAATTTCACACATTATATGCAAAATTGTGTTTTAACAAAGCCTTGAGAAAATTGGACCTAAAATCGAGCAATAACCTGATCAATTTGACAAAAGTTTGGCCGACATGATGACATTAGCAATATTTCGCATGGAATAGCCTCTTAATTTCGCACGAAATTACATTTTGTGATTAATTTCGTTTGAAATTGCTAATTGATTTCGCACGAAATCAGATTTCGTTTGAGATATTTCATACGAAATCACTATTTCGTTCCAAAGAGGCTGTTTTCGTTTGAAGCCAAGTTAATTTCGCACGAAATCATATTTCGTATGGTATTTTCGCACGAAAACACTATTTCGTGTGAAACATCTGATTTCGTGTGAAACATCTGATTTCGTGTGAGTTGTTATTTCGTTTGAAACTGTTTTGTAGGTTATTTCGCTTCAACAAGTTATTTCGTTTGAAGGAATTTCGTTTGAAAGAGTGTTGATTTCGTTTGAAAGAGTGTTGATTTCGCTTGAAAGAGTGTTGATTTCGCTTGAAAGTGTCTGATTTTGAGAAATTTGTTACCGAATCATGGTAGAGGAATTCTATAACGCGTTTGCTACAGCTCCGACTACTCCAGCTGCCATTGTTCAAAGCATGAACATGGAAAACGAAACTGGAACTTTACATAAAACCCCTGAACTCATGGGAATTGAGGAGTATTATGGTTGGAAAGACCGTTTCGAAAACTGGGTTCAAGCTAATCATTTGAGGTCTTGGGAATGTATCGAAAAGAAATATGTTAAACCTCGTACTGATTTGGGAGTTATTAAAACTATTTCTGAACTGAATGATAAAGAACGAGACATGTACAAAGCAGAAAAGATGATGATCAGTCTGTTACAGCAAGCTATAAAAGAAGATATCTTCATATTGCTTCAGCATGACAATACTTCACGATCGATCTGGGATGCGCTTCGAATTAAGTTTGAGGGAAGTGAAAAGATGATCAGGAGCAAGAAAGCATTGCTAAAGAAAGAGTTTGATTTATTTTCAAGTTTGCCGGGTGAATCATCAAAGAAGCTGATTGAAAGATATTGCCACTTAGTGCGATCTATGTCTTTGTTAGAAATTGTCAAAGATCAAGAAGAATGGGTCGATAAGTTAGCTGATGCATTACCTCAAAAAGAGTGGGGTATATACTTGATGATTTTAAAGAATAACGGAGAATATGACAAGTTAACTATTTCCCAGTTCATTGAAAAGATTGAGGGTCAAGATCTGGAACATCAAAAGATTGCAAGAATGAACAGTCCGAGTGGTCAACAAGATGTTAAAATGTATTACAAAGGAAGTGTTCAAGAGATTGAAACTAGTCCGAAAGTCCAAACTGCTTTCAGTGCTGAAAACTCATCTGAATCTGTTAATCAAAATTCAAGCAGCAGCAGTGGATTTTCTTCGTACCCAAATGTGAATCCAAAGAGTTCAACTTCAAGTCATAAGTTTCATAGTTCAAACAACAGTTTTGGTCAAGTGTTAAATTGCAACATCGCGTTGCATCTTCAGAATGGTCAAAATTTCTCTGAAGAGGTCGCCAAAAATCACATGTTATTACTTGCTACTGTGTTGGAATCATATGAAGGATTGGTTGCTGGAAGGATCGGAAATCCTATGCTGACGAAAGAGGATTACGATCAGATAGATGCAGAAGAGATGAAGCTTATGGACATTAAATGGTGTTTAGCTAGTGTTTTGAGGAGAGCTGAAAAGTTTAAGATGATTACAGGAAGAGATGATTTTAGGGATGCAAATGTTTCTACTTTGGGTTTTGATAAATCTAAAGTTACATGTTTTCGATGCAGGGAGAAAGGTCATTTCAAGAGAGAATGTAAAAATCGAGAAGCAAGTGGAGCACAGAACCCGTTTGGTGGCAATGATTACTATCGGAAAGCCATTTATCAACAATCAACCGTATCAACAAAAAGAACCACAAACTACACATGCTAAAATGATCGAAGAAGCAAATAAGAAAGCTTATTTTGGTATAATCGATCAAGATGATGAAAAAGTGGCAGAAGGTTTCAGTTGGGACAAATACATTCCACCTGATTCCAAAGTGGTAGCTCTCACTGCTCAAATCATTCAAGAACCAGTTTTTGATTAATCATCATCTGATGACAGTGATGATGAAGAGGAGACACAAATAAATATTGGAAAATCTATGTTATCTCCTGAAAGTTTTCAATTTTATTTTGCAGATAGATTGGAGAAGCTGAAGGAAATACGAGCAGCAAAAGAACAGAGGAAGATGAAATGTGAAAGCGTTGCTCAAAAAGAGAAATCTAAACAAAGTGAAGAAGTTAAAATCGCTGAGAAGATAGTTGAATCAGAAAATTGGTTGAAGTTGAGTGTTAGTGCATACATCTGTCGACTTCGTCTTGTATCGAGTCTTAGACTTAGAATGTTAAATCAGGGCACGTTGTATGAGAAAATAGGTTGAGTTAGTATGTAAATGTCCTGATTCCGCCCGAGAGGTTGATTCCGCTCAAAATGACATTATGTCATTTGGAGCGAAATCACAAGATAGTGATTTCGCCCGAAATGACACAATGTCATTAGGAGCGAAACCCCTTCACTATATGAACCCCTCTTGAGCGAAATCAGGAAGGAGGTCCTTGTTTCCGGTATCAAACTGCTGCCGAAGTGCTGTCTGATCTGTAATAGCTGTGAAATCAATATACAAGGCAATATTTAGTGAAACAAGCTGTTTTCTGTGTCCGTTTCTTGTTTTCCGCACCTGAAAATGATTAGAACACCTTTGATTGACTCGTTTGGGTCTGTTCGCGATCCTTCAAGTGGTATCAGAGCTCAGGAGGAGGAGTTCTGCATATATCAGCTTGTTTTCATTACAATTTCTCACTTCTACACCTTCTTTCTTCAACTGAACAAGTTTTCACGGTTAAAATCGGCTCAAATTTTCACAAACTGTGTATATGTCCATAATATCAAAGCCTTGAAAGAACCAGATCAAAATTCGCATTAAAAATATCAAAAATGTACTCGTGAAGTGATTTCGCTCGAAAACACATAGTCTAATTCCGCTCCAGATTGTTTGATTCCACCTGAAACTGTCTGTTTTCGCTCCAAATTGTCTGCTGATTTCGCTCCAGTGTAACAAACTTGTGATTCCGCTCTAGAATTTGTAATTGATTCCTCTCCAGACTGCAAAACGTGTGATTCCGCTCCAACATATTTGTTGATTTCGCTCCAAGTTACATCAGAGATTCCGCTCCAAATCGTTATTTGAGATTTCACTCCAAGTTAAAATTGTGATTCCGCCCCAAAAAGAATTATGTGATTTCACTCTAGATCAGCTATTTTGCTCTAAAGGAGTTTACCACTGTTTTTGAAATACGTGTTACCAAATAATGGCTGAAGAGTTTTACAATGCATTCGCGACACATGTTGCCCCGGTGACTGCTGCTGAAACAGTATATAGTGAGAATGAGACAGGTACTCATCAGAAACCACCAAAGTTGATGTACATTGAGGATTTTCAGGGATGGAAAAACCGATTTGAGAACTGGGTTCAAGCTTACAGATTTGATGCATGGTGTTCATTGCTAAAAGATTACGAAAGACCAAAGAATGAACGTGGGCTTGAAAAAGGTTTTAATGATTTTACAGAAGCTGACAAGTTGAAATATACAAGTGAAAAGATGATGATAAGTATTCTACAGCAAGCAGTTAAAGAAGATATCTTTGTCTTGCTTCAACATAATGGTATAGCAAGATCAATTTGGGAGGCTTTGATTCAGAAATTCAGAGGGAGTGCTGGTATGATAAAAAAAGGCCTTATTGAAGAAATCGTTTGACATGTTTACTGCATTTTATCATGAAACAACCAAATAGACCATTGAAAGATACTGTCATCTGGTTCTGGAAATGGGAAGATTAGACATTCAGAAAGAGGATGATGAGTGGGTAGATAAATGAGCTGAAGCGTTGCCACAGCACAAGTGGGGAACTTATTTGATGGTTGTGAAACTCATGAGAAAGTCCGAGAGTATGAATTTGGCACAATTCATTCAGAAGATTGAAGAACAGGAGCTGGATATTCAAAAGACAGCCATCATGACAAATCCAAATGCTAAACAAGATGTCAGTTTATACTACAGAGGGAACAAGTTTGAGGCTACCCCAGCCAAAGTCCAAAAATTAGTACTGCTTTTAGTGCAGATGGTTCTTCAAGTCCAAATGCTAGCACTACAACTCAAAGTGGTGGATATACTTCATCATTCTCAAGCTTTGATCCAAACAGCAACACACCTAGCCCTCAGAAGCAAAATTCCACAAATCTGCAGTGCAATGTGACTTTGAACATTCAGAATGGTCAAAATCTATCTCCTGAAGTCGCTAAGCAACACATGGCATCTCTTGTAGCTATGTTAGAGTCGTATGAAAGCCTGATTGCAGGAAGAATTGGTAATCCAATGCTCACGAAAGAAGATTACGACAAAATTGATGCAGAGGAGCTTGAGCTGATGGATGTAAAGTGGTGTTTGGCTAGTGCATGCAGGAGAGCTGAAAAGTTTCAACAAATTACTGGCAGATATGAATTTCGAGGAATGGCTACTTCTCCACTGGGTTTTGACAAGTCAAAAGTTACCTGTTTCCGATGTAAAGGAAAAGGTCATTTTAAACGGGAGTGTAAAAACCAAGAATCAACTGGGAGTCAAGATAAGAGCAATTATTATCAGAAATCAATCTTACATCAGATCGATCAACAATCTCAGCAAAAGGATCAGAAAACTGCTCATGGGAAAATGATCGAAGAAGCAAATAAGAAAGCTTATTATGGTATAATAGATCAAAGTGATGAGTTTGTTGCAGAGGGATTTAGCTGGGATAAGTACATACCTGATGTGGCTCTTATTACCAGAATTTTGGATGAAAATGAAGATTGTCAGAAAAGAATTCCAATATTTCCAGATCTAGGAAGTGATGTTGATACTGATGATGAGGAAGAATATCTTAACAAATGTAGAAAAAACATTGATCCTGACAGTTTTAATTTTTTCTATGCAGATAAAGTTGAGATGCTGAATCAAAAGAAGATTGACAGGATGAAGAGAGAGCTGGAAGCAACAAAGTTACTCGCTGATGAAAAAGCAAAGACAGAAGCTGGAGAAACAAAAGTTGAAGCAGTGACTGAAAATGCAATAGGAAAAATTGTTGAAGTGGAGAAAGTGGTAGAGAAAATTGTCGAAGTTGAGAAAATTGTTGAAAAGATAGTTGAAGTTGAAAAAGTTGTTGAAGTAGAAAATATTGTCGAAATAGAAAAGATTGTTGAATTCGAGAAACTTGTTGAAGTAGAAAAGACTATCGAAGTTGAGAAGATAGTTGAAAAGGTGGTTGAAGTTGAAAAACCATGTTTGAAATGTTTAGAATCTTGTAAAGTTTGTGAAGAGAAAGACAAAAAGATTGTTGAATTAGAAAATATTAAAGATGATTTACTGTCTGATGTGAAGTACGTGAAGGAGTCGTACGATGCGCTGAACAGAACTGTTGATAGCTTGAAAAAGACGAATTCAGAAATTGAAAAGGCGATGGAGAAAATGAGTGCAACGTTAATGACAAAACAAAGCGTCATCAATGACTATATTGAAGATTGTGCTAAGCTGAAGCAAGACTTGGAACTTGCGAAGATTGAGAGTGAAAGGATTAAACGATTACTTTTGAGTTATACTACATGTGATTATTTGATTGATCGTGTTTATCCTACTGTTGCAGGTCTTGAAGATTTCAAGAAGAAAGAAAATGAAGATACTGATATTGGTAAGAAACCAAGTGTCAAGTATAACAGATGTCCGCCCCCGATCCATGAAAGTTATTCTCCCAGGAATCCTAACGAGGAGAATCTAAAAAAGGCTGTCAACATCAAGTTAAAGTCTGAAATCATTGATGAATTACCAGACAATATTGATGTTACATTCACAGCGTCTGACACTGATCATGAGTCTGAGTTAGTTAAGAGAGTTGTCAATCAGGTGTTGGATATGGATGAAGAGTCAAAGTCGGAGTCTAAGTCAAATAGTTCGAGTTCGTCTGAGAAGAGTCTGGGTTCACCAGTTAAGAGGGTTTACAACAAAGAATTTTTATTATCAAAATCTAATTTGAATGATGAATCAATCAATTTGGCTTATATTTTGAATGATTCAGACAAATTATATTCTGATAATGAATTCCCAATAAGAAGTGTTAAAACTGAAATGATCAAAAAGGTTTTCAACTTAACAAAAATTAATATTTCTGAAATAAAAGATTTAAATCTTTTTGCAAAACCTAAACCTTACATTTCAAGGATTAAACAAAGAGTTAACAAGAAAATGGGTTACAATTATGGTTATAATTTCCAAAAGAAATCAAACCATAATGGTAATCTCAAAAAGAAAGGTCTTGGTTTTATTTCTTCAGAAAATTATAAAAATCAGAAAACTTATAAACCAAAAACAAAATTTGTTTCAGGAGGAAGTTCAGAGGATGAACAGAAGAAACAGTTCTGGAAGCAGTCAAATCAGGAGTTTCTTGCTGAAGTAAAGAAGAATGTGAGAAAGTTTGCTTCAAGAGTTGACAAAAGAACCTGTTTCAAACGCCAAGAAGTTGGACACATAGCTTGGAATTACCCCAAGACCAACTACCAAAAACAGGAAGTTTCTTCTAACTCTGTTTTGAGAAAGACTTGTGTTGATAAGAAAGAACAACCTGTGAAAAATGTTAAAAAGTTTGAAAATTCTAATTTTGAGGAAGGAGAAAGTTCAAAATGGTTTTACAAAAGAAGAGGTGATTTAAGTAAACAAAAGTGGGTGGTTAAATCTGAGGGTAATTCTGACAATGAATCTGATTCCATAAAATCAGAGGAGTCATTGGTTGAGAAAAAGATTGTGAATTCCATTCCAGAGGTGAACGATGAGGATTTTCCTCCATTTTCAAAGGAAAATTTGATGAAGAAAGTGGGAAAGGTAGAGATCTCAAATCAATTCTTCGCTGATAAGGGAGAATTTGATGTTGAGAAGGCTTTCAATGGAAAAGTCAAGCATATTTTTGATAAGATGGTTGACAGAAAGGTAAAAGGTGCCAAAGATTTTTATAAATCAAAATGTTGGTGGGATAGATGTGTCCCAGAATCTCCCAAGGCTGGTCAGGCTTGGGGGAAAGTTTTTCCTAACTAAAAATCCTGACTTGCCGGAGCTCTCAGGTTGGTAAGAGTGGAGCAGGAATCGGCATCTTTCTTAGCAAATGATCCTACAAGTGGTACAGTTGGTAAAGTACAGGTGATATCTTTAAATTGTTATATTTTGATTTACAAGTGATTATAGTTGGTGAGTGAACCTATAAGTGATTGAAAGAGGTTTTCATTGATAAGTGGTTAATCAAGGTCATTAATTTGAACTTGATTGGACCATACTTACAAGTGGTATTTTGGAGAACAATGTGATGAACCCCTAACCTACAAATGGTTTGAAAATCAACAAAACTAATTTTCCGGAAAAACCATTTGATTAGAACAAACTTAAGTGTTTTGAAATCACAATGGGAAAATAGTTTGTTGTAAGGGGGAGTTCTGATTGTTTATGCCAAGTAGATGGCGATTTGAAGTGATTTGGTATCAGTTGTCACTTTTTTGTATAGTTTGTTTTCAAATTTCCTAAAATGTGTTTGCATTTTAGGGGGAGTAAAAATTTTCAGAAAATCCAAAAACATGTGAAAATTTGAAAAGGACAAAAACATGATAAAATGAAAATGAGTTTTGTTGTATAAGAGAGGAAATGATAGTACATCAGTGGATGATCACAACATGCTAAAGAAATGGAAAGTAAAATGTGATAAACGGTCTCACTGATGATATGCCAGTAGGTTTTTGCACATTTAGTAGATTGTGACTAGATATAAACCTAAATTTCAAACTTGCTTATTTCATGGGTAACATCTCTCGGATATATGGGTAACCCCCGAAGTCTTGTTTGAAGGACCCCTCTTTCTGAGATACTAGGTCTTTATGCTTAGTGATATCTGGGGTATTATCCCGGGACTTCTGATAATGCGGAAGCAATGGCCTAGTCCCCGGAGAATACTTTACGCTTGCTTGAAATATAGCGCCGCCCTCAGCATAAAAAATAGACAATAAAATTGCTAATTAATGCTGTTGTAAAAAAGATCCTCTAAAGGGGACCCACCAAAAGTCGAGCCGTCATCTCTCTGCTGAACGGAAGTTCTGACCTGAGCTCTCACGGTTTCGCAATCAACCCCTTACAGATATCATCTAGGTATACTCGTCTGTAAGACTGAATATTGGGATCTGGATACGGGAGTATATTTTGAGGTGGGACACGCGAATAAGTTTAAGTCTCTAAGACATTAATTTCGTATCTCGAAACAGTTGAACTTTGTGTGAAGATTTAAGTGGATCAGTATACTGACAATCTAAGTGAATCGTTTAGAACTTAAAATGTTTTAAAGCTTAACGGTGTTGGTGATTTGTCTCAAAAACTGATATGATCCTCTTACACAAACTCACAAAAATACTGTCTGTAAATATTTTTTTACTGCATTTCATTTCTGTTATTTCAAAAATCCAAAAAGATTTTCGGAGTGTTTTAGCATAAATTTTTAAAACTCAAAAAGATTTCAGACGACTGATGTTGAAAAGCTGATTTTCAAAATTCCGAGTGCTAAACATGACGAACAGGTTTGGGAAAGTTTTGTTTGAAGATGTTTGAAATGAAAATGATATTTTTTTAAGTGGTTCATTAGAAATTGACATGATAAATCATTTTGTTTGATACTTGAAAATGATGTATTCAGGGTTGTGTCTTCAAGAAATTAGCAAAGTTTCTAAATTTGTTATATCTTATTTTTTATGAAGCTTATGTTTTGGGTAGAGGATGTGTAGGATAACCTGAGCTGGATGAGAGTCAGGTTCCGATACCTGAGATTCTGATTGAGAGTAGCTAGCAAGGTTGCGATCCTGATTTTGTAAAAGACAGACTACGATCCCAGCATGTTTTGAGAGGGAGTCTGCTAGAGAAAGTATTGGATGATGCAAGAGATAGATAGAGATTCTGGAAGCCCAAAGACTGATCAAGACTGAAAATGCAAAGACTCGACACGTGCGACTCATCAACATCTGAGGGGGAGTCTGTTAGTGCATACATCTGTCGACTTCGTCTTGTATCGAGTCTTAGACTTAGAATGTTAAATCAGGGCACGTTGTATGAGAAAATAGGTTGAGTTAGTATGTAAATGTCCTGATTCCGCCCGAGAGGTTGATTCCGCTTGAAATGACATTATGTCATTTGGAGCGAAATCACAAGATAGTGATTTCGCCCGAAATGACACAATGTCATTAGGAGCGAAACCCCTTCACTATATAAACCCCTCTTGAGCGAAATCAGGAAGGAGGTCCTTGTTTCCGGTTTCAAACTGCTGCCGAAGTGCTGTCTGATCTGTAATAGCTGTGAAATCAATATACAAGGCAATATTTAGTGAAACAAGCTGTTTACTGTGTCCGTTTCTTGTTTTCCGCACCTGAAAAGGATTAGAACACCTTTGATTGACTCGTTTAGGTCTGTTCGCGATCCTTCATTGAGAAAGTTGTTGAAGTTGAAAATATAGTATAAATTGAAAAAATCGTTGAGGTGATTAAACCGTGTCTAAAGTGTTTGGAATCTTGCAAACAGTGTGAAGAGAAAGATGAAAAATTGAGTGAGAAAGATAAAATGAAAGAGAAATTATTGTTTGATCTCAACTGTTAGTACATACATCTGTCGACTTCGTCTTGTATCGAGTCATAGATTTAGAATGTTAAATTAGGGCACGTTGTACGTTAAAATATGTTGTTTTAGGATGTCAAAGTTCTGATTCCGCTCATAGAGATGATTTCACCCGAAAGTGCATGTTACACTTCTGAGCGAAATCAGATCTTAGTGATTTCGCTCCAAATGGTTCTTGTATGTTTCGAGCGGAATCAAGACCCTATATATAGGTGTCTCATGAGCGAAATCAGTGAGTGTGTCCTTGTATTCCATACCGAAGTGCTGCCGGTGTGAAGACTGATTGTATTCATGATTTTATCAATCAAATCAGTAGTTAAAGTGAAGTACAAGCTGTTTCTACATCAGTTACTTGTTTTCCGCACCTGTAACTGATCAAAACTCCTTTGATTGACTCGTTCGGGGTCTGTACACGATCCTACAAGTGGTATCGGAGCTCAGGAGGAGGAGTTCTGCATATATCAGCTTGTTTTCATTACAATATCTCACTTCTACACCTTCTTTCATTCGTTCAGGAAGTTTTCACGGTCAAAACTGGTTCAAATTTTCATAGATTGTTTAAAATTGGACATAGACAAACCCTTGAAAGTTTCACAGCTAAAATCAAACTAAAAATGGACAAAATTGGACCCCGAGTTGATTCCGCTCCAAAACACGTAGTCTGATTCCGCTCCTGATTGCTTGATTCTGCCTGAAACTATCTAATTCCGTTCTTAATTGCTTGATTCTACCTGAAACTATCTGATTTCGCTCCAAACTGCCTGTTGATTTCGCTCCAGACTACAAACTTGTGATTCCGCTCTAGTGTTTGTAACTGATTCCGCTCCAGACTTAAAACGTGTGATTCCGCTCCAACATATTTGTTGATTTCGCTCCAAGTTAAATCAGTGATTCCGCTCCAGATACTTGTTTCTGATTTCGCTCCAATCAAACCAAGCATCTGATTTCGTTCCAAGTCATATCTGTGATTCCGCTCCAACTTTTATTTCACTCGATAGTACCTGTTATTGAAAAACGTGCTACTAAACAATGGCGGAAGAGGAATTCTACAATGCGTTTGCCACACCAGTCGCTCCCGTTACTGCTGCAGAGACTTTATACAGTGAGAATGAGATGGGAACTCATCAGAAACCGCCAAAACTGATGTATATTGAAGATTTTCAAGGATGGAGAAATCGTTTTAAGAACTGGGTGCAAGCTTACAAATTTGATGCTTGGTGTTCATTATTGAAAGATTATGAAAAACCAAAGAATGAACGTGGAATTGTAAAAGCTATTGAGGACTATTCAGAGGGAGACAAATTGAAATTTACAAGTGAGAAAATGATGATCAATATTCTTTAACAAGCGATTAAAGAAGATATTTTTGTTCTGCTCCAACATAATGGTACAGCTAAATCTATTTGGGAAGCGTTGATTCAGAAATTCAAAGGAAGCGCATACATGATCAAAAACAAAAAGGCATTATTGAAAAAATCGTTTGATATGTTTACAGCTTTCAACAATGAAACAACAAAGCAGACAATTGATAGATATTGTCATCTGGTTTTAGAAATGGGAAGATTTAAAATTGAGAAAGATGATGATGAGTGGGTTGATAAGTTAGCTGAAGCACTACCACAGCATAAGTGGGGAACTTATTTGATGATTGTGAAACATATGAGGAAGTCTGAAAGTATGAATTTGGCACAGTTTATTCAGAGAATTGAGGAGCATGAACTGGATATTCAGAAAACTGCTATCATGACGAATCCAAATGCTCAACAAGATGTTAGTTTGTACTACAGAGGGAACAAGTTTGAGGCTACTCCTAGTCCAAGTCCAAAAATTAGTACTGCTTTTAGTGCTGATGGATCGTCTAGTCCGAATGTTAGCACTACGACTCAAAGTGGTGGATATTCTTCATCATTTTCAAGTTTTGATCCAAACAGCAAAACATCAAGTCCTCAACAACAAAGTTCAACAAACCTTCAGTGCAATGTTACCTTAAACATTCAAAATGGTCAGAATCTGTCTCCGGAAATTGCCAAGCAACACATGGCATCACTAGTTGCTATGTTAGAATCTTACGAAAGTTTGATCGGTGGAAAGATTGGTAATCCGATGCTTACAAAAGAAGATTATGATCAAATAGATGCAGAGGAACTTGAACTGATGGATGTTAAATGGTGCTTAGCGAGTGCTTGGAGAAGAGCTGAAAAGTTTCAAGAGATTACTGGTAGAGATGAATTTCGAGGAATGGCTACTTCTCAGTTAGGTTTTGATAAATCGAAAGTTACCTGTTTCCGGTGCAAAGGAAAAGGTCATTTTAAATGAGAATGCAAAAACCAAGAAGCAACTGGGAATCAAGAAAAGAACAATTATTATCAAAAAATCGATTTTTCATCAGATTACTCAACAAAAGGAACCACAAACTGCACATGCTCGGCCAATTGTGGATGACAAAAGGAAAATGATCGAAGATGCAAATAGAAAAGCCTATTTTGGTATCATTGATCAAGATGATGAATTTGTTGCTGAAGGATTTAGCTGGGATAAATACATTCCATCTGGTTCAGGCTTTGTTGCTAGAATTCAGGGTGAAGATGAGACTAGTGAGAAAAGAATCCTGATTTTTCCAGATCTTGGAAGTGTTGTTGATACTGATGATGAAGAGGAACATCTTAATAAAGCTAGAAAAAGGCTTAGATCCTGACAGCTTTAATTTCTTCTTTGCAGATAAAATGGAGATGCTAAATCAGAAGAAGATTGCAAGATTGAGGAAAGAATTGGAAGCAGCAAGAAGGCTAGCTGATGAAAAGACAAAGACAGAAGCTGGAGAAGTGAATATTGAACCAGCAACTGAGATAGTAGTAGAAAAAATCGTTGAAGTGGAGAAAGTGGTGGAAAAGATTGTTGAGGTTGAAAAAGTAGTCGAAGTTGAAAAACTGGTCGAAGTGGAGAAAATCGTCGACGTAGAAAAGACTATTGAAGTTGAGAAGATAGTTGAAAAAGTGATTGGAGTTGAAAAACCATGTTTGAAATGTTCAGAATCTTGCACAACTTGTGAAGAAAAAGACAGGAAGATTGCTGAATTAGAAAAGATTAAAGAAGATTTACTGTCTGATGTAAAGTATGTGAAGGAGTCGTACGATATGCTGAACAGGACAGTTGATAACTTGAAAAAGACGAATACAGAGGTTGAAAAGGCGATGGAAAAGATGAGCGCAACATTAATGACAAAGCAGAGCGTCATCAATGAGTACATCGAAGATTGTGCGAAGCTGAAGCAGGAAGTGGAACTTGAGAAGATTGAGAGTGAAAGGATTAAATGATTATTGTTGAGTTACACTACTTGTGATTATTTGATTGATCGTGTTTATCCTACTATTGCAGGTCTTGAAGCATTCATGGAGAAAAAGACTGAAGATACTGATACTGGTAAGAAACCAAGTGTCAAGTATAACAGATGTCCGCCCCCGATCCATGAAACTTATTCTCCAAGGAATCCTAACGAGGAGCGTCTAAAAAAGGCAGTCAACATCAAGTTAAAGTCTGAAATCATTGATGAATTACCAGACAATATTGATGTTACATTCACAACGTCTGACACTGATCATGAGTCTGAGTTAGTAAAGAAAGTTGTCGATCAGGTGTTGGATATGGATGAGGAGTCAAAACCGGAGTCTAAATCTGAAAGTCCGAGTTCATCAGAAAAGAGTTCGAGTTCACCGGTTAAGAGGGTTTACAATAATGAATTCTTGTTATCAAAATCTAATTTGAGTGATGGTTCAATCAAAGTAGCTTATACTTTGAATGATTCAGACAAATTATATTCTGATAATAAATTTCCAATAAGAAGTGTCAAAACTGAAATGATCAAACAGGTTTTCAAATTGACAGAAATTAATATTTCTGAAATAAAAGATTTAAATCTTGCTGAAAAACCTAAAAAATACACTTCAAGAGTTCAACAGAGATTGAACAAGAAAAAGGGTTACGGTTATGGTTATAATTTCCCAAAGAAATCAAACCATAATGGTAATCTCAAAAAGAAAGGTCTTGGTTTTATTTCATCAGAAAATTATAAAAATCAGAAAACTTATAAACCAAAAACAAAATTTGTTTCAGGAGGAAGTTCAGAGGATGAACAAAAGAAACCGTTCTGGAAGCAGTCGAATCAAGAGTTTCTTGCTGAAGTGAAGAAGAATGTGAGAAAGTTTGCTTAAAGAGTTGATAAAAGAACCTGTTTCAAATGCTAAGAAATTGGACACATAGCTTGGAAATGCCCCAAGACCAACTACCAAAAATATGAAGTTTCTTCTAACTCTGTTTTGAGAAAGACTTGTGTTGATAAGAAAGAACAACCTGTAAAAAATGTTAAAAAGTTTGAAAATTCTACTTCTGAGGAAGGAGAAAGTTCAAAAAGGTTTTACAAAAGAAGAGGTGATTTGAGTAAACAAAAGTGGGTGGTTAAATCTGAGGGTAATTCTGAAAATGAATCTGATTCCATAGAATCAGAGTCTTTGGTTGAGAAAAAGGTTGTGAATTCCGTTCCAGAGGTGAACGATGAGGATTTTCCTCCATTGTCAAAAGAAAATTTGATGAAGAAAGTGGGAAAGGTAGAGATCTGTCACACCCCGATTTCCACACGTTTGACCGGTGGGCCCGGTGGGGAGTATCGTGACGTGGTTGGCAACATAATAGTCAAACAACACAATTATATAAATGCACAACGGAAGCAAATTGTAAGATATAATTCAACCGAATATAAAGTTGTAATATCAAGTATCACAATAGTCGATTGTTTATCCACAGACGGATCGAAAATAAATAGAAACAATTGTTCAACAGACTTTGACATCTAGAGCTTGCGAGACTTGAGTAATGATGCCTGGAGTAGCCAGCCTATTTCGTCTAGCACCTGCACTTAACCTTTTTGGAAAATACGTCAGTTTACACTGGTTAATACAACTCAACTGACTCGTTTTGAAAAGAGTTTGTAAATTGATTTGAATGCACTTCGGCACAAAATATCTTTATAACTTGGGACAATTATTTGTATATAATCTTGTATACAGATTTACTTATTTGCCGTCCATTAGCACCGGTTAGAAGAGCCAGTTTAAGTTAACTGACACGCCACAGGTATAATGCCCACAAGGTTGATTCCTTTACGTGGATTACCAGTTTTTACAAAATGCAACTGTCAGGTGTACGCCTACACCCCGTGCTTAGGTCGTGGCCATTTCGTAAAATGATGCCAAGGATATCCGGGACATGGTCATTTAACCCCCAAGGGCCATACATCAAATAATACAGAATAAAGCGGGTTATGTAAATACATTAATCACAATCCGATTTAAATGACTACATACCCGACCAAGCGGTACTTTTATAGTACCGTATCCCAAGCCCGTATAGGGATAATAAGTTAAGAGTATTTACCTGAGCAAAGTATCAATCAAATACAGCAAATGCAAGTACTTTTACTGGGCTCCAAATCTGGAACAAAGGTTTATAATAACCTATTAGATTTCTAACGGGTCCTTAATTAAGCCTTAGCTTAGACCGATTAGTTTCAATGATATGGTTCGTACGCACTATTTAAGCGAAGACCGGATAGAATGTGATTTAGACCCAACAAGTTCAGAGACTTGCTTAATATGGGTATTTCATACACATTCTGGATTTTAAGACAAAACCGATAAGGTTTGACCCGTTTCGGCTAATTTATGTAAACTTGTTACATAAACCGAACCGAACGCGAAATAAGCGTAACGGGTATCCGTAAGAGCCATATACAGGTTTCCTAAGTTAATATGCTTCAAATATGTTGTGACATCAGTAAGATGTCTTTTATTATGCCCAAAATGAATTTAAACACAAACTATGCCCCGTAGGGGTAGTTTAGGTGATAAAAGAGTTTAAGTAATAAGGGCATAATGGTCAACATACGAGCAATTAACGGAAACATGCATATTAATTGGATAACTAATGAACCAAGGTGTATAATCACAGAGGGTTGTACTACCATGTAACCTAGTCCAATTAAAGCTCTGAGGCATTTCTAAAACATGCCTAAACGGGTCAGAACTGAAAGTCAAAGTGAAAGTCAAACTATGTGACTTTCGGTTCCGAACCGGGTATTTATAGGAAATTTTCGGGTTGAACATGTTTAGACATGTTCTTACACTTATTACCAAGTTATAACAATGATCCAACGGGTTGTATATGATCTACATTGCTAATTATGCATAAATTGCAATTTAAACATTCTGTTGACTTTTTCTTAGCAAGTTTGACCCGACTTTTGACCTGGTTAGAGTGGTAATCAGGGGGAACCCTTTTAAGGGTTTATTACCCATATAATTACCTACTTATATCTACTTTTAATTCGAGATTTGACTGAGCCATCATTAATTAATCTCGAAGTCAAACCGTAATTACGACGGTTTGACTTTTAGCTAAATAACTAAGCTAAACTCAATTAAAGAAGGATTAGTAAACTTACAAAAGTCCTAAGCTTGATTAGTGATCTCTTGGGAGTGCCTTGGAGCTCCAGAAATGATCAGATGAGCAAGAATGATGGTGTGAAGACTTGTTGCAACTCAAGGGCCTTATATAGCACTTTAATCACCATAATTCTTTGACACTTGGGGTCTATAACTCTCCATACCCTTCCAACAAGTGTCCTAGATGTTTAGGGGTCGTTTAGGGGCCAAGGGAGATGTGAAAAATCGATTAAAGTCGATTACTAGAGCACCTAGCAGACACACATCCAAGAATTTCGGAGTCTGTCCAGATGTGGCCATCGCGTAGCGCGACGGCATGTGTCTTCAGGCTCGCGCTATGCGAGCATGCTTGGTTCAGCCAAACAAATTTTTCGTTATTTGCAGTTTTGGTCCTTGGCTCTTCAAAGTTTGTAGAGACACTTGTTTCTTGCATTATGAACCCTCGTAATTGATCTATAAGGGCTTTAAAACATATACCCACTTTGTTAGGTCCCCGGTTAACTTTGTTGTCACTCGAAAAGTCCTAACTTTCAACGTTTACGCTTTAACCCTTCGCACACGAATTTGGTCATAACTTTCTCATACGATAACGAAACTTTATGAAATTTTAATCGTGCATTCTAGTGAGCATAATTAATCGTTACAAAGCTTCGGGTTTGTCAAAAGGTCACTCAGAGGTATAACTTAAACATGTTGACACATTTAACCCCTGTAGTTTGTAATTCCTCACTTTTAGCTTTGCATGATCCATGATTTATTCGTTTGATGATATGAACATCATGTAGGGTTATTATGAAGTATATTTATTCACCGTTGACATTTAGAACCCGTATAATCACATACTTTCCATGTTTGTCAACTTTAGTCCTTTTATAACATTCTTTCACACGTGCAAACATATGACACGTGTCTACACATTATAGGACGTGAATTTTTCGAGGTGTTACAAGATCTCAAATCAATTCTTCGCTGATAAGGGAGAATTTGATGTTGAGAAGGCTTTCAATGGGAAAGTCAAACATATTTTCGGGAAGATGGTTGATAGGAAGGTTAAAAATGCAAAATATTTTTATAAATCTAAATGTTGGTGGGACAGATGTGTTCCAGAATCTCCCAAGGCTGGTCAGGCTTGGGGGAAAGTTTTTCCTAACTAAAAATCCTGACTTGCCGGAGCTCCCAGGTTGGTAAGAATGGAGCAGGTATCGGCATCTTTCTTAGCAAATGATCCTACAAGTGGTACAGTTGGTAAAGTACAGGTGGTATATTTAAATTGTTATATTTTGATTTACAAGTGGTTATGGTTGGTGAAATGAACCTGTAAGTTGTTGAAGAAGGTTTTCATCTTCAAATGGTTAATCAAGGTCATTAAGTTGAACTTGATTGGACCATACTTGCAAGTGGTATTTAGGAGAACAATGTGATGAACCCCTAACCTACAAATGGTTTCTTAAAATCAACAAATCTTATTTTCCGGAAAAACCATTTGATTAAAACAAACTTAAGTGTTTTGAAATCACAATGGGAAAATAGTTTGTTGTAAGGGGGAGTTCTGATTGTTTATGCCAAGAGGATGGCGATTTGAAGTGATTTGATATCAGTTGTCACTTTATTGTATAGTTTGCTTTCAAATTTCCTAAAATGTGTTTGCATTTTAGGGGAGTAAAAATTTTCAGAAAATCCAAAAACATTTGAAAATTTGAAAAAAGCCAAAAACATGATAAAATGAAAAATGAGTTTTGTTGTACAAAAGAGGAAATGATAGTACATCAGTGGATGATCACAGCATGCTAAAGAAATGGAAAGTTATGTAAAAAAAGTTATGTACAAAAAGTTATGTAATCGTTAAAATATTTTATTTTAGTGATTGGCAATCTAAATTTCCATTCGTCACGCAATTTTGATCGTTTTTGCGTCCGTTACGACTTCCGTCGTAATTAACCGAATAACGCAACCGTACGACCAAACGAACCGACATCCGAGATATTTTTGAGCATATTTTAAGTTCCCTATACTTTAACTTCATTTTAGAGCCTTAAAATAGGATTAACGGGGCTTAAACGTGTCAAAAATGCATCGAAAACAAAGTTTTAGGCCTGCAGGGACTAAAATTGTAATTCTGCCAAACTTGCTGCCCATGCCAATTCTTACGTGGCCCGCATTAGCAGCCCAGTCCAAAAACATTGAATCTGGTCTTGGAGCTGGCTTTGATGGTTTTTAACCCAAGGTTTTGCACTCTATGGGCTGGATTTTGATGGTTTTTAGTGTTCCCATTGAATTGAAAACCATGTACCCAAGTTTAAGGCCAAGATCGAAGCACGAATTGCAAGGAACGATCCTAACGGCTGTGGGATTTCTATAAATACCCAACTTGGTTTCATTCTTTCCTCATAAATATGATTCAATTACTCTAAGTTGGGGTTTAGCACTTCATACCTGAGCAACTTGAATCAAGATCTTCCTAGCTTGGACCCTTTGTAAGTTTCTTTCGTGCTTTTATCGTTTTCAAGCGTAAAAGTCAAACAGTGTTTGACTTTTTTTTGACCACGAATTGGTCAACACAAAGTTCGTTCGAACTTTGCAACGTGAGCATAATCACGATGGTTATAGTCCCTTGTGACTATACCTACTGATTACCACGTTGATTAGGTGTAGTGACGAGTCATAGTTTCGGTCAAAATACGTATTTATGCGTATTTTGCAACCAAACCATTCTTGGGTATCAAAACCCTTTGTTTTGATATCAAAACCTGTTTTCTAACTTAGTTAAACATGTTTCAACATGTTTAACTCGTCACTTTCAGTCTTGTGCTTGTATAGGGTCGTAAGTCAAGCGGTCTTGACAACCGCTTAGACTTTCGAACCCGACCCGTTTGGTCGATCATTAGGATCCGACAAAAGCATGTTTAGTGACCATAGTTGTATAGGGAATAACCTTCCGAGGTTATACCTTATGGTCACTTTGTTTAGTTAGTTGTATGATAAGTAGTTTATATGCCTTAGGAAAATGACCAAAATGCCCTTTTCATGCATAATTGGATTTTAAGCATATGTAACTTCAAATTTTGTCATTTAACTGATTATGCAACATATTTAAATATATTTAGGCATATAATACCCGTTATAGGACTAGTTAGGCGGTCCAAACGTGCTTTGCGCAAACGACGCGTTAAAGTAGCGTAAGCTACCTTAATGGGTCGTAACAGGTCGAAAGCACTTAGGATAGGTTTCGTTTTAGTATGTAGGCTTTGTTAAACCATATCATATGAGTTCCAATACTCATATGGTTTACGAGACCTCATTCTATCCTATCTTCTGATTTAGGTCCGGTTTATTAAAATAGTTACCTATATTAGGTGTCGTTTGATTTCCGTGATCCCTCTAGCTTTGCTTGGTTGTTATTCAAGAGTTCTAAGCATTCTCAATGTGAGTACATAGTGTGACACCTGTGCCTCTGCGACCATCAAACAAATACCAAACCAATGAAATATTGTATTTCATACTTGGGATTTGTATAAATATGTGTATCTTTTGCACATATCAATTCTTGTTCGATTTCAAGCTTTAAATCGCTTTCTAGAAGGTTATACGCGCACTGATGCGTAAATATAACCAGTTTAATGCAACGAACGCTCCGGAATAGTGAAATAGGCTTAACATACCTTAAATAACCTTTACATAACTTAGAAATAAGTTTTGGAGGGTTTGGTGTGGCGAAATCACGTTTATTCGCTTATAGGGACTAATTTCGACAAACTGCGAAAGTGTGCCGATTTGTACTGTAACGAACATTCCGAAACATGAACATAAGTTAAAAATACCCTAAATATCCTTTAAATAGCTTAGAAATAGGCTTTGAGGGGTTCGGTGTGCTAAAATAAACTTTTTGGTCATTCAGGGACTAAAAGCGTCAAAAATTGCATAAGTTTGCATTTTCGTGCATATCTTACGTTCTGAATACATCCGGACATCCAAAACTTTATGTAATCATTAAAATATTTTATTTTAGTGATTGACATGATAAAACTCCATTCGTCGCGTGATTTGGATTGTTTTTCGCATTCGTTCGTGTTTCGTCGTAATTAATCGAACAACGCAACCGTACGACCAAACGAACCGACATCCTAGATATTTTTGAGCATGTTTCATGATACCTATACTTTAACTTCATTTTAGAGCCTTGAAATGGGATTAACAGGGCTTAAACGTGTCAAAAATGCATCAAAAACCAAGTTTTGCACATTCAGGGACCAAAATTGACAATCTGCCATAGTTATCTTAGGAAGGGACCAAAATGAAAAATCTAAATTCCAGCTTGTTCCAGCTGTTCCCCTCATTTTCATATGGTTTTAATGAAACTAGGGACTCCCATGGTTTCACAAAACCATGGGCACATGTGTACGAATGAGATCGAAGCTCGTTTTACGATGAACGTTCTTAATGGTTGTGCAAAAACTATAAATACCCCATCCATCTCATTGTTGCAACTCACATTTGATCTGATATTTCTCTAAGTTGAGGTGCTTTAACTTCATACCTGAGAATAATCGGGTCAAACTTCCGTTCTTAGACCTTTTGTAAGTCCTCTTTCGTTCTTTTTCGCGTGAAAGTCAAACTGTGTTTGACTTTCTGCTTTGACCAGTTTATGGTCAACATGAAGTTCGTTTGAACTTCATAACGTGAGCATAATCACAATGGTTTTAGTCTCTTGTGACTATACCTACTGATTACCACGTTATCTAAGCATAGTGGCGAGTCGTAGTTTCGGCCAAAATGCGTATTGTTGCATATTTTGTAACCAAACTACTTTTAGGTATCAAAACCGTTTGTTTTGATACCAAACCTGTTTTCAAACCTCGTTAAGCATGTTTTAACATGTTTAGCTCGTCACTTTAGGTTTAGTGCTTATGTAGGGTCGTAAGGTAAGCGGTCTAAACAACCGCATATACTTTCGAACCCGACCCGTTTGGTCGATCTTTAGGATCCGACCAAACACATTAGGTGACCATAGTAACGTAGGGAATAACCTTCCGAGGTTATACCTCATGGTCACGTCGTTTAAGTAGTTGTATGATAGGTAGTTTATATGCCTTAGGTAAATGACCAAAATGCCCTTTTTACGCCAAAATTCATTTTAAGCATATGTAACATAATTTTTGATATCTAAACTGATTTGGAAACAATATTAGACATGTTAAGGCATATTTTACTTATCATAGGACTAGTTAGGCGGTCCGAACGCGTTTTACGCGAACGACGCGTTAAAGTGGCGTAAGCTACCTTAACGAGTCGTAATGGGTCGTAAGCACTTAGGTTAGGTTTCGTTTTAGAATGTAGGCTTTGTTAAACCATATTACAAGAGTCTCTACACTCATTTGGTTTACAAAACCTCATTTTATCCGATCCTCCGATTTAGGTCCGTTTATTTACATAGTTACCTATATTAGGTTCCGTTTGATTCCGTGATCCCTCTAGCTTTGCTTGGTTGTTATTCAAGACTTCTAAGCATCCTCAAGTGAGTACATAGACCGCTCTTTTACTATTTTCCAAACGTTTTGGGGTGAAACACATGTGCGTACTTGTTATTTTCATGCTTTCCATGTTTTCATATCATATACATGCTATGTTCATTAGTACACTATTAGTACATGATTTCATTATGTCTTGCTCTGTAAGTTCACTTAACATGCTAGCACAATTGTTTTACATTTTGAACCATTTGAAATCATTGGATGTATGTGAACCATTTGAAATCATTGGATGTATGTGAACCATTTGTAACCATTTGATGTATGTGAACCATTTGAAATCGTTGGATTTATGTGAACCGTTTGTAACCATTTGATTTATGTGAACCATTTGTAACTGTTTGAGCCATTGGGTTAGGGAAGTGATTAGGTAACGGGGCGGGTGTAATGTGTTAAAAGCATGGTGGATACGCCGCTGGTACTTCCTATATACAAGTGCTTTTAACACATTATATATCGTTGCGTTATCTAGATCACTTGGGTAAACGATTTTGAAACAATGTCACACAATTATGTTTTCTGAATAATATAAACCATATGAGTCTTATTAACGAGTTTCTACGAGATGTTTTACGATTTGATTTAATAAAACAAAATGTTTTGGAGTTAAGAATCATGGCTACGAGATTTTATAAATCATATCCAACTTGATTTGAGTTGGTTAATTATGTCGGAATACTATACTTTTCAAAATAAGGTTTTTAAATAAGTATTGCAACATGTAAAACGAGCCATGAATCTGACACTCACATAAAACCTATGTATTCGCCGGCATTTTTATGCTGACGTATTTTCAAATGTATTTCAGGTACCATAGTTGATGATATTTGACGATGATATTGATGCATGCTCACATAGGAACGGACGAGGCCTTAGAATAACAGTCTATTTGTTCATGTTTTGTTTCTAATTCCAATGTAATGTAATACATTTAATTAAATAAAACGAAATTGTTTAATCCATGGTTGTGAAACAATGATTCTGTTACAACACTCCCCGACGTTTCCGCCACGTTTTGTTGTTTTACGTGGTCGGGGTGTGACAGAAAAGTTGGTATTAGAGCCAATGGTTATAGTGAATTAGGTTATTAGTAATGCTTTGACCTAGACTATAACCTTCCTAGGACCCTAACGCGAGTTTACTTGCGTTTAGTCATAAAACAATACCGTTGCCTATCTTTAGGCAGCAACCACAATAAGAACACAAAATTCAAATCTGCTTTGAAAACTAATCATCTGTTCCAGGATGATTTGTTATAAGGTTTCGAACCTTCAACGTTTTCAAATTCTCGTCAAAGTTTAGAGTGTTCGTACAAATCCGCAATATCGGACCAGTCACTCTTACCTGGGAACTCTTGGGGTGAGTGTCCACTTATAGGTGAGCATGTCTTCGCGATACATTATGAGGACCTATTTGCTTTGATTTAGCCTTTGTGTATCGTTTGTTTGCTTCATGGTTCAAACAAATGACCATCACCCATGATTTTGGTCGGTAATTGTAACATCCTATTCTTACCCAATGCCATTTCATTTGTTTTCTCTCTTGTTTCCCCTTTTTAGAATGCCTCCATGACGCGAAAATTAGGTACCTATTGAAGAACTGGCAGCTGTCATTATGCAGCAAATGACTGCTGCAATCCCCGAACATCGTTGCTCAATGTAACCAAGCTCTCAACAACAATAATGCCCCTGCAACTTCAAGACGTTCAACTCGGCTAAGCCATCAAAGTTTTAAGGGTCTCAAGGAGCGACTGCACTTCTGCAATGGTTCGAGAGTCTAGAGAGCACCTTCAGACATGTTCAATGCCCAAATGAGCGAAAGGTAGAATTCGCATCTAGTGTCTTTGAGAAACGAGCTTTGACATGGTGGAATGGTGTGATGAGAGATAGGGGTGCCGATGTGGCACTGGCTCAAACGTGGGAAGAGCTTCGAGCTCTGATGATGAAGGAATTCTGTCCTCGTCATGAGATCATGGCCTTGGAAAGGGAATTCGACGATCTTAAGCAAGATAGCGGTGAGCATTGAGCCTACACGGATCGTTATGAGGAGTTAAGTCTGTTATGCCCGAATATAGTTACGCCTTTGGATAAGGTAATCGAAAAGTACATTGATGGCCTCCCTGACCCAGTACAAGACATTGTGACTGGTAGTAACCCCACTACGGTTAGGCAGGCCATTGAGCTATCTACTACCTTGACTGAATCTCAAATCAGGAAAGGTAAACTTTTCCGAAAAGGTGATAAGAAACCAATCGAGGAATCGAAACCCAAAGATGAGCAGACTGAATCCTCTAAGAAGTCAAGGAAGCGAAAAGCTTCCCAGAACTTTGTTGTGGTTGCTCACAATGATCAAGCTGCCCCCAACCAACCAGCTCAACCCCCTGCTAGGAAGCCATACAACGGAACTGCACCCTTGTGCAACCAATGTTTTCTTCATCATCATGATAGTGTGAAGTGCCGCAAATGCCAAATTTGTGGACTTATAGGTCACACAGTGTCACACCCCTACATTATCAGAGCTGGCGTGACTGGACTGGTATCTTCATTGCACAACGGAAGCAAATAAGCAAAGACTTTCAAGAAATTGAACACCCGCTAAGTACTCGAATCCCCAATGGTTCTCCTATTCCAACCGTGCCATAACTTTGAAAAGTAACCTGAGAAAGAACATGCGAAAAAGTCAACAAAAAGTTGAGCGAGTTCATAGTTTGTTTGTAAAAGATTTGAAATAAATCTTTTTGAATAACCGGTTTTTGAAGTATTGTTGAGAAAACAAATTTAAAATCATTTTCTTTTCAAGTTATATAGAAACTTTGTATGAAGACATGGTATGTAACTTGTAAAACGTATCTGTAACTGTGTACTATGAATCTTTGTATTTATCATGTAGAATGTGAGATGTATTTGTATCAAATGTAGTATGAAAAGCGTCAATGAAATCGTGACCATTAATGTTTTGCAAGGACATTAATATGTGTGACGAAATAGGAAGCAATCCAACCCTCGACGATTTTACTTGTATCGACACCATGTCGTAGGGCAACAAACGCACTCCTAGGCAAATGAATGGCCATAAGTGGGGTTCGCCAAAACCCATTAGATCTAACCCTTTGTTCCTTGGTCCAAACTGGATTAATGGTGCTTTAGTTATGGCCCTAATTTCTCACATGATCTAAGGTGTTTCATTCCTTGACTTATCATACTATTGTACATATAGTTTCCCCGATAGTTGTAAAGCTTGAAAAGTATTTAAGACGAAAAGGGGACATGAACTCACTGGGCATAAAATTCGTGTGTATGCATATGTCGAAAAGTACGCTTGTTTGAAAAACCGGTATAAAACACAAGTCATTTGTAAACCATTTGTGCTTGTCGTAATTCATAAACCATTTGTATTAGTCAAAACTTGTTTAGAAGCATGATTTAGAAATGTGTAATGTAAGTTCATCAAAAGCTTTGTATGCTTTTGCAAAACGGGCATGTCTTTCCACCCGAAAACATTTATCAAAATGTTAAACTGTAAAAAGTGGGGTTATGAACTCACCTTGTTATTCCTATGCAAAGCTAGTTTAGCGTGATTCCGAAGTGTCGTTCCAAGAACGTGAACTCGCTATCGTGCAACTAAAGCATTCCTATTCAAGGAATAATTATAAGTTTCTAATTAAACAACGTAGTTAAACTACGTGTCCGAGCTCTACCGAGTCGTTAACAAAACGACTCTACGAAGGTGTTGTTATCTTTAGGAATATTTGGTGTTTGAGATGCTAGGGATATATATTTATATGAAAATATAAATATATTTATGAATCGTACTAGTCGTCTCGAAAGGTAGTATGTGTATGTACGTAAATTTTTGAATAAAAATAACACACGCTATAGACTCGTATAATGTATTCATTTGTTTCCCGACTAGTCATCAAACACGTTGACAGATCATACTACGACTCATCGTAGTGTTTTATAAGATGTAAGTATATATTTATTGGAGTACATCTATATATATAGATATATAAGTAAAGTGTTACGAATCCGAAATTATAAGTAGGTATGATATATTAACGTTTGAAATGAATATAAACATCTATTTTCCTTTTATAAGAATTTGAAATATGAATCCGAATTCTGGCATTCGAAATAAATATAGACAACTATATTTATTTTATAAAATAGCACGAAGTAACGACGTTGAAATAAATATAAATATTATATTTATTTTATACAAGTATCGGATTTCGTTAACTTATAAAATCGTGTTCGTTGACCTGATGTTGACCACGGTTGGTCAAACCGAATCTGACTTGGTTTGACTATGTTGACTAGGACTCGAAACCAATCCGTTGGCTGTTGTGAATACCGTTGACCGAACCCGAGACCCAGTTTGACCAGTCAACCTGACGTGTTAACTGGTTTGACTTTGTTAACCGAGCCGAAATAGAACCCGCACATGAATCTTGAAGTGAACCTTAGATCCGAACCAAACTTAAACTGAAACGAGACCCAACTGCTCCGAAATCGAACCGAAACAAGACCCGGAGTTGACTGAAGTTGACCGACATTGACCCAACTTTGACTGTGTTGATCCGAGTTGACTCAGGTTTGAGCGAGTTAACCCAGGTCCGAAATCTGACCGCGTCGACTTGAACTCGTAGCCGAAATCTGGACCGACATCAAGTCTGAACCCCTCGTTGACGGCTGTTGACCGAGATAAACTTTTGACCCGGATCTGAATCAAAATTTGAGTTAAACCGAGACCCGAGTTGAACCGTGTCGTGATACCCGAACCAAAAACAGCAGCAAACCGATACCACCACCACCACCACCATGTCTCGTTGGCGGCAACCACCATCACCGTCAACATCATCCATCCATCTGTTGGAAAGAATGTCGCTGCCGCGTACGGCGGTTCTGCCGCCGTCGTCTACCTCCTCGGTCTCTCTTCTCACTCACTCTTTCTCCCCGTCCCTTCTCTCTGCTTTGCGGTTGTCTCCCGTCACTCAACACCACCATCAATGGTGGTGGTCACCGTTTCAACTGCCGGGGGGGGGGGGGGGGGGTTGTTGTCGGTTGTAGGAGTCACCGGAACAAAAACCGGCACCTGTTGGAACTCCCATCTCCGGTCGCCAGTCTGAAACAAAGGGAGGGAGGAGTGTTTAACTGTGTATGTGTGTGTCTTCAATGGAAATCGAGGCAGAAGACATAGGAGGTTTGTTTGGTGTGAGTATTTTAGTGAGGATGATGATGTCTGATGGTTTGTTTGTGTGTGTAGCAGTAGAGATCGAGAGAGAGAGTATTAGACTATTAGTGTGTGTGTTTGATGAGATGAGTTTTGTGTGAGTATTATTGAGAGAGAGTGAGGATATGTTTAATATTTCTTGAAGATATGGATGCAGACAAGAAGATAAGGGTGGGAGGGAAGATATTTGTGTGTCGGCTAGTAAAACTGAAAACATTAGTATTTTTAGTTGGTTAAATACTAGGTTTACCTTAAATGGGCTTGGGCTTTGGCCCAAGGCCCACAAGCCCAATTCCCGTGTTTTAAACGGACCATCTACACATACGAAACCGTTTTCAAAACCCGAATGTCATGAAGTGTCGTAAAATAAAATTCTAGTATTAATACGAGTAAGATATGGTCGGTAGTCGGTGTTTGCGTGTTCGTTGTCGGTTACGTTAAAAATCGCGTGAAGTTGCATCGTTTATTGTTTTTTTATCCGTTTTTCGATCCGGTTTCAACTACGTATATTAAAATGTGAAAACGAAACCAAATATATCACAATATATTAATATCGAGACGAAATTCGAGTCTGGTGCTACAGTTTCGTCGTTGATTGCCGGTGCGTTACTGTTTCCGTGTTTTTGGTTCGCGTCTGCGTTTTGTGTTGTTTGAAAGCATAATATTTTCACAAAACAAAATCCATAAGTATATGTTATATGTATGAAAGTAGTAATCGGCGTCGTTGTCAGTATTTTGTTCGGTTTCAGTTCGTTTTCGTTTGATGTTCCAAATATTCCACGCGAATCTTCATACGCGTACTGTAAAGTCGACTAAACGTTCCTAGGCACTCCAAAGGCCTAATTAAGTTAATTTATGCTGTAAACACTATTTATTATCGCGTTAATCACCTGTTAATCACGTAATTAAGAGCCATAAATCACCGGTTGTCACATTCTCCCCCTGTTACAGAAATTTCGTCCTCGAAATTTAGACTATGTTATCTCCTCATAATTGTGTTGTTAGCAGGTAAGTCCAAATAATAACAAAGTGAATGACCGCATAATCGAAACAAGACTTATTCGAATCATGTGAATTTAATGACATTCCTCAACAGTAAGAACCCAACGGTTTAAAAGAAATGTGTTTCAAAAGTTGATGTCAAAGGAAACCAGAAGTATAGATACAGTCACTAATGTGACTAAGTTAACAAGGATCCAACAATGAACAGGAACTTCGACCAATCGAATTCCATATGAACGTTTACAACATGTAAATGAGTTCTAGAAGCAATAACATCCACTGGATGAACTTAAAATCGACAATCCCAAATGTAGTAATTTGCATGAAACGCTCGATCATAATTAGCCCAAGCTACAAGTTTGTACTGACACCACAAGGTGTAATAATTCAATAATAGTGGTGACTGAACAAACTCGCCGTGTTTGAAAGAAAATGAAAGTGTAATAAAGTGAACCTGTAAGTTTGTTTCAAATGACATCATAGGATTTTCAGTTGAAAATGAAATATCAAAGAAACAATGTTTTCGATTGAAGATGAAGAAATGATGAATATCGCAAAACATTCGATCGATAGTGAAAGAACCGTTAGTAGGTACACCGGAATATAAAAATGAATTTGTGTACCGCTGTCTTAACACACGATTGTGTTAAGACTGCTTTAATATGATGACCAAAGCGGATTTAAAGCAATTCATTAAATAATTATTTAAATCCGTGTATGAGATGTGTAAACGAGTTTAGTACAAGCTTCAAGTTAATGAAAACCCCCCACAAGGTGTCTAAATCAACAAATGACTTATTGGAGTCGTAGACCAAACAAGTCTACTACGACTCGGAACAAATGAAACTCTTGTTAAAACGAATTTGAATATGATGTCTTCAATACATCATATAGTATCTTGAATTGAATATGTGTAATAAAGAAGTTCAAACAATCGAACTTGGTTTCGGCGCAAGCCGACAATAAGTACATGTATCGACAAGAAAACTTTCGGCATGGTCACAACGAAAAACCATGTATGTAACTTGAAAATAAGAGAAATTTCAAGAGAATGTGTTGACTTGATAACAAAGGAGCCAACAATCACAATAATACGAGTCATTCAAATCACAAATCAATAATTAGGTTTAGCGAAATAATATTTGAACTTTGATGAAACGGTTATTCGAAACGAAACCACATGCGTACCAAACGATGCATGCGTAACATATAGAAATGAACCAAATGAGTATTCGTTATAATGAAAGAAATGATCGTTATACAATGACCATTAAGTGGAGTAGAGATGTGAAAATCTACTCACTGGATGCAAAAGTCGGAATTTCAATAAAAGAAATTTAAGGACTTTACCTGAGGTTGCGTGTGATGACCGGTTGTTAGGTGACATTACCATGGAATGTCGAACATAGCGTATTCGTCATTAATAAGATAGGGGGAATACGAAGTCATGTGTCTTCTCCTTGACGTGTTTCGTGTCGTTGCAGGATCGCGCGCCAAACCGCCGCTTCCTGATCGATAGTTTTCGTGCTGATAGGATTAGCATCATCTCTGAAATGCTCCGTAGTGTCTTTTTGGTGACTTAACCTTGAAAGTCGTATATGACGTACTTCAACCTCCGTTGATGTATGGCTTAAGTCTCACATATACTTGTGCACTAGCGTTTCGTTTCGCGTAGAATGTGATGTACTCCAACATCCGTTGACGTAAAAATTTGAGTTCCATGTATTCTTGTGCACTAGCGTTTTGTTATGCGTATGCTGCCTGCTTGTAACGCCCTAACACGTTTTAACCGAAAGTCGCAGCGAAAATACGAATTTTAAAAATTTTCTTTCATTATATTCATTCTTTCACTTAAATACATTAATCCCTTTTTATAAATTGATTAAAAACTAACATACTTATATAAATTAAGTGACCACATTCACTCCCACGTACAATCCATGCGTTGACTCGATCTTCAACCGCATACACTTCTTGATGAAACATCCATAAACCTGTACAACCTGCAGTCACCACATTCAATCACATCATTAGCAACCGGTGACATGATACAAAATCTTAACACATCTATTAAAAAACGTCAACGTATCATGCTTTCTCTTATACTAGTCCTTTCATCCATCCATTCGATCACTCGCATCGGATAGCGGAGTCAACCTTCACTTCCATTGTTAAGATGCCTATACTTCACATTAGTTCTCAATAAAAACACGGTTAGTATCATTAACTTCCCTATATTATCCAAACTTAATCGAATCTCTCTCTTAACTACTTCCGAATCATTTCCACTAAAGCATGCCTTAGTAACAACATCGATTCATATCTTCTTACATTACATTAAATAAATTACCGTATATCATAAATACATTACCAAACAAGAGGGTAAGTTCGGAGTTCACTTACATTATTTGACCCGTTATGAACAAGCCAATATATAAACATTATGAGAATCATTCCACTAATCATTTCAATCCATTTAGACGGGTTGGTTCATATTCGCTACAACATAAATTTTAAAACCTTCTTTAAGTATAATTTCTTGCATCTAATCAATTTTAACCTACAACGGAAATCTTACGAATTCATATTATCATTAATATCATTCATAAACCTACTAGTAGAGTAAACGAAGTTCATAAGAACTTACCGGGGGCGTGCGCTCCTAATGCTTTCGCTTGACTTGATTCTCCTCCTTTCTTCGACCCTAAAGGGTGTATCACATTTGCATTTAGTTTTCACATTATACATCATTTACACGCATTCACATCATTCACTCTAACGCTCATTACTCATATTCATATTCCACGCTAGTATTAGATCTTTCAAATCTAACATTCTTCATATTCATACATAATCAATTCAGCTCAAGCATTTCATCGAACACCTTATGTGCATACTACTTATCTAGCGAAATGTACAAGCCTATTAAGCACATCTCTTCAAAATCTTTTCTAAAGTCATGGCAAAACATCACCAACACATGAATTCTTCAAATATTCAGATTATTATAACATCATTATGCGTATATTAACCTTACTCATCAAACTATATCAAGAATTAACACATACATCATCATCACTAATCATATCATCAAAATTTCAAATGGGTTTCTTATCAAACCATCAATATAGTCAAAATCAAGCACATTACGACTTCCTTATGTTGAAATTAACTAACATTCATGCTTAATTTCGCAATACATCCATGGATTACACATAACCCATATCATTAAACATCACTAAAGCATAAAATTCAACTTACTTGATGTTGAGCACACTTAGAGGATCGTAAATCTGGATACATGCATCAATTTACACTTCAATTTCTCTTCTAATTTGATGGATTAGTAGTATTTAGGGTTTTGTTCTTCTTCCTTCACCTAATGTCGAACACACACACACATACGTCTGATGTATGTGTTGTGTTTAGATAATTTAATCTTTCATTAATCCACTTTCAACTTATGCACATTTGGTCCCTCAAGTGTTAAGTCTTAAATATATATGGTTAAGTATCTATTTGCACACTTTAATGTCTTAACATAATTTCCTAGTTGATATTCATTTACGGGTTCACTTTTACCCCTAACGGTATTTTTACCCGTTCCTTTATATTAACCGGGTTTAAATTACCAAACCCAATTATGGGGTGTTACACTGCTCGGGAAGTTAAATTATCATAGACAATATGGATAATAGTGTGTGCCCAAGTTAATATCCGCAGTTCCTACATGATGACCTTTAATGAACTTCAACATAAGTTTCCGAAGGTCTTAAATGCATGTTTCCTAAACTCTCAGAGTTTTGTGTATTGTGTGCGACTGTTTTGTGTAACGTGTGTAATACACAACATTAGCGTATGTTTAGAAACAAAATTTTTGACTGTTGTTTTTCGGCAACGGTTGGAGACCATATTCGAGTCTTAGGCGTTCTGTATGTATTCAGGATTTAATATTCTAAGTTACCAGAGGAAAGTGAGGTTAGAGCCTAGGTATCTCTACAGAAACCTAATTCACTGTAACCAATAGCTCTGATACCAATCTGTCACACCCCTACATTATCAGAGCTGGCGTGAATGGACTGGTATCTTCATTGCACAGCGGAAGCAAATAAGCAAAGACTTTCTAGAAATTAAACACCCGCTAAGTACTCGAATCCCCAATGGTTCTCCTATTCCAACCGTGCCATAACTTTGAAAAGTAACCTGAGAAAGAACATGCGAAAAAGTCAACAAAAAGTTGAGCGAGTTCATAGTTTGTTTGTAAAAGATTTGAAATAAATCTTTTTGAATAACCGGTTTTTGAAGTATTGTTGAGAAAACAAATTTAAAATCATTTTCTTTTCAAGTTATATAGAAACTTTGTATGAAGACATGGTATGTAACTTGTAAAACGTATCTATAACTGTGCACTATGAATCTTTGTATGTATCATGTAAAATGTGAGATGTATTTGTATCAAATGTAGTATGAAAAGCGTCAATGAAATCGTGACCATTAATGTTTTGCAAGGACATTAATATGTGTGACGAAATAGGAAGCAATCCAACCCTCGACGATTTTACTTGTATCGACACCATGTCGTAGGGCAACAAACGCACTCCTAGGCAAATGAATGGCCATGAGTGGGGCTCGCCAAAACCCATTAGATCTAACCCTTTGTTCCTTGGTCCAAACTGGATTAATGGTGCTTTAGTTATGGCCCTAATTTCTCACATGATCTAAGATGTTTCATTCCTTGACTTATCAAACTATTGTACATATAGTTTCCCCGATAGTTGTAAAGCTTGAAAAGTATTTAAGACGAAAAGGGGACATGAACTCACAGGGCATAAAATTCGTGTGTATGCATATGTCGAAAAGTACGCTTGTTTGAAAAACCGGTATAAAACACAAGTCATTTGTAAACCATTTGTGCTTGTCGTATTTCATAAACCATTTGTATTAGTCAAAACTTGTTTAGAAGCATGATTTAGAAATGTGTAATGTAAGTTCATCAAAAACTTTGTATGCTTTTGCAAAACGTGCATGTCTTTCCACCCGAAAACATTTATCAAAATGTTAAACTATAAAAAGTGGGGTTATGAACTCACCTTGTTATTCCTATGCAAAGCTAGTTTAGCGTGATTCCGAAGTGTCGTTCCAAGAACGTGAACTCGCTATCGTGCAACTAAAGCATTCCTATTCAAGGAATAATTATAAGTTTCTAATTAAACAACGTAGTTAAACTACGTGTCCGAGCTCTACCGAGTCGTTAACAAAATGACTCTACGAAGGTGTTGTTATCTTTAGGAATATTTGGTGTTTGAGATGCTAGGGATATATATTTATATGAAAATATAAATATATTTATGAATCGTACTAGTCGTCTCGAAAGGTAGTATGTGTATGTACGTAAATTTTTGAATAAAAATAACACACGCTATAGACTCGTATAATGTATTCATTTGTTTCCCGACTAGTCATCAAACACGTTGATAGATTATACTACGACTCATCGTAGTGTTTTATAAGATGTAAGTATATATTTATTGGAGTACATCTATATATATATATATATATATATATGTAAAGTGTTACGAATCCGAAATTCTAAGTAGGTATGATATATTAACGTTTGAAACGAATATAAACATCTATTTTCCTTTTATAAGAATTTGAAATATGAATCCGAATTTTGGCATTCGAAATAAATATAGACAACTATATTTATTTTATAAAATAGCACGAAGTAACGACGTTGAAATAAATATAACAATTATATTTATTTTATATACAAGTATCGGATTTCGTTAACTTATAAAATCGTGTTCGTTGAAACGTCGTAAACTTGTTTTTGGCGAGTTACAAAAGGTTGTCGACAATAAATATACACATATATTTAGTTCATAAAATAGTTTGACCCTCGATAAATGTCATTTATAAAGTATACATACGTTTCGTATATCGGGTTTTTAACGAAAAACGGACAGAGTTTCCTCTGTTTTTGGAATAACCCCGACAACTTAAGTTGTCGTTATTTGTCAAAAATCAACAATGATTCAACAACATAATCTCTATATGTAAAATTTTTAATCAAACGTATCAAAACGTTACTAGTATCTATTCGCATCGATTTAAGCTCGGTCTCGTGTAACTATAACTCTAAAAAAATAACGTAATAACACTTGCTACGTCTAAAGTTATTACCGGATCTTCGGTTGACTGAGGTTGACCTCACGTTGACCTGATGTTGAGCACGGTTGGTCAAACCGAATCTGACTTGGTTTGACTATGTTGACTAGGACTCGAAACCAATCCGTTGGCTGTTGTGAATACAGTTGACCGAACCCGAGACCCAGTTTGACCAGTCAACCTGACGTGTTGACTGGTTTGACTTTGTTGACCGAGCCGAAATAGAACCCGCACATGAATTTTGAAGTGAACCTTAGATCCGAACCAAACTTAAACTGAAACGAGACCCAACTGCTCCGAAATCGAACCGAAACAAGACCCGGAGTTGACTGAAGTTGACCGACATTGACCCTACTTTGACTGTGTTGATCCGAGTTGACTCAGGTTTGACCGAGTTAACCCGGGTCCGAAATCTGACCGCGTCGACTTGAACTCGTAGCCGAAATCTGGACCGACATCAAGTCTGAACCCCTCGTTGACGGCTGTTGACCGAGACAAACTTTTGACCCAGATCTGAATCAAAATTTGAGTTAAACCGAGACCCGAGTTGAACCGTGTCGTGATACCCGAACCAAAAATAGTAGCAAACCGATACCACCACCACCACCATGTCTCGTCGGCGGCAACCACCATCACCGTCAACATCATCCATCCATCTGTTGTAAAGAATGTCGCCACCGCGTACGACGGTTCTGCCGCCGTCGTCTACCTCCTCGGTCTCTCTTCTCACTCACTCTTTCTCTCCGTCCCTTCTCTCTGCTTTGCGGTTGTCTCCTGTCACTTAACACCACCATCAATGGTGGTGGTCACCGTTTCAACTGCCGGGGGGGGGGGGGGTTGTTGTCGGTTTTCGGAGCCACCGGAACAAAAACCGGCACCGGTTGGAACTCCCATCTCCGGTCGCCAGTCTGAAACAAAGGGAGGGAGGAGTGTTTAACTGTGAATGTGTGTGTCTTCAATGGAAATCGAGGCAGAAGACATAGGAGGTTTGTTTGGTGTGAGTATTTTAGTGAGGATGATGATGTCTGATGGTTTGTTTGTGTGTGTAGCAGTAGAGATTGAGAGAGAGTGTGTATTAGACTATTAGTGTGTGTGTTTGATGAGATGAGTTTTGTGTGAGTATTATTGAGAGAGAGTGAGGATATGTTTAATATTTCTTGAAGATATGGATGCAGACAAGAAGATAAGGGTGGGAGGGAAGATACTTGTGTGTCGGCTGGTAAAAATGAAAACATTAGTATTTTTAGTTGGTTAAATACTAGGTTTACCTTAAATGGGCTTGGGCTTTGGCCCAAGGCCCACAAGCCCAATTCCCGTGTTTTAAACGGACCATCTACACATACGAAACCGTTTTCAAAACCCGAATGTCATGAAGCGTCGTAAAATAAAATTCTAGTATTAATACGAGTAAGATATGGTCGGTAGTCGGTGTTTGCGTGTTCGTTGTCGGTTACGTTAAAAAACGCGTGAAGTTGCATCGTTTATTGTTTTTTTATCCGTTTTTCGATCCGGTTTCAACTACGTATATTAAAATTCGAAAACGAAACCAAATATATCACAATATATTAATATCGAGATGAAATTCGAGTCTGGTGCGACAGTTTCGTCGTTGATTGCCGGTGCGTTACTGTTTCCGTGTTTTTCGTTCGCGTCTGCGGTTTGTGTTGTTTGAAAGCATAATATTTTCACAAAACAAAATCCATAAGTATATGTTATATGTATGAAAGTCGTAATCGGCGGCGTTGTCAGTATTTTGTTCGGTTTCAGTTCGTTGTCGTTTGATGTTCCACATATTCCACGCGAATCTTCATACGCGTACTGTAAAGTCGACTAAACGTTCCTAGGCACTCCAAAGGCCTAATTAAGTTAATTTATGCTGTAAACACTATTTATTATCGCGTTAATCACCTGTTAATCACGTAATTAAGAGCCATAAATCACCAGTTGTCACACACAGCAAGAGTTTGCCGAGCTGAAGTTGCACCAAATCAAGCTGACAACAATCCTGCTCAAACTCGTTTTCCACCAGGTTCTTGCTACAACTGTGGCGAGATGGGTCATTTCCGAAGAAATTGCCCAAAGCTTGCTAATGCAAATCCAGCACAGGGATGAGCATCTGACCGACTAGAAGTCAACACCGTTTAGAAATAATCACGTCTTATGTATTATTTTCTTTTGTTGTCAAGGTCCATGAAATAGTTGTTATCGTTGTTTATAAATAAATCTTTTATTTACATTGCAATATATTTATGTGGTTGCATTTATAAACAACATATCCTCTATAATACCGACAATCAGGGAATGGTATTCCTTGAAGAACAGACTACCCCCAAAATTCTTCCATTTTATGATCTCTTGCGTTTTCCCCGAAAATCCTAAGTACCCGTTTCTTCCAAAGAAACGAAGTATAAGGCTCAAGTTACAACTCTTGACGAATACCCAAACTACCACTATAAATCCTTAATAGGGTACCTAAGGGTATTTCCGTAAATCCTAAAATTGTTGTGTGCCTTAATTCGAATATTACGTTTCTTTGAAAACAAAATCGAATTTTCGGAAGATCATCCTATCTTCATGGATAGATTCTTGAAAATGATTAAAGTGCCAAATGAAATCCACGGATTGGATTCCTGGTGTGCTTTAAATATCCGTGTCCAAAGATAACAAATTAAAGGTCAAATTAAACAAATATGTGATTATGTGCTTATGTGTTCCCTTTTATGTTTTTGTGTGATCCAAGTTTTTGTTATCCAAATCCTCGTAGAATCTTCCATATCTTCGTATAAGGGATTCATAGTAGGATATCCAAAGGCACTACCTTAAATCCTTAATGGGCTTCTACGTAATAGTAAAGACCATTGGATTATAATGTACTATTCCATAATTAGACCCCTTGAGTGGTCTAGTTAAACAGATTGATCCAAAAATCTGGTTAGGAATATCATGTGATGATATAGCTGAAAAGACTCCTTGGTGGTCTAATTAAAGAGATCATTTGTCGATCTAATTAAAAGGACCCTATGATAGTCTAGTCACACTCATCACAGGTTTGATTTTCTTCCCCTTCACATTACAAAACAAACTGTGCGGACTGTGCAAGGAATTACGTAATTATGGATGCATACATCATTATGGAATTCAGTGCAATGAAACCACAGCAAGTTTTGTCATGTGTCTAGAGTTGACTCAGTTCATTTTCGTTTCTGAAGAATACCCATTGAGGAAAATGACTCATTCCGTTCATTTTCGTTTCTGAAGAATATCCATCGAGGGAAATGAGTATTCTTGATTATTCGTTTATTTTCGTTTCTGAAGAATACCCATTGAGGAAAATGACTCATTCCATTCATTTTTGTTTCTGAAGAATATCCATCGATGGAAATGAATATTCTTGATTTTTCTTCATTTCCGTTTCTAAAGAATACCCATTGAGGAAAATGAGTCATTCCATTCATTTTCGTTTCTGAAGAATATCCATCGAGGGAAATGAATATTCTTGATTTTTCCTTCATTTCCGTTTCTGAAGAATACCCATTGAGGAAAATGACTCATTCCGTTCATTTTCGTTTCTGAAGAATATCCATCGAGGGAAATGAATATTCTTGATTATTCGTTCATTTCCGTTTCTAAAGAATACCCAATGAGGAAAATGACTCATTCCGTTCATTTTCGTTTCTGAAGAATATCCATCGAGTGAAATGAATATTCTTGATTATTCGTTCATTTTCGTTTCTGAAGAATACCCATTGAGGAAAATGACTCTTTCCGTTCATTTTCGTTTCTGAAGAATATCCATCGAGGGAAATGAATATTCTTGATTATTCGTTCATTTTCGTTTCTGAAGAATACCCATTGAGGAAAATGACTCATTCCATTCATTTTCGTTTCTGAAGAATATCCATCGAGGGAAATGAATATTCTTGATTATTCGTTCATTTTCATTTCTGAAGAATACCCATTGAGGAAAATGACTTAATCCGTTTATTTTCGTTTCTGAAGAATATCCATCGAGGGAAATAAATATCCTTGATTTTTCCTTCATTTTCATTTTTAAAGATTGTCCGTTGAGAGAAATGACAGGATTATGCCTTGCATTATCTTTGATGGGTTATTCTACGCAAATAGATAAACACCCAAGATTCCATGCAAGGCAATTATTTAACACAGCGTCACAGACAGACTCCTACGAATAAATTTCGGGACGGAATTTCCTAAAGTAGGGGAGACTGTGACACCTGTGCCTCTGCGACCAGCAAACAAATACCAAACCAATTAAATATTGTATTTCATACTTGGGATTTGTATAAATATGTGTATCTTTTGCACATATCAATTCTTGTTTGATTTCAAGCTTTAAATCGCTTTCTAGAAGGTTATACGCGCACTGATGCGTAAATATAACCAGTTTAATGCAACGAATGCTTCGGAATAGTGAAATAGGCTTACCATACCTTAAATAACTTTTACATAACTTAGAAATAAGTTTTGGAGGGTTTGGTGTGGCGAAATCAAGTTTATTCGCTTACAGGGACGAATTTCGACAAACTATGAAAGTGTGCCGATTTGTACTGTAACGAACATTTTGGAACATGACCATAAGTTAAACATACCCTAAATATCCTTTACATAGCTTAGAAATAGGCTTTGAGGGGTTCGGTGTGCTAAAATTGTTAGGAACTGGGGCTTTGATGATTATGTTTGTTTGTATGTTTTGAACAATTAGTGAATATGAAAACATGTAAAGTGCAGCGGAAATAGATACAAACTTTGTAAACACAATTAATGGAGAAAATAGTTTGATAGCATTAGCTTCTCATAGAGTCAAATGATTACAAATCAAAGCAAAAGATTACAGACATGCTTACAAACTAATCTCCCCCTCAGCCTGATGCCCCAAGGTTGGTTGCACACAAGATGAAAGGATTAGACATGAGGAGAAGAATCCGCTCAATCAATCAAATGTAACAGTACAAGGTACTGTTACATTTATAGGCAAACCAAACCACTGAGGTATCTCAGCTGACGTCACCATGAAAGCGACGTCTAACAGCCTAACAACCTGTATCTACTGTCCTTTTACAAATACTGTTATACCTAACCACTGACTATACATAAAACAGATAATTCACAAAACAGCTGCTCTCTCTTTACATCAGTGCTTTCCTCAAGGTTGATCAGTCCTTGATTGGGCAGAGCTTTGTTATCAGTAGTTTGTATCAGCAATGCTTAGTGTCCAGCAGTCTTCTAAGCTTCATCAGTAGTTATGCAGAACAGCAGCAGTTGTATCCAGTCAGTGGATGCAAGACCATCAGTTGTTTATAAATCACTTTCAAGGGGGAAGCTTTATGTAAACCGCTGCTTATTGTGGATCCACTGTTGTGACCAGGTTTTGGCTTTACATTATCTGTTCCTCTGGTAGGGTTCAATCCCAACAATCTCCCCCTGGAACAGATAATGCCAAAACCTGTCATTATTCTGGATCTTTATTCCTCATCAAAAGTTCCTTTGCTTCTCTTTTAAAATCTGCTTCAAAGTTTCTGGAACTTATATCATCTTCAACCCTACACAGTGTAAGTTCAAGGAGATCCTACAAATCTTGAACACTAAGGCCTAGTGCTTCTTTCCTTGATATATACTTCACCTCTCCATTGGATCTGAACAGAGTCAATACGTGGGTCTTTTGATCAGAGAGCCACTTTAGTACTTTTAAACCCAATGGATTTCTTGGGAGAGATTTATTTGATGATGAGCTTTGAGATATTGGCCTTGAGAAAACTTGCAGACTTTCAGACATTCTTTTGAACGCCATTTCTATGACATCATTTGCTGCAGCTATATCTTCTGCAGTTTCTCTTTCAATCAGCTCCTGCCTTTCAATGACTGTCATGTCTGTTGAAGTGTCTGATGATGCAGGTTTGGTTAACATCCCTTTTAAAAGGTTTTGAAGTTTTTATGAGCTCTCTTCTTTTAGACCCATTTTCATGATGGATTCTTTGAAGTACTCAACGTCTTTTTCTTTTACCTCTTCACTGGTCAGCTGTTCTCCTTCTTCTTGGTTTGTCACAAAAGTAGACCGGAACAGTGTTTTGAGGTTTTCTATCTGCTGTTCAAGCTTCATTCTTTGTTCATGCTTCTTGGAGGTGCTTGAAACAACTATCTTTCTTTTCTTTAGCCTTTCATAGGCTTCATCAGTCTGCTGTTTTGACCATTTTGATATGGCTTCAGCAGTATCCATTTTAGCATCCACCAGCTCCTTTTTCTTTCTCTTATACTCAGCAGTTAGGTCAGCAATGAGCTTTTCGTATTTTCTCCAGTTTGGAGCATTCTTCTTCTTTGTAGGATCATTCTTAATTTTCTCAATCATTTCTGCCTCACGCTTAAGAGAGACTACTGGCCATTCTTTGAACTGTTGTTCTTCAGCAGGATATAATTTCTCTTTCATGATGTAGGCTAGATATTGTTTTCTTAATTCTTTCTTTTGATCAGCCTTTTCTTTTTTTTAGGTCTTGTGCAAACTCTTCTATCTGCTTTACTTTTGTGAAGTAGAACTCCAGTCTTTTAGCAATGCCATCTTCGCTTAACCGTTCTTTTTCACTCTCAACTTTAGCTCTTAGTCTTGCTTGCCTTGCCTTGATTTTGAGGTAATCATCCATATCATATGGTGGCATGTAGCCTATGAGTGAGGAGAACCTTCTTTTTGAAGGATCTTCTTCTGTATAGAATTGCCTCATCTCATTTTTGATGGCTTCAAGCTCCAGTGGATATTTTGCAGCATTAGGATCATGTATACCCTCATCGGCAGAGATTGGCTTTCTTTTTCTGTTGAAGAGCTTTGGTTGTAATGTAGGAAGGATGAGAGCAGTGGTGGATGATTGACTAACAGCTATTGAAACAACTGGTGTCTCAACATCTGTTGTCATTACAACTGCTGATATGTCAGCAGTTGTCTTCTGCTTTTGAGCAGGGGATGGAAGTGGTGAGGTAATTTTTGATGGTGGTGATGATGGTGGTGAATCATCATCTGATATGAGATTCCTTCTCCTTTTTAATGAAGAAGGGGCAGATGATGTTTTGGATGAATCAATGGTGGTAGATGGTATGGCAGTGGTTTGTGATTGTGATTGACTGACAGTGGTTGAAACAACTGGTGTTTCAATCACTGTTGTCATTACAGCAGATGTTGTAACATCTGCTGTCTTCTGCTTTATGGCAGGAGGCAGTGGTGGTGACATGATTGTAGATGATGATGGTGGAGCAGTAGTTGTAGTGTTGTGTGTTGAAGATGTGTGTGTTGATGACATGGCAGCTGTTTGGCTACTGACAGCAGTTTTTGTAACTTCTGTTGTATCAGCTGTATGACATTTCGTGGGAGGTGGTTTAGATGTTTGCTTTGCTTGCTCAGGTTCAACACACAGGCCATGTTCTATTCCCTTCTTCTTCATTTGCTTCATTATCTCCCCCTTTTTGGCATTATCTGCAAGGGGGTCATCAAAGAACAACAAAGTTGAAGGAGTTTTGCCAGTGGTAGTTTGGATGCTGGCCTTAATAGCCTTGATATCTGCTTGAGTATCCTTGAACCTTGATTCCACCATATTGGTCAGCATTTGTATATGCATTTCATGCTGCTGATCAGCCACTTGTTTTTGTCTTTCAAGCATAGGTTGAAAAAGATTCCAGAGCTCATTTGCAGCAAGTGCTTGTTGTGGAGCAAGTGCATGAGGTGGAACAACAGTGGATTGTGCTTTCTGAGCTTTTAAAATCTCTTGCACCATCTCCTTTATTTCAGAAACTGATTCTTCAAGTTTTCCAACTCTGCCCGTCAATTCCTGATATCTTGAATCATCACTCATTTTACTGGGATCATCTGAATCCCCACCAGCAGTGGTTATATCAATGTGTGTCTTGGGGACAGAGTCCCAAAAATCACCTATTGATGCCCCTTGTTCTTGGTACTGGGGACTTCTTTCTTCAGCACTCGATAGACCTTTGATAGTACCAGTAGTTAGATCCAACTCACTGGTGGTTACCGAAGTTGCCATGGAAGAAATTGCCTTCAAGGGAGACTTACTTATGAAACAACTGTCCAACTGAAGATCTGTTGATCCACCAGTTGTAGTTGCTGCTCCACTTGAACTACCACTGAGAGTTACTTGTAACTCAGGGGGTGTAACCTCCTCAATTGTTGCTGGGATAGCAGAAGTAGTAGCATCAGACCCAGTCACCTGTGGGGGTATACTCTCAGTGACAGGTGATAGAGAGGAACTGGTTTGTGTCTGAGCTATAGCAGCTGCATGCAACAAAGGTAGCACGGATTGTGGCATTATTATTGGTGAGGGGATGGGAGTTGAAAGAGACATGTCCTTGGGATTAGGACTGTGGAAGATAGAGCCAAGTGGATCTAGAGCTTCATAATTTGGTGTCCCTGTGATTACAACCTGATCCTTTTGTGAGGATGCAGGAGGAGTTTCATGCATGGGTTGAGATCTTTCTTCCAACTGCTGTGAGGAAGTAGTAGCAGTTGTTTGTGGTGACTTTTGTGTTGTTACAGGCATTTCCTCTGGGATCTCATCTTCCAGAGTTGCCTTTGTTTTGGGTTTGGTGGGTTTTCTGGATGTTTTTCTTTTGGTCTTTTTGGTGATATCAGGTGTGGGTTTCAAAGCAGTGGTTTTGTTGCTTTGATCACCTGGAGCAGTGGGCTCAGCAGCTGATACCTGAGGAGCAGTTGTAACCGCTAAAATCTGCTCAGGTACCCCTGCTTTTGTTTTTATTGGTGCCAACATTCTAGTGAATGTTTCAGGTGTCAAGCTTTTTATTTGAAAATAGACACCTTGTTTAAGTAAATTTTCATTTTTCTTATCAAATTTTTGTAAAAAATAATAACTCAAAAATCTTGGAAACAACAAAAATGCTTTACTTTCAACGTTTTTCACCATGTCATTGAAAATCTCCTGGGAGTAGTTGTAGTCCTTACTATTCAAAATAGCGTAACCCAGGCATTGAATTTTCAATGGTATTTCGTTAAAAGATGTTATTTTATTCGAAACACACATCAGAAGTGTGTGAAATAAAAATCTGGGTGTAGATGGAAAATAACCCTTTTGTAGGGTATCTACCTTTGACTGTTTTGCATAGCCCCTTTTCAGAAAATCAGCTTTTAACTCGTTTTTGTCAAAGGAAGCTTTACCTTTCTGATCATCGAGTTTGAAGATTTCTGATAGTGATTGCGGAGTGATTTGAATCGCCGTACCCTGTATCGAGGAGTTAATGGCTACTATTTTATCATCTTGTTTTTCAAGCGTAGCATTTTTCCAGAACTCTCTCTGGGTTTGCAGATATATGGGGGCATCTACTGTCAAGAAAGTTTTGTACTTTGATGTAGATATGGTGTCGAGAATGGAATCGAAGGTATGGTTGTTTGTGGGTTTTGTGAGTAAACCCAAATAGTTGTGAGATTGTTTGTATGGTATCTCGATGGGTTCTTCGGCCGTTTGAGCGACCTCTTTGGAAGGTGATGGAGATTTAGGTTTTGATTTTGATTTTGACTTTGATTTTGTCATTTTTGCGGAGAAGAATGAAGAAGGATTTTGGAGATTTTGAGAAGAAGGGTTGGAAACTGCTATGAGAAGAGAATTTTGGAATTCAATTCGACAATGTAAAACCCTGTTAGGGGTTTAGGGCAGGGTTTTATTTAGGGGAAAAAATGATTACTGATGTGGCAGTGGTTATTACGATCTGAGGGCTAAAAACTGACCACGTGTCAAACACTGATGATATGGATGAAATATGGAGAACAGTTGTTTTAAGGGCCACTGACGTATCAATCATCAGTGGTTACAACGGTAAAAATTTGTGGGTAGTGGATGATTTTTGCTATCAGTGGATAGCATATCAGTGGATAAGACACTGATTTTGGACATCAGTGCTTTTCAATAAAATGAGGGATCAGTGGTTAACTTTCAGCAGTGGACAGTGTTTAGAGATCAGTCATTGGAACAAAACAGTGGTTAGGGTAAATGGTACAGATCTGAAGGACAAGAATTCCAGCAACAGTTTTAAGAATTTTCATTCAAGGTTTTGCCACAAGTCACTTTTGAAGGACAGTGGTTTAGTACCCCAGATGATGAAAACTTTATTGCAAAAGCAACTCATTTTCGTTTAATATTCAATTAAAACATGAATACCCTAGTAATTCAAGTATAGTTAGCAATCAACTTTTGACAAAAGTTTAGGATCAAACCTGAGTATGACATGATTTTGACATATGTACCATTTCCTTTTGACCCACTTATGAGGAGAATAATACCAACAAAAATAAGGTATTACATCCTGACAGGAACTGAAACTATTGCCAACAAAAACAAGCAAAAGTTCCAAATATATTATTAAAAAAAACGAACAATATATCCTGATTATTCGAGAAAATCCTTTGAACAAAAAAAATGGTTAAAGGATTTTCTGAGAACAGCATCAAAAAGGATCTGGTTAAATTTTAATAAAGTACATAATCATATCATTCTCAAGATTATGATAAATGGTCAGTGGTTTGACAGCAGTGGGTAGAACATTTTGAATACATTTTGACCACTGTTTGGTACTATTTTCTTTGTCAGTTGATTGCAACCATGAGGATTCATGGATAAATTTTTGAACATTTATCTCATTCTCTTTGGAGTTCATTCATGGGAAACAAAACCTTTTCCTGAACAGATGAATGCACATAGTTGCTTAATAACCATTATTTCCCTAAACTTTGACTCATAAGTGTTTTATGTTTATACTCTTTTCTTTTGACTTCAAAAATTTTGAGATAGACACACTTCTGAGTTTTTGTGAATTTTCTTAATGTATTTTAACATAGTCGATGTTGTCCTTTTGAGGAACTCAACCTGTTTTCAACACATAAGATTTGAATGACTTAAGTTTTAATTTCCCTCTTTTTATGTTAACAAAAACACTAATACCAATTGTGTTTTATGAACATAGGTTTTTGTTAATCTGAGGTTCACACTTTAGCATTTTTAATAAAGTGACAACACAATTTTCATGACAGCAATTGAAATCAAATTCGAAAACATAAAATAATCCCATAGTTTAACAGATATGTTTTCAGATCTGAAAACTATGAGTGACTTGTGCATGAATTCACTTGTTGTGTGAAATTTGTGTGTCATATGACATCTTGGTTGATTTCCAGAGTTTTTGATTAACCACTTTGAACATGATTTACTCGATACTCTGTTTTTCAACAAAATACAACCAACCTTAGTATCAATGAATTTTGAGCTGAACTGTTATGTCAAATTGATTGTTAGATCGAATTTGACTATCCAAGCTCTGATACCAATTGTTAGGAACTGGGGCTTTCATGATTTTGACTTTGATTTTGTCATTTTTACGGAGAAGAATGAAGAAGGATTTTGGAGATTTTGAGAAGAAGGGTTGGAAACTGCTATGAGAAGAGAATTTTGGAATTCAATTCGACAGTGTAAAACCCTATTAGGGGTTTAGGGCAGGGTTTTATTTAGGAAAAAAAAATGATCGCTGATGTGGCAGCGGTTATTACGATCTGAGGGCTAAAAACTGACCACGTGTCAAACACTGATGATATGGATGAAGTATGGAGAACAGTTGTTTTAAGGGCCACTGACGTATCAATCATCAGTGGTTACAACGGTAAAAATTTGTGGGCAGTGGATGATTTTTGCTATCAGTGGATAGCATATCAGTGGATAAGACACTGATTTTGGACATCAGTGCTTTTCAATAAAATGAGGGATCAGTGGTTAACTTTCAGCAGTAGACAGTGTTTAGAGATCAGTCATTGGAACAAAACAGTGGTTAGGGTAAATGGTACAAATCTGAAGCACAAGAATTCCAGCAACAGTTTTAAGAATTTTCATTCAAGGTTTTGCCACAAGTCACTTTTGAAGGACAGTGGTTTAGTACCCCAGATGATGAAAACTTTATTGCAAAAGCAACTCATTTTCGTTTAATATTCAATTAAAACATGAATACCCTAGTAATTCAAGCATAGTTAGAAATCAACTTTTGACAAAAGTTTAGGATCAAACCTGAGTATGACATGATTTTGACATATGTACCATTTCCTTTTGACCCACTTATGAGGAGAATAATACCAACAAAAATAAGGTATTACATCCTGACAGGAACTGAAACTATTGCCAATAAAAACAAGCAAAAGTTCCAAATATATTATTAAAAAAAACGAACAATATATCCTGATTATTCGAGAAAATCCTTTGAACAAAAAAAATGGTTAAAGGATTTTCTGAGAACAGCATCAAAAAGGATCTGGTTAAATTTTAATAAAGTACATAATCATATCATTCTCAAGATTATGATAAATGGTCAGTGGTTTGACAGCAGTGGGTAGAACATTCTGAATACATTTTGACCACTGTTTGGTACTATTTTCTTTGTCAGTTGATTGCAACCATGAGGATTCATGGATAAATTTTTGAACATTTATCTCATTCTCTTTGGAGTTCATTCATGGGAAACAAAACCTTTTCCTGAACAGATGAATGCACATAGTTACTTAATAACCATTATTTCCCTAAACTTTGACTCATAAGTGTTTTATGTTTATACTCTTTTCTTTTGACTTCAAAAATTTTGAGATAGACACACTTCTGAGTTTTTGTGAATTTTCTTAATGTATTTTAACATAGTCGATGTTGTCCTTTTGAGGAACTCAACCTGTTTTCAACACATAAGATTTGAATGACTAAAGTTTTAATTTCCCTCTTTTTATGTTAACAAAAACACTAATACCAATTGTGTTTTATGAACATAGGTTTTTGTTAATCTGAGGTTCACACTTTAGCATTTTAATAAAGTGACAACACAATTTTCATAACAACAATTGAAATCAAATTTGAAAACATAAAATAATAACAGATATGTTTTCAGATCTGAAAACTATGAGTGACTTGTGCATGAATTCACTTGTTGTGTGAAATTTGTGTGTCATATGACATCTTGGTTGATTTCCAGAGTTTTTGATTAACCACTTTGAACATGATTTACTCGATACTCTGTTTTTCAACAAAATACAACCAACCTTAGTATCAATGAATTTTGAGCTGAACTGTTATGTCAAATTGATTGTTAGATCGAATTTGACTGTCCAAGCTCTGATACCAATTGTTAGGAACTGGGGCTTTCATGATTATGTTTGTTTGTATGTTTTGAACAATTAGTGAATATGAAAACATGTAAAGTGCAGCGGAAATAGATACAAACTTTGTAAACACAATTAATGGAGAAAATAGTTTGATAGCATTAGCTTCTCATAGAGTCAAATGATTACAAATCAAAGCAAAAGATTACAGACATGCTTACAAACTAATCTCCCCATCAGCCTGATGCCCCAAGGTTGGTTGCACACAAGATTAAAGGATTAGACATGAGGAGAAGAATCCGCTCAGTCAATCAAATGTAACAGTACAGGGTACTGTTACATTTATAGGCAAACCAAACCACTGAGGTATCTCAGCTGACGTCACCATGAAAGCAACGTCTAACAGCCTAACAACCTGTATCTACTGTCCTTTTACAAATACTGCTATACCTAACCACTGACTATACATAAAACAGATAATTCACAAAACAGCTGCTCTCTCTTTACGTCAGTGCTTTCCTCAAGGTTGATCAGTCCTTGATTGGGCAGAGCTTTGTTATCAGTAGTTTGTATCAGCAGTGCTTAGTATCCAGCAGTCTTCTAAGCTTCATCAGTAGTTATGCAGAACAACAGCAGTTGTATCAAGTCAGTGGATGCAAGACCATCAGTTGTTTATAAATCACTTTCAAGGGGGAAGCTTTATGTAAACCGCTGCTTATTGTGGATCCACTGTTGTGACCAGGTTTTGGCTTTACATTATCTATTCCTCTGGTAGGGTTCAATCCCAACAAAAATAAACTTTTTGGTCATTCAGGGACTAAAAGCGTCAAAAAGTGCATAAGTTTCCATTTTCGCGCATATCTTACGTTCTGAATACATCCAGACATCCAAAACTTTATGTAATCATTAAAATATTTTATCTTAGTGATTGGCATTATAAAACTCCATTCGTCGCGTAATTTGGATCGTTTTTCGCATTCGTTCGTGTTTCGTCGTAATTAACCGAACAACGCAACTGTACGACCAAACGAACCGACATCCGAGATATTTTTGAGCATGTTTCATGTTCCCTATACTTTAACTTCATTTTAGAGCCTTGAAATGGGATTAACGGGGCTTAAAAGTGTCAAAAATGCATCAAAAACCGTGTTTTGCACATTCAGGGACCAAAATTGACAATCTGCCATAGTTATCTTAGGAAGGGACCAAAATGAATAATCTAAATTCCAGCTTGTTCCAGCTATTCCCCTCATTTTCACATGGTTTTAATGAAACTAGGGGCTTCCATGGTTTCACAAAACCATGGGCACATGTGTACGGATGAGATCGAAGCTCGTTTTACGATAAACGATCTTAACGGTTGTGCAAAAACTATAAATACCCCATCCATATCATTGTTGCAACTCACATTTGATCTAATATTTCTCTAAGTTGAGGTTCTTTCACTTCATACCTGAGAATAATCGGGTCAAACTTCCGTTCTTGGACCTTTTGTAAGTCCTCTTTCGTTCATTTTCGCGTGAAAGTCAAACTGTGTTTGACTTTCTGCTTTGACTAGTTTATGGTCAACATTAAGTTAGTTTGAACTTCATAACGTGAGCGTAATAACGATGGTTTTAGTCTCTTGTGACTATACCTACTGATTACCACGTTATCTAGGCATAGTGGCGAGTCGTAGTTTCGGCCAAAATGCGTATTCTTGCATATTTTGTAACCAAACTACTTTTAGGTATCAAAACCGTTTGTTTTGATACCAAACCTATTTTCAAACCTCGTTAAGCATGTTTTAACATGTTTAGCTCATGACTTTAGGTTTAGTGCTTATGTAGGGCCGTAAGGTAAGCGGTCTAAACAACCGCTTATACTTTCGAACCCGACCCGTTTGGTCGATCTTTAGGATCTGACCAAACACATTAGGTGACCATAGTTGCGTAGGGAATAACCTTCCGAGGTTATACCTTATGGTCACGTCGTTTAAGTAGTTGTATGATAGGTAGTTTATATGCCTTAGGTAAATGACCAAAATGCCCTTTTTACACCAAAATTCATTTTAAGCATATGTAACATAATTTTTGATATCTAAACTGATTTGGTAACAATATTAGACATGTTAAGGCATATTTTACTTATCATATGACTAGTTAGGCGGTCCGAACGCGTTTTACGCGAACGACGCGTTAAAGTGGCGTAAGCTACCTTAACGAGTCGTAATGGGTCGTAAGCACTTAGGTTAGGTTTCGTTTTAGAATGTAGGCTTTGTTAAACCATATTACATGAGTCCCTACACTCATTTGCTTTACGAAACCCCATTTTATCCGATCCTCCGATTTAGGTCCGTTTATTTACATAGTTACCTATATTAGGTGCCGTTTGATACCGTGATCCCTCTAGCTTTGCTTGGTTGCTATTCAATGCTTCTAAGCATCGTCAAGTGAGTACATAGACCCCTCTTTTACTATTTTCCAAACATTTTGGGGTGAAACACATGTGCCTACTTGTTATTTTCATGCTTTCCATGTTTTCATATCATATACTTGCTATGTTCATTAGTACACTATTAGTACATGATTTCATTATGTCTTGCTATGTATGTTCACTTAACACGCTAGCACAATTGTTTTACGTTTTGAACCATTTGAAATCATTGGATGTATGTGAAACATTTGAAATCATTGGATGTATATGAACCATTTGTAACCATTTGATGTATGTGAACCATTTGAAATCGTTGGATTTATGTGAACCGTTTGTAACCATTTGATTTATGTGAACCATTTGTAACTGTTTGAGCCATTGGGTTAGGGAAGTGATTAGGTAACGGGGCGGGTGTAATGTGTTAAAAGCATGGTGGATATGCCGCTGGTACTTCCTATATATAAGTGCTTTTAACACATTATATATCGTTGCATTATCTAGATCACTTGGGTAAACGATTTTGAAACAATGTCACACAATTATGTTTTCTGAATAATATAAACCATACGAGTCTTATTAACGAGTTTCTACGAGATGTTTTACGATTTGATTTAATAAAACAAAATGTTTTGGAGTTAAGAATCATGGCTACGAGATTTTATAAATCATATCCAACTTGATTTGAGTTGGTTAATTATGTCGCAATACTATACTTTTCAAAATAAGGTTTTTAGATAAGTATTGAAACATGTAAAACGACCCATGAATCTAACACTCACATAAAACCTATGTACTCGCCGGCATTTTTATGTTGAAGTATTTTCACATGTGTTTCAGGTACCATAGTTGATGATATTTGATGATGATATTGATGCATGCTCACATAGGAACGGACGAGGCCTTAGCGACTTAATAACAATAAAAGTCTATTTGTTCATGTTTTGTTTCTAGTTCCAATGTAATGTAATACATTTAAATAAATAAAACGAAATTGTTTAATCCATGGTTGTGAAACAATGATTCTGTTACAACACTCCCCGATGTTTCCGCCACGTTTTGTTGTTTTACGTGGTCGGGGTGTGACACATAGTCCCCTCTTTTACGTTTTCAAATGTTTTGGGGTGAAACACATGTGCCTACTTGTTACTTTCATTCTTTTCATTCTTTCATAATATATATTGGCTATGTTCATTAGTACACTTATAGTACATGATTTCATTATGTTTTTACTATGTGTGTTCACTTAGCATGCTAGCACATTGATTTTCATATATTACATTTATTTGCATATGTTCACCCAGCATATGGACACATTGTTTTACATTTTTGAACTGATTGAACCGTTTGGAACTGTTTGATTTATGTGAACCGTTTGGAACTGCTTGATCCTTGTGAACCGTTTGGAACTGTTTGATTTACGTGAACCATTTGGAACTAATTGATTGATGTGAACCGTTTGTAACTGTTTGAACCGTTGGGTTAGGGAAGTGATTAGGTAACGGGGCGGGTGTACTGTGTTAAAAGCATGGTGGATACGCCGCTGGTACTTCCTATATATAAGTGCTTATAACACATTATATATCGTTGCGTTATCTAGATCACTTGGGCAAATGTTATCAAAACAAAGTTATATTACAAGGTTTTTCTAACAATATAAACCATTCGAGTTTTATTATAAAAACAATTTTCGATCTGGGTCTACATAAACAAATGTTTTGGAGTTAAGATTCATGGCATCGAGGTTTTATAAATTATAACAAATCAGTTTTAACTTGGTTATCTCAATTCACAATATAAACATTTTACAAAACTAAGTTTTCTAATATCGAATAACAAAGTTGTTTGAGTTATTTCAAAAGGTAAAACGAGCCATGAATCTGACACTCACATAAAACCTATGTACTCGCCGACATTTTTATGCTGACGTATTTTCACATATGTTTCAGGTACCATAGTTGGTGATGTTATTAGTGCATGCTCACATAGGAATGGACGAGGCCTTAGTGACTTAATAACAATGGAAGTTAATTTGTTCATGTTTTGTTTCTAATTTCAATACAATGTAATAAATTTAATTCAATAAAATAGAACTTCTATCCATGTGTTGTGAAACAATGATCCTGATACTGTCACACCCCCAAAATCCACACGTGAAGTACCACCGCAGGAGGCGTGACATGAACAGGATCAAGCCACTAATCATATTGAACGATGTAATATAATAAAGATAAACCAATCACAATATAATTGGTGTCCAAAACAATTTAACCAAATTCAAGTATCAGCGGAAGCATAAAGTGTAAAACCAAATCATAAGTTTTAAAAGTTCAAACGTTTCACATGGAACTCGACAGTCCATGTCCCACAACGACTCTTCCCCATGTAAGCTCCTGCTAAGTACCTAATGACCTGCAAAGCATGTAGTAACGACTCAACAACAAAGTTGAGCGAGTTCACAGTTGGGTCTTTGTTTAAGTTATTCCAAAAACATAGTTTCCTTTAGCTGGCATCCTTGCCGTGGGGGGGGGGGGGTTACCCCATAGTTTAAAAAAAACGTGAATTGTTTAATCCCATTTACTCTGGCCATACAGCCGTGGGGGCTACCCCGTGTTCAATTCTCTGGCTCTCCGGCCATGGGGGCTACCCCATGTTTTTACTACTAGACTCGTTACCATATCGACTACTGATGTTAGTCATGTTTATGTGCCCTTTCGCGTCAATGTCTATCATCATTGACGTGCCCAGATCCATTAGTTCACGCCCATCCTCTGCGGCACGGTGTGAGGCTTGTCAGACCTAAATAACGCTATCTAACTAATGACTCGCTCGCCATTGGCCCGGCGATTAAGTCGATATAAAAGGAGGGACTTCGTGATAGAGTTTTGGTCTAGTGAACTTTAAACTGTCCAAAGCGGACGAGGAATTACATTCCTTAACCCGTACTATCCTACCTAAGAAGGACGAGGAATCCATATTCCTTAACCCATTCCCAACCCACCGGGAATTACCATGCTTTGTAGAAAGTGTGAACTCACCATAGGTTAGCTTGGCAGATACACGAAAGGTCAATCGAGCTGCTAGGGGTCAACCACGTCCCAACATGGTTACCTACAAGTCAGGTCTAGGTTCAAGTAGTGCACGTATGTTTACACAGATTTAACAAATCAAGAACACGTAACGATCATGGCATACATGGCATACACATAAGACATGTTAAACGATAACTGTTTAGCATACACACGAAGCCCAAACATTACTCGGCCAAACTTGTTGTGCGATCAACAACATATTGTGCGATTCACCATAAACTCGGCCCAAACAATCAAAAGCCCAATTAATAACAAACATGAGTCTTGTGCGGTCCGGATGGACTTGTGCGATTGGGTTTGGGCTTTGAGGCCCAACTGTATAACAAGTCCAAGTGGTTTGTGTGTGGCCTAAACCTTGTGCGATCGGTAGCGACTTGTGCGATCCACATGGTCTTGTGTGATCATGCATATCATAGTTGTACTGTGCTTAAATTGTTGTACCAAGTCTTGTGCGACTACCCCTTGTGCGATCCAAGGGCTTGTGCGATCCAACAACTTGTGCGATTATTGTTGTGCGATTGGTCTTGTGCGATCAGATCAGATCTTGTATGATCTGATCTTGTGTGATCGGTTATTATTCCTAAAATCGTGCAATCTTTCTAACAGTTTCGAATTCCAAATCAACACTAACAGTTTCCAAACATGCAATAATCGATCAAACAAGAGTTTTAACCTCAAATCCCTATGAACCCTAATCACATTCAAAACATAATCAATAGCCATAATCATTTACACATATTAACACGGCTCATGTTATTGATTTCTAGCATGCATCCTAACAAGTTTAACACAACCGATCATCCGAATATGACACATCATAGCCGATAAACACACATTCGGTTCTCCATCATCTTTAACATCATACGATTACCAATCCTACAATGATCTAAATATACTACACATGTGAACGGATTTTCAGGAACATTAAACCTCATCAATTTACATTTCAATCAAAACACATATCATCCCTAAATCACCATGTATAACATATAAATCACATCATCATGTAACATGCTATCAGTAGTTAAAACACTAACCGGTTAGAGAAGAGAGCAAGGATTGATCCGAACACCAAAGCTTCGATGGAGAGGGATGTGTTGCCGTCGGCTTTGAGAGGGAGAGAGAGAGAGAGAGAGAGAGGGGAGAGATTTAGGGTTTGCTAAACTTTGTGTTATTTGGTGAAGTGTAGGATTTATACTAACACCCTAGATGTTATGCGAGCTAAGGGAGTGGGCCGAACCCTTCATGGGTTGCCCTTGGGTTTCGAGTATAAACAGTGTGGCCCGAATGGGCTTGTGCGATTACATATCATACATACGTTACACAAAATCACATAACACATAGCACTTTTTCATTAAAACTGACACATCAACTTGTCACATAGAATTCATACACGTTACATTAAACACAAAGATAGGTCCTGAAATGCGAGTTGTCACATCATCCCCAAGTTGAAAGAAATTTCGTCCCGAAATTTAGCACGTACTCACTGAGGAAGCTAGTTAAGTTGTATGGTTTTCCTGGTTTTCCTGGGGTGTCACATCCTTCCCCCGTTGATTTGGAATTTCGTCCCGAAATTCCTCAGTAGCCTCAGCCTCAGTAGTGGTTGTATTTTTCTCAAACAGCTGGGGATACTTGTGTTTCATCTGGTCTTCTCGTTCCCAGGTAAACTCTGGGCCACGACGGGAGTTCCAACGAACTCGAACAAGAGGTATTCTGGTACGCTTGAGAATTTTAACGTCTCGGTCAGTAATCTCTACTGGTTCCTCGACGAATCACAGCTGATCGTCGATAGTGAGCTCCTTGAGAGGAACTATGAGGGTCTCATCTGACAGACACTTCTTCAGATTTGACACGTGGAATACGTTGTGAACTCCGCTGAGTTCTGCTGGTAGGTTCAGTTTGTAGGCCACCTTGCCTACTTTCTCTATGATTTCGAAAGGTCCAACGTATCGCGGGTTTAGCTTGCCTCGTTTACCAAAACGAACCACACCTTTCCAAGGTGAGACTTTGAGTAGCACCCGATCCCCAACCTGGAACTCGAGTGGTTTCCTGCACTTATCAGCGTAGCTTTTCTGACGGTCACGAGCTGCCGCCATTCGTTATCGTATCTGAGAAATCTTCTCAGTTGTGTCTACCATAAGTTCTGGGCCAGTGATTTGGCTGTCGCCAACTTCTGCCCAGCAAAGAGGTGATCGGCATTTACGTCCATACAATGCCTCAAACGGAGCGGCCTAAATACTGGTGTGGTAGCTGTTGTTATACGAAAACTCCACCAAAGGGAGGTGTCTTTCCCAACCATTGCCAAAATCGATTACACATGCCTGAAGCATGTCTTCAAGGGTTTGGATGGTGCGCTCAGACTGCCCATCCGTTTGCGGGTGATAAGTTGTGCTCATGTCTAATCGAGAGCCAAAAGATTTGTGCATTGCTTGCCACAATTCAGAGGTAAAACGGGCGTCACAGTCAGAGATGATGGAGGTTGGCACCCCGTGCCTAGCAACCACTTCTCTTAGGTATACTTCTGCTAGAGTAGAGAATTTATCCGTTTCCTTGATAGCCAGAAAGTGTGCAGACTTTGTCAATCGATCCACTATCACCAAAATAGTATCATTTCCGCGTTGAGATATAGGCATGCCAGTAACGAAATCCATGGAAATTTGCTCCCATTTCCATGTCGATATCTCTAGTTGTTGGAGCAGGCCTGATGGTTTCTGATATTCGATCTTGACTCTCGCACAAGTCAAACATTTACTAAACGTAGGTTGCTATGTTGGCTTTCATGATAGGCCACCAGTATGTAGTCTTTAAGTCATGGTACATCTTATCCGAACCAGGATATACTGAGTAACGAGACTTGTGCGCTTCATCCATCATAAGCTCGCGTAAGTTTCCATAAAATGGAATCCAAATGCACCCTGTTACGTAGTAGGCGCCGTCTTCCTTTTGTTCTAACCATTTCCTTGATCCTCGTAGGGACTCCGCCCTGATGTTCTCTGCTTTCAATGCTTCAACCTGAGCATCTCGTATCTGAACGGGAAGACTAGATTGGATGGTAAGTTGTAATGCTCGCTCGCGCTTAGGTGTAGTATCCTTTCGACTGAGGGCGTCAGCCACAACATTGGCTTTGCCCGGATGGTACTTGATCGCACATTCGTAATCATTCAAGAGCTCGACCCATCGACGTTGTCGCATGTTTAACTCCTTTTGCTTGAAGATATGCTCGAGACTCCTGTGATCGGTGTAGATGGTGCACTTGGTACCATACAGGTAATGTCTCCATATCTTAAGAGCAAAAGCCACTGCTCCTAACTCCAAGTCGTGCGTAGTGTAGTTCCTTTCGTGAACTTTAAGTTGGCGTGATGCGTAAGCAGTGACTTTATCCCGTTGCATTAACACACAACCAAGTCCTTGGATGGACGCGTCGCAATATACCACAAAATCGTCTGTGCCTTCAGGCAATGAGAGAATTGGTGCGCTACAGAGTCTATCTTTTAAGTGCTGAAACGCAGATTCCTGTGCATCACCCCAATGATAGGTGACACCCTTCTGAGTTAGTGAGGTGAGAGGTTGCGCAATCTTGGAGAAATCCTTGATGAACCTTCTTTAGTAGCCTGCCAATCCCAAGAATTGGCGGATTTCTGTTGGTGTACGGGGTGCAGGCCAATTCCTGATTTAGTCAACCTTGGATGGATCAACGTGGATCCCATCCTCATTCACCACATGGCCTAGAAAATGGACTTCACGAAGCCAGAAGTCACATTTAGTGAATTTAGCGTACAACTGTTCCGTTCGAAGAAGTTCCAAAATGAGTCGCAGACGACGTTCATGTTCCTCCCGACTCTTGGAATAGATCAGGATGTCGTCGATGAATACAATAACGAACTTATCCAGGTAAGGCTTGCACACTCTATTCATAAGATCCATGAAGACCGCAGGTGCGTTTGTCAATCCAAAAGGCATAACCAGAAACTCGTAATGCCCATAACGAGTCCTGAATGCTGTTTTAGAGATATCCTCGTCTCGGACTCTCAGTTGATGGTAGCCTGACCTCAGGTCAATCTTTGAGTAGAAGCTCGACCCTTGCAGCTGGTCGAACAGGTCATCAATACAAGGAAGAGGATAACGATTCTTCACAGTCACCTTGTTGAGTTCACGGTAATCTATACACATTCTGAAGGTACCGTCCTTCTTCTTCACAAATAAGACTGGAGCTCCCCAAGGCGAAGAGCTAGGACGAATGAAACCCTTGTCCAAGAGTTCTTGTAGTTGCGTAGACAACTCTTCCAATTCTGATGGGGCTAAGCGATAAGGTGCACAAGCTATGGGCGCTGCTCCAAGAGCTAGCTCGATTTGAAACTCAACCTGACGATGGGGCGGAAGACCATGTAATTCCTCAGGAAATACCTCAGGGAAGTCGCATACAATAGGAATATCTTCTATATTCTTTTCCTTCGTGGAAGTGTCAGTAACGAGAGCTAGAATAGCTGTGTGGCCCTTACGCAAGCACTTCTGGGCCTTAAGGAAAGAGATGATGCTCACGACAGCACCACTCTTATCTCCACGAATCACGAGAGGTTCATCACCTGAACGGGGAATACGAACAATCTTCTCGTTGCAAAGAATCTCTGCTTGATGTTGGGATAACCAATCCATCCCAATGACAACGTCGAAACTACCCAGAACGATAGGAATGAGGTCGATAGAGAAGGTCTGATTTGCAAGAACAAGATTACAACCCTTAACTATGTGTGTGGCTTCTAAACTTTTACCATTCACTAGTTCTACAACATGCTTGGTGTTTAAGGGAATCGGGGCACGTTTAAGCATCTGACTAACTTTTAAGGACACATAACTGGTATCGGCACCCGAGTCAAATAAAACAGAAACATAGAAGTCGTCAAGTAGGAACTTACCCGTCAAGACGTTGGGATCGTTCCTTGCATCACCTTGTCCAATCCCGAAAGCACGACCCCTTGCACCATTGCCACCGTTGTTACCCCTGTTGTTTCCATTCCCCTGGTTGTTATTATTGTTGTTGTTCTGATTTTGGTTCAGCTGGGGGCAGTCTCTTTTGAAGTGGCCTTCAACCACACTGAAAACACCCTTTGTCGTTGCCTTGCTGTTGCTGATGCTGCTGGCGCTGATTATGTGGGGCTTGTTGTTGCTGACGATTCTGATTCGCGGGGCGTAAACTCTTGCAATCCTTTGCTGCGTGGCCTGGCTTGTTGCACCGATGACAGTTACTCCTGGTGCATGGCCCGTTGTGGTGTAGGTTACAGCGATTGCATTTGGGGTGGATTCCCCTGTACCCACCTTGACTTTGGTTACCAGATGATTGACTAGGGTTCTTGTAGTCATCAGTCTTTCGCTGCAGAGACTGAGCTGAAGTTGAACCCTTGCTTGAGACTCTATCCCATTTGCGCTTGTTGTCGCTGGGAGCATCAGAAGTAGTAGCACCAATCCGCATTGGCAACTTGTTCTGCTCCACCGCCTGATCAGTGAGACGGTGAGCCAACCGAATGACTTGCTGGATGGTGGCGAGGTTAGCTGAAGTCACATGGCTCTGAATTTCTGGTACAAGGCCCTTAAGGTACAGCTCGATACGCTTGATAGGAGGATCCACCATGGTAGGACACAAGATAGCTAGCTCATTTGATCTCTTCGTATATGCCTCGATTTCGGACCCCGTCATCTTCAAATTGAAAAATTCTACCTCCAGCTTGTGGATGTCATCCCGACTACAGTACTCCTCTTTGATCAGCTCTTTGAAGTCGTTCCATGGGGTGGCATTAGCAACCGCCAGCCCTAATAGTTGAACCTGTGCTTTCCACCAGGTTAACGCAGCACCTTCGAGTGTTCTGGTAGCAAACTTTACCCTACGAGCTTCAGGGCATTCGCACATCTCAAAGACAGATTCGAGCTTCTCGAACCAGTGGAGGAGGCCTACAGCTCCTTCAGTGCCACTGAAAGTGGTAGGTCGGCAGTCTATAAAAGTTTTGAAAGTGCACACAGGAGGTTGTGCAGTTGGCCTGCCAGGAGAGTAAGAAAGGACAAAGTTTAACACAAGGGTTGGTTTACGAGAGTAGGACCTAGAGATCCTAGAGTAAGTTGAAATGGCAGGGTATACCTCCTGCCTGAGCGGGTGCGAGTGCTGCAGCAACTTGTTCATTGATTAAAGTCGTCAGCTAGGCTTGAATTAGGTTCAATCGTCCACTCATGATCTTCATATCAAAGGAAACATGAGTGAGAAAGGTGTCGCGAAAGTGTGATGACAGAAGAGAGTAAGCACACATGTGTTTCAAACAATAGTTGCTACATTTATCTAAGCATACCATGATCATTACACTACTTAAACTAACAGGTAGGTAATACAACACAAAGCCTATTACCTAAAATGTTGAGTCTTGCACGTGGAGCGAAGTATCATTGTGGATCATTGAGCACCGTACAGGTTATAGTCTGGTTTTGTCAAAAATCTTTTCCATTTTTAAAACCAAGTTCACTATAACCAATGGCTCTGATACCAATCTGTCACACCCCCAAAATCCACACATCGGAGTACCACTGCAGGAGGCGTGACATGACCAGGATCAAGCCACCAATCATATTGAATGATGTAATATAATAAAGATAAACTAATCACAATATAATTGGTGTCCAAAACAATTTAACCAAATTCAAGTATCAGCGGAAGCATAAAGTGTAAAACCAAATCATAAGTTTTAAAAGTTCAAATGTTTCACATGGAACTCGACAGTCCATGTCCCACAATGACTCTTCCCCATGCAAGCTCCTGCTAAGTACCTAATGACCTGCAAAGCATGTAGTAACGAGTCAACAACAAAGTTGAGCGAGTTCACAGTTGGGTGTTTGTTTAAGTTATTCCAAAAACATAGTTTCCTTTAGCTGGCATCCTTGCCGTGGGGGGGGGGGGGGGTTACCCCATAGTTTAAAAAAAACGTGAATTGTTTAATCCCATTTACTCTGGCCATACAGCCGTGGGGGCTACCCCGTGTTCAATTCTCTGGCTCTCCGGCCGTGCGGGCTACCCCATGTTTTTACTACTAGACTCGTTACCATATCGACTACTGACGTTAGTCATGTTTATGTGCCCTTTCGCGTCAATGTCTATCATCATTGACGTGCCCAGATCCATTAGTTCACGCCCGTCCTCTGCGGCACGGTGTGAGGCTTGTCAGACCTAAATAGCGCTATCTAACTAATGACCCGCTCGCCATTGGCCCGACGATTAAGTCGATATAAAAGGAGGGACTTCGTGATAGAGTTTTGGTCTAGTGAACTCTAAACTGTCCAAAGCAGACGAGGAATTACATTCCTTAACCCGTACTGTCCTACCCAAGAAGGATGAGGAATCCATATTCCTTAACCCATTCCCAACCCACCGGGAATTACCATGCTTTGTAGAAAGTGTGAACTCACCTTAGGTTAGCTCGGTAGATACACGAAAGTTCAATCGAGCTGCTAGGGGTCAACCACGTCCTAACATGGTTACCATACAAGTCAGGTCTAGGTTCAAGTAGTGCACGTATGTTTACACAGATTTAATAAATCAAGAACACGTAACGATCATGGCATACATGGCATACACATAAGACATGTTAAACGATAATTGTTTAGCATACACACGAAGCCCAAACATTACTCGGTCCAACATGTTGTGCGATCAGCACAATCTTGTGCGATCCACAACATATTATGCAATTCACCATAAACTCGGCGCAAACAATCAAAAGCCCAATTAATAACAAACATGAGTCTTGTGTGGTCCGGATGGACTTGTGCAATTGGGTTTGGGCTTTGAGGCCCAACTGTATAACAAGTCCAAGTGGTTTGTGTGTGGCCCAAACCTTGTGCGATCGGCAGTGACTTGTGCGATCCACAAGGTCTTTTGCGATCATGCATATCATAGTTGTACTGTGCTTAAATGGTTGTACAAAGTCTTGTGTGACTAGCCCTTGTGCGATCCAAGGGCTTGTGCGATCCAACAACTTGTGCGATTGTTGTTGTGCGATTGGTCTTGTGCGATCAGATCTTATCTTGTATGATCTGATCTTGTGTGATCGGTTAATAATCCTAAAATCGTGCAATCTTTCTAACAGTTTCCAATTCCAAATCAACACTAACAATTTCCAAACATGCAATAATCGATCAAACAAGAGTTTTAACCTCAAATCCCTATGAACCCTAATCACATTCAAAACATAATCAATAGCCATAATCATTTACACATATTAACACGTCTCATGTTATTGATTTCTAGCATGCATCCTAACAAGTTTAACACAACCGATCATCCGAATGTGACACATCATAGCCGATAAACATACATTCGGTTCTCCATCATCTTTAACATCATACGATTACCAATCCTACAATGATCCAAATATACTACACATGTGAACCGATTTTCATGAACATCAAACCTCATCAATTTACATTTCAATCAAAACACATATCATCCCTAAATCACCTTGTATAACATATAAATCACATCATCATGTAACATGCTATCAGTAGTTAAAACACTAACCGGTTAGAGAAGAGAGCAAGGATTGATCCGAACACCAAAGCTTCGATGGAGAAGGATGTGTTGTTGTCGGCTTTGAGAGGGAGAGATACAGAGAGAGAGGATAGATTTAGGGTTTGCTAAACTTTGTGTTATTTGGTGAAGTGTAGGATTTATACTAACACCCTAGGTGTTATGTGAGCTAAGGGAGTGGGCCGAACCCTTCATGGGTTGCCCTTGGGTTTCGAGTATAAACAGTGTGGCCCGAATGGGCTTATGCGATTACATATCATACATACGTTACACAAAATCACATAACACATAGCACTTTTTCATTAAAACTAACACATCAACTTGTCGCATAGAATTCATACACGTTACATTAAACACAAAGATAGGTCCTGAAATGCGAGTTGTCACAGTTACGACACTCCCCGACGTTTCCGCCACGGTTTGTTGTTTTAACGCGGCTGGGTGTGACATTGACAACCCAATTCCTACGTATCCAGCTACATCTGGATACAATCCTTTTGAACCATCTCCGCTAATAGGTTTTAACTATCAGGTGCCACCGTACGACCCGTATATGCAAGCGGTCGCACAAAATGCTTATTACCTATCTTCCTTTCCATCTGCTTACCCACCTACTAGATATCCAAATTATGGATACCAATATCCAATTGTGCCTCAGCCACAACCATTGCCACCGCCATTGCCACCGCTACAATTAATGGCCATTAATCAGGCCTTAGATAGGGCGAAACAGGTTCAGCGTCAGGCTGAGAAGAATGAGAAGAAAACAAGTAAGTTCTTCAAAAACCTTACCAAGCTGATCAAGGGAAAGAAAGACGAGCGAAGGCTTTCCTTATTTATCATTGTATTTCCTTTTAGTCCTTGTGTGGACAAGTTTTTAGTCCCTACGTGGACATGTATTTCCTTTTAGTCCCTGCATGGACAATTAGTTTAAATGTATTTCAAAGTCCTGTTTAAGGCAAGTATTGTAATTTTCTATGATTTAATGAAAATTTTGAAATTATTTATTATATGTATTCATTACATCCTTTTCAAGCGATCGTCTCGATTTTAATTTGAACTTTATCGATCTTCTCAATAATTCCAAAAGATCTTCTTAATGGTTTTGACAAAGCCAATTGGCAATGTCCATATTATTTGGCAATTTTAAATGATAGTTAAGGTTGAATATCCCTTCTATCAAGATAGTTAAGGAAGAATAGCCCATCTATCCAGAGGTAGTGAACTATGTTCAAGCCTTAAAGCCTTTATGGTCAAATGCAACTGTGGCTTTTGTTATTCAACCATTAGGAAAATTATTCTATGTTAACATTCAAGTAATGTTAATACTCCTGGCAATGTGACTTGAGGAACCACACTAGCCGTCAAGGTAATGGACTACGTCCAAGCCTTATAGCTTATACGATCAAGTTAGATCATGGCTAATATCATCAATATGATGATCATATTTTAATATCCTTAGTGATGAATTGCCTATGGGCTATATTTTAACATCTTTAGTGATGAATTGCCTACGGGCTATATTTTACATCCTTAGTGATGATTTACCTATGGCTATACTTTATTGTCAATTGAGACAATGACAGTTGTAACCTTATGGTTCCCTGTCCAAGGTGGTGGGCTATGTCCAAGCCTCATAGTCTATATGATCAATGAGATCATGACCAATATCATTAATGCGATGATTATCTATTTTAACATCCTATGTGCTGTCAATTGATTTGCCTACGGGCCATATTATATCATCAATTATGACAAAGACAGTTGTGGTCATGTGACTCCCTGTCCAAAGGTGGTGAACTATGTTCAAGCCTTAAAGCCCTTTGATCAAATCAGATCGCGACTTATATATATATATATATATATATATATATATATATATATATATATACTTTAATGTCCTTCGTGACAGGCCAATGTGCTATATCTTATTGTCCTTCGTGACAAACCAATATGCCATATTTTAATGTCCTTTGTGACGAGCCTATGAGCCATCTATTATTGTCAACTGCGACAATGACAGTTATGACTTTATGATCCTCTGTTCAATAAGTAATGGACTCTGTCCTAACTTTAATGCCCTTGTGTCGCAACCCCCGACCCCTACCCCGGGAGGCGAGCGGCCGCGGCCTACTCAGAGATGATGGTATCGGTGATTATCATTAACTTGGCAGCGGAAATTTCATCAGGACCCTATTTAGGAAATATTGTATCAGAGTTAAACACCTCATTTTATAATTAATAAATATATGGGGGTAAACCCAAGTTTCCCTTACAAGCATGTTTATAGGGATAAGCCCTATTTTATTTGAAATAAAACTTCTTCTTTATGTAGGTAACTTTTATAGCCACTTTTCCAAGCCTTCAGTGCTGTCCAGCTGGCCTCTATTTGGCTTTCACATTTTGTTACCTGAAACACGTTTAAAAACATTTTATCAGTAAGAAATACTAGAGAGTGAATCCCAGTTTAATCAAAACAGATTTTATCAATTTACAGCTTTGTGGGCAATACAACAATTACATTTGTTTCCATCTACTTTAATTACCACCCACGGTACTGTCAATCCTGACTGGTGGTAATGTTACTACTCATAGTGTAGTAACAAATTTTGTATACAAAACCCCAACATACCGACAATAATTGTAGAATACAAATACTCAATCACCGTTAAATATAAATTAAAACGATTGAGGTTTTGTAAAAACACTTTGTGAAAAGAGGAATCACTCACATTGCTATTTTAGGTTTTTCCCTGTGACTTCATGGTTATAATCTATCAAATTTAAACAATGCACACGTGTTAGTATAATAACCCAATTTTACATTAGTTATACCCTCCCCGAGACAGAAACTCCAACGACTGCGTTAGGCAGAGCCTCGACATGCGTTACAGAACACTAGATTAATCGGGCAGCGTATCAAATACGTCAACGGGGGTTAAAATACTTACAACGAGGCAGAGCTTCGCTATTTTAGTGGGTATAATGCCCGGGTATAATTTTAGCTTTAGGGAATTGAGAGAGAATTTGAGATTCTGAACAAGTTGCAACTGAATGCCGATGGCATCCATTTATAGGGTCTAATCGACCCTTGGTCACGCCCCGTGAAAGAGAACAATAGGGCCTTCGCGCCCCGCGAGCTAGGTCTAGTAGGCCTAGCCCTGACCAGTTATGCGAGTAGGTTTGACACGATCTCGACATGTGGCAGCTCCGGGTTACGCCGCTTGTCCCCTCGCTCGCGGCCTACGAAGAATTAAGAGAAGTCTGTCGCGCCCCGCGACAGACTTAAATTATTGTTTTTATTTGATTTTGAATTATATAAAGTTATTTTGGGCCCACTTTCCGCATACGGGATATATTTTAGGACATATAGGGATGTTCTAATAATTTTAGGAGGGTTGTTATATCCTCCCCACCTTGTTTTAGAACTCGTCCTCGAGGTCTACTGGAATAGGTGTGGATATTTCCTCTGCATCTTGGATTCAAGCTCCCAAGTGTACTCTGGTCCTCTCTTGGAATCCCATTTCATTTTGACTAGAACCAATCTCTTGTGTTTGAGATTCTTGACTTTTCGGTCTTCAATCTGTAGAGGCTTTTCTACAAACTTAAGTTTCCCATTTACCTCTATGTCCTTAAGAGGTACCACTAATGATTCGTCGGCTAAGCACTTTTTGAGATTACATGCATGAAATACATCATGTATTCCTGCCATTTCCTCTGGCAGTTGTAGCTGGTACGCTACAGGTCCTATTCTTCTAATAATCTCAAAGGGTCCAACATACCTGGGGCTTAGCTTTCCTCTTTTGATGAATCTTACCACTCCTTTATAAGGAGAAACTTTTAATAATACTTTGTCTCCTACCTGAAATTCCAATGGTTTTCGCCTGTTATCAGCATAACTCTTTTGTCGATCGCGTGCTGCTTTAGTCTATCATTGACTTGAATGATCTTGTCTGTTGTCTCTTGTACAATCTCTGATCCAAACAATTGCTTTTCTCCAATTTCTGCCCAACAGACTGGGGTTCGGCACTTTCGTCCTTAAAGTGCTTCAAATGGTGCAACATTGATACTGGTATGATAACTGTTATTGTAGGAAAATTCTATTAATGGTAAGTGATCATCCCAATTTCCTCCGAAATCAATTACACAAGCTCTAAGCATATCTTCCATTGTCTGAATTGTCCTTTCGCTTTGTCCATTCGTTTGAGGATGATAAGCAGTGCTTAGATTTACCTTGGTTCCCATTGCTTTTTGGAAACTTGTCCAAAAATGGTAAGTAAAACAACTATCTCTATCAGACACAATAGATAAAGGAATTCCATGTAATGAAACTATTTCATTTACATATAACTTAGCTAGTTGTTCCATACTAAAAGTTTCCTTAATCGGTAAGAAATGAGCAGACTTGGTTAACCTATCTAAAATCACCCATATTGTATCATTACCTTTTCGTGTCTTGGGTAATTTGGTAACAAAGTCCATTGTTATCAATTCCCATTTCCATGTTGGCATTTCTAACCGCTGCAATAAACCTGAGGGTTTCTGATGTTCAGCTTTGACCTGTGAACAGGTTAAACACTTGGCAACATAAGCTGCTATATCCTTTTTCATTCCTATCCACCAGAAATTCTTTCTTAAGTCTTGATACATCTTATCACTACCGGGATGTAGCGTATACTTAGACTTATGGGCTTCTTCTAATATTCGGTGGCGTAGGTTTCCTAATTTAGGTATCCAAATCCTTTTCTTATGGAATCTCCAAATTCCATCTGTTCCTTGTTCTAATTCCTTAATCATTCCTTTCAATTTTTCAGTATCATCCTTGATTACTGATTCTTGTATGACTCTAATTTGCTCATTTAAATCTATCTGCAGATTTAATTTAAGAGAACGCACTCGTTTTGGCTTTTCATGATACTTTCGACTTAAAGCATCGGCTACTACATTAGCCTTTCCTGCGTGATATTGGATATTACAATCATAATTACTAAGAATTTCCATCAAGCGTCTCTGTCTCATATTTAATTCCTTTGCCCAAAAAAATACCTTAAACTCTTATGATCGGTGAAAATAGTAAACTTACTACCGTAAAGATAATGTCTCTAAATTTTAAGGGCAAAAACTATGGCTCCTAACTCTAAATCATGTGTGGAATAATTTTCTTCATGATTCTTAAGTTGTCTAGAGGCATAGGCTATAACCTTTTGATGTTGCTTCAACACACATCCATAACGTAACTTAGAAGCGTCACAATAGACTACAAAGTCTTCAGTTCCTTCTGGTAACGCTAGTATGGGTGCGTTGGTTAATCTTTGCTTAAGAATTCTAAAGGCTTCTTCCTGTTTTGGTCCCCATTCAAACTTAACTGATTTACAGGTCAGTTTTGTTAAGGGAATGGCTATTCTAGAAAAATCTCGGATAAACCGTCTATAATAACCAGCCAGTCCTAGAAAACTTCTCACCTCCGTTGGTGATTCAGGGATTTTCCATTTAATAATCGCCTCAATCTTTGTGGGATCCACATGAATTCCTTCATGATTAACCAAATGTCCAAGAAATTGCACTTCTAATAACCAGAATTCGCATTTCGAAAATTTAGCATAAAGCTTTTCTTTTCCCAGCAAATTTAAGAGTGCATGCAGATGCGCTGCATTTTCCTCTTTACTCTTAGAGTAAATGAGAATATCATCTATAAAGACAATTATGAATTTATTCAAATATGGCTTACATATTCGGTTCATCATGTCCATAAATGCGGCTGGACATTGGTTAAACCAAATGGCATGACGGTAAATTCATAATGGCCATACCTTGTCCTGAAAGCGGTCTTAGGAATGTCCTCTTCTTGTACCTTTAAGTAAATCGATCTTAGAAAAGAATCGAGCTCCTTGCAATTGATCAAACAGATCATCGATTCTCGGTAATGGGTATCGATTTTTAATCGTGACCTTATTCAACTCTCGGTAATCAATGCACATACGCATTGACCCGTCTTTCTTTTTGAAAAACAAGATCGGTGCTCCCCATGGCGATGAACTGGGTTGTATGAATCCTTTCTCCAGAAGTTCGTCCAACTGTTTCTTCAGTTCTTGCATTTCTGCTGGTGCCAAACGGTTAGGTGCCTTGGCAATTGGTGTTGTCCCTGGTAGCAGGTGAATTCTGAATTCGTTTTCCCTGTCTGGCGGTAGTCCTGGTACCTCTTATGGAAATACATCTGAGAATTGGGATACTACGGGAATATCTTTCAATTCTTTTCCTCTAGTGTTAATGATTATGGAAATCATATACACTAGTGATCCTTTGCTTTCATAACTGGCTGTTTTCATCACAAAGATGAATTTCGCAGATCTAGATGGCTTATCTCCTTTAATTGTGATCTTTTCACCCTTTGGTGATTTTACTTGGATTGACTTTTGATCACATAGAATACTGGCTTTATTGGTTACCAACCAATCCATTCCTAATACAATATCAAATCCTGCCAGATTCATTGGGTAAAGATTTGCAATAAAATTATGGTTTAAAATTTATATTCTTACTCCTTGCAAGATTTTAGTGATCCTAACGGATTCTCCATTTGCTGTCTCTACTAGACATTCTTGTTGGAGTTTAGTTAATGGTTGATTGAGAAGTTTGCAAATTGAAGTATTATTAAAAATTTGGTTCGCACCATAGTCACATAATACTTTAGCAAAAACATCATTAACTAAAAGCATACCGGCAATCACCCCCGACCCCTACCCCGGGAGGCGGACGGCCGTGGCCTACTCAGTGATGGTGGTATCGGTGTTTATCATTAATTTGGCAGCGGAAATTTCATTAGGACCGTAGTTTGGAAATATTGTATCAGAGTAAAACACCTCATTTTATAATTAATAAATATATTGGGGTAAACCCAAGTTTCCCTTACAAGCATGTTTATAGGGATAAACCCTATTTTATTTGAAATAAAACTACTTCTTTATTTAGGTAACTTTTATAGCCACTTTTCCAAGCCTTCAGTGTTGTCCAGGTGACTTCTAATTGGCTTTCACATTTTGTTACCTGAAACACGTTTAAAAACATTTTATTAGCAAGAAATACTGGCGAGTGAATCCCAGTTTAAATAAATAGATTTTATCAGTTTACAGCATTGAGGGCAATCCATCAATTACATTTGTTTTCATTTACTTTAATTACCACCCACGGTACTCTCAATCCTGACTGGTGGTAATGTTACTACTCACAGTGTAGTAACAAATTTTGTATACAAAACCCCAACATACCGACGATAATTGTAGAATACAAATATTCAATCACTGTTAAATATAAATTAAAACGATTGAGGTTTTGTAAAAACACTTTGTGAAAAGAGGAATCACTCACATTGCTATTTTAGGTTTTTCCCTGTGACTTCCTGGTTATAATCTATCAAATTTAAACAATGCACACGCGTTAGTATAATAACCCAATTTTACAATAGTAATACCCTCCCCGAGACAGAAACTCCAACGACTGCGTTAGGCAAAGCCTCGACATGCGTTACGGAGCACAAGATCAATCGGGCAGCGTATCTAATACGTAACCGGGGGTTAAAATACTACAACGAGGCAGAGCTTCGCTATTTTAGTGGGTATAATGCCCGGGTATATTTTTAGCTTTAGAGAATTGAGAGAGAAATTGAGATTCTGAACGAATTGCAACTGAATGCCGATGGCATCCATTTATAGGGTCTGATCGACCCTTGGTCGCGCCCCGCAAAAGAGAACAAAGGGGCCTTCGCGCCCCGCGAGCTAGGTCTAGTAGGGCCTAGCCCTGACCAGTCATGCGAGAAGGTTTGATATGATCTTGACACGTGGCAGCTCCGGGTTACGCCACTAGTCCCCTCGCTCGCGGCCCGCAAAGAATCAAGAGAAGTCTGTCGCGCCCCGCGACAGACTTAAATTATTGTTTTTCTTTGATTTTTAATTATATAAAGTTATTTGGGGCCCACTTTTCGCGTACGGGATATATTTTAGGACGTATAGGGGTGTTCTAATAATTTTAGGAGGGTTGTTATACCTTGATGGTCCTTCAAGACCGTGGCTAATTACCTGATTTATTTTGATTTAAACATTCATTTGAAATGTTAAAACTTGGCAGTTGTGACATTGTGTACACAAGTCCAAAAAGGCGAAGGATTATATATCCAAACCTTATAGCCTATATGGTTTAATGATACCATGGCTAATGCATTATCAAGTCATCAAATTTGATGACCAATTAATTATTGCAATTGAGCAATTAATAATTTTTGGTGTTTAGTATCAAGCATACGAATATGGAAAATTCGGATGAAGCCAATAGCAGTCGCAACAATAATGATGATGCGAATGTAAACCACAACGGCGATGGAGCAAATCTCCAAGCTATGATTGTCGCGGAAGTCGACAAGGCTATGAATGCTTTTATTGCGAACTTTAAGGAATCGAGTGCCACTCGTTCAAAGTCCCAATCAATTCCACATTCATCAACTTGTAGATAGAGCTCAATACACTCTTCAAATGCGAAGAGTGAACCCAAGAAGCAAGTGCTTCAGGATAGGTCTCGTTCCTCTAGGGACGGTTGTACCTACAAGTATTTTGTCTCCTGCAAGCCCTGGGACTTCAATGGTGAGAAGGGGGCAATTGATGCCATGAGATGGCTGGATGAAATGGAGAAGGTTGTAGATATCAACGGTTATGCTGATAGGGATATTGTGAAGTTTGTCTCACAATCATTCAAGGGCAATGCCCTAACATGGTGGAAGGCAATGATTCAATCTACAGGGAATATACCCATGTACAACCTAGAATGGTCCAAGTTTGTGGACCTTATTAAGGAGACTTACTGCCCACCACATGAGGTGGAGAAGGTAGATTCAGATTTTCTGACCCTCACCATGAAAAACTTGGACTGTCGAAAGTATGTTACCGACTTTAACTCCTTGTCGAGGTAAGTGACCTATTTAATCACTCCGGAATCTAAGCGCATTGCGCGGGTCATTGGTGGTCTAACACCTGAGATTAAGGGCATGGTAAAGGCTTTGAAGCCTACCTCTTACAGGTCGGCTGTGGACCTAGCACTATCTCTCACCCTGGATGCGGTGAGACAAAACTCAATCAAAACTGAGACTGGTGGAAAGAGGAAAAGGGGGGAGGATACCTCCCACAAGTCCTAGAAGAAGGGCAAATTTGGGTTTAACAAGAACCAATCAAAGTCTGATGAAAGACCGGTTTGCAAGACCTGCAATAGAAGGCACTAGGGACAGTGTCGTTCGGATCAGCAGACTAGGCCTTGCGGAATATGCAAGAAAACAGGGCATAAGACCTTAGATTGTAAGGATCTAAAGGATGTTGTCTGTTATGGTTGTGACGAGAAGGGCCACATTAAGATGAACTGCCCTAAGACTGCCAAGGAAGGTACTTCTAAGCCTGATGGGGCAAAGAAGGGAAACACCCGAGCCTTCCAAATGAATGTGAGAGAGGCAGTCAATGACGCTAATGTCATAACGGGTACGTTCCTTATCAACGATATTTTTACTAGAGTTCTTTTTTATTCGGGTGCTGATAAGTCTTTTGTAGACCTTAAGTTTAGTAAACTATTAAACTTACTGAAGAAACACTGGTTCAACAGACCGGAATCGATTGAACCAGGGGTTTAGTTCTGCATAAAACGGGTGAGTCCTCTCGTTTGATTCTGGGGTTTGGCTAAGCTCCTTCTTCAAATGATAACTGCAAAAAAAATAGCCGTTAAACTCACCACGGGGAGAATGGGGGTTCTCTCCGTGACCACCCTCCGACGTGAGAATAAGTACAGGTTTCGATGAAGAAGAAGAAGTAATAGTGAAAGTGAAGTGAGAATAACTTGAGAAATGATACCTGAGTTGTCTTATTTATAACCGAATTTGGGCGGGAAAGTGTGTTGACAGGAGAGATAATGGAAAGTAATTTCCGTAAGATGTTACTTCTTCACCATTAATCACTAACGTGATGTATATGCACACGGATCTTGGGTATGATCAACGTCTGGGGAGATGCCACGTGGAAAGTGGACAAGTGTAGATCTTTTTTCAATTCGGTGCCATCATCGTGACTTTGAGGAATGCTCAGGATGATGCCACGTGGCCATTCGGTTATAACCGAATGGTTGTGCAGGATAGGGCCTTCTAGAAGGTTTACAGTTGTAATCCCATGTGGCTCTGCCTCATGCTAATTCTGTTGTGATAGAAAGGTCTTTTAAATCTGGGTTGCAATCGTGTGGAGGTATTTTAGCCTTGGCCATTATGAGTTTGTTGTAAATATGCATTTATTAGTCTTTATCTTGGCGCGCGGACGTTGAAGATTGCTCTCTTTGATGTTTTCCTTTTGGAACCGATGCGTAGCCGCGCAGGATTCTCTTAAGGAGGGTTTTATTGGTGTGAAGATGTGGTATAGTCCAACGTGCCTGCGCGAGGTTTTTGGGACCATACCCCTTCAAGTCCCCCCAGTCCAGTGTTGCTCTTATGCAAATAAGTGGAGTACTGGACTATATAAGAGGGGTGTGGTTTTGTGCTTTGTAGGTTTCGGCGCGAAATGTTGGGAATCTTCTTAGGGAAGATACTCTTTCATGATTTCAAATGTTGAAAAATTCGACCCTTGGCAGGTGAAAGGTACAATGATTACTGTTGACGTATGACAGTTTTGGGTGACAGGCTGTCACTTGTCAGTTGCACGTCTTCAATCGTAGGTCACACGCGCGCGTGAACTCGCGTTTTGGTTTTTCCCACTCGCCCCCTGTCGTTTAGATAACCGTGTTTTTCCGAAAAAGGTGAAATTGCGGTTTCCTAGGTTATTAATGGCGGTGGGTATATAAACTTCCCTTTTGGTGTCTCATTTGCTTATTATCTGCCCTTGATTCTTCTTCGTCTTTCCCGTTACGTTCTTGAAGAAATCTACAATTTTCCCCTTTATGTTTACCGGAGAACGCCACGAAAACTCTTCTGAAGAGATGTCTGCCGGCCTTCCACCATTGAAGTGGCCCCGGGAGACGTTTGCCAATGGTTAACCGCTTCCGAGTGTTTCACCAAATGCACTGTTCACAGGGCTTTTACTACTTTGTCCAACGTGCTTCGGCAAAGAAGATTTTGTTGCAACCCCCAAAATCTTTTCATGACTGGAAACCTAAATTCTTTTATATTAAAGCTGGTGTAATTCCAATGAAGATGACCTTCAGAGGCAAAGAAGATGTTGCAACAGAGACCATACAAACTCCTTTTTCAGAGGATTGGTACCAGGACTTGAAGGACGTTCCGTCGATTGATCTTCCAGAGAAAGCCCTAGTTGGTGCTGGCATGAGTCTCTTTTGGCGGATGGATCTTGAAGATAAGCCAGTATACATGGAAGACGGGAAAAGTAAGATTTTGGGTTTTCTTACCTTGTTCTCTTCTCTTTTTTTTCTTTTTTTTTTTGATTTTGCCCCTGTTTTCCTTTTTGTAGTTGTCTCTTTATACGTTTTTGCATTCGAGAGAGAGAGGGTGGAAAGATGGCCACTGTTCTGAAACGGGCTGATGAGGAGCTTTGGTATCTTCAAATTGTTAAGAATTTTGTTCTTCCACGGGATGAAGATTTGGTCGCGCAACCCCCAACTGGCGCTGGTAAGTTTACTATGATTTTGGTTGGTATCGCAATATTATTCTTTGATGTTTTTAAGCGTGTGGTAATATTGCAATATTTTGCTTTTTCCAGTAGGTGAGTTGACTAACCTGGGCATAGGCCTTGAAAAGAAGAAACGTGCGCCGGCTGCTACTGTTGCACAAAAAAAGAATGATGCGGCGAAGGCTCAATCGTCAAGAGTCAAAAATGTCAAAGGAGAGAAGAAAGGTACGCGCCATTCTTCTGACTCCTGGTGTGATTATGTAGTGGTGTCTGACTCGTTGGAGGGACTTACGCCTGTAGTTGTGAAGAATCCAAAGGCGGAGCCATGGGATTCTACTGATATCCATGTTTCGACTCCGGATGATCCCATCGATCTGGGATCAAGTCCGGAGCCTTTGTTGAAAACAAGCTGAAGTGGAAACTGAGGCGCAGCCTGCCAAGAAGGTTCAGCGAAGAAAGATTAGTCGAAGGGGCAATCATGATGCTTTTATTGCGAAACCTCCTCCAGGTGAGTACTTTCTTCTATTTTTCATGTGCACTATGCGTTTGTGACATGAATTTTTTGCTTTTACAGAAAAAACCAGTCCTCCTGCTCATGCGGAGCCATCATCTACTGTTAATGAGGACCTCCCACCTTCTCCCCCTCGCGCATTGGTTAATGAACAGCTAGACGATTCTAAAGCTGTTGAAGATGAGGCGGAGAAGGTTGCTGAGGCGGGTAATTCTGAAGTAGAGAAGCCTGTGGGATTCGAGAAGATTGTGGATCCGAAGGCTGCGGATGTTGACGCTGCTTATCCTAAGTCTCCTGAATTTGTGGCGCGTGACCCAGAGAAAGGAAAACTTGCTCAAGAAGACCCTGTGGCAACTTTTCTTGCTACAGGTTTCGCTTCTGCGTCTGTAAATGTTGAGAAGAGCCCTGCTGGGGACCAAGGCTCTTTTGCTCAAGTTGATGAAAATTCTCCTATCCGCCCGGATGAAACTCCGGGGGATTATTATCACAGATGTTATTTGGAGAAAAAGGCGGATGAGATTCATGCGCCGGTATGGAAATTGAAAAAGGTGATACCTTTTCCGACTGCGGTGTGTGCCGCGATTGGTTGCAAGGAACCTTTCCTCCTGGGGAGATCAAGTTTCAAGAGGGGCGCCCTCACGAGTAGACTTATCATGCTTATCTCGAACAAGCTGCTACTTATACATCCAATACGCATCGTATAGTGCGTGAGTAGCGTAGTATGCACAAAGAATGGGCTGCTTTTGAGGCGTCCAAGAAGAAAGCTGCTGAAGATGAGGCCCGAGCTTCCCTATTGCAGGCGAAATTGGAAGCTGATGGGGCCAAATTTGAAAGTGATCAAAAAACTGAAGAATGGTCTGTTGCTGGTTGGAAAAGAAAAGCAGAGGCTGAAGCTGCTCTCCTTTCTAAGGAACGTAAAAATTGGAGGGAGATTTGTGAGAAAGATAATAAGGAAAAGATAGGTCTCCGCAATATCATTAATAATCTCAAGGCTAAACTTGAGAGATTGAAAAAATAAGATGCGGATATTGAGAGGAGTGAACAGAGAGAGGTACGAACTTGCGCCACCCTTGCTCTTAAGGAAAAGGAGATAGATGAACTTACCTCTTTACTATCTGAGCAGGAACAACTTAAGGCAGAGGTTGAATCTGCTAAAAAAGATTTGGAGCTTGAACAGGTTGAAAAGGCTGAAACTTCCTGTCGCCTTGCTGAAACTGAAGAAAAGTTGGAAAGTTTCGAGACTGCCCGGGCGACGGTAGAGAGTAAGATTGAACCATTGAAGAATGATATGCTATGGTTGAAAGAGCGCGAAATCATAAGTGTAAGTGCATTTACTTTTGATAATGTCTGAGATGATTTATGCGCCTTCTTACTTATTTTATTTTGCAGGTTGCCAACTCCGTTCTTAATGCTGAGGAACTAGATAAGACGGTTGTGCACCTGCTGGTTGCTGCGCGTAATGATGGGTAAGCTCAAGGTTACTCAGAGTGTTCCCAACATGTTGTTAATGCTTTAAAAGTTGACTGGGATACTAATAGGTCTGCTACGTAAGGTGCTGATACTGAAGCTGCTCTTGCTGCTGCGAAGACTCAATTCAACACTTTGCAGCTTCCTGTTATGGACCTTGTCGCTGTTGCGCTACAGTCCGAAGACTTTGTGACGCAGCTGAGGGAAGTATTCCCAGATAGAGATGATGATGATGAAGACCTAGCTTAGGTTTTCTTTTATTTTGTTGTTGGATGAACAATTGGTAGTTTGACATAGGTTTGGTATGTAAATCCTTGTTTGTTAATGCACTATGGCGCAAGTAACTTTATTGATACACTGCCGTGTATGTAAATGGTTTTTTGTTAAGGCATGTGGTGTGCCAGTAACTGTTATAATATATGTTTGAATTACAATATTTTGCATGAGTACAATTTCTTTTATTAGGTAAGGCGAATAAAGGTGGTATAAAGCTCATGTGTGAATGTAAGGCTGGGCCTTGCGCGATATGTGTGATCGCAAACCGTTCATGAGACTTGTGTTAAGATTACCATAGTGTTTTTGCGCTTACCAGAAGGAATTACATGAACTTTGTAATAAACATAGAAATAATAAAACAAACTTTGTATTGATTAAGGATAAGGCTCAGAGGCCATGGTTACAAAGTTGTTTGCTTTAGGATAATTAACTAAGACTTAACTTATCCATACTAATAGCCTTGTTTCATAATTTGGTAAGTTGAAGAACCTAACCAATATGAAGGGAAACTATTGTATGTTTGTTGCTCTTGCGCGGCTTAAGTTTTCGCTTTTTTGCTCGGCCCCTCATCTCCGCGAGTAATCTGTTTGATGTCCTTCCGTACATTTTGAAGTAAGTGGGAGAGTTCACCAATTTTTAATGCCTTTTCAATTTCGGTGTGGAGGCTTATACAATTATTCGTGGTATGGTTGTTATCCTTGTGGTATTCACAATATTGATTTGAATCCTGTCCCCTCTTGTTCTTCATCGGCGGGGGAGTTTTAAATTCATAATCCTCTGTGCTGAGTACCTCCACCGGTGTTTTTGTGAGAGGGGTCCACTGCCGCTCTCGGTTCTCTTGCTTTACTTCTTTCTACGCTGTGAGTTTGTTTATGGTTGCACGAGCGTCGTCAGACGAGTATGTTCTAGAGGTTGAGTCGCGCCAATTCTTCTTGAATTTCTTTCCGCTGCTACCACTCATATCCTGAGGACGATATTGGGGTGGTGGTGGCCTGTTAGAGCTTAAGTTGCGCTCGGTTTGCGCGTAAACCTTTGCTACGGCCATTAGTTTCTCCCAACTTTTGGGTAAGCCCTCTGTTTTTGACAGAACCTTGATCATGTCATCACAGCACACGACATACTTGAATTGTGCTCGTATCAGATGTTCATAAACGTCACCAATCTCTAGCACCTCCTTGTTGTATCGCGTTATGAAGTCCTCTAGACTTTCATCATCACGCCTCCAGATATTCATTACATCGGCGGTATCTCTGATGGATCTTTTTTGTTGGCTAAAGTGAACCAGGAACTTCTCTTTCAGATCCACCCACGACGTTAGTTTCCCCACCGGTAAATTATTGAACCACAGTCGTGCCTCCCCTGTTAAGGTTTGAACGAATAGATGACACCACATAGGCAATGTCCAACCCCCTACCAAACCTACGCTGGTAAATAAACGGAGGTGATCATCCGGATCTGTCATCTCGTTGAATTTTTGGACGTTTGATGGTAGTTTCGCCCTTTCGAGGGGAGCTAGCGCGATTTCACTGACGAATTTCGAGTTCTCCGCTGCTTCTGCCGGGCGGTAGATTAAGTTGTAATCATGTTCTACATCCGAGTTATAAACCGTGCGAAGTTTATAATTTTTATGGTTCCGCTGCAGCCAACTGAACACACTTGTGTTATCACCTTCCTGATATTTTTTGTCGTATTCGTCGGTTAGGGTTTCCCGCTTTTGGTAAGAACGCGGGCTCAACCAAGAATGGACTGACTGCCTTTTATGAGAATATGGCTCATCACGATAATTCCTTCGTTGAGTCTCGGATTGAGTAGAATCGTACCCGGTAGGGGATCTGGAGTAGACTTCTTTGTCGTCTACATGTATTCGTGATGGTGCGTCATGATGAGATGTACGTGGTGCAGATGGTGCCCGTATATGAGATGTAGATCTCCGAGATTGAGTTGCATGAGGAACAGTCTGTGCACAAAGCTGTGCATATACTGCATTTAATGCCCCCTGAGACCGGACGTACCACGAGATGGGGGATTCACCGAGAGGAAAGATTGAACTTATCGGGACCTCGGGTTGTGCTCCTGGACTAACAGGATCATTGTGTTGGACCTCGTTCTCGTCCGAGGCTTCTTCTACAATCCCCTCGACATGGGGATCATGATTGAAGTTCGCCGGTCGAGAACCTGGCGGGCGATTTGACGGAATCTCTGCTGTGACACTCTAGGTTTTCCCGAGCAAATATCTTGTATTAACATTATGTGTATATACGCTATTAAACGAAAGTTGCGTGTTATTTTGATATTCTATGTGATCCTTGTGCTAAGTGTGATGAACTGTATGAAGATGGGATGAATATTTGAAAAGCCCACTGTTTGATCCATTTTCATTTGGTAGTAGACAATAAAACATGTTTATGCACTCTTATTGGCCAGTACAAAATCTCATGAAATTGCAATTGTATTGGTTAGTACATCTGCCAGGTTCTAGAAGGTTTCTTGTGCACGTTTCCGAGGTTGCGACTCGCAACCCCCGGTTGCGACTCGCAACCAAACCTTGACAACTCGAGACCGCCCGGTTGCGACTCGAGACCGCCCGGTTGCGACTCGAGACCGCCCGGTTACGACTCGCAACCACAACATGACAAGTCGCAACCCTTGTTGCGACTCGCAACCAGGACATAACAGGACGAAACACTTGTTGCGACTCGTAACCAATACGTGACAAGCCGCAACCTCCGGTTGTGACTCGCAACTGAGTGTCCTGGTCTCGACTGGGCTGTTAGTTATTGGGCCTAAGTGCATTCACTGTACATGATTGTTACTGTTTAAGTGGGCTACGTGTAGACTACCAACTGTTGCTGTAATTATATGTTGAGCATGCTATGTGTTAGTTATGTGTAGATTATACGTGAATACTTGTACCCCAACTTGACCTATATTGGTAACCATGCTAGGACGTGGTGACCAACGTGATCAACCGGGTAACTAATCTACCGAGCAACCCAAGGTGAGTTCACAACCTAAAGCATGTATTCCCGGTGGTTTGGGAAACGGAACTAAAAACAACACTATCCCTTTATAAGGGGTACAACTTACTTTTCTTCCCTTGTTATTGGGAACCTTTTAGTTAATTACTGTTTATACGGATTGCAACCAACGGCACTAAACGAAACTCTATCACTTAAAGTCCCTACTACTTAATACCGATTAGTCGCCGGGGCCAGGCGAACGGGTTATTAGTTGATAGCGCTATTTAGGTCTTACCAACCTCACACCGTGCCAAGGTATGGGATCGGTCGTGAACTAATGTACTCAGGCATCCGTCAATGATGATAGAACATTGACATCGGGGCACTTTCTTGCGGATACGCAACGGTCACCTAGTGTTCGGTATTGGAAAAACAGTTTAGTCGCTAACTTTTGGGGTAGCTCCCCATGGCATGTATAAACGGATAAATTAACTGGTGAAACAAGTTTTTGGTAATTAAAACTGGACAACTAGTGAACTCACTCAGCATTATTGTTGACCCCTTACTGCATGCTTTGCAGGTAACCAGTGACTGAGGAGCTGCTGCTTGGGAAGTGTAGTGGTCGCCTAAACCCGCATGATTGGGTTCTAAATAATTTGAACTATGAACTTTGTCTAAACCATTTTATCTATGCTTCCGCTACTTACGTAACTGTTATTTTGAACTTAAACATTTGAACTTTAAACTATGAAGTTTACTAACCATTATGGTTGGTAATCATCCTTACTATTATCCAATGCTCAGTATAATTGGTGGCTGGATCCTGGTCGGTCACGCCCTCAAGCGGACGGTACTCCGCAGGTGGATTTTGGGGGTGTGACAGATTGGTATCAGAGCCATTGGTTATAGTGAACTTGGTTTTAAAAAGGGAAAATCTTTTTGAGAAAAACCAGACTATAACCCGTGACTCGTGACGACACTACACTCCAAGGGCAAGACTCGACTTATCTGACCTCATAGCTCGGACCTATGTTTACTTGCTTGATTTGTCTTATGCTTTCTGCTCTGCTATACATACTAGTGTGCCTAATTAGATGGATACACATCTCTCTTCTATCTTATTCTCGCTACATTACGACACCACACTCATACTATGTTTTCTGGTTATGAAGACAATGAGTGGACGCGGAAGAGGAAGCGTTAACATGACTCAGGCTCAATTCGCCAACTTGCTCAACACGGTGGCTGCAGCTTTCGCAGCTCACCCTGGAGGTAAACTCGTTGCTATAGGATGTTTAGATCCTACCCCCATATCGTCTTTTCACCTCTAAAACCTATTCGCTTCACTTCTCGCAACAGGTCAGCCTGCGCCTGCACAGCCACGTGTTTGTACTTTCAAAACCTTCATGGATGGCAAGCCTCTCCCTTTCGACGGCACTGAGGGTGCCATAGGCCTTCTGCACTGGATTGAAAAGGCCGAAGCTGTCTTTGCTGTCTGTGAGTGTCCCCCTGCTAACTGGGTTAAGTACGCGACTGGTACGCTTGAAGGAAACGCGCTATCATGGTGGAAAGCACAGATTCAGATGCTTGGTCTGGAAACTGCTAATGCTACTGCATGGGAAGATTTCAAGGACATGATCAAAGAGGAGTATTGTCACAGGGATGACATCCACAAACTCGAGAACGAGTACTATGCGCTCAAGATGGTTGGATCAGAGATTGAGACCTACACCAAGCAGTCCAACGACTACGCTGCACTTTGCCCAAACATGTCCCAACCTATGTACCGAAGGATTGAGTTGTACATCAAAGGCTTGGTCCCCGAAATCAGAAGTCATGTGACCTCAGCCAACCTCAATACCATACAGCCTGTGGTTCGCCTTGCTCACAAACTTACCAATCAGGCTGTGGAAGAGGGCAAGCTACCCAAGAGGATTGGTGCTACTGCTGGAACATCTGGCGATAACAAGCGAAAGTGGGATGGAAGTCAGGGAAAGGATGCTAACCCCACTCAGGCCCCAGTTCAACAAAGGAAGACTGAGAACAACAAGGGCCCTCAGCAACAGGGTGGCTATCGCGGAAACCACCCTAAGTGTAACAAATGTAACCGACATCACAGTGGGCCATGTGGAAAAGGTCAGTGTCAGCGATGCAACAAGATGGGGCATGAAGCCAAAGACTGTCGAAGCCAGTTTCCAGCTAGGCAGAATCAGCAACAACCACAGCAACAACAGCAACAAGGAAACAACCGTGGATGCTTCAAGTGTGGAGCAATGGGGCACATGCGAAAGGATTGCCCTGAGCTGAATCAAAACAACAACAATCAGGGTGCTGGGAACAATAACAACAATGCTGGAAATGGTGCTAGAGGAAAAGCTTTTGTGATTGGAGCTGGGGAAGCAAGGAACGACCCCAACGTTGTAGCGGGTAAGTTCCTACTTAATGATCGTTATGTTTCCATGCTATTTGATTCCGGAGCAGATGCTAGTTATGTATCCCTACGTATTAGTAAGAAACTTAAGCTCACTCTTACGCCGCTGAGCTCTAAGCACACCGTTGAAATAGCTAATGGTAGAAACCTCGAGGCCTCACACATAATTCGTAACTGCAAATTAGAGTTGTCTGGTCAGACCTTCTGTATCGATCTTTTCCCCATCGTTCTTGGAAGCTTCGACGTCATCATTGGGATGGATTGGTTATCCAAACATCGAGCTGAAATCCTCTGCCAGGAGAAAGCTATTCGTATTCCCCGTCCCCCTGGCAAACCTCTTATAGTTCAAGGCGACAAGAGCGGAGAAGTCACAGGCATCATTTCATTCTTAAAGGCCCAGAAGTACCTACGAAAAGGGCACACCGCTATCCTAGCACTCATTACCGACACACAGAAAAGGGAAAATAGGATTGAAGATTTTCCAGTGGTACGCGACTATCCCGAGGTATTCCCGGAGGAACTACCTGGACTCCCTCCTCACCGTCAGGTCGAATTTCAAATCGAGCTAGCTCCCGGAGCAGCGCCTATAGCTCGTGCACCTTATCGATTAGCCCCCGCGGAGCTCAAGGAGCTTTCTACTCAACTACAAGAACTTTTGGACAAAGGTTTTATCCGTCCTAGTTCATCACCCTGGGGAGCCCCAGTGCTCTTCGTCAAAAAGAAAGATGGCTCATTCCGAATGTGCATCGACTACCGCGAACTTAACAAGGTTACCATCAAGAACCGCTATCCACTTCCCCGTATCGATGACCTGTTCGACCAGCTGCAAGGGTCGAGCTATTATTCCAAGATTGATCTGCGATCGGGTTATCACCAGCTGAGAGTCCGCGACGAGGACATCTCTAAGACTGCTTTTAGAACCCGCTATGGTCACTACGAATTCCTTGTTATGCCTTTCGGTATGACCAACGCACCGGCAATCTTCATGGATCTCATGAACCGTGTATGCAAACCCTACCTCGACAAGTTCGTGATCGTGTTCATCGATGACATCCTAATCTACTCGAAGAGCCAAGAGGAGCATGAACAACACCTACGTCTTATTCTCGAGCTCCTTCGCAATGAGCAACTGTACGCCAAATTCTCGAAATGTGATTTCTGGCTTAGAGAAGTCCATTTCCTCGGACACATCGTCAATCAGGAAGGGATTCATGTTGACCCTGCTAAGATTGAGTCCATTAAGAATTGGCCTGCGCCTAAGACCCCGACCGAAGTTCGCCAATTCTTGGGATTGGCAGGATACTATCGAAGATTTATCAAGGGATTCTCTAAGATCGCTCAACCACTTACGACACTCACTCAGAAGGGTGTTGCTTACAAATGGAGTAATGCTCAGGAATCTGCCTTCCAGGAACTAAAGAAGAACCTTTGTAGTGCTCCTATCCTCTCCTTACCTGAAGGTACCGACGACTTCGTCGTTTACTGCGACGCTTCCATTCAAGGACTTGGCTACGTATTGATGCAACGCGAGAAAGTTATCGCTTACGCCTCGCGACAACTCAAGGTCCACGAACGGAACTATACGACGCATGACTTAGAATTTGGAGCCGTGGTCTTCGCGCTCAAGCTTTGGAGACACTACTTGTACGGCACCAAGTGCACGATTTACACTGATCACAAGAGTCTCCAGCACATAATGGGACAAAAGGAGTTGAATATGCGGCAACGCCGATGGGTCGAACTCCTAAATGACTACGAATGTGCAATCAAATATCACCCAGGCAAGGCTAATGTGGTAGCCGATGCCCTCAGCAGAAAGGAGACCAAACCCAAGCGTGTTCGTGCCTTACAGCTCACCATCCACTCGAACCTCCCTAATCAAATTCGGAATGCTCAGGTTGAAGCATTGAAGGCCGAGAACATCAGGGCTGAATCCCTACGAGGATCGAGACAACGATTGGAACAAAAAGAAGACGGTGCTTTCTACGTAGCCGGACGCATATGGGTTCCGCTTTATGGAAATTTACGTGACCTTGTGATGGATGAAGCTCACAAGTCCCGTTACTCAGTACATCCGGGTTCAGATAAGATGTACCACGACTTGAGGGCTACCTATTGGTGGCCTGGCATGAAAGCCCACATAGCAACCTATGTCAGAAAATGTTTAACTTGTGCAAGAGTCAAGGCTGAGTATCAGAAACCATCAGGCCTACTCCAACAGCCAGAGATCCCGCAATGGAAATGGGAGCAGATTTCCATGGATTTTGTTACTAGCCTGCCTAGGTCTCAGCGCGGAAATGACACCATTTGGGTGATAGTGGATCGCTTGACTAAGTCTGCACACTTTTTGCCTATCAAAGAAACAGACAAGTTCTCTACCCTAGCAGAGGTATACTTAAAAGAAGTGGTCTCGAAGCACGGAGTGCCTACCTCTATTATTTCTGATCGAGACGCGCGTTTTACTTCTGAGTTGTGGCAAGCCATGCACAAATCTTTTGGCTCACGTTTAGACATGAGCACCGCTTATCACCCGCAAACGGATGGGCAGTCCGAACGCACCATCCAAACCCTCGAAGACATGCTCAGGGCATGTGTGATCGATTTTGGCAAGAATTGGGAGAAACACCTACCGTTGGTGGAATTCTCCTACAACAACAGCTACCACACCAGCATTCAGGCAGCACCCTTTGAGGCATTGTACGGCCGTAAATGTCGATCGCCTCTCTGCTGGGCTGAGGTTGGTGACAGCCAGATCACAGGCCCGGAACATGTAGTCGACACCACAGAAAAGATTGCCCAGATTAGGCAACGCATGGCGGCAGCTCGTGACCGTCAAAAGTACTACGCTGATAAAGATAGGAAACCGCAAGAGTTCCAGGTTGGTGAACGGGCTCTACTTAAGGTCTCACCCTGGAAGGGTGTGGTCCGTTTTGGAAAACGGGGCAAGCTTAACCCAAGATATGTCGGACCCTTTGAAGTTACCGAAAAGATCGGCACGGCCGCTTACAGATTGAATCTGCCTGAAGAACTGAGTGCTGTGCACAACGTCTTCCACGTATCTAATCTGAAGAAGTGTCTATCAGATGAAACACTCGTCATTCCTTACAAGGAACTTACTATTGACGAACAGCTACACTTTACTGAGGAACCGGTTGAGATCACGGATCGTGAGATCAAAACCCTCAAACGTAGCCAGATACCTCTCGTGCGAGTTCGTTGGAACTCACGCCGTGGCCCAGAATTTACCTGGGAGCGGGAAGACCAGATGAAGCGCAAGTATCCCCACCTGTTCCCAAATGAAACCCCCAGCACTGAAGCTACAACTGAATTTCGGGACGAAATTCCAAACTAACGGGGGGATGATGTGACATCCCGTTGAAACGTTCGTATTTACACTAGCTTGTCAGTGGCTGCCTTAACTTTCGGGACGAAAGTTCTTAAAACTTGGGGATAATGTGACACTCTAGGTTTTCCCGAGCAAATATCTTGTATTAACATTATGTGTATATACGCTATTAAACGAAAGTTGCGTGTTATTTTGATATTCTATGTGATCCTTGTGCTAAGTGTGATGAACTGTATGAAGATGGGATGAATATTTGAAAAGCCCACTGTTTGATCCATTTTCATTTGGTAGTAGACAATAAAACATGTTTATGCACTCTTATTGGCCAGTACAAAATCTCATGAAATTGCAATTGTATTGGTTAGTACATCTGCCAGGTTCTAGAAGGTTTCTTGTGCACGTTTCCGAGGTTGCGACTCGCAACCCCCGGTTGCGACTCGCAACCAAACCTTGACAACTCGAGACCGCCCGGTTGCGACTCGAGACCGCCCGGTTGCGACTCGAGACCGCCCGGTTACGACTCGCAACCACAACATGACAAGTCGCAACCCTTGTTGCGACTCGCAACCAGGACATAACAGGACGAAACACTTGTTGCGACTCGTAACCAAGACGTGACAAGCCGCAACCTCCGGTTGCGACTCGCAACTGAGTGTCCTGGTCTCGACTGGGCTGTTAGTTATTGGGCCTAAGTGCATTCACTGTACATGATTGTTACTGTTTAAGTGGGCTACGTGTAGACTACCAACTGTTGCTGTAATTATATGTTGAGCATGCTATGTGTTAGTTATGTGTAGATTATACGTGAATACTTGTACCCCAACTTGACCTATATTGGTAACCATGCTAGGACGTGGTGACCAACGTGATCAACCGGGTAACTAATCTACCGAGCAACCCAAGGTGAGTTCACAACCTAAAGCATGTATTCCCGGTGGTTTGGGAAACGGAACTAAAAACAACACTATCCCTTTATAAGGGGTACAACTTACTTTTCTTCCCTTGTTATTGGGAACCTTTTAGTTAATTACTGTTTATACGGATTGCAACCAACGGCACTAAACGAAACTCTATCACTTAAAGTCCCTACTACTTAATACCGATTAGTCGCCGGGGCCAGGCGAACGGGTTATTAGTTGATAGCGCTATTTAGGTCTTACCAACCTCACACCGTGCCAAGGTATGGGATCGGTCGTGAACTAATGTACTCAGGCATCCGTCAATGATGATAGAACATTGACATCGGGGCACTTTCTTGCGGATACGCAACGGTCACCTAGTGTTCGGTATTGGAAAAACAGTTTAGTCGCTAACTTTTGGGGTAGCTCCCCATGGCATGTATAAACGGATAAATTAACTGGTGAAACAAGTTTTTGGTAATTAAAACTGGACAACTAGTGAACTCACTCAGCATTATTGTTGACCCCTTACTGCATGCTTTGCAGGTAACCAGTGACTGAGGAGCTGCTGCTTGGGAAGTGTAGTGGTCGCCTAAACCCGCATGATTGGGTTCTAAATAATTTGAACTATGAACTTTGTCTAAACCATTTTATCTATGCTTCCGCTACTTACGTAACTGTTATTTTGAACTTAAACATTTGAACTTTAAACTATGAAGTTTACTAACCATTATGGTTGGTAATCATCCTTACTATTATCCAATGCTCAGTATAATTGGTGGCTGGATCCTGGTCGGTCACGCCCTCAAGCGGACGGTACTCCGCAGGTGGATTTTGGGGGTGTGACATCTGCCATGGAAAACAGAGTGATGTGTGCAAAATGAAACATATAAATTACATCAAATAAGGCATAAAACTTGTCACACCCCCAAAATCCACACGCGGAGTTCCACCGCTTGGAGGCGTGACTGACCAGGATCAAGCCACCAATCATATTGAACATATAAGTATATAGTAAAAGTCATTCATCAATACGATAGGTGTTTTCAAAACCAAACATAAACATGTGTGTAGCGGAAGCAATAATGTAAAAACCCAACATAAGTATTAAGTTGAAGTGTCACAAAAGAGTGTATCATAACATCCAAAAATCCGTGCCCACAACGACCGCGCCTCCCGTGCAAGCTCCAAGAGTACCTATGGTCCTGCAAGGCATGTAACAGAGAGTCAACAACTAGTTGAGCGAGTTCACCGTTGGTTATTCAGTTATAGTGTTCGTATTGCAAATCGTAAGTTCGTTTAGTAACCATGTATCATATGTAATGGTATCGCGGCCCTCTAGGCATGTTTGTGAAGTTTTAGTGGGGGTTTCCCATATGTTCTCTAGACTACGTATATTTGTATCGCGGCCCTCCAGGCATGTGTGCGAAGATTAAAGTATAGTTCGCGGCCATTCCAGGCATGTTTGCGAAGATTGTTCTAGTATCGCGGCCAATCCCGGCGTGTGTGCGAAGTGGATTATATGTATCACTAGTCTAGCAGTATCTACCATTAACCTTCCTCTCCCGAGGCCTATGGTATGTAATTCCGATAATTCTTAAGCGTAATTAATCAATCAACCCATTCCCAACCCCGGGAATCCCATACCTTGGTAAGAGTGTAAACTCACCTTGTTTTGCTCGGTATGCTAAAGGAATACACGCTCACAATTAATCAATCACGACCTATAGTGCACGTATACTAAATCAGCTCATGTTCGTAATATTTCACATGTAACTATCATCACAGTAATATCACAAAGTGTGTTTGGCAGTTAATCATACATCACCTAACAGTAAATCACATGTGCACAATTCTTGTTTCACATAACAGTCTTTCACAGTTTATTATAGCATATTATCCAATAACATACTTAATACAGTTACTGTTTTAGCATAGTTAATGTGCCATAACATGGTTGGATCAGAACTAACAGAGTTAACATATTTAACATGGTTTGATATTTATAACAGAGATGCTAAACTAATAATGAGAGTAAACTAACAAGGTTAACAAACAATAAAAGTTAACAACTTACTAACTTAACAGAGTTGACAACTAACTGAATTAATAAACTAACAGATTAATAACAACACATGAGCCGAAAACACTATATATTCGAAATCCCCCCCCTGGGCCGAAATCCTAAAGTGGCGAAAACCCTCATTGGGCCGAAATCACCTTTTGGGCCGAAATCCTTATGGGCCGAAATCACCTTAGTGATTTCGTCCAGTTTAACAAATGTGGGGGGGGGTGTTTTCGTTAGTATCATCATCCTCAACAACAACAGGCAGTTACAAATCCCCAAATCATCAATAAACATGGCAGTGTCGATAATATATATATATTTATTGTTCTTTTATAAAGGCCGACAACTGCAAACCACCACAAGAGATTATTGGTTAGATCTTGGGTGGGTTTGACTAAATGTTAGGTTGAAATCATGTGTCATATGCAAACCATCTATATCATCAGTGAACCCATGTGCATTTATAAGATCATGTGCATCTTCAGAGAAAGTAAATATCCACAATCATTATGTCTAGGGTTTTCACAATTTACAACCATTCCCATACTATGCATTCGATCCTAACAATCCCGATCATATGTTTCGCATACAGTTACATATTCAGTTACTCAAGCACATCGAAATCAAGAAATTAAACATGTAAATCACTAACCCAAGCCGAAGATACAATGAATCGATCGATGAATGAGGCTCGAGTGGCTCGCGGCTGCTGTTCGGTTTCAAGAAGAGCGAGAGAGAAGTTGAGAGGTGCTTAGGGTTTTCCAAATAACCTTTTACTCTCAAAAATCAAAACATATAGTATCTCAATACTGGGCCAAGGCCCATCTCTGTTTTCGTTGGTCCACTAGTGGACGAAAACACACAAGGTGTTTTCGTGAGTAGGTGATTTCACAAGGGGGGGGGGGTGTTTTCATATTAGCAGGGGTGTTAGGCCAAAGATCCATAATAAACTATACAATCCCAATTAACACAATTTACACTATTATCATATACTCAAATATAATATGCACCCCAATTATAAAATATCAATGGCAATACTATTTAACGTTTTACAAATGCAAGCGTTGTGAAACAACAATTCATGTAAACAAACAACATAAACAATTAACGTGTAATTAATGCGAAGATGGAATCTTGGAAAATCGAGTTGTCACATTATCCCCAACTTGAAAGAAACTTCGTCCCGAAATTTAGCACATGGTTACTGAGGAAGCTAGTTGTGTTGTGTAGTTTACTGGTTTTCCTGGGGTGTCACATCATCCCCCCGTTGATTTGGAATTTCGTCCCGAAATTCTGTAGTAGCTTCAGCCTCAGTAGTAGTTGCATTGTTTTCGAACAACTGGGGATATTTGAGTTCCATTTGGTCTTCTCGTTCCCAGGTATACTCTGGGCCACGACGGGAGTTCCAACGAACTCGAACAAGAGGTATTCTGGTGTTCTTGAGGACCTTAACATCCCGGTCCGTGATTTCAACTTGTTCCTCGACGAAATGCAACTGTTCGTCGATAGTTGTAACACCTGTGCCTCCACGGCCATCAAACAAATACCAAACCAATGAAATATTGTATTTCATACTTGGGATTTGTAAAAATATGTGTATCGTTTACACATATCAACTCTTGTTCGATTTCAAGCTCTAAATCGCTTTCTGGAAGGTTATACGCGCACTGATGCGTAAATATAACCAGTTTAGTGCAACGAACACTCCGGAATAGTGAAATAGGCTTAACATACCTTAAATAACCTTTACATAACTTAGATATAAGTTTTGGAAGGTTTGGTGTGGTGAAATCAAAGTTTAATCGCTTACAGGGACTAAAGTTGACAAACTGCGAAAGTATGCCAATTTGAACTGTAACGAACATTTTGGAACATAACCATAAGTTAAACACACCTTAAATATCCTTGACATAGCTTAGAAATAGGCTTTGAGGGGTTCGGTGTGATAAAATAAACTTTTGGGACATTCAGGGACTAAAAGTGTCAAAAAGTGCACAAGTTTGCATTTTCGCGCATAACTTACGTTCTGAATACATCTGGACATCCAAAAATTTATGTAAGCATGACTACATTATATTTTAGTGTTCGCCTTAAGAAAAATCCATTCGTTGCGTCATTTGGATCGTTTTTCGCGCTTATGCGCATTTCGTCGTAATTAAGCGAACATCGCGTTCGTACGACCAAACGAACCATCATCCGGCATATTTTTGAGTATGTTTTGAGTTCCCTATACTTTAACTTCATTTTAGAGCCTTGAAATGAGGATAACGGGGTTCAAACGCATCGAAAATCGCTTAAACAAAGTGCAGGGACCATTTCTGCAAAATCTGCCAAAACAGGGGCCTAGCGTGACGCGAGGGTCCTTAGCGTCACGCGAGCCCCTATCTGGACCAGATTCAGTGTTTTTATCACAAGTTGCAGCCACTTAAATCCTTAACCACATGTTTTCACTTGCTTAGTCACTAAGATAAGGATGGAATTTTAGTTCCATAAGCTTCCAACACATGTACGGCTTGGATCATGGCACATTTTCCATGAAACGATCCTAACGGTGGACCGTTTACTATAAATACCCAACCCCCCTTCCATTCAAAACCCACCAAAGCTGATCCAAATGCTCTAAGTTGAGGCCTTCGCTTCATACCTGAGCTATTCGATCACGATTCACTAGCGGGGACCCTTCGTAAGTATTCTTTCGTTCTTTCCTTATTTTTACTGCTTTTCGAGTCAGAAAGTCAAACTTTGTTTGACTTTCAGCGTTGACCAGTAATGGTCAATGCGAAGTTCGTTTGAACTTCGCAACGTGAGTGTAATCACGTTGGTCATAGTCCTTTGGGACTATGCCCACTGATTACCACGTTGTCTAGGGTCGTAGGGTAGGCGATCTAATAAATCGCCTATACCTTCGAACCCGACCCAGTTTGGTCGATCATTAGGATCCGACCAAACACTTTAGGTGACCATAGTAGGTAGGGAATAACCTTCCGAGGTTATACCCTATGGTCACATCGTTTAAGTAGTTGTATGATAGGTAGTTTATATGCCTTAGGTAAATTACCAGAATACCCTTTTCATGTATAATTGGTAATTAAGCATATGTAACCTAAACCTTTGTCACGTAACTGATTATGTAATATGTTTAGGCATATAACACTTGTCATAGGGCTAGTTAGGCGGTCCGAACGCGTTTCACGCGCACGACACGTTAAAGTAACGTATGTTACCTTAATGGGTCGCGATGGGTCGATAATACTTAGGTTAAGTTTCATTTAGTATGTAGGCTTTGTTAAACCATATCATATGAGTTCCTACACTCATTTGGTTTACAAACCCTCCTGCTACCCAGTCTTCCGATTTAGGTCCGGGTTAATTATGTAGTTACCTATATTAGGTACCGTTTGATTTCCGGGACTCCTCTAGCTTACTTGGTAGTTGTTCAAGACTCCTAAGAAATCCCAGGCGAGTACATTCTTCCCCTATTTTACTGTTTTCAATTGTTTTGGGGTGACTCATATGTGCTAAATGTTTTCGATGTTATAACGATGGTTTCAAAAACAATTAAGGCGATTTATACAAAACTAATAACGATTTCATAAAGTGAACAAACTTGTTGGTTGTGTTTACATAACAAATGACATTCATTAGCAATGATCAAGCCGACCAGTATTAGGTTATGGTACCATAGGATCTGACTAATCCCGTTATTTACTACACCCGTGGTTATGTGTGGGTATGGTAGGTAGCGACTGAATCTGTAATTGTTAACTTACCCTATGGAGGTTTGTTAATACGAAAACGAGAAGCGACGAAACCGAGAAGCGACGAGAGTCACGAAGGTTTGAATGTTATTAGCGAGACGACCATATAAGTAGTTTCACGACCTAAAACGAATTAAACGATTTACGATTGGGTTTCACACGATGTTTTAACGATTGGGTAAACGATTGGCTTCAAAGCGATATACGATATTATTTTGGTTATACATATTGCATGATTTATATTTGGGCATGAACATTACTTTGGTGGTTTGGTTTGGATTAAGTGATTAAGTAACGATGCGTGTGGAATATGATACAAGCATGGTGGATACGCCGCTGGTACTTCCTATATATAAGTGTTTGTATGGTATTACATATTGTAGCGTTATTTGAATCATTTCAGTTTGAGACATAGAACATTTTATACAAGTAACATACTTTTCACAAGACATTTATTTACAAACAACTTATCTTATACAAACTCATTTTTCATGGTTATTCATTTAATCATGCATTATTTTCTTATTTATACATATCACCTGAACTTATCATTGTTTTTCAAATAATTTACTAAAACAAATGTTTTTGGGTTAAGAGTCATGGCTACGAGGTTTTACAAATTATAACCCGCTTGATTTGAGTTGGTTAATTAAGTTGCAATATTATACTCTTTTCAAAAACAAGGTTTTTTTTTTAAATAAAGTATTGCAACGTCTAAACTAGCCATGATTTCGACACTCCTACAAAACCTATGTACTCGCCAGCATTTCTTTGCTGACCTCGTTTTCACATATGTTTCAGGTATTGTTGGATGATATCGATTGATAAGATGCATGCTCACATAGGACTGGACAAGGCCTTAGTGACTCAATAACAATGATAGACTATGTTTAAATAGTGTATTTAGATTTCCAGACAATGAAATTGCTCTATGTATAATAAAACGAAACACTTTTGATATCCATAGTTATGAAACATTAATTCTGTTGCAACACGCCCCGATGTTTCCGCCGCGATTTGTTGTTTTACGCGGTCGGGGTGTGACAGAAAAGATGGTATCAGAGCCAATGGTTATAGGGAATTAGGTTATTAGTAATGCTTTGACCTAGTCTATAACTTTCTTAGGACCCTAACGCGAGTTTACTTGCGTTTAGTCATAAAACAATACCGTCACCTATCCTTAGGTGACGACCACAACAAGAACATATATTTCAAAACCGCTTTGAAAATTAATCATCTGTTCTAGGATGATTGATTACTAGGTTTTGAACCCTCTATTGTAAGGTTTTGAACTCTCTATTCTATGGTTTTGAACCCCTTTGAGTTTTCAAAACTTCGTCAAGGTTTTGGGTTTTAAATAATGTGAACACGTGCAAACTGGAAGGGTGAATGCCTGTATTCTGGGTTATCTGGCTAGGCAAGCACTTCGTATACATCTCATCAGACGCGATACCCGAACCGATACTCAGACTTTTACTATTGAAGAACTAGCAGCCCTGATCTCTCAACAGGTGGCTGCTGTGGTTCCCGGTGTTGTAACCCAAGTCCACGAGATGTACAACAACGGCAACAACAACAACAATAATGCACCGTGTAATTTCAAGAACTTCAATTCTGCGAAGCCACTTAAGTTTTCTGGGACTCAAGGAGCAACTGCGCTCCTGCAGTGGTTTGAGAGTATCGAGAGCACATTCAGACATGTGCAGTGTCAGGATGCGCGTAAGGTGGAATTTGCTTCAAGTGTGTTTGAAAAGCGAGCGCTTACTTGGTGGAATGGTGTTATGCGAGATAGGGGTGCCGAAGTGGCGTTGGCACAAACATGGGCAGAGCTTCGGGCTCTCATGATGAAGGAGTTTTGTCCCCGTCACGAGATTCGAGTTTTGGAACGAGAGTTTGACGACTTAAAGCAAGATGGGGCTGAACACCATGCGTACACGGATCGTTTTGAAGAACTCAGTCTATTGTGTCCCACCATGGTTACCCCTCTGGAGAAAGCGATCGAGAGATACATAGATGGTTTACCTGATTCTATTATGGATATTTTGATCGGTGTAAATCCTACCACCCTTCGTCAAGCAATCGAGTTGTCAGCTACCCTGACTGAGTCCCAAGTCAGACAGGGTAAACTCACCCGCAAGGGTGATAAAAAGAAGGCAACCGATTCTGGAAAGGACAAGAAGAAAGATAAGGGGAAGGGTAAGGAAGGTGAGACGTCGAAGAAATCGAAGAAGCGGAAGGGTGCCCAAAATTTTGCTGTTACAGCACAGACTGCTCAGAACCTGCAGAATCCACCGGCTCAGCCACATGCAAAGAAGGCATATGCTGGTACCGCACCACATTGTGCCCGTTGCAACGGTCATCACGTTGCACAACAAGATTGCAAAAAATGCACAACGTGTGGTAGACTTGGGCATTTGGCCAATACTTGTCGTCTGAGACAAAATCAGGCTGCTCAGGTTCAAGCTCCGGTTCAAGGGAATGCTGCGAGATTTCCACTGGGTTCATGTTTCAACTGCGGAGAGTTTGGTCATTTCCGCCCCAACTGTCCGAGACTGGTGAATGCAAATGCTAACGCAAACCCGAATGCGAACGTTCACGTCAATGTGAACCCAGCACGTGGTCGAGTGTTTAACATCAATGAGGCAATCGATGATGAAGAAGTGAACTTTTAGTATTTTGTATTTCCTCTGGTTGTTATCTTATAACATTTAAAGACAATGCGGTTGCTATATAAATAAAAATTTGTGGTTTTTATTTTTAACTAATGCAATTGTATGAATGTTTGATCCAACCTTATGATGTTAACACGAAGACAAAACTACTCGTGTGGTTCTGTCATTTTTATGATCACTTGTGATCTCCCTAAGAACCTCAAACACTCGTTTCTTTTAAATCTAAGAGTATCTTATCGTCTTGTACCGTTCGAGATGCAAGAATTATCAAAACAGCTTCAAGAGTTGTCTGATAAAGGATTCATCCATCCGAACTTTTCACCTTGGAGAAACTCCTGTTCTCTTTGTGAAAAGAAAAAAATGGATCTTTTCAAATATATATCGATTAACGTAAGCCTAGTAAGCTTACCATCAAGAATCGATATTCCCTACCTTAAATCAATGATCCGATAATCTGCAGGGTACTTCATGTTTTTCCAAGATCGATTTGCGTTCTTGGTATCATCAACTTCGTATTCTCGAAGAAGATGTTCCCAAAACGGTTTTCTGCACGAAGTATGGCCATTACGAGTTTACAGTCATACCTTTTGGTTTGACAAATGCTCCAGCCATCTTCATGGACTTAATAAATAGGGTCTGCAAGCCTTATTTGGATCAGTTCGTCATTGTTTTTATTGATGACATCTTGATCTATTCAAAGTCCCGAGCCGACCACGATCAACACCTTCGTTGATTTCGGAGCCTGATTGGATTCCTTGTACACCTTAATTTGTACATTACAACTCAATTAGGACAAGCCGAATTCTTTTTTTTAGATCTTCCTATTTTCATAGTTAGATTCTTGAAAATATTTAAAGTGCCAAGTGAAATCCACGGATTGGATTCCTAGTATGCTTTAAATACCCATGTCCAAAGATAACAAATTAAACGATTTTACGATTAAACGATTCTGCGATTTAACGATTTTGCGAATAAACGATTATACAATTATGCGATTATGTGTTATGTGTTATGTGTTCTCCTCTATGTTCTTGTGTGATCCAATTTTCAAATCCTCATAGAATCTTTCGTATCTTTATATGAGGGATTCATAGTAGGATATTCAAAAGGTACTACTTTAAATCCTTAATGGGCTTCTACGTTGTAGTTAAAGACCCTTGGGATTATATGGTACTATTCCATGATTCGATGAGAGACCCTTAAGTGGTCTAGTCTAAAAGATTGATTCACAATTTGATTAAAGAACGACATCTAGTGATGTAGCTGAACAGACTCCTTGATAGTCTATTTAGATCATTTATTGATTTAATTAAAAGGACTCTATGGCGGTCTAGTTACACTCATCACAGGTTTGTTCATTTGGTTTTCCCCTACACACTATAAAATAGACTGTGTATACTGTGCAAGGAATTGTCTGATTATGGACGCGTACATAATTATGAAATTTAGTGCATAGGAACCCAGTAAGATTTATTATGTGTAAGAACCGATAGTGACAAAAATAACGAAATGAGAACAATGTAATGGAGGTACGGTGGACGCACCAATGACGCTTTATATACTTGTATATAAGTATCCCTCTTACGTTGCAATCATGATGATTATTAAAATTACTAGAAGTTCAGAAACCTAACCAATGTTGTTCGATCTTTTCAACTTCATGTTTTGAACTCTTACAAGTTTCCTCTAAATAAATTTCGGGACGAAATTTCCTAAAGTAGGGGAGACTGTAACACCTGTGCCTCCACGGCCATCAAACAAATACCAAACCAATGAAATATTGTATTTCATACTTGGGATTTGTAAAAATATGTGTATCGTTTACACATATCAACTCTTGTTCGATTTCAAGCTCTAAATCGCTTTCTGGAAGGTTATACGCGCACTGATGCGTAAATATAACCAGTTTAGTGCAACGAACACTCCGGAATAGTGAAATAGGCTTAACATACCTTAAATAACCTTTACATAACTTAGATATAAGTTTTGGAAGGTTTGGTGTGGTGAAATCAAAGTTTAATCGCTTACAGGGACTAAAGTTGACAAACTGCGAAAGTATGCCAATTTGAACTGTAACGAACATTCCGGAACATAACCATAAGTTAAACACACCTTAAATATCCTTGACATAGCTTAGAAATAGGCTTTGAGGGGTTCGGTGTGCTAAAACAAACTTTTGGGACATTCAGGGACTAAAAGTGTCAAAAAGTGCACAAGTTTGCATTTTCGCGCATAACTTACGTTCTGAATACATCTGGACATCCAAAAATTTATGTAAGCATGACTACATTATATTTTAGTGTTCTCCTTAAGAAAAATCCATTCGTTGCGTCATTTGGATCGTTTTTCGCGCTTATGCGCATTTCGTCGTAATTAAGCGAACATCGCGTTCGTACGACCAAACGAACCATCATCCGGCATATTTTTGAGTATGTTTTGAGTTCCCTATACTTTAACTTCATTTTAGAGCCTTGAAATGAGGATAACGGGGTTCAAACGCATCGAAAATCGCTTAAACAAAGTGCAGGGACCATTTCTGCAAAATCTGCCAAAACAGGGGCCTAGCGTGACGCGAGGGTCCTTAGTGTCACGCGAGCCCCTATCTGGACCAGATTCAGTGTTTTTATCACAAGTTGCAGCCACTTAAATCCTTAACCACATGTTTTCACTTGCTTAGTCACTAAGATAAGGATGGAATTTTAGTTCCATAAGCTTCCAACACATGTACGGCTTGGATCATGGCACATTTTCCATGAAACGATCCTAACGGTGGACCGTTTACTATAAATACCCAACCCCCCTTCCATTCAAAACCCACCAAAGCTGATCCAAATGCTCTAAGTTGAGGCCTTCGCTTCATACCTGAGCTATTCGATCACGATTCACTAGCGGGGACCCTTCGTAAGTATTCTTTCGTTCTTTCCTTATTTTTACTGCTTTTCGAGTCAGAAAGTCAAACTTTGTTTGACTTTCAGCGTTGACCAGTAATGGTCAATGCGAAGTTCGTTTGAACTTCGCAACGTGAGTGTAATCACGTTGGTCATAGTCCTTTGGGACTATGCCCACTGATTACCACGTTGTCTAGGGTCGTAGGGTAGGCGATCTAATAAATCGCCTATACCTTCGAACCCGACCCAGTTTGGTCGATCATTAGGATCCGACCAAACACTTTAGGTGACCATAGTAGGTAGGGAATAACCTTCCGAGGTTATACCCTATGGTCACATCGTTTAAGTAGTTGTATGATAGGTAGTTTATATGCCTTAGGTAAATTACCAGAATACCCTTTTCATGTATAATTGGTAATTAAGCATATGTAACCTAAACCTTTGTCACGTAACTGATTATGTAATATGTTTAGGCATATAACACTTGTCATAGGGCTAGTTAGGCGGTCCGAACGCTTTTCACGCGCACGACACGTTAAAGTAACGTATGTTACCTTAATGGGTCGCGATGGGTCGATAATACTTAGGTTAAGTTTCATTTAGTATGTAGGCTTTGTTAAACCATATCATATGAGTTCCTACACTCATTTGGTTTACAAACCCTCCTGCTACCCAGTCTTCCGATTTAGGTCCGGGTTAATTATGTAGTTACCTATATTAGGTACCGTTTGATTTCCGGGACTCCTCTAGCTTACTTGGTAGTTGTTCAAGACTCCTAAGAAATCCCAGGCGAGTACATTCTTCCCCTATTTTACTGTTTTCAATTGTTTTGGGGTGACTCATATGTGCTAAATGTTTTCGATGTTATAACGATGGTTTCAAAAACAATTAAGGCGATTTATACAAAACTAATAACGATTTCATAAAGTGAACAAACTTGTTGGTTGTGTTTACATAACAAATGACATTCATTAGCAATGATCAAGCCGACCAGTATTAGGTTATGGTACCATAGGATCTGACTAATCCCGTTATTTACTACACCCGTGGTTATGTGTGGGTATGGTAGGTAGCGACTGAATCTGTAATTGTTAACTTACCCTATGGAGGTTTGTTAATACGAAAACGAGAAGCGACGAAAACGAGAAGCGACGAGAGTCACGAAGGTTTGAATGTTATTAGCGAGACGACCATATAAGTAGTTTCACGACCTAAAACGAATTAAACGATTTACGATTGGGTTTCACACGATGTTTTAACGATTGGGTAAACGATTGGCTTCAAAGCGATATACGATATTATTTTGGTTATACATATTGCATGATTTATATTTGGGCATGAACATTACTTTGGTGGTTTGGTTTGGATTAAGTGATTAAGTAACGATGCGTGTGGAATATGATACAAGCATGGTGGATACGCCGCTGGTACTTCCTATATATAAGTGTTTGTATGGTATTACATATTGTAGCGTTATTTGAATCATTTCAGTTTGAGACATAGAACATTTTATACAAGTAACATACTTTTCACAAGACATTTATTTACAAACAACTTATCTTATACAAACTCATTTTTCATGGTTATTCATTTAATCATGCATTATTTTCTTATTTATACATATCACCTGAACTTATCATTGTTTTTCAAATAATTTACTAAAACAAATGTTTTTGGGTTAAGAGTCATGGCTACGAGGTTTTACAAATTATAACCCGCTTGATTTGAGTTGGTTAATTAAGTTGCAATATTATACTCTTTTCAAAAACAAGGTTTTTTTTTAAATAAAGTATTGCAACGTCTAAACTAGCCATGATTTCGACACTCCTACAAAACCTATGTACTCGCCAGCATTTCTTTGCTGACCTCGTTTTCACATATGTTTCAGGTATTGTTGGATGATATCGATTGATAAGATGCATGCTCACATAGGACTGGACAAGGCCTTAGTGACTCAATAACAATGATAGACTATGTTTAAATAGTGTATTTAGATTTCCAGACAATGAAATTGCTCTATGTATAATAAAACGAAACACTTTTGATATCCATAGTTATGAAACATTAATTCTGTTGCAACACGCCCCGATGTTTCCGCCGCGATTTGTTGTTTTACGCGGTCGGGGTGTGACAATAGTGAGCTCCTTCAAAGGAACTATGAAGGTCTCATCTGACAGACACTTCTTCAGATTCGACACGTGAAAGACGTTGTGAACTGCACTGAGTTCAGCTGGTAAGTTCAGTCTGTAGGCCACTTTGCCTATTTTCTCAATGACTTCAAATGGTCCAACGTATCGTGGATTGAGTTTGCCCCTTTTGCCAAAACGAACAACACCCTTCCAGGGTGACACTTTGAGTAGCGCTCGATCGCCAACCTGGAACTCGAGTAGTTTCCTGTCTTTATCGGCGTATGCTTTCTGACGGTCACGAGCTACCGCCATGCGTTGTCGTATTAGAGCAATCTTTTCAGTAGTATCAACTACCATTTCTGGACCTGTGATCTGACTGTCACCCACCTCTGCCCAACAAAGAGGTGATCGGCATTTACGCCCGTACAATGCCTCAAATGGAGCAGCTTTAATGCTGGTGTGGTAACTGTTATTGTATGAAAATTACACAAGTGGCAGATGTTTTTCCCAGCCATTTCCAAAGTCAATTACGTACGCCCGAAGCATGTCTTCTAGAGTTTGAATAGTGCGCTCAGACTGCCCATCTGTCTGAGGATGATAAGCTGTGCTCATGTCTAAACGAGAGCCAAAAGATTTGTGTATTGCTTGCCACAGTTCTGAAGTAAAACGTGCATCACGATCAGAGATAATAGAGGTGGGCACTCCGTGCCTCGAGACAACTTCCTTAAGGTATACGTCTGCTAGAGTGGAGAACTTATTCGTTTCCTTGATAGCCAAGAAGTGAGCAGACTTTGTGAGTCGATCCACGATCACCCAAATAGTATCATTCCCACGTTGAGATCTAGGTAGGCCAGTAACAAAATCCATGGAAATTTGTTCCCATTTCCATTGTGGTATCTCAGGCTGTTGGAGTGGGCCTGATGGTTTCTAATATTCCGCTTTGACTCTCGCACAAGTCAAACACTTGCTAACGTAAGTTGCTATGTGAGCTTTCATGCTAGGCCACCAGTATGTAGTTCTGAGGTCGTGGTACATCTTATCCGAACCAGGATGTACTGAGTAGCGAGACTTATGAGCTTCTTCCATTACAAGCTCGCGTAAGTTGCCATAGAGTGGGACCCAGATGCGTCCTGTTACATAGTAGGCTCCGTCTGCCTTTTGTTCTAACCGTTGCCTTGAGCCGCGTAGAGCTTCGGCCCTGACGTTTTCTGGTTTCAATGCTTCTACCTGAGCATCTCGTATCTGAGAAGGAAGGCTAGACTGAATAGTGAGTTGCAATGCTCGTACACGCCTAGGTGTAGTATCCTTTCGACTGAGGGCGTCAGCCACCACATTGGCTTTGCCCGGATGGTACTTTATGGCACACTCGTAATCGTTTAGTAGCTCGACCCATCTACGTTGTCGCATGTTCAATTCTTTCTGCTTGAAAATATACTCAAGACTCCTGTGATCGGTGTAGATGGTGCACTTAGTGCTATACAGGTAATGTCGCCATATCTTGAGCGCAAAAACAACAGCTCCCAGCTCTAAATCATGTGTAGTGTAATTCCGTTCGTGAATCTTAAGTTGGCGCGAAGCATAAGCAATAACTTTATCCCATTGCATCAACACACATCCAAGACCTTGGATGGATGCGTCATAGTAGACTACAAAATCGTCCGTGCCTTCAGGCAATGAGAGGATAGGTGCACTACAAAGTCTATCCTTTAAGTGCTGAAACGTTGTTTCCTGTGTATTACCCCAATGGTAAGCAACACCTTTCTGTGTCAGTAATGTGAGCGGCTGTGCAATCTTTGAGAAGTCTTTGATAAACCGTCTGTAATAACCCGCCAAACCCAAGAATTGGCGTATTTCTATCGGTGTGCGAGGTGCAGGCCAGTTCTTGATCGAATCTACCTTGGATGGATCGACATGAATCCCATCCGTGTTTACCACGTGGCCTAGAAAGTGGACTTCACGAAGCCAGAAGTCGCATTTTGAAAACTTAGCGTATAGCTGTTCCGTTCGTAAGAGTTCCAAAATAAGTCGTAAGTGCTGCTCGTGTTCCTCCCGACTCTTCGAATAGATCAGGATTTCGTCGATGAAAACAATAACAAACTTGTCAAGATAAGGTTTGCACACCCTGTTCATAAGGTCCATGAAAACCGCAGGCGCGTTCGTTAGCCCGAATGGCATGACCAAAAACTCGTAATGGCCGTAGTGAGTTCTGAATGCTGTTTTGGAGACGTCCTCGTCCCGGACTCTCAATTGATGATAGCCTGACCTCAGGTCAATCTTCGAGTAATAGCTCGACCCTTGCAACTGGTCGAATAATTCGTTGATGCGTGGAAGTGGATAGCGATTTTTCACGGTCACCTTGTTCAGTTCGCGGTAATCTATGCACATACGAAAGTTACCGTCTTTCTTCTTCACAAATAATACTGGAGCTCCCCAGGGCGAAGAGCTAGGACGTATGAAACCCTTTTCCAAGAGTTCTTGCAATTGCTTAGACAGTTCTTCCAGTTTAGTTGGAGCTAAGCGGTAAGGTGCTCGAGCTATGGGTGCTGCTCCAGGAGCTAGCTCGATTTGAAACTCGACCTGGCGATAGGGCGGTAACCCAAGTAACTCTTCAGGAAACACTTGAGGAAAGTCGCGTACAACAGGAATATCCTCTAACTTCTTCTCTTTCGTCGATGTATCTCTAACAAGTGCTAAAATAGCCGTGTGGCCCTTTCGCAAACACTTCAGTGCCTTTAAGAAGGAGATGATGCCACTCACGACACCACTCTTGTCGCCTTGGACCTCGAGAGGTTCTTTGCCAGTACGGGGAATACGAATGATCTTCTCCTTGCATAGGATCTCTGCTTGTTGTTGGGATAACCAATCCATACCAATGACGATATCAAAACTACTCAGAGTTATAGGAATGAGATCGATAGAGAAAGTCTGACCAGCGAGGATAAGATTACAACCCTGAACTATGTGTGTGGCTTCTAGACTTTTACCGTTAGCTAGCTCTACGACATGTTTGGTGTTCAAAAGTGTTGGTGCGCGTTTAAGCATTTGACTAACTTTCAGAGACATATAACTGGTATCCGCACCCGAATCAAATAATACAGTAACATAAAAATCGTCGAGAAGAAACTTACCCATAACCACATGAGGATCGTTCCTTGGATCACCCTGACCAATCACAAATGCACGGCCCTTAGCACCATTGTTGTTGTTGTTTCCCCCATTGTTGTTCCCATTGCCCTGATTATTGTTGTTGTTATTCTGATTCTGGTTTAACTGGGGGCAGTTCCGCTTGAAGTGGCCTTCAGCCCCACACTGAAAGCATGCCCTATTTCCTTGTTGTTGTTGCTGTTGTGGCTGGTTTCGTGGAGCTGGTGGCTGTTGTTGCTGGTTCTGATTCGCAGGCCTTGAGCTCCTGCAATCTTTAGCTTCATGACCTACCCTTAGACATCTCTGACAGCGGCCTTTACGACACTGACCACTGTGGTGACTGTTGCACCTGTTACACAGTGGGTGAATTCCCCGATATCCACTCTACCCCAGACCACCAGACGATTGCTGACTCGGACTCTGGTAATCCCTAGTCTTGCGATGCTTCTGTGCTTGAGACTGTACGGTAGCTGAACCCCTGCTGGAATCCCCTTCCCATTTCCGCTTGTTGTCACTGGGAGTAGCAGGAGTAGCTGGAGTGGTAGCGGTAGTAGTAGCGCTGATACGTTTAGGCAGCCTGTTCTGTTCCACTGCCTGATCGGTGAGGCGATGAGCTAACTTGACGATCTGTTGAATGGTGCCAAGATTCGCTGAGGTTACGTGACTTTGAATCTCCGGCACCAGACCATTGAGATACAGTTCGATATGCTTAATGGGAGGGTCTACCATAGTAGGACACAGAATAGCCAACTCATTCGATCTTCTGGTGTACGCTTCAATTTCTGACCCCGTCATTTTCAAGTGGTAAAACTCTACCTCCAGCTTATGAATGTCATCACGGCTACAGTATTCCTCTTTGATCAACTCCTTGAAATCATTCCAGGGTGTGGCGTTAGCAACAGCCAACCCTAACATCTGAACTTGCGCATTCCACCAAGTCAGCGCAATGCCTTCTAGAGTACCAGTGGCGTACTTCACCCTGCGTGCCTCAGGGCATTCACACATTTCAAATACGGACTCGAGCTTTTCAAACCAATGGAGGAGTTCAACCGCTCCTTCCGTGCCACTAAAAGTAGTAGGACGACAGTCCATGAAAGTTTTGAAGGTGCAAACAGGTGGCTGAGCGTGCTGACCTCCTTCTTGTGCGGCTGCAAGTGCCGCAGCAACTCGTTCGTTAATAAGAGCCGTCAACTGGGCTTGTGTCATGTTAATGCGTCCAGCCATGATCTTCATAGCAAATGTAACATAGGTGAGAGAGGTTCGCGAGTAATGCGATGACAGAAGAGAGTAAGCACAGAAGTGTTCTCATGCAATAGTGTTACGTTAATCTAAGCATACCCTGAGCAAAGTTCTATGCAATTCTAGTAAGTAGGCAATAAGACATGTACCATATTACCTAGAGTGTTGAGTCTTGCACATAGGGCGAAGCGTCGTTGTGGATCGTTGAGCACTGTTCTGGTTATAGTCTGGTTTTAATAAAAATGTTTTCCCCTTATTAAAACCGAGTTCTCTATAACCAATGGCTCTGATACCAATCTGTCACACCCCCAAAATCCACACGCGGAGTTCCACCGCTTGGAGGCGTGACTGACCAGGATCAAGCCACCAATCATATTGAACATATAAGTAAATAGTAAAAGTCATTCATCAATACGATAGGTGTTTTCAAAACCAAACATAAACATGTGTGTAGCGGAAGCAATAATGTAAAAACCCAACATAAGTATTAAGTTGAAGTGTCACAAAAGAGTGTATCATAACATCCAAAAATTCGTGCCCACAACGACCGCGCCTCCCGTGCAAGCTCCAAGAGTACCTATGGTCCTGCAAGGCATGTAACAGAGAGTCAACAACTAGTTGAGCGAGTTCACCGTTGGTTATTCAGTTATAGTGTTCGTATTGTAAATCGTAAGTTCGTTTAGTAATCATGTATCATATGTAATGGTATCGCGACCCTCTAGGCATGTTTGCGAAGTTTTAGTGGGGGTTTCCCATATGTTCTCTAGACTAGGTATATTTGTATCGCGGCCCTCCAGGCATGTGTGCGAAGATTAAAGTATAGTTCGCGGCCATTCCAGGCATGTTTGCGAAGATTGTTCTAGTATCGCGGCCAATCCCGGTGTGTGTGCGAAGAGGAGTATATGTATCACTAGTCTAGCAGTATCTACCATTAACCTTCCTCTCCCGAGGCCTATGGTATGTAATTCCGATAATTCTTAAGCGTAATTAATCAATCAACCCATTCCCAACCCCGGGAATCCCATACCTTGGTAAGAGTGTGAACTCACCTTGTTTTGCTCGGTATGCTAAAGGAATACACGCTCACAATTAATCAATCACGACCTATAGTGCACGTATACTAAATCAGCTCATGTTCGTAATATTTCACATGTAACTATCATCACAGTAATATCACAAAGTGTGTTTGGCAGTTAATCATACATCACCTAACAGTAAATCACATGTGCACAATTCTTGTTTCACATAACAGTCTTTCACAGGTTATTATAGCATATTATCCAATAACATACTTAATACAGTTACTGTTTTAGCATAGTTAATGTGCCATAACATGGTTGGATCAGAACTAACAGAGTTAACATATTTAACATGGTTTGATATTTATAACAGAGATGCCAAACTAATAATGAGAGTAAACTAACAAGGTTAACAAACAATAAAAGTTAACAACTTACTAACTTAACAGAGTTGACAACTAACTGAATTAATAAACTAACAGATTAATAACAACACATGAGCCGAAAACACTATATATTCGAAATCCCTCCCTGGGCCGAAATCCTAAAGTGGCGAAAACCCTCATTGGGCCGAAATCACCTTTTGGGCCGAAATCCTTATGGGCCGAAATCACCTTAGTGATTTCGTCCAGTTTAACAAATGTGGGGGGGGGGGTGTTTTCGTTAGTATCATCATCCTCAACAACAACAGGCAGTTACAAATCCCCAAATCATCAATAAACATGGCAGTGTCGATAATATATATATATTTATTGTTCTTTTATAAAGGCCGACAACTGCAAACCACCACAAGAGATTATTGGTTAGATCTTGGGTGGGTTTGACTAAATGTTAGGTTGAAATCATGTGTCATATGCAAACCATCTATATCATCAGTGAACTCATGTGCATTTATAAGATCATGTGCATCTTCAGAGAAAGTAAATATCCACAATCATTATGTCTAGGGTTTTCACAATTTACAACCATTCCCATACTATGCATTCGATCCTAACAATCCCGATCATATGTTTCGCATACAGTTACATATTCAGTTACTCAAGCACATCGAAATCAAGAAATTAAACATGTAAATCACTAACCCAAGCTGAAGATACAATGAATCGATCGATGAATGAGGCTCGAGTGGCTCGCGGCTGCTGTTCGGTTTCAAGAAGAGCGAGAGAGAAGTTGAGAGGTGCTTAGGGTTTTCCGAATAACCTTTTACTCTCAAAAATCAAAACATATAATATCTCAATACTGGGCCAAGGCCCATCTCTGTTTTCGTTGGTCCACTAGTGGACGAAAACACACAAGGTGTTTTCGTGAGTAGGTGATTTCACAAGGGGGGTGGTGTTTTCATATTAGCAGGGGTGTTAGGCCAAAGATCCATAATAAACTATACAATCCCAATTGACACAATTTACACTATTATCATATACTCAAATATAATATGCACCCCAATTATAAAATATCAATCGCAATACTATTTAACGTTTTACAAATGCAAGCGTTGTGAAACAACAATTCGTGTAAACAAACAACATAAACAATTAACGTGTAATTAATGCGAAGATGGAATCTTGGAAACTCGAGTTGTCACAAAACTAACCCTTTTTTAGTACTAATGTTGGAAAAAGTGTTCTTTTGTCTTCCTTTTGTATTTTCAGGGTTAAATGAGCTTAAATGAAGAAAAGAAGCAACAATACAGCCAAATCTAACAATAATAAAAGAAAAGGAATAAATGTGGCATGCCCGACCCCTCGACAACATCTTCCCAAGCAAAAGCAAGACATTAGAAGGCTGAACACGCCCCGTGCTCAATGAGCACGGGGGCGTGCCCAAGTGTCTGCAGAAAAGACAAAGCTGTAGTCAACGCTAAGATTCGCAGAATCTAGGCATATCTTGATAGTACAGATACGCTTCTGCACACGGGGTCGTGCCCAGCGGACACGAGGGCGTGGTCAACTAATGCAGACAAACTGCAATTAATGAAGAAAGAGAAGACGGGTGGACACGGGGCCGTGCCCAACGGGCACGGGGCCCTGTCCGGGCTTCTGTGTAGGCTATAAATAGGGTGCTTGGCTCACTTTCAAATCATCCCTTGGCAAACCACCTCTCTCACACTTCAGCCACCCACCACCACCATCTCAACCCACATCCACCACCATCATCCATTATCCATCATAGAGTGTGTGAGTAGTTTCGGGATCCAAGATTGATCGTAAGAGTTCTTGACAATCAAAGGTCATGTTTGCCTAAGTCTCTTACATCAGTTGTTGAAGACAAGCATTTAGTGTAATACTTTTTATTTTTAATCTTTTCGCACTTTTTATTTGGTTATGTATTAATGACTTTAATAACTAGTTTCTTATATTAAAGGTGAATCTTCCTTATCATTTGTCTGTGGTGTCTTGGCATTATTTTCACGGTCTATATAAAATAAAATATTTTCACCATTCATATCTCCACGGTCTATATGGAGATATGTTGGCTACCTGGTCGGGGGTTAAGGGAATGGTTTGGTAAGCGTCTTCCCTTGTTCAGTGTATAGATCCTGCAAGGATCTGGGTCAAGTTTAGTAGGACCTCCTTCAATACCCACTGGTATTGGATGGCGGGGGTCCGAACTCCTTGATCCCCTCATATGTAAACTACTATTAAAACTTTAACCCGGCTACTTAGGATTGTATCCCTGCTGACTCAAACTACTTAGCCGAGGGTAACGTCACCTTCAAAAGAGGGGCTTACAACAATATGCATTAATAACTTAATTAATTATCTTTCAATAATCCAACGCTTTAGGATTGTATCCTTGCTGACTCAAACTACTGGGTTGAGGGTAACGTCACCTTCAAAAGAGGGGCCTACTACTATAACTAAGATAATCTCTTAAAAAGTGCAAATGTGCGGAAATAATCAAAGATTACACTAAATGCGAGTCGGATCCAAGTGATTCATCTTGTCTATCTATTTTTATTTTTATTTTTATTTTCAGCATTTTTAGTTAGTTTATTTTCTTTAAAAACCTTTTTCTAAATTTTTGATTTGATTGGACGTTGAGGATAAACTGGTACTAAAAGCTCTTGTGTCCTTGGACGACCTCGGTATCTTACCATCACTATACTACGCTCACAATCGGTGCACTTGCCCATATGTGTGTTTAGTGTTAGTAAATATCGTGTTTTATAAATTTAAAACTTGAAAAAGTGTTATAAAGGGCTTGAAATATACTTAAATACATATACACGACCGCACAAATCAAGTTTTGGAGACGTTGCCGGGGACACAAGGATTTTAAGAAAGTTAGGAATCAACGGCCTAATCGTTTTTTCTTATTTTTCTATTTTTTTGGATTTTTATTAATTTTTCAGCTTCTGCAGAACTCAGCACGGGCCGTGCCCGCTGAACACGCCCCGTGCCCAATCTTTGGTACTGGCAATCATGTTTTAAGTCAGACAGTAGCTGAACACGGGGCCGTTCCCAATCAACACGACCCGTGCCCAAGTATCAGTTACTAAAAACAGAAGCGTAAGATCCTGACGGTTGGTAATTTCTGACACAACCATGAGTGATACTCATTTTTTTTACTATCGACCCTCTTATGGTACATGGTGTCAAATATATGGTGGCAATCATAAAGATTTAGAATGTTATTTTTTAAATTACAAGCCCCCCTATATAGACCCATTGTTTTCCTGTAGCCTTAAGAGGGGCGAAAGTAAAAATAATCCTTATCTCTCCCTCGAATGCTCTCAATCGACCCTTCTAGGAGAAATGCTTCTTGATGAATTATTTCAAATGGAAGATCTAATTCTTAATTGGGTAAAAGAACTTGAATTGGATTTCATTAATTCACCTCAAGACGATACCCAAGAAGAATTTGTGGGATCGCATGCGAATAAACACAACTTCGTTGTTCCCGATACCACTTCTAACTCTCGTGAAGACTTGAGCGATAGTCGTTGTTAGGACACTTTATTTGTAAGTATTGAAGAAAATCACAATCAACTGGATCTATGAAGATATCACAGTCCTGAAGATCACGAACTAGAAAAAGAAGATCAGATAGGAAAACTGGAATGCATAGCATCTACTTCAAAGAATCACAAGTTGATCAAGAGCTGAATTGGATTATCAGAAAAGGTCACTTCTGATGGATCTGATGATATTTCTGATGAAATATCATCAGTTTCTGACGATTCTGATCATCAGGATTTTTCTGATGATTTGTTCATCAGAATTTCTGATGAAGTGGTTTATCAGAATTCTGATGAAATACCCCACTTGTCTGAAATTGGCTCTGTCCTGCCACAATTACCGAAGCAAGTTGACATTAATTGAAATCATGATGAAAAAGGCAACTTGAACGTTGGATTCAATGAATATGTCAATTGGGCACTTTTTGCAGGACTTATTGCATGAATAAACTATTGTTTATTCATGCACCCAGCCTCCTATAAATAGAAGGCTCAACCAGGAGAAGCAAAGTGAGTTTGAAGCTTATCATTCATACATACATCAAAACTCCATTGCCCTCTCACCCACATAATTCAAGATTCATTTGTACTAGATAATAATCTTACAATCACCTTGTAAACCATTTTGTTTCAAAGTGATATAAACTTGATAATTCTGTAGGTCTTGTTTCTTAAAAGTCTGATTTCCATTTCCGCACATCTTTTTCACATCTACTGAAATCACTTGCCATATTACGTGAAAAGAAGTTGTTTTAAGGCCATACTGGGTCCAACAATTGGTATCAGAGCAGATTGAATAAACTATTTTCAAACGATCAATCGCTCATCTTCTTTTCACTAAACATGACCAGCTTTCAATCCTGGAATAATGCTTTTAACATTGGTTCTATGTCCAAACCTCCGACTCTGGTCAGTGAGGAATACCCCCAATGGAAAATCAGGATGGTCAATTTCCTTAATCGTCATGACGGAGCTCTGTTTCAATCCATTGAAAGGGGTACACATATACCAATGACAGATATACCTGCTATTCCAGCAACTGACCAATCACCAGGTATCCCTGCCTCCCGCGCTCCCAAAAGTGAAATAAACTGGAGTGCGAAAGACAAGGAACTGGTGGCTGGGGATGAAAGGGCAAAGTCACTTTTAATAATGGCCATCCCCAATGACATATTTTCACAAGTTGATGCATGTGCATCAGCTAAGGAAATATGGGATCAGTTGGAAAATCTTTGTGAAGGAGGAGAAAGGATGAGAAGAAACAAGAGAACAAACAATGTCTCATCTTATGAAAGGTTTAAAAGTTTGCCAAATGAAAGGTTAAATGATACATATCAAAGATTTACAAAACTTTTAATGGAGCTAAAGAAATTTGGAATAACAAAGTCAAATGATGAAAGAAACATAAAATTTCTTGATGCCCTTCCTAGAGAATGGAGAAGTCTAACCATGACTTTATCATCAACCTTAGAACTAGGAAACATGAGTCTTCATGACTTATACAGTATCTTGATCCCCAAAGAGGAAGAAATATTTGAAGAAACCATTCAAAGAGGGGGATCTTTAGCTATTATCTCTAACTCACAAAGAACAATACCCACCAATGATCCACAATCATCGAGCAGCCAAAGTTTGGAAGGTTTTGAAACTTCATCAGATTTTTCAGCCTTTGCTGAGGCAATAGCACTGCTCACCAAAAAATTCGAGCAGAGGTTGAGGGGAGGTAGCCAGAGATACCAGATGAGTGACAGAGGAAGGAAGGATGGATAGAAGATCTAAAGAAGAGGTTAGATGTAAGGATAAAGGGAAGGCTGAAGTTGTGTGTTACAAGTGCAAGCAGAGAGGTCATTATGCATCAGAATGCAAGACCAAAAAGCTGAAGGATGTTGCATATTATGAGAAAAAGCTTGAAGAAGCAACGAAACAGCAACAAGTAAGCTTAATTGCTGGTACAGATACATGGTTATCTGATGATTCTTCTGATGATGAAGAAGAAGAATTGGCAAATTTCTGCCTCATGGCACTCTCTGAAGGTCTACCAGAAACTTCAGAACAAAAGGTAAATTTAGACAATCTTGATCTTGAACACAAACTAAACAAGCTCATGTCAGATTTTCTAAATCTGCAAGAAAAACATCAATCAGATATTAGAAAATCTGATGAGTTGCAAAGGACTTTGAATAAAATCATTCTTGAAAACCAACTTCTTATAGAGGATAGTTTAGATCAAAGAGCTAAAATTGAGTTTTTTGAAAATGAAAGAAAAGATCTTTACAAGAAAATCAATGACAAAGAAATCAATGTAAGATGTTTTCAACAGGACAAAGAGTTCATAAATTTTATTGAGTCCACACCAAAGAACAAAGGAGAGGGTTTAGGTTATACAAGTTCTACCAGATCAAATAGAAATAAACCCACTATCTTTGAAAAAACAACTCATCAGAATTCTGATAAATTTACATCAGAATCTGAATCTGAATCTTGCAAAACAACCTGTTCTAAATACTCTTTTGAAAAACCTAACTTCAAAACAAACAAAAGTGAATGCAGTCAAAAATCTGTAAAAACTCCAGAAGCAGTTCACTCATCTTTTCAAAATTATCCACTTATTCCATCACAAGAGGAAAAATCAGAAAATTCTGATAACTCTTGTATGTGTGTTGACATACTGAAGCTTGTTTAACACCATCTTCAAAAGAAAACTGTAAAAATCTTTTAATGGCTCAGCATGTAACAGAGTTTCTGATGCAATATCAAGAAGAAGAAGAAAGAAAGTGATTAATATTCCATCAGAAATAGTACCCAATCATGCCTGGGTACCAAAAAACCCTCTAATCATTTCATTTCAGGACCATCATGTGCAGCAGATCTGGTACTTCGACTCAGGAAGCTCCAAGCACATGACTGGGGACAGGAGCTTACTCAGCAACTTTGTCTCAAGGCTGGGTAGAATGGTAAATTTTGGAAATGGAGTGAAAGGAAGGATCATGGGATATGGATGCATAAAGTATGGATGTCTGACCATAGAGAAAGTAGCCTATGTTGAAGGCTTAAAGTATAATTTGCTGAGCTGTGGTCAATATTGTGACAAAGGTTTTCAGGTAACCTTCTTACCAGAAAAATGCTTGCTAATTGGTATAGATGATAATAAAATCTATTTAAGTGGGAAAAGAATAAGAAAATCAATTTACTATTTTGACTTCAAAGAAGAAAGTGAACATCCAAAACTATGTTTATTTTCAAAAATCAACAAAGGTAGTAGTTAGTTATGGCACAAAAGGCTTGCCCACTTAAATTTCAAAAACCTAAGCAAACTAGCAAGCAAAGGTCTGGTAAAAGGATTACCCTTGATATCCTCAAAGAAGGATAAAATTTGTGAAGCATGTGAGATGGGTAAATCCAAGAGAAGCTCACATAAATCAATTTCTGAGTCTTCTATTTCACAAAATTTGGAACTTTTACACATGGATTTGTGTGGACCCATAAGTACAGAAAATTTTTCTGGAAAGAAATACATACTAGTAATAGTAGATGACTTTTCCAGGTACACATGGGTAGAATTTTTGAGAAAGAAAAGTGAAACTCCTGATCTGATTATTAATTTAGTCAAGAAAATTGAAAATATGTTAAAACTAACAGTCAGAAGGATCAGATCAGACAATGGAATAGAATTTAAGAATGCAAAAATTGAAAATTTCCTTGTAAATAAAGGAATTTCTCATGATTTTTCTGCTCCCAGAACACCCCAACAGAATGGGGTGGTTGAAAGAAGGAATAGGACCTTGGTAGAAGCTGCTAGAACCATGCTTGCTTATGCTAAGTTGCCCACTCACTTTTGGGCAGAAGCTATAGCAAATGCATGTTTTACACAAAACAGATCCATAATCAACAAAAGGCACAACAAAACACCTTACAACATTATAAATGGAAGAATTCCAAGTATAAATTTTTTGCATACATTTGGTTGTAGATGCTTTGTTTTCAATGATTTTGAAAGCCTTGAAAAATTTGACAGAAAAGCAGAATAAGGTATTTTTCTTGGTTACTCTTTGTCATCAAAAGCATATAGAATATTTATTCTCAATACAAGGACAATCGGAGAAAGTCTGAATGTTTCATTTGATGACTCACCAGAAACAGAGGTTTGAAACAGAGGTTTCTGATGAATACATGAAAGAAATAAATTTTTCTGACAAACAAGAAAAGTATGAACATCTCTTTGAAATGATAAATGAAGATTTCCTAGAACATGATAACTCTTTCAAAAACAAATCAAAAGATCCATCATGTACTAACTCTGCAGAACAAAGGTGTAATACATCAGAACCTCAGAATTCTGATATCTTACACACAATTGAAGCACCTGTTCAGGGGGGAACTTCAAATCCATCAGAACCAACAACTTTTCACAACAAGTTAAGATGGATCAAAGGACATGTTCATTCTGACATCATAGGAAATCCTGCAGATGGTGTCAGAACAAGATCTGCCACTGCACATGAGTGTGCATTTTCTGGGTTCTTAAGCAAGGTAGAACCTAAATCTGTCAAAGAAGCTCTAAGTGACCCAGACTGGATTCAGGCTATGCAAGAAGAGCTTGATCAGTTTGAAAGGAGCAAGGTATGGGATCTGGTACCTAAGCCAAAAGACAAATCTGTCATTGGCTCAAAATGGGTATTCAGAAATAAATCTGATGAGAATGGCATAATCACAAGGAACAAAGAAAGGTTAGTGGTCAAGGGTTACTGTCAACAAGAAGGTATTGATTATGACGAAAATTTTGCACCAGTAGCTAGATTAGAAGCTGTAAGAAATTTTCTTGCTTATGCTGCATCCAAGGATTTAAAAGTTTATCAAATGGATGTAAAATCAGCTTTTCTGAATGGTAAAATTGAGGAAGAAGTTTATGTGCATCAACCAGAAAGCTTTGTTGATCCAAAATTTCAAAATCATGTTTATAGATTAAACAAAGCCTTGTATGGGTTGAAGCAAGCTCCTAGAGCCTGGTATGAAACTTTATCAAACTTCTTACTCAATTCTGGGTTTACCAAAGGAACTATTGACACCACTCTTTTTCTCAACACACACAAAGTTCATACTTTGCTGGTCCAGATATATGTTGATGACATTATATTTGGATCAACTAATGAAAAATTTTGTGACAAATTTCAAAAATTGATGACCAGCCACTTTGAAATGAGTTTGATGGGTGAGTTAACCTTTTTCTTAGGGTTACGAGTAAAACAAAGAATTGATGGAATATTTTTGAGTCAATCAAAATATGTGAAAACAATTCTACAAAAATACTCACTTGAAAACTGCTCTGTTTCAAAAACTCCCATGGCAACAGGGAACAAGTTAGATTCTGATAAGGATGGTATAAGTGTTGATATTAAAACCTATAGAGGAATGATAGGATCACTACTTTATTTAACTGCAAGCAGACCATATATCATGTTTGCAACATGCTTTCTGGCCAGATATCAATGTGATCCCAAAGAATCCCATCTAAAAGCTATAAAACGGGTTTTCAAATATCTCAAAGGCACATCAAAACTTGGTCTCTGGTATCCTAAGGATACAAACCTTGAATTAATTGCATTCACAGATGCAGATTATGCAGGGTGCAAAATTGACAGGAAAAGCACATCTGGTGCTTGTCAACTCTTGGGAGAAAAATTGGTATGTTGGGCAAGCAAGAAACAAAACTGTGTTGCCACATCAATAGCAGAATCAGAATATGTAGCAGCAACAAGTTGCTGTTCATAAGTGTTGTGGATGCAAACTCAACTGAAAGATTATGGAGTAACTCTGACAAGAATTCCAATTCTATGTGACTCAAAGAGTGCTACTGCAATAACAGAAAATCCAGTTCATCACTCAAGAACCAAACACATAGATGTCAGATACCACTTCATAAAAGATCATGTGGAGAAAGGTAACATTGAAATGTATTTTGTTCCAACTGAAAATCAAATTGCTGATATATTTACAAAACCTCTTGATGAAAAGAGACACAATTTTTTTATCAGCAAACTAGGCATGGTTAATCTAAACGATGAAGATTTTTCAGAAAATACAATGACACAAATTGAAAACCAACTTGTTGAACATCAAAGTTCTGATATTCATAGAACAAATCAACTAGCTTCTGATGAAACAATCCATCAATCTGATGGAACATCAGAAAATCTGATGAATCATCAATAAATGATAATTTATCAGATAATCTGAAGAAATATCAGAATATCCGGTGAAAACACCAGAAGTTCTGATATAAAATCAGAAACTAGGTTGAAACATCAGAATAATTTGTAAATTTTTTCCATCCTCATGCATATCCCACATATTGTATTTACTCTCTTTTGTGTATTTTTTTGTTTTTGTATTTTTTTAATTGAAAAAAAAAACAAAAAGGGGTAAAAGTAACATGCATACTGATGAAGTTCCATACAATAGCTGTGAATATCAACCGTCTCAAAATTTTTCCAGATTATTGAATTTCATTTTTCGTCTGCATATGCATGCAACGTCATTTTTTCATAAGAAACTTAAGTGACACGTAGGCACTAGAATCATTAGGAGCTATGAAAGTAGCCGCCTAGTCATTAAATGCTTACTCACACATGGGGCTTAGTAGACTGTCACATTCACTGTTACATTCACTGTTACATTCACTGCAACAGATATCGTCTTAATTGAAGAGAAAAGGGTTGGCTGTTAACATCACTTTCATCTATAAATATTAACAACCTGAAAAGAACTTTCTTCACAAAAATCATCTCTTCAAAAGCTCTTCGACAGAAGTTTACTTTTCTAAAAATGGGTCGCCCAAAATTGATGAAAGCCACTCAATTCCCTCTCCCATTTCACAGACTTCATAATCTTAGATTAAGATCCAACTTGGAAGGACCTACATGGGAGGACTGCAGGTTTGTGTACAATATGATCATGCAAAGTCCTTTGGGCTTTGCTGTGTCATCACATGTCACCATTTATCCAAAACTTCTTCAAGAGTTCTGGTGGAACTCTATAATCATTTTTAGTGGTACTTCCATGTGGATTGAGAGTGAGGTTATGGGGGTAAAAATTACCCTAAATGAGGAAACAATCAGAAATGTCCTCAAACTGGGTAATGATCATGAAACCCAATTTCTGGATAAGGCAGATGTGCAACAAACCCTGACTGAAATGGGCTATCATACACTCAACTCGTCAAGGGCTGTTAGCAAATCTGGTATTATACCACCTTTCCAGTTTTTGGTAACACAGCTAAGTGTCTGCTTCTCCAAGAAGATCGGACACTTCAACGAGCTGTCTAATAAGAGACCTTACAACTATGCTAAGTTTCTCATTAGAGACCTAGAAGCAAACATCCACGACCGTCAACCCTTTCTGATCTACCCTCGATTCGTAACCAAGGTGATCACAAGTCAGCTGGACTTCGGAGGAGTGAGAAGCTGCTATCCAAGGGCCATGCTGGTACTTCAAGAAAACATTAGTGAAGCTACCCTGACGCCATCAACGAATCACGCCGGTCGAATAACCAGTCTTTGGTTATATGTGAAGTGCATGTACAACGTGTTGGAGGAGGAGGAAGAGGAGTAGTTGTTTGTTTTTGTTATGTGTTTTATGTTTCCTTTATTGTGTATCTTATCTGCTTTTATTTCTTTTCATTCAATTTTTTTATTCAATAGATCTAGGGGGAACTAACACAACATGTCTGATAAAAACAAAGAAAATTTGGTGAAACACATATGAGATCTGACAGGATTAATAAAAACTTAGAAAATCTGATAATCAATCATAAAATCTGGTGTTTATTCAGAAAACTCATTATGCGACATAAATCTGATTATTCACCAGAAACATAGGTTTAAATTAACCAGAAAATCTGACAATAAATCAGAAAATTAAATAATTTATCAGAAAAATTTCTTGAAAGCCAGGAAGTTTGACTAATCATTAGAAAAACAATGCTTTTAACCAGATTCAAAGAAACTTATGACCATCCAAAATTTTCTTGAAATAAGTTTCTTTCAAATTTTTTTTTCTGAGGACTGAAACAAGTTGTATGAAAAATACTTCCTGTATATCAGAACTGCAAGACTGCAATGTAAGTAAAAATCTCGGAACTCTACTTATTCCCTCTCATCTTAAAAAAAACTAACTGAAGATTCATTCTCTGTCTATGAAAAGAATCAATTCTGATGATATATAAAGAAGATACAACTCTCAAAAGTTTCATTCAAAATTTTCTGATATATATCATTAAGAGGAAAACCTGGGAAGACACACAAACTCGGAAAAAGGTTTCTATTGGACCTTTTAAATCAAAAGGGTCCCACATAGAGAAAAGGTGCAAGTTGGACATTAGTGTTTATCTGCAAAATCATTGGAGTCTCTAAGTCACTTTAAAAGGTTTACATTAAATTAGAGATAAACCAAAGGTTTTTCAAAAACGGTTGTTTCCTTAAAGGATTAAAACATCATAAAAGTGTCATTAATCACCTTGAACACAAACAACCCACGACAAACACTCCAAAATCTCTGCCTGTACACCCTATAAATACCTCATTCAAGAACAGAGTCTTCCATCTTCAACCTTCAAATTCGAAACCCTAAAACCCTTCTCCGAAACAAAAACCAAAACTCTCAATGGTAGCTATCAACATCAACATACCACCAACAGAACACTCTGTTCCCTTCAACACTGAAGCTGAATTTCTTCCATTAAAGAGCAGCAATGAAGCAATGAATGATAACATCGAAGAGTATGATATGAAGTGTCAAATTCTCATTGAATTTCTAACCAGATGCCCTATAGCTCAAGCTCTTACAAAGACCAGAGAGGTACCGCAAGAACTCATACAACAAGTTGTAAAAACTCTCAAAATCTCAAGTCAAACTGAGCTAACAGCACATGTATGCGGAAATATCTTTATTAAAATTTCACCAGAAAAGATAAGGGAATGTTTGGAACTACCCTTAAATCAGAGCTATGAAGAAGCACCAGAAAAAGAAGATATGTTCTCACAACTTGATGCTGTAATGGGTTACAAAACAAAGATTTCAAAAATCAATGAATTCAAGAGAAACAAGCTACCTGCCTTCTGGCAAGTTTTAATGGAAATTCTGAACAAGTGTCTATCTTCAAAGATTGGAGGTACAGATCAGATAAATATGACCATTCTAACAATCATGTTCAGTCTCATTAAAGGATTGAACATTGATTTTGGAGCAAAAATATTTATTCTGATCAGAAGATCAATTCTGACAAGCACTAGGAGGATAGATTCACATATACCCTTTCCCAGATTTCTGTCAATCATAATTTCTGATGCCTTTTCTAAAAGGAACCTAGAAATTCCAGCATCAGAAAATATGTGGAAAACAGAAACTATGAGACCTTGGACTGCCATAGGATCTTGGAAGTCAGATTATGATGTGCCTGCTCTATCAGAAAGAATGATGAATATGATACCAGAAGACTCACCATACAGAGCAGAATATCTGAAGATGTTGAATAAAAGGCCAGAGAATAGAGGAATTTTTGAAAATGTTTCCCCATGGAGCATGATGCACAAGAATCAAGCACATCAAGAATGGAACAGCAGGGTGAATCTGATCCTCATCCAGCTGATGAAGATGTGAATATGAGTCCTGTGGCAGAAGAACATCATGCTGAAATCTCACATATGGGAGAAACAGGTGCACAACACTCCAAATTAAACATATTTCATTTTTCTGAGAGTGATTCTGATGAATCAATTCAAGGAAACCATGAAATTTTACTTAGAGGCACTACTTCTGAAAAACAAAATGTGAGTAAAACCAAAGACCCATTTTCTGAATCAGATTCTGAGGAGGAAAATGTGGTGGCAACAGGTGGAGATCAGCCTGCTGATCAAGGAAACCTGGATGAGAAAACTAAGAGTTTCTCAACAACTCATGGAGAACCTGAAAAGGTTCAAGGATATGAGGAAATCCAGAACTTGAATGTGTTTCAATTTTCTGGTGAGGACATAGGGAATTTGGAATCTTCAAATCCTCTTAACCTCAGAACAGCAGAGAATGTGTTTTCTGATGGTGTTAGAAGGGAAACATCAGTTGTTTCTCCTATCTCCCAAGGACATCAATATATTTCCCCTAAACAACTTCACAAAGAACTTGAAGACACAACTGCTACTGTGAAAATAGCAACAGAAGAAAAACTTGATCTGATACTAGAAGAAATCAGAAATCAAAAGTCAGATATCAAGGTTTTGTCAGAAACTGTCAAAGCTGTGCAGAAATAAACAGAAGACAATGCTGCTGCCCTTAACAAATTGCAAAAGTCATCAGAAAACAAAGAGAGCTCATCAGAATTTGAGAAGGCTCTCAAGGAACTACATGATATCAAGAAAAAGATGGCTGAGGTTACAAATGCAGGAGAAAGCTCAACTTCAGGGAAGCTTCTTGAAGAAATACAGTTCCTCAGAGCCAACAACAGCAGCATGGTTGTGGCTTTTGAGAAACTGTTGATGGAATTAGCTGCACAAAGAAATCAAGAAAACCAGGAGTTTCAGAAAATGAAGAAACAAGAAGAAACAAATACTCAAGCTCTCACTAATGTTCATATGTTAGTAAAGAGATTACAGTATAATGTTGCCAGACTAGCAAATGTTGATCTTCATGAACTGAAAGCCTCAATTCCACAAGAAAGACAAGCAAGGAGATCAGAAACTTCTCAACAACAACCAGAAACCATTCAACAAAGTCAAACCAAACAAACAGAAACTTCAACAGCTCAAAAACAGAAGCAACCCATGGGTCCACCTCCAGATAAACAAAAGCTACTCATGGGTCCTCCACCAAATATCCCAAAGCCAGACACATCATGGGTACAGCAGAAAGATCATGTTCCAGTTCAGTCATCTTCTACAGCCATCACAGGAGAAACAGAGTTAAGTATAAGGATGGATGCAAAAGAAAAGAGAAGAATGGAATTTGAAGTAACTTCCTCAAAAAGGCCAAGAAAAGAAATGATAGAACATTCAGAAGGGAACATCAGAGAAATGGATGTGCTAACAGGTGATTTACACACTATTATGTACCCTGAAGAACATCTAAAGCATTACTATTGGAAAGATCCAGAAGACAACCCAAAGAGACCTCTCTCTCCATTGAGTAAAGGTATTGTTGAAAACAGAAACAATGGAGGTTGGGTAATTCTACACAAGAACATGACCAATCCAATAGTATCAATTGAAAGAATTGATACTATGACCACTGGAGGAGGTGTCTTAGGTACTGAAGCCCAAAACAAGTATACCCTGATCAGAAAAGATAACAGTGAACAAAAGGTTACCGATGCAAATCTGGCTGATGATATTCACCCATTGGGAATAGTCAAAATGAAGAATATCATTGATGAAATGAAAGGTAATTCAGTTGTAGTCAGAAAAGCCCTTGAAAGTCTCAAAAGTGCAGGAGCAAAGTTATACAAAAGAGCTGCACTGGCAGACTTTGATATATGTATCAATTTTGAGTACAGCAACAAGGTGCTAATACCACCTCCGAACACTTCAATTCCAACTGAAATCCCTTCTAAACTAGTAAGAACCGGAGCAACCTTTGATCAACCAGAAATGAGTGTAGTCTTCAAAGATGCTAATGAAGAGAAAGCTTTGTTCAGAATCAGTGATATATGCAGGTATTCAAATCAAACTCTAAAATATATAAGGAACTGCATGAATGATAAACAAGAGCAGCTCAAGAAGAAGGGAAAGAACAATGAACAGCTGAGAAAAACAATTGAAGAGTGCATTGAAAATTGGATGGAAGCAAAAGGCGGGTATAAAGAAATGTACAAAGAAACTCAAAAGGCAATTGACCACAAGAAGAGGCTGAAACCAGCAGACAAATACAGAAGTGGAGTGAAGATCAATTAAAGAATTAATGAGATTAAAATTCCTGTTTTTGAACAATATTTTATTTTTGTCTGACTTATGATTGGTTTGACTATGTTCTATGTTTCTGAACTTAGTTGTTTAATTTTATCTTTCAAAGAAAGTTGTTTATATTAGATATAGAGATAGTTCATTTTCTTACAATACTTAGGGGGAAATTGTTAGGAAACTTTATTTGTTAGTATTGAAGAAAATCACAATCAACTGGATCTATGAAGAGATCACAGTCCTGAAGATCACGAACTAGAAAAAGAAGATCAGATGAGACAACTGGAATGCATAGCATCTACTTCAAAGAATCACAAGTTGATCAAGAGCTGAATTGAATTATTAGAAAAGGTCACTTCTGATGGATCTGATGATATTTCTGATGAAATATCATTAGTTTCTGACGATTCTGATCATCGGGATTTTTCTGATGATTTGTTCATCAGAATTTCTGATGAAGTGGTTTATCAGAATTCTGATGAAATACCCCACTTGTCTGAAATTGGCTCTATCCTGCCACACTTACCGAAGCAAGTTGACATTAATTGAAATCATGATGAAAAAGGCAACTTGAACGTTGGATTCAATGAATATGTCAATTGGGCACTTTTAGCAGGACTGATTGCATGAATAAACTATTGTTTATTCATGCACCCAGCCTCCTATAAATAGAAGGCTCAACCAGGAGAAGCAAAGTGAGTTTGAAGCTTATCATTCATACATACATCAAAACTCCATTGCCCTCTCACCCAAAGAATTCAAGATTCATTTGTACTAGATAATAATCTTACAATCACCTTGTAAACCATTTTGTTTCAAAATGATATAAACTTGATAATTCTATAGGTCTTGTTTCTTGAAAGTCTGATTTCCATTTCCGTACATCTTTTTCACATCTACTGAAATCACTTGCCATATTACGTGAAAAGAAGTTGTTTTAAGGCCATACTGGGTCCAACAGTCGTCCCTGTGTCGATTGTCCTGTGAAGGACTCCCCATCGACTTCTTTCGATGCATACATAGACCTGAGCGATTCGGCATACACCTTCTTTAACGAGAGCCCGGGAAAGGGTTGGACTTGTCCACCTACATTTAGCATAGGAATCACCCTTACCGACAACCTCTTGCATTCTCGTCTAAATCTAGAGCAATTAAGGTATCTCAGGCACTTCGGTGTTGTTCCGTCAAGTAAGGAACCACCCGATCCGGATAAATTCCTTAGAAATAGACGAAACTTCATAAACAGTCTCTAGGCACGGGGCCGTGTCCAGGTCAGCACGCCCCCGTGTTCACCAAAAGATTCCCGTCTGACTTTTTGTCAGAATACGGACAAAACGTGTCAGGATCTTTCCTGCACACGGGGTCGTGTCCAGCCGACACGGGGCCGTGTACAACGTGCTGTCGTTTTCTATAAATGCAGCAAGATTCCTGCACATTTGGACCACTCCAAAGACAAAGATCTGATGGATCTTCACACATACCATCCTATGTATAATTCTAAAGAAGGTTCCCAACACCATCTTGTCTTTTCCACTTTTGTCCATTACCTTCATCTTCAATTTTCCTCTCAACACGTCCATGAGAGCTTGAAATCACCATGATTCCAAGCTTTATCATGATGTTTGTTAGATTTTTATTCAAGGAATCTTGCTAAAAAATAAGTTTGCAACTTTGTTTTAAGTTATTTCTGTTTAAAAATGCTTTAAAAATCAGAAAAATAAATTGAAAATCCAAGATTCCTTGTTCAAAAAATCTGCAAACAAGTGAACACGGGGCCGTGCTCATTGAGCACGGGGCCGTGCCCGAGGTACTGTTCCAGTAAAATTGAACTCTTTTCGGTCTGTTTTCTAAGAATGGCGAGCAGAACTAGCGGAACATCTTCTTCACACTCCAGGAACAACCAACAAGGGAGAAGGTCTTCAACGGTAGAGGACTCTCTTGTAAACTACGTTTATGCTTTAAGATAGGCCATTGATGAAATGGTGGGAGTGGAAGAAGCATTGCTCGACCGTATCAATCACTTAACAGTGGGACTAGAAGGATGTCTTCGAGAGGTCAACATTTTGCACCAAAGGTTGAACATTCTCGCTTCTCCTCCTTTGGTACCAATCATCACCCAAAGGGCATGGAATGTGGTGCCGGAAATCATCATACCGGCCGAGTGGTACGCCATACACCCGGAGCCCCCTCGAGACATACTACCCGGGCTTCCGGTTGGTGGCACTCCCCCTCCACAAGATGTTGACGAAAATGAGTCCGCCTTCTTCCTCCCAAGAGAGATAGAAGAATGGCTTTGACAACGTCTAGGGGATACCCCTCGGTTCGGACTTCTACGAAACCTTTAAATACCGGGAAGCTATATCCGGAATTTTGATTCCTATTGTAAGAGTAGAACTCCTTAAGATGATTTTATGTATCACTTGACCTATTTTACGACTTTTAGTTTTTATTTTTCTGCTTTGTCTTTAATTTTCTAGGACCCTATGTAATGCGCTATTTTTAATGGAATGATGGTTTTAATTAAATTAGCGTTTGGATGATGATGTAATGGGTAAAAAACACTCGAGATGGTGAAGGATACTAAGGGAAACTTAAACCAACACCCGATGCACAAAAACAGAGCCCCCCGACAATTTTCTTCGTTACAGCAAGTTCGGTACGGGCCGTGTCCCGCTACCACGACCCCGTGCTGAACATTCTGCAGGAAATCGCCCAATTTAGGTAACTGGACACGGGGCGTGTTCGCTGTACACGCCCCCGTGTCCAGGCTTTTGTTACTTTCTGATATTTCTGTTACTGGCAATCTGAAGACGGGGCCGTGCTCAGACACCACGGGCCCGTATCCAGATGCCCAGTAACATAAAATTTTGTTTTTAACACACCTTTTACACATTCAATCAACCTAAAAACTTATTTTTGGGACACATTGAGGACAATGTGTAATTTAAGTGTGGCGGGATGCTAAACCCTTGAATTTTGCAAGTCCTAAATACAAGCCTTACACAAAACTCTATTGGAACCGCTAAACACCCCAAATTTTTTTCAAAAATTTTTCATTTTTTTACTTGTCTTGGTTTAATTTGGGAATAACAAGTTCTAAAAAGGTTATACTTTTACAAATTTACAACCGATAGCGTCATGATAAAAAGAACAAACATAAGAAAATTATGAAATGGCATGACAAATCTAGTTAAAATTTGATTATATATACTTGATCACATAAAAACCCATTCCCACAAAAGTGAGTTTTGAGCCTTTATTGAGCATACAAATACACATCTTTAAACTAAATGCTCCTTTTTCATTTCTTGTGTGAATAGCCGCTTGGTTTCTTACGACTCTAGAACTTGCCACGACGATACATTCCCGGTCCTTACCAACTTAAACCCAAGTAAGTAAATGATGGAGGCATTAGGACTAACTTTTTATTTCAACACCATTATTTTTCTTTTTTTTGTGCCACCTACCCAAAATCCCCCTAGTTAACCCCTTTGAGCCTAAACCTTTTCATTTCTAAACCCAAAACAAACACCCTTTTACCCACCAAAACCTTTTTCATTTTAAACCCTTTATTTTAGTAACAAAGCTCGGTTTTCTTGTGACTTCCTTATCAAAAATAATAATAATAATAATAATAATAATAATAATAATAATAAATTATAGAGAAGAAAAGAAAAATGAAGTTAGCAATAAACAAACAAAGCTCATCAAAAGAAGGCTTGTTTGAATAATGCTTCATTGAAATAAAAAGTCACAAAAACAAAATGTTTTACGAAACCGAAGCTTTTTACGTCTTTCGCCCTTTTCTTATAACCACTAACCCAACCACCTACCTTTAACCCAAACCTAACCCTTCCCCAAAGTTCTCTTGATATCTACAAAGGTTTATAGTTAAAAAGGAGGATGATTGGTTACTTGGCAAGCATATGGTAGAAGTAAGTTCCATGCCGCTCTCGAGTGTTTCACAAAAATACATCTTCGGCCGAGTGTTGAGTGATCCCCCATTGAGGTATGTGAACTTGTATATAAGTGGAATTTTAAAGAGGCATGTTATGCCAAAATAAATAATTTCTCTTATGTAATGTTTTAAATAAATCATGAAGAATAGGATTGTAAATAAAGTAAAAATAAAACCTAATAAAGAATCTTGGAAACCCGACACTCTATGACAAGCCAAAAACCTTCTCTTCTACCCATTCCATTTGGGTGTGTAAGCCATAAAATAAAGAGTTTTGCTTGAGGAGAAGCAAAGATTCAAGTGTGGGGGTATTTGATGTGTGCAAAATGCAACATATAAATTACATCAAATAAGGCATAAAACTAACCCTTTTTTAGTACTAATGTTGAAAAAAGTGTGCTTGTGTCTTCCTTTTGTATTTTCAGGGTTAAATGAGCTTAAATGAACAAAAGAAGCAAAAATACAGCCAAATCTAACAATAATACAAGAAAAGGAATAAACGTGGCATGCCCGACCACTCGACAGCATCTTCCCAAGCAAAAACAAGACATCAGAAGGCTGAACACGCCCCGTGCTCAATGAGCATGGGGGCGTGCCCACGTGTCTGCAGAAAAGACAAAGCTATAGAAGCTTCTATTTCCCAACACGGGGGTGTGGCCAGTGGACACGGGGGCGTGGCCAGTGGACACGGGGCCATGGTCAGGAAAATCTTGATAGTACAGATACGCTTCTGCACACGGGGTCGTGCCCAGCGGACATGAGGGTGTGGTCAACTAATGCAGACAAACTGTAATTAATGAAGAAAGAGAAGATGGGTGGATACAGGGCCGTTCCCAACGGGCACGTGGCCGTGTCCGGGCTTCTGTGCAGGGTATAAATAGGGGTGCTTGGCTCACTTGCAAATCATCCCTTGGCACACCACCTCTCACATTTCACCCACCCACTACCACCATCACAACCCACATCCACCACCATCATCCATTATCCATCATAGAGTGTTTGAGTAGTCTCGGGATCCAAGATTGATGATAAGAGTTCTTGACAATCAAAGGCCATGTTTGCCTAAGTCTCTTACATCACTTGGTGAATACAAGCATTTAGTGTAATACTTTTTATTTTTAATCTTTTCGTACTTTTTATTTGGTTATGTATTAATGACTTTAATAACTAGTTTCTTATGTTGAAGGTGAATCTTCCTTATCATTTGTCCGTGGTGTCTTGGCATTATTTTACTATCTATATAAAATAAAAGATTTTCACCATTCATATCTCCACGGTCTATATGGAGATATGTTGGCTACCTGGTCGGGGGTTAAGGGAATGGTTTGGTAAGCGTCTTTCCTTGTTTAGTGTATAAATCCTGCAAGGACCTGGGTCAAGTTTACTCGGACCTCCTTCAATGCCCATTGGTATTGGATGGCGGGGGTCCGAACTCCTTGATCCCCTCATATGTAAACTACTATTAAAACTTTAACCCGGCTACTTAAGATTGTATCCCTGCTGACTCAAACTACATAGCCGAGGGTAACGTCACCTTCAAAAGAGGGGCCTACCACAATATGCATTAATAACTTAATTAATTATCTTTCAATAAGCCAACCCTTTAGGATTGTATCCTTGCTGACTCAAACTACTGGGTTGAGGATAACGTCACCTTCAAAAGAGGGGCCTACTACTATAACTAAGATAATCTCTTAAAAAGTGAAAAAGTGCGGAAATAATCAAAGGTTACACTAAGGCGAGTCGGATCCAAGTGATTCATCTTGTCTATCTATTTTTATTTTTATTTTTATTTTCAGCATTTTTAGTTAGTTTATTTTCTTTAAAAACCTTTTTCTAAATTTTTTATTTGATTAGACGTTGAGGATAAACCGGTACTAAAAGCTCTTGTGTCCTTGGACGACCTCGGTATCTTACCAACACTATACTACGCTCACGATGGGTGCACTTGCCCATATGTGTGTTTAGTGTTAGTAAATATCGTGTTTTATAAATTTAAAACTTGAATAAAGTGTTAAAAATGGCTTGAAATATACTTAAATATATATACACGACCGCACACATCACAGAGGTAGAAGAGAAATGAATCAAAACGAGAAGATGAGAATGAAAATTGAAAATCGGTGGGCGCCAATGAAGAAACACTGGTTCAACAGACTGGAATCGATTGAACCAGGGGTTTAGTTGTGCATAAAAGGGGTGAGTCCTCTCGTTTGATTCCGGGGTTTGGCTAAGCTCCTTCTTCAAATGATAACTGCATAACAAACAACCGTTACACTCGCCACGGGGAGAATGGGGGTTTTCTCCGTGACCACCCTCCGGTATGAGAATAAGTAAAGGTTTCGATGAAGAAGAAGAAGTAATAGTGAAAGTGAAGTGAGAATAACTTGAGAAATGATACCTGAGTTGTCTTATTTATAACCGAATTTGGGCGGGAAAGTTTGTTGACGGGAGAGATAACGGAAAGTAATTTCCGTAAGCAATTACTTCTTCACCGTTAATCACTAACGTGATGTATATGCACACGGATCTTGGGTATGATCAACGGCTGGGGAGATGCCACATGGAAAATGGACAAGTGTAGATCTTTTTTCAATTCTGTGCCATCATCGTGACTTTGAGGCATGCTCAGGATGATGCCACGTGGCCATTCGGTTATAACCTAATGGTTGTGCACGATAGGGCCTTCTAGATGGTTTACAGCTGTAATCCCATGTGGCTCTGCCTCATGCTAATTCTGTTGTGATAGAAAGGTCTTTTAAGTCTGGGTTGCAATCGCGTGGAGGTATTTAAGCCTTGACCATTATGAGTTTGTTGTAAAGATGAATTTATTAGTCTTTATCTTGGCGCACAGACGTTGAAGATTGCTCTCTTTGATGTTTTCCTTTTGGAACCGATGCGCAGCCGCGCAGGATTCTCTTAAGGAGGGTTTTATTGGTGTGAAAATGTGGTATGGTCCAACGTTCCTGAGCGAAGTTTTTGGGACCATACCCCTTCACTTATCTATAAGAACTCTAGATATTGCTTATGAGGTAGAACTTGCCGACGGAACCTATGAGGTAGAACTTGCCGACGGAACCTTAGAAACCGCATCTTCTATTCTCAATGGATGTTCCATATCCATTAAGATTCATTCTGTTCCTATCTCTCTTCTGCCAATGAAATTGGCCGGGTTCGATGTAGTTTTAGGCAAGGATTGGTTATCACATAACCAAGCCCGCATTGCATGCGATAAGAAACTTATTGAGATTAAAACCCCATCCAGTGAAATGATCACCATCCAAGGAGATATACACTATGGATTTCCTGAGAAGGTGTCTCTACGCAAGGCATCCAAGTGTCTGAAGAGCGGATGTGTCATTTATAAGGCATAGGTGACGGTAGACGAGCCGAAGCCTAAGATAGAAGATATCGCTGTCATTTCTGAATACCCTGATGTCTTCCCTGAAGAACAACATGGTCTACCTCCAAAGAGGCAAGTGGAGTTTAGGATTAACATCCTACGAGGAGCTGCACCTATTACAAGAGCTCCTTATCGATTGGCGCCAACTGAGATGAAAGAATTAAGGACCCAACTTGATGAGCTTTTAGAGAAAGGCTTCATACAGCCTAGCTCATCACTTTGGGGAGCTCCTATCTTGTTTGTTAAAAAGAAAGACGGTTCGATGCGGATGTGCATTGACTACCGCGAGCTTAACAAGATAACCATCAAGAATCGTTATCCGCTGCCTAGGATCGAAGACTTGTTCGACCAACTTCAACGGGCTAGCTATTTCTCTAAGATCGACTTGAGGTCGGGTTATCATCAACTGAAGGTCAGGAGTGAAGATGTTCCAAAGACTGCCTTTAGGACGAGATATGGACACTATGAGTTTCTAGTGATGCCTTTTGGGCTCACTAATGCATCTGCAGCATTCATGGATCTCATGAATAGAGTCTGCAAACTGTATCTAGATAAGTTTTTCATTGTCTTCATAGAGAAACATCTATTAAAGCATGAGAAGGTGATCACGAGAAACATCTTTGGTGCATCCTTGAGCTATTAAAGCAGGAGAAACTTTATGCTAAGTTCTCCAAGTGCAAATTTTGGCTTCGTGAAGTCCAGTTCCTTGGATACGTGGTTAGCGAGCGTGGTATTCAGGTAGATCCCGCTAAGATAGAAGCCATAATGAATTGGGAAGCACCGAAGACACCTTCTGAAATTCATAGTTTCTTAGGACTGGCCGGTTATTACCGGAGGTTCATTGAGAACTTTTCGAGGATAGCCACTCCTTTGACTACCTTGACCCGTAAGAATGTCAAATTTGACTAGGGTCCTAAACAGCAAGAATCCTTCGAGATCCTAAACCACAAGTTGAGCAATGCTCCAGTGCTAACTCTACCTAAGGGTATTGAGGATTTTGTCGTGTATTGCGATGCCTCGCACACTAGCATGGGTTGTGTGCTGATGTAGAGAGGTAAGGTGATTGCCTACGCATCACGACAACTAAAGGTGCATGAAAGGAATTACACCACCCACGACTTGGAGTTGGGTGCCGTTGTATTTGCACTTAAGTTATGAAGACACTATTTATATGGCACAAAGTGTATTATATACACTGTCCATAAAAGTCTCCAACATCTATTCAACCAGAAGGATCTGAATATGAGACAACGCCGCTGGATGGAAATGCTGATGATTATGATTGCGAGATTCGCTATCATCTCGCCAACGCAAACATGGTTGTCGATGTGCTGAGTCGCAATGAAAGGGTTAAACCAATACGGATTAACGCCAAGAGCATTGAGCTCAGGAATAGCTTGAGTGAGAAGCTACTAGATACGCAAAAGCAAGCCTTGTTGGAGGCTAACCTTCCTAGTGGAGGATTGGATGGAACTGTTGATCAGTTGTCACCTGGGAAAGATGGAATTCTTAGATTTAATGGTTGAATCTGAGCTCTAATCTTTGGAGGACTTAGAGATCTAATCCTCCAGGAAGCGTATAGTTCCAAATACTCTGTTCACCCTGGAGGTAACAAGATGTATCAGGATTTAAGGAAGAATTATTTGTGGATGGTTATGAAGAAATCCAATGCCACCTATGTAGCTAAGTGGCTGACGTGTTCACAAGTCAAAGCTGAACATCAAAAGCCGTCAGGACTACTACAACAACTTGAAATCCCACGTGGAAGTGGGAAATGGTAACTATGGATTTGATCACCAAGTTACCTAACACCAAACGTGGCAATGACACAATTTGGGTTATTGTGGATAGACTGACTAAGTCAGCACATTTCTTGCCCATAAAGGAGACGTATAGCTCCGATAAGTTGGCTAAATTATATGTGGACGAGATAGTGTCCCTGCATGGTGTACCAGTATCTATTGTGTCTGATAGAGATACTAGATATACTTCTTAATTCTGGAAAAGTTTCCAGCAATCCTTAGGCACCAGATTAAACTTCAGTACGGCTTACCATTCTCAGACAGATGGACAGAGTGAGCGTACTATCCAAAATTTGGAAGACATGCTTAGAGCCTGCGTGATCGACTTGGGTGGTAGTTGGGATGACCATCTCCCCCTCATTGATTTTTCCTACAATAATAGTTATCATACGAGCATTAAGGCTGCTCCTTTTGAGGCCTTGTATGGGAGAAAATGTCGAACGCCCATTTGTTGGGCTGAAGTTGGGGAAGCCCAACTAACAGGACCAGAGATTGTCCTGGAGACCACATATAAGATAATACAAATCCGTGATCATCTCAAAGCTGTCAGGGATAAGCAGAAGAGCTATGCTGACAAGAGGCGCAAACCTCTAAAGTTCCAAGTAGGGGACAAAGTTTTACTGAAGGTATCACCCTTGAAAGGTGTGATGCGCTTCGGTAAGAAGGGCAAGTTAAACCCGAGATATATTGGGCCATTCAAGATAATAGAATGTGTCGGTTCTGTAGCTTATAAGCTAAACCTGCCGAAGGAGCTTAGTGAAATTCACAATGTGTTCCACATCTGTAATTTAAAGAAATGTCTAGCCGATGAGTCGCTAGCAATGTTACATCACGATGTGCGGATTGATAAAAACCTGAGGTTTGTTGAGAAACCGATTTTGATCGAAGATCGACAAGTTAAGAAGCTCCGACGGAAGTTTATACCTATTGTAAAGGTTAAATGGGATGCCCGTAGAAGCCCCAAATATACATGGGAGGTTGAGTCTACTATGCGACAAGAGTACCCCTCATCTTTTTGAATAAAATATCGAGGTAGAGATTTCTTTTAAGGGGGAGAGGATGTAACACCTCGTAAATTCGTGTCCGGTAATGTACTGACACATGTCCATACTCCCAAATGTGCTGATGCGTGCGAAGTGTCATATATATTAGGTGTATATTTTAAGCCCTTTTTAACACTTATTTTAGCCAAGTTTTAAATTTATAAAACACGATATTTTATTAACACTAAACACACATATGGGCAAGTGCACCCATCGTTGAGCGTAGTATAGTGTTGGTAAGATACCGAGGTCGTCCAAGGACACAAGAGCTTTTAGTACCGGTTTATCCTCAACGTCTAATCAAAATAAAAGTTTCGAAAAATGTTTTAAACTAAGAAAAATAAAAACTAACTAAAATGCTGAAAATAAAAATAAAATAAAAACAGATAGACAAGATGAATCACTTGGTTCCGACTCGTATCTAGTATAACCTTTGATTATTTCCGCACTTTTGCACATAATTAAGAGATTATCTTAGTTATTGTAGTAGGCCCCTCTTTTGAAGGTGACGTTACCCTCACCCCAGTAGTTTGAGTCAGCAAGGATACAATCCTAAAAGGGTGGATTATTGGAAGATAATTAATTAAGTTATTAATGCAATATTATGGTAGGCCCCGCTTTTGGCGGTGACGTTACCCTCGGCTAAGTAGTCTGAGTCAGCAGAGATACAGTCCTAAATAGCTTGGTTATAGTATTAATAGTAGTTAACTTATGAGGGGATCAAAGAGTTTGGACCCCCGCCATCCAATACCGTGAAGCATTGAAGGAGGTCCTACTAAATTTGACCCAGGTCCATTGCAGGACCTCTAAACGCTGAACAATGGCAAGACCTTTACCAAACCGTTCCCTTAACCCCCGACCAGGTAGCCAACATACCTCCATATAGACCGTGGAGATATGAATGGTGAAAATCTTTTATTTTATATAGACAGTAAAATAATGCCAAGACACCACGGACAAACGATAAGGAAAGATCACCTTCAACATAAGCAACTAGTTATTAAAGTCATTAATACAAAACCAAATAAAAAGTGCAAAAGATTAGAAATAAAAAGTATTATACTAGACACTTTGTCTTCACCAAGTGATGTAAGAGACTTAGGCAAACATGGCCTTGATTGTCAAGAACTCTTACAATCAATCTTGGATCCCGAGACGACTCACACACTCTACGATGGACAATGGATGATGGTGGTGGATGATGGTGTTGTGATGGTGGTGGGTGGTGGATGAAGTGTGAGAGAGGTGGTGTGCCAAGGGATGAGTTGCAATGAAACCAAGCACTCCTATTTATAGGCTGAACAGAAGCCTGGGCACGGCCCCGTGCCCGTCTGACACTCTCTCTCTTCATTAATTATAATTCGCAATTACAATTAATGAGCCTGCAGTACTTTCGGCACGCCCCCGTGTCCGCTGGGCACGGCCCCGTGGTGGGTAACAGAAGCTTCTATAGGTTTGTCTTTTCTGCTGGCACTTGGGCACGCCCCGTGCTCACTGGACACGCCCCGTGTTCGCTGGACACGCCCCGTGTTGAGGTGAGCACACCCCGTGCTCAGCTGGGCACAGCCCCATGCTCAGCTTTTCTTCTTGTTTTTGCTTTGTGAGATGCTGTCTAGGAGTCGGGCATGCCACGTTTCTTCCTTTTCTTTGTATTTATGCTGGTTTTGGCTGGATATTTGTTCCTTTTGTTCGTTTAAGCTCATTTGACCCTGTAAATTCAAAAGGAAGACAAAAACACACTTTTTCCAACATTAGTACTAAAAAAGGGTTAGTTTTATGCCTTATTTGATGTAATTTATATGTTGCATTTTACACACATCAGTGCCTAGGTCAGGAGGGACTATTTTTTCCATTTATTGAAAGTATGTATGTGGAGGGACTAAAAGTGTCAACATGCATTTTTTTATTACCTCTGAGTGACCTTTGCGGACCGTATAGCCTCATGGCTTACAGACTACAAACAAGGAAATTTTCAAGCTTTAAGGGTCGGTTACGGACCGCAACGCTTCGTGCTTACGGTCCGTAAGCTAGACAGATTGTTTGTGCGCAGCAGGTCTTTAGGAATAGCAAAGGGTACCCCCCCCCCCATGGTCCGTAAAGCATCGCCAGTGGCAGAGTTTTGTTTGGGCTCCAAGAATACCACCATTCAAAACCATGAGCTGTCTAGCAGGTCTTGCCATGTTTTGGGACACATGTAATGATCTAAATCTAGTCCCTAACACCTGTTATGATCTAATCCAAGCTCTCCAAGTATAAATAGAGGAGGTTGCAACCATTTTCACTTGCACCTCTTCTTAAAATCCTTCTTACTCCTCATTTGGAAGTTACTGAGCTACAGGAGCATCCAACTTAGTCTATATTCATCCAAGGATCACTTGTAAGTGTTCATATCCTCTGCATTTTTGTTTTATAGGCTTTAATAGTCGAAAGTTAAGCAAAATCGATTTTTTCTTTGACTTTCGGTTTAGACCATTATGGTCCAGCCATTGTTCGAGTCGAACATGGCTAGGTGATCGTAATTAGGTAGGTGTTAATCCCTCAAAAGGGCACCTCCTGAAAATCACGTTAACTTGGTCAATTGACGGGTCAAAGTTTAATTATTTAAAAAGTCAAAAGTCAGTTTTTCGTAAATGTTATAAACTGATCATATATATGTTATAAATCATGTTCTGACACTTAAATAAGTTGGTAATTAATATTAGAACATGTGTGAACATGTTCAGCCCGTCATTTCCAGTTTTAGGATCGGTTCGCAACCAAAAGTCGAGCAGTTTGACTTCTAGTTTGACTTTCGATTCTGGCCCGATTTAGCTAAGTTAGCTACTAAATTTAAGTTGTATTATAATCGTAATATCATGTAGGATAACCCTCTAACGCTATGCTACATGATCATAATCATATTCTGAGTTTGTATGCAAGTTTTTATATTATGCCTAACTTTGACCAAAATGCCCTTTTTACATAAAACATGGTTTTAATCAACAATGAACTTGCAAAAGATTTACTTACTGATATGTTAATATAATTAAAATATTTTGATATTATGAAATTGATCATAACCTGAGTTTTGATATAAAATCGTAAAATATGTTATTTAACGACCAAAATGCCCTTTTGGCGTATAGTATGGTTTTAAACCGTAACTATCATACAAAACCAAATACCTACTGTTGTTATAACATAATTTAAATATTTTCACAGTAGGTACTTGATCATAACTCAGATTTTTTAATAAGTTCTCAAACTATGTATATAATGACCAAAATGCCCCTACGGTGCATAGTTTGATCTTAAATCATAAAACTCATACATGTTTGATTACTTACTAAAATTATATCATAAATAAAGTATTTTTATAGAATGAACATGTTCATAATATCAGTTTTTATGCAAGTTCTTAACTTATATCACATAATGACTAAAATGCCCAGATGGTGCATATTTTGATTTTAAAATCTTAATGGTCATATAAGTTGATAACCTACTGATGTTAACACTTATTTAAAGTATATTGGCATATATAAATTGTTTAAGACTCATCCGGTTACCCGATATCGCTTATATGCGTATGGTTAAGCTTATGTAACTAGTTTACGTAAGTTTACCAAAACGAGTCAATTCTTATCATTTTACTTCAAATTCCAGAATGTATAGTGTTTACCCATATTATACAAGTCTTAGTACTTGTTGGGTTTAAACTACATTCTATTCCAGTCATCGCTTAATCAAGTGTATCGTACCATTTCCGATAATTTAAGTTAACCGGTCCAAGTCTATGACTTGAATAGGACCCGTTGACATTCTAATTGGTTATTTAGACCATTCATTCCAGACTAGGGCCTTTCGGTAAATTGCAACCAACCTTAGTTAATTGATTACGTCTAAACTATTTATAATTCTTGCATATTAAGACGAGTTTTAGCCCAGGTAAATACACTTAACCTATATTCCCTATACGGGCTTGGGATATGGTAAATTATTACCTCTTGGTCGGGTATGGGATCATATGTCAGATTTTGACTACAAAATCTCCATGACCCGTTTTAATCTGTTTTGTCTGATAACTTAAACATTTGGGGTTAACGTGACCGTGTCCTGGATATCCTTGACTCATTTAAGTTGTTACTGGCCACGAATGAGCACGGGGTGTAGGCATACACCTGACAGATGCTAATGCTATTATAAAATGTTTTTCTTACCCACTAGTTGGGGATACCCCATTGTGGGTTTAAGTGGCGTGTCGGTTAATCATGTCTTGGTGTTTAGTACTGGGCCCTATATGTATTGACAGGCATGTAAAACTATATACAAGATCATTTTGAATTTCCCAAGTTATTTATAAAATCATGTGCCTTGTGCACTTAAAATGATTTTGAAAATGTTTTCAAAATGAGTCGGTTATTTGTATTTACCAGTGTAAGCTAACGTATTTTCAAAAGACTAAGTTACAGGTTGCAAGGATACGTAAATAGGCTGGAAGTTTCCTGGTAATTCTAGAAGAGGAATTTGCAACTCCTTTGCATATAGTCGAGCAGTTTGTTGATCCCATTTCTGTACATTTTCGATCCGACTGTGGATCTTTATTACAAGCTGTGTGTATATTATTTTGAACACTTGGACACTTAAGTTTGTAATAATATTTTAAACTCCAAGACTTCCGTTGTGCTATCTGTGTGGTTGTCTATGATGATACTCCCCATTTTGCCCATCGGGCGATGGTCAAAATATAGGGGTGTGACTAGCACCCTTATGTCCATTTTTTGTGAAAGCTCTTTCATTTCCTATCGAGGTTAAAGAAAAGACGTTCAAGAAGTTGCAAGAATCAGCAAGAAAAGATATTGAGAGGGCTTTTGGTGTTTTAAAGGGTAGATGGGGCATACTAAACTGACCGGTTCGTGCAATGAATACAAAACAATCCATATCATAGTATATACATGTATCATATTGCACAATATGCAAATAAAAGAAGATGAACGTGTAATATCTGCAGATTGGGTGCCAGATCCTCCTACACAAGTTCTTGTTCCCGAAAATGTCCAACAAGACGTGCGCAATGAAGAAATTCACTTCCGGTTGAGATATGATTTAATTGAACTTGTTGGTTCTTTAGGTTTGGAATTTCCGGATTCGGATGAGTAGTAGGTTTTCTTTATATATCTTTTTATTTTTATATGTTTTTTTTAAGTTGTAACCTAAAATATGTCTAGAAATATTTTTTTTTATTTAAATGAAATTATTATTGTTAATTTATTATTTAACAAATAAAAATATATATAAAATCCATCACTGGTGATGGGCACCAGGCCCGTGTTGTGAGACCCCGTTGAAACACTCTCACACATAACTAGCTTGACAGTGGCTGCTTTAACTTTCGGGACGAAAGTTCTTAAAACTTGGGGCTAATGTGACACTCTAGGTTTTCCCGAGTGACCTTCTTCTTGTAGTAGTGTTATGTGTACATATGATATTAAATGAAACTCGTTATTTATTCTATGCATTATATGATTCTTGGTGTTATGTGTAATATAAACGTGTATGTATATAATATGAATGTGTGCATGGGCGAACCGAGATCACTAGGCCCCGACCCGAGACCACTCGGTCTCGAGGAAAGCCATTGATCAATCTAGATCGCCGGCACAAAACCTCGGGAGCTGACAATCGCAGCTGCCTTGTTCTTCTATTGCTTCGAATATCAGGATACAGTGCAGGATGTGATGCGGATCAACTAGGTGTTACAATGTAATTCGAGTACAAGTGTTTGTGTGTGATTGCTAGTAGCTAGAGAAAAAGAGTATGAGTGAAAATTGCGTGCCTTAATCTGATCCGATCCATCTATTTATAGTAAAAGAAATTTAACAAACTACCCTATTAAACCGAGATTCGGCGAATATTCCCCATGCGAACGTTGTAGACCTGGTCTTTCGGGTTCAACGTCTCTCATATAACTGGTTTGCCCGAGTCTTAAGGAGAAGAGGTCCACTTGACCGTTAGTGACCCACAGCTTCTAACCTGCACGTGGTTAATTTAGTTAATACCAGGATCTCGCACCAGGATGTTACCAATATCCTGATCCGGTATCCTGGTCACAAGTAAATAATCAAAAGCAGAATATTAGTCAGGATATATATGCTCAGAAAATGACCCATAACATCAACTATTATAGAAAAGCTTATTTAAAGTGAGATGCTTATTCCAACTACTGCTTAAAACCAAACTTAAGGAATAGCTAATCCTTACGGTTAGTCGAACAAATCGATGATCCTGGGCAGCTGATGGCGATTCTTAATTGTTGCCTAAATAGGGTTGCGGTAATCAATGCATAAGCAAAATGAACCGTCTTTCTTAATTAATTATACCGAACTCTCCGAATAATGAATTAGGATTTATGAACCTTTATCTTAAAACTCACTTAATCATGGTTTCGATTATTCCATAATTGGTGGTACTAATCAACACGGAGATTTCACAATACTGCAGCCCTAAGCGGGATGTTAATCTTAACTCTACTTGTCTTCGGAGGTAAACGGGGTACTTCTTTGAAGAAAAAAAGCCAAGACACAAGGAGATTACAGAGACTTTCCAAATCTCAGGCTCCAGTTCATCTATCATTGCCTGTGTCAGATAAGTGACACATTTACTTTACGAGTCCACGGACTTCTTAATTAGAGACACTTCTTAGACATTTCTCTTCAGGATATCTTCTTTGAATACCATTAGCTGTCTTTAGTACCATATGAACATTGGAATATCTCAGTGGTTCCATGCATTAAACCTCCATACTGATCAGGCATGGAAGCAATCTATGGAATATATTAAGATACACCAATCCTCATATGGCGCTTTTATCATACAATCTGGTATTCGCAGTTGATAGAAATCAATGAGATAACAAACTAATATATACTGTCGTACTCCATCTGGAGAGAGTACTCTAGCATTTTACGAATGAAGATTTCCGACAGGAACAGAAGAAATGGTTCCTATGTTTTCCGTCTGTAAGTTTTACCTTACACTTAATCTCTGGGGTTCTTATGGAAGATTTTAAAAGTTTGCTATAGTTATAATTTATGAAGGATTTATTGGTATCCGAATCAAAACAGAACTCTTAGCATTTATATTACTGATTAATGATAAGGAATGCACCTGATGTCATTATTAATATGAACTACCTCTGGCATCCACCAGGAGAGTTTAAGCACTTTCATTCTTAGGCTTTCTATCCTTAGCCGCACTTCCCTTAACAGATTTAGGGCATGTAGTCTTGATGTGACCTTTCTCATTACAGCCGAAACAGATTGCATCCTTTATGTCCTTGCAATCCAACGTTTTATGGTCACTTGATTTGCAGATCCCACAAGCCCTAGGCTGCGATTGGGATTTTGGTTCGAACCTGCACTTCCCTAGATGGCGCTTCTTGCAGGTCTTGCTTACTGGTTTCTTGTTGGACTTTTGTTTGTTCTTATTGAACTCAAGCTTACCCTTTTTCTTAGAAGTCTGGGAGTTATCTTCCTCCCTTTTCCTTTTTAGTTCATTCTTTGCATCCGCGACATAAACAAGATCCTTCTCGTGAGTAAGGAAGTGTGGTTTTAAATGGGATTTAGTGCAAGTAGCATTGGGATCTTTGAACTTTTTCACGACCTTTCTCATAGCCTTTCCAACAGCTGCGTCAATCATAGCTTGGAGAACATCTTTGTTAATTTTGAGGTTCACAATTGTAGCATCATTAGCAGGTGTCGCATCATCAATGGCGTGATTGACGGTTGTCTTATCCGAGTTTGTCATACTCGAGACTTGGTTCCTAACACCAAATGAAACAATTACTTAGCTGTAATCCAACAACCGCTATTCATCATCCTGATGACCTAACATATACTGACCATAGTAACATTAAACCATACAGGCTAATATAGTACGAACATTCTTAATGAATGTTATTTAAATATATATCAATTATATTTAGCCTAGGCCATAAAAATACCATCAATGACATTTAAGGTTTGGACCTAGTCCATTACCTTTTTGACAGGGGATCTAAATGTCACATCTGTCTTTAACATATTGATGATTTTGGATGGCTTGAAAGCTCGCCATAAGGATATTTGAGAAGAGTGCTTCCTAATGGATATAAAGCATCCATCTAAGATTGTTGAAGCAGTCTCTAAAGTATCATCGGCCAATTCTACCTTGCGTTATATGTCTAAAGTCCTAACAGGCGGATACAACATCTTACAACATTTATTGTCCACAATAGACTTTTCTGCGCCATAATCAAACAAATTCCCGCATAAACATCGTTGATAAGTAAAGGTACCTGTTATGATGTTATCATTCTGTAATGCCTCATGGGTCTTCATCTGGAAGACTCACGTGTTTGTTTTCTTGGCCTCTTCAGGCTTCTTTTGATTCTTAGGGCAGTTAGTCTTGATATGCCCCTTCTCGTTGCAACCATAACAGGTTGCATCTTTCAACTTCTTGCAATCCAAGGTGTTATGTTCCTTAGACTTGCAGATCCCACAAGTTAGAGACTGAGATTCAAATCTGCATTTCCCGAGGTGGTATTTCCTACAGGTTTTGCACCTGGTCTTTTCACCCGACTGTTGGTTGTCCTTCTTAAACCCGGAACTCTTCTTATGATCAGAGTTCCCCTTTTTCTTCTTATCGGAGCGATGAGAATTCTCATCCCCCCTTTTACGCTTTCCATCGTCAGAAGCTTTGGCAGCCTTGTTTCTGACCACATCAAGTGTGAGAGATAGTGACAGATCTGCCGCTGACCTGAACGTAGTAGGTCTCGATGCTTTCACACTTGCCTTGATTTCTGGGGCTAGACCCCCAATAAAACGACCTATACGCTTCGGTTCCGGTGTGATCAAGTAAGGAACCAATCGAGACATGGTATTGAAACTTGTAAGATATGCCAGACAATCTAAGTTCTTCGTGACCAATGTGAAGAAATCAGTCTCAATTTTCTCAACTTCATGTTGAGGACTGAAATTCTCTTTGATAAGAGCAACAAACTGATCCCAAGTCAAGTTGTACAACAGGATATTCCCTGTAGCTTGGATTAGTGACCTCCACCAAGCTAGAGCTTCTCCTTTAAAAGATTGTGAAACAAACTTCACAATGTCTTGCTCTGAACATCCACTAATATCAACAACGGTGTCCATCTCATCGAGCCACGTCATGCAATCGATGGCTCCCTTTTCTCCTGTGAAGTCTCTGGGCTTGCAGGAGACAAAATATTTATATGAACAGGTTTTAACATGCAGCTCTTGATTAAGCACAACATGTCTAGACGGAACACTCCTCTGATTTGATGAGTGATGAGAATCGTCTTTATGAGATACATGTGTTTGGGAAGGTGGTTTTGTATGAGGTACAGACTGGGTCTTGGTGCGTGTACCACTTGATTCATTATACTGTCTATCAAGAGCTCGAGTAACGGCATTATCTATTAATGCCTGCAGTTCTGCACCAGCTATATTAACTCTGGTAGTATCATTATTCTCCCTCGGGTGGCTGTTAACCTCATCTGATCCAGCCATGTAGCTTGATTGCTACATAAATATTGACAATGATTTATTCAGAAGTCTATTATGGAATTGTCACTTATGGCAATTCATTAACTATGGAAATTTTAAGCCATATTGGTTAATTTAATTTATTTAAATTTTTATTATATTTTATCCCAGTTATAAACTAATAAGGATATTGAAATGGCACAAAAGGCCTTGTCACGAGGACAGTTTTGAGTTTATAAGCCATGACCTTATAGGATCGAGGCATTAAGGTTTGAACACAGTTCATTACCTTTCTTGACAGAGAGTTAAAGACTACAACTGTCTTTTGTCTTTTAGGACAATATATATAGCCCGTAGGCATTTAATCACTAAGGGATGTTTATGATATGATCATCTTATCTGATGATTTGAGCCATGATTTCTGAATCACTAGGCTAGATAAGAAATCGGAAGAATCCAATATAAGGATGACTTGTGTGATTTTATTGGATCACATTTTCCAGGAGTGCTAACATGTTTTTAGATGTTAACAAGGGTTTAAATCTTAAAAAGGTTTTACCATCTAGGCAATGTCTAAATGACATATAGGCTAGGTTATACCTTCAAGATTTTCTTTCAATATTCAAAGGCAGATCAATTACAAAAGGAATGATATTTTGATTTATTTTATATGTTATATTCATACATATAAGGACAAATGAAACTTTAAATTATAACATTCCACTAAATGGAAAAAACTATATAGATGCCCTAAACGGGACTTTTAAGCAAGAAATTTGTCCACATAGGAACTAAAAGATAAATATGTCCTTATAAGGACTAATAAAGAAATGAAATGCAACAAAAAGAGTTTCTTCTTCACTTTATTTCTGGAAATTTTCTCCTTGGTTCTCTGTGTGAGGTACGAATACTAAAGGTTTGGGTGTGTAGCCGAAATCTTCTATTTTAGGAATCCTTGCAATAGTGGAATCCAAGGATTTTATGGTTAATGAATAATACGAATCATGAATAAGGTCAGGACAGGTATAATCCAAGTTTGGGATTCCAAGACTTGGAGGTAAGAAATATGAGTCCTTTGGGTCCATAGGTATTATCTTTGGAGCGGGAGCTTCAGGGACAACTAGTATGAACTCCTCTGATGTTGGCTTCTCATTTGAAGTTTCAAAAGTCTTGGGTATAGAATTTGAAATATGGTTAATGGGTTCAAAAGGTCATTTCTCCATACTGGTCGTATGCTAATTCGAGCTGTAGTATGAAGCTTTACATTATTAAACTTTGGATTTGGAGAGTCTCCACCAATGGCAGCTTTGCTCGGCGACATTTTCCTAAAGTACACAAATATCGAAAACAATGTACGCATATAACAGGGATGAGATCATTCCTAGTTCATGTCTAAACTCGGAAGTCAAGAAATGTGCTACTATGTCATTGAGATTAAACACACAAGGCTAGTGTTTAATTCACTCAATGTTGGCTCTGATACCAACCTGTCACACCCCGATATTTCCACGTATTACCGGTGGCCTGGTGGGGAGTATCGTGACGTAGTTGATATCATCATAGTCAAATAATCACAGTTCAATGCACAGCGAAAGTCTAAAGTAATAATAATACAAACCGATTCGAAAGTATATTAAAGTATTACACAACGGTTGTATATGGATCCACATGCGGATCTTAAAACAGAAAAATAAACACTATTCAACAGAGTTTAGACGTTTAGAACTTGCAAGATTCCTTATTAACGCCCTGAGCTCCCAGCCATTTACGTACAGTACCTGTCACTTAATCTATTTTGGAAAATACGTCAGTTTACACTGGTAAATACAATTAACTGACGCTTTTGAAAAAATTTATGAAAATTGATTTAAGTGCACAAGGCACAAATATCCTTTTATAACTTGGGACAATTATATAAAAATAATCTTGTATACAGATTTATATGTTCGTTATACATTCAGGGCCCGATATAGAAACCGAGTCAAGATTAACAGACGCACCACAAGTATAGGCCCACAAGAGAGTGAGATACCGTTTTTCCTACGCAACTGTCAGGTGTATGCCTACACCCCATGCTTAAGACGTGGTCATTTCTTAATAAATGATGCCAAGGATATCCTGTACATGGTCATTAACCCTCAAAGGCTTTGTTTCAAACAAGACAGATTAAAACGGGTTACCTCAATAATTTAACCACTAATCGATTAAACATTCAATACCCGACCAAGCGGTATTATTATAATACCGTATCCCAAGCCCGTATAGGGAAAATAAGTTAAAAGCATTTACCTGATCTAAAATGTAATTTTATTCTCAGCCGTATATTCAAATCAGCAAGCACAAGTACCTCTACTGGGGCTCTCAATCTGGAACGAAGATTTTATTAACCTATTATGTGACAACCCGAGTTTTCAAGGTCCTTGCTCGACATGTTACTCGTTTTGCAAGTGTTTTCATAATTCGTATGCATTTTTTTCATGTTGGTATATGTTTAGTGTTTGTATGATTGTTTGGTTAGTTAATAAAAATCCATGAACTATTTAACAGTGGATAGACTTGTCACAAGCATCTTTTGGGATGAGATTGAACATTTGACCTTCGTCATCATCCATCTTCGACGAAACATGTGACTTTCGTCACACCCTTCAGTCAACGAAACAAGGGAGTTTCGTCCAATGGGGTTTCCCCGAATTGGGCTCTCGGCCCATGTGAGGCCCATAGGTGTTTAGGTTATAAGAACTGTGTATTCGCATAAGTCATGTAAGTTAAACTTAGCGAAACCGTAGACCCTTGTATCCGACGGCAATCACCATTCTTTTGAAGTTCTTGTGTGTTCCATGTCACAACAGGGTTTGGGTTAACCAACTAGACGGGTAATTAAACATACCGAGCAAATCAAAGGTGAGTTCATCCTTCTTGAGCATGCGTCCCGGTGGTTGGGACAGTCTTTGGGTATCCCTGAGAGGGATTGGCTTTGGGTAAATCATGGGTATTTCTGCGAGGAATATGTCTTTCGGGTAAATCTAGAATGTTGGATAATATACTCATCATATCACCATTAAAGTCCCTCCGTGTTGTTTGGTTACCTGAGAGGTAACAAGGTATTAGTTGGTAGCGCTACTTAGGTTTGGCACCCTCACCCCGTACCTGAGAGGACAGGTATGAACTAATGACCTAGTCATGACCAATGCTTTGATATGAGCATTGGAGAAAGGGCAATGTAAATCAGGAGCCATCTTGTATTCGGGATATTATCAACATTACATTCAATGGATTAAATTAAACACTTGGTAACCAACATTTTCGTAAAACTATGAACTCACCAGCGTTGTCTGATACACTTGTTGCATGCTCGCAGGTCGTTTCGTACTTTGGATGGGAACTTGCTATCTGGATGGCTGGAGTGGTCATGGGTCGCAGTGCTTGATTACGCGTGTCCTATTTACTGAATTCATATACATTGGGTTTTGAAACATTTAAACAACGAATTGTTATTTGCTTCCGATGTCACTGTTTAACTTGGATTATATTTTATGAACTTTTTATTTAATGAATGGAACTTTGTTAAACTTATTATGGTTAGTTCAATATGATTGGTGGCTAGATCCTGGTACGTCACGCGCCTAGCGGGGGTTACCGCATGTGGTATTTTGGGGGTGTGACAGTTTGGTATCAGAGCCGCTGGTTATAGTAAACTAGGTTTTAAAACGTTTTTATAAAACCAGACTATAACCGAACAACTTCAAAAATCGACCATGACACTCAGCTCCAGATTGCAAGGTTCGTCTTCTGTTTACTTTATGCATTACTTGTTTAGTAGTCACACACTTACAGTTTGCATGAAACGATATACTAGATACTATGGTGACTTGATGGTGTGACCATACTCTTCGACTTTTGTGATTCGTAATCTTGTAATATCTTTCGTTGTGCTATTTGAATGTGGGGGGAAACTTTTAGCGCAAGTTAAGAGGAACTAAGATAAGCATGCAAATTGCCTTGTTATTATGGGTGCACACATAATAATAACGTGAGGTGCATGTAAGTCCCAGTGAGGCTTAACGAGTGTGGGAAGGGTTCTGCCCTATTGTTTGGTGTAAACTTGGTAGTTTGTAGATGTCAACGCGAGACTTGACTCTTACCTTATCTCGACTCTTAAATTTGTTCCCTCTCCTTGTATAGAATCATGAGTGGACGAGGTCATGGACGTGGTCACATTGCGATGACCTAGGCTGAGCTGACAAACTTAATCAATACTCGTGTGGCTGAGGCTTTGGCAGCCTACCAAGCTGGTACGATATGTGCCAAATCTTCTTTATTCTTGTGTCACGTACACAACTCTTACCCTTGTGTTGTATTTCCTTTCTTCCATTAGGTCAGCCAGCGAATTAGAATCAAAACAATCCGCCTGTTTGCACATTTAAGACATTCATGGACTGTAAGACACAGACCTTCAGTGGGACTGATGGGGCTGTGGGGCTACTTCGATGGTTCGAGAAAGTTGAGTCAGTGTTCGCCATGTGTAATTGTCCCGTGGGGGACCGTGTGAAGTATGCTACAGGCACTTTGGAGGATGGTGCCTTAACTTGGTGGAATGCCCAGGTGCAGATGTTGGGCATCGAGATGGCTAATGCGACGACATGGGATGAATTTAAGGAGTTTATGCGGGAGGAGTACTGTCCCCGTGACGAGATTCAGAAGCTCGAGAACAAGTTTTAAGATTTGAAGATGGAAGGATCCGAGATCGAGGCTTACACGAAACGATCTCATGAACTGGAAATTTTGTGCCCTAACCTGTCTCGACCTGCATCTCGAAGAATTTAGTTGTATCTCAAGGACCTAGCACCAGTTGTAAAGGGGTATGTCACTGCTGCAACCCATAACAATCTGCCCCAGATCATCCGTTTGGCACATAAGATTACTGACCAAGAGGTCGAGCGTGGCTCATTACCGCCTCGTAAATCTGCTACTACCACTGCTGCTACAGCTACCACTCCTGCTGGTGATAACAAGCGTAAGTGGAATGATGCTGACAAATCAACCAGTGCCAATCAGTCATAAAAGGACTGACAACAGTATCAATCGTAGTTTTAGCCAGTCATCTTCTGTGAATCAGAATCAGAGCAGCAATTCAAATCAGGGTTCCTATGCGGGAAAGCTACCCAAGTGTAATAAGTGTATGTTCCACCATCGCGCGCCGTGCACCCGGGTATGTCACAGGTGCAACAAAGTGGGTCATATGGCCAAGGATTGGAGGGTCTGGCTTCCAAAACAGCCATAGCAGTCGCAGCAACAGGAGAGGCAGCAGCCTCAACAGAATCAGGGAAATCGTAAGGGTTGTTTTCAGTGTGGTGATGAGGGTCATTTTAAGTGGGATTGCCCTCAGCTTAATCAGAATGCTGGCAACAACAGCAAGACTGGGAATAACAACAATGGGAGCAATGGTGGGAATGGGGCACGTGGAAGAGTTTTCACTATTGGTGTTGGGGAAGCTTGTAATGATGGCAATGTTGTGACTGGTACGTGTTCTGTGAACGAACTTATTGCTTCTGTTTTATTCGACTCTAGTGCCGATTGGAGTTATGTGTCTTTGGGTTTCAGTCGTCAGTTAGGGTTGACCCCCACACCTCTTGTAAATAAGCATGTAGTAGAATTAGTTGATGGTAAGTCGATTGAAGCTTCTCATGTTCTTTTAGGTTCTAAACTTGATCTCATGGGTCAAGTGTTCGACGTTGACCTACTCCCCGTTACTCTTGGAAGTTTTGATGTGGTCATTGGCATGGATTGGTTGTCCAAGCATCAAGCGGAGATTCTCTGTAAGGAGAAAGTCGTGCGTATCCCTCTTCCCAGTGGGGAATCTTTGTCGGTTCAGGGTCATCGTAGTGGTGCGATGGTTGGTATCATCTCAGCTATACAAGCTCAGAAGTGTCTGCAAAAGGGGTATCCTGCCATTTTGGCACTCGTTTCTGACCCTCAGCCTGAAGAAAGGAAGATTGAGGATCTTCCAGTAGTTCGTGAGTTTTCTGACGTGTTTCCTGAAGAATTACATGGTTTACCTCCACATCGTCAGTTGGAGTTTCAGATTGACCTTATGCCAGGAGCAGCCCCGATTGCCCGTGCTCCTTATCGTCATGCACCAGGAGAGTTGCAAGAGTTGTCTAACCAACTTCAAGAACTGTTGGATAGAGGTTTTATCCGACCCAGTTCATCGCCTTGGGGAGCCCCAATGTTGTTTGTGAAGAAGAAAGACAGGACTTTTTGTATGTGTATTGATTATAGAGAGCTCAACAAGGTGACAGTCAAGAACCGCTACCCTTTACCGCGTATTGACGACTTGTTTGACCAGTTGCAAGGGTCAAGTTTTTACTCGAATATCGATTTAAGGTCGGGCTATCATCAAATGAGAGTTGGAGAGGAGGATATTCCTAAAACGGCTTTTCGAACGCGGTATGGGCATTATGAGTTTCTGGTTATGCCGTTTGGGTTGACAAATGCACCAGTAGTCTTCATGGACCTTATGAATCGTGTGTGCAAGCCGAGTCTTGACGACTTGGTTATTGTGTTTATTGATGACATCTTGATCTACTCAAAGAGCAAGGAGGATCACGAGCGGCACTTACGTCTTATTTTGGAGCTCCTGAGGAAGGAGCAACTCTACGCGAAGTTTTCAAAGTGTGACTTCTGGATTCGAGAGGTACACTTCCTCGGCCATATTGTCAATGAATTAGGGATACACGTGGACCCTGCTAAGGTTGATGCTATCAGAAATTGGGCAGCACCGAAGAACCCTTCGGAGGTGCGATAATTTCTTGGACTCGCTGGGTATTATCGAAGATTTATCAAGGATTTCTCGAAGATCGCTCAACCTCTTACCTCGTTAACACAGAAAGGCATGGTATATTCTTGGGGAACAAAGCAGGAGGTTGCTTTCCAACTTTTGAAACAGAAACTTTGCAGTGCACCGATCTTGTCTTTACCTGAAGGTACCGAGGATTTTGTGGTTTACTGTGATGCTTCTATTCAGGGTCTGGGTTGCGTGCTGATGCAACACAACAATGTGATAGCTTATGCTTCTCGACAACTGACGGTTCATGAGAAGAATTACACGACCCACAACTTGGAGTTGGGGGCCGTGGTTTTCGCGTTGAAGATCTGGAGGCACTATCTGTATGGTACCAAATGCACCATCTACACGGATCATAGAAGCCTTCAGCATATCTTCGACCAGAAGGAATTGAATATGCGACAGCGTCGCTGGGTAGAACTGTTGAACGACTACGATTGTGCCATCAAATATCACCCAGGTAAAGCTAATGTTGTAGCGGATGCTCTTAGCCGAAAGGAGATGAAACCTAAGCGTGTGCGAGCTTTGCAGCTCACTGTTCACTCAAATCTTCCTGATCAGATCCGTTCGGCTTAGACAGAAGCATTGAAGGAAGAAAACTATGAAGTTGAATACTTGCAGGGAATGGAAAAACGACTTATTAAGAGATTTGATGGTATTCTCTACTGCCTGGAGCGAATATGGAATCCGTTATTTGGTAACCTTAGAGGCCTTGTGATGGACGAAGCGCACAAGTCTCGATACTCTGTTCATCCAGGTTCAGATAAGATGTATCAGGACCTCAAAGTTTTGTATTGGTGGCCGAAGATGAAAGCTGACATAGAGATGTACGTGAGTAAGTGTTTGACGCATGCGAAAGTCAAGGTAGAATATCAAAAACCCTCGGGCCTGCTTCAACAACCAGATATACCCATGTGGAAATGGTGTTGGTGCATATGTGTGACAACAGCTTAGATTTGGTCTTGGATATCTTGTAATTAGTTAAACGATAAACGGTTAACGGGTTTAGCTTTGTATTAGTGAAATAATAGAGTTTGTGTGACAACCCAAGTTTTCAAGGTCTCTATTCGACTTAACTTATCTGATATGCAAAATACGTGTTGTTTATGGATTCGTATGGTGTGTCATATGTGTGCATGTATTGATATAAGTTGGTATGAATAATATGAATAATATGTTTTATTTAATGTGAGTGGAACCTTGCCAAACAACCCCTCACGAAATCACCTCAGCCGAAATCACCCACCCACTCATGAAAACACTCAACATGTTTTCGTCCACATGTATACATGACACATGGATGTTAATTCGGATTGTATTAATGATTGAGAAGTTATGAGATGGTGTTAGTTGATCCGATTGATCGATTGTTTGTCATAGTAGGCGAAACTGTTTGAGATAATTAGGGTTGCCATTGCACGTAACTGGCATTGATGATGAGAATGTAACCGACAAAAACACTGCCTGACGAAATCACCATCACGACGAAAACACAAAAAAAAGGGATTTCGCCACAAGTGTTTTGGTCACAAAAGGGATTTCGCCAGTTGGAGGATTTCGCCAAGTTGTGATTTCGTCCATAATGTTTTCGCCCAGAATATGATTTCGTTGCATGTGCCTTAGTCAAGTATTCTGAACCGTGATTCGTTACCTTTGTTAACTCTATTAGTTGTCAAACTCTGTTAGGTTATTATCCCCGTTAAGTATGTTAAATTCTGCTATGCATGTTATGAATGTAAACCCAGTTAAGTTTATTAACTCTGGTTAGCTTATTAACCTTGTTAAACTCATTGACTATGTTAAGCCATTGACTCAGTTAGTTATTAATTCTGGTAGATGTTAACTCTGTTAAGTTATGCATGTAACTCGGTTAAATATGTAACTTAGTTAAATGTGTTAATCCTGTTAAGCTTGTTAACCTTGTTAAGTATGTTGATCTTGTTAAGCCTGATAACCCTGTTAAGTGTGTTATTGAATAACTATGTTAGAATTGACCAAGAACTCAGTCATATAATGCATGATTGTATGAATGTGAAATAACTGTTATGTGTTACATGACGATGATTTCTTAAACACACTTCGTGACATATATTGCATGTGAATCTATACAAGCTTAACTGATTGAGTGTACGTGTATAACTATAGGACTTGACTGGTTTCTTGTGTGCACATAATTAGCATACCGAGCAAACCAAGGTGAGTTCACACTCTATCCAAGGGTTGGGAATGTGTTAAAGAACTGAACGGTAACTACAAACTTGCGTATTCCCCATACAACAGGATACTTACGACCATAAGACCATCACTCTATCATTTGAAGTCCCTCATTTATCGACTTAATCGCCGAGGCCTATGGCGAGCGGGTCATTAGTAGATAGCGCTATTAGGTTTAACAAACGTCACACCGTGTCATCCGAACGGGCGTGTACTAATGGACTATGGGCAAAGGGTCAATGCTGATAGACATTGACTTAGGGCACCTCTTACATTTTCGTAGAAGTCGATACGCGTGGTCTAGTAACACATGGGAAGCCCCCACCAATCTTCGCAAACATGTCTGGGAGACCGCGATATGAATTAATACGATACATGGTTTACAAAACGAACATACGATATACGAAACGAATGCTATAACTAAACAACCAACTATGAACTCACTCAACTTTGTTGTTGACTCGTTGTTACATGCCTTGCAGGTCGTTAGGTACTCATGGAGCTTGCACAGGGAGGCGCGGTCGTTGTGGGACATGGCAGTGTGTGCCATGCTAAAAACATTACTTTATTTCGCACTTAATACTTACTTTGGGTTTTACAATTATGCTTCCGCTAAACACTTAACTACGTTTTTGCTTTGAAACACCTTTCATATTGTGTGGTTGAATTTTACTTATAACTTGTTATGTTTAATATGATTGGTGGCTTGATCCTGGTCAGTCACGCCTCCAAGCGGTGATACTCCGCGTGTGGATTTTGGGGGTGAGACAGATTGGTATCAGAGCCATTGGTTATAGTGAACTTGGTTTTAATAAGGGAAAAAGTTTTGTTAAAACCAGACTATAACCTGAACAATGCTCAACAATCCACAATGACGCTTCGCTCCACGTGCACGACTCGACATTCTAGCTGATATGGTTTATGTTTTATTGGCTACTTGTTAGTTACATAGAACTTTGCTCATGGTATGCTTAGATAAACATAGCAACTGATAATTGAAAACACTTGTGTGCTTACTCTCTTCTGTCATCGCACTTTCGTGAACCTCTCTCACTCATGTTTCCTTTGGTATGAAGATCATGAGTGGACGTGTCAACATGACTCAAGCTCAGTTGGCAGCTTTGATCACTGAACAAGTTACTGCAGCACTCGCAGCTGCCCAGGCAGGAGGTATAGCCTGCCATCACAACTTACTCTAGGATCCTTAGATCCTACTTTCGTAAACCAACACTTGTGCTTAATTCTGTTTACTCTTACACACAGGACAGGTCAACACGCTCAGCCACCTGTATGCACATTCAAGACGTTCATGGACTGTCGTCCTAGTACATTCAGTGGCACTGAAGGGGCCGTTGGACTCCTCCATTGGTTCGAGAATCTTGAATCGGTCTTCAAAATGTGTGAATGCCCTGAGGCTCGTAGGGTGAAGTACGCCACTGGTACTCTCGAAGGCACGGCGCTAACTTGGTGGAACGCGCAAGTTCAGATGTTGGGGCTGGCGGCTGCTAATGCCACCCCATGGAATGATTTTAATGAACTGATCAAACGTGAATACTGTAGTCGTGATGACATCCACAAGCTGGAAGTGGAGTTCTTTAACCTGAAGATGACGGGGTCAGAGATAGAAGCGTACACGAAACGATCCAACGAACTGGCAGTGTTATGTCCAACTATGGTGGATCCTCCCATCAAACGCATTGAGTTGTACCTCAAAGGCTTAGTACCAGAGATTCAAAGCCATGTGACTGCTGCTAACCTTGCTACTATCCAGGATGTTACTCGTCTTGCTCATCGTCTCACGGACCAGGCAGTGGAACAGAACAAGCTGCCTAAACGTATCGGTGCTACTGCTACTACTACTTCTGAGATTCCTAGTAACAATAAATGAAAGTGGGATGGAACCTCCAACAAGGGTTCGACTTCAGTTCAGTCCCAGGCATAGCAGCGAAAAATTGATGACTATCAGAGCCCTGGTCAGCAATCTTCTGGTAGTCAAGGGCAGGGTGGATATCGAGGAAACCACCCAAAGTGCAATAGATGCAACAGACACCACAGTGGTCAGTGCAACAAGGGTCGTTGTCAGAGGTGTCTCAAGATGGGTCATGAAGCTAAGGATTACAGGAGCTCGCGTCCTGCGAATCAGAACCAACAACAACAACCACCAGTTCCACAGAACCAACAGCGACAACGAGGTAACAGGGGATGCTTTCAGTGTGGTGCTGAACGTCACTTCAAGCGGGACTGCCCCCAGTTAAATCAAAATCCGAACAACAATAATAACAACAATAATCAGGGCAATGGGAACAAAAACGGGGGAAACAATGGAAACAATGGGGCCCGAGGTCAAGCGTTCGTGATTGGTCAGGGTGACGCAAGGAATGATCCTAACGTGGTGATGGGTAAGTTTCTTCTCGACGACTTTTATGTTACTGTCTTATTTTATTCGGGTGCCGATACCAGTTACGTGTCTCTAAAAGTTAGTCAAATGTTAAAGCGCACACCAACACTTTTGAACACCAAGCATGTTGTAGAGTTAGCAAATGGTAAAAGTCTAGAGGCCACACACATAGTTAAGCGTTGTAATCTTATCCTCGCTGGTCAGACTTTCTTTATCGATCTCATTCCTATAGTTTTGGGTAGTTTCGACATCGTCATTGGGATGGATTGGTTATCCCAACAGCAAGCAGAGATCCTTGACGGGTGGTCCGTAGGACAACCCTTAAGGCCTTTAAATAGACTAAAATACCATACTTTGTCCGGTTATTTGCTTGAACTAGGTAATCACAAGATGTTGATGATGCAGGTGTTAAAGTGTTCAAGATGATGGTTTTAGGAAGCATGGATGGATGTTTAAAGTCGGCCAAGCAGGAGTTGAAGAAATGGTGGAGCAAAAGAAGGAAACAAAGAAAAATGCCATTCAGGGCCGTAAGCTACGCCTCCCAGCCGTAGGTTACGGCCCCTATGTTGGTTTGGAAGCATTGCCGTAAAACAGGAGCAAAGGGCCGTAAAGAATTGATGATAGCCGTAAGGTACGGCACCCAGCCGTAGCTTACGGCTCTGGGTAGCCGTAAGGTACGGCACCCAGCCGTACCTTACGCCTCCGTCTGATCCAAAATATGTAACTTCCTCATTAAATGCCATTTTCAAGTGGTTTTATGGTGGCTTTTCACTTGTTTTCGGTTATCAATCACTAGACACGAATTTGGGAGCTATCTTGGAGACTTTTTGGCAACAAGAACACTTGGGAATCATTAGGTTTTATGGTGCTTGATCTTGATGAACATTGAAACCTTTGTTAAGATGTTGTTTGAAGCTATGTGTGGCTAAACACTTAATGAACATCCTAGGTTGAAGGTTTGTTTAAGACGGTTGTGTTTTGATTTCGTATTTCTAGAATGATAAACTTTATTTATGTTTTGTTTATCATGGTGTGTGATTGCTTAGTTGTAAATTGTTAATTCTTATGATTTTTTCTAGTTTGAAACCATACGTTCTTGGTGCCGTTGGCAATCGAGATATCATGGGTAAAATTAGGATTGGGTAAGGGTTGATTGGTCATCGGGTAACAACCTCACGTTCTCGGAATCTGAGTACTTCGTTCCCTTTTATCACAATAAGTAATTACACACGAACTATGTCTATGTAGTTCTTTCTAGTGGATGATAGCACAATTGTTGAAGCAAACCGGAAACTTAGGATGGTCATTCGTCTCCAAATTGTTTACAAACTCAACTTTTATTTTGCAAATTAATTTAGTATTCTTAGTTTCTAAAACCAATCCAATTAAACAATTCTTGAAACATACTTTTATTGCAATTAGTTTAATCTTCGTTAACTTAGATACCCTTCTAAATAACACATATTCCACAAACTCCCTGTGTTCGATACCCACTTACCGCTATCTATATAGTTGTTATTGGGATTAAATTTGCGTGACCACGACAATCACGTCAAATTTTGGCGCCGTTGCCGGGGAGTAGTGCGCAATGTGTGTTATCTTGTGTATTAGTTTGAAAAATTAAAAGAAAAAAAATTAAAAAAAAAAACCAAAAAGATTTCTTTTATGTTCATGATTTACACTTGGTAGTTGAGTTGTGTTGTGCAGGATGACAGGGCATTACACAAATTTCAGCTTATTTACGTGTAGATTGTGCGGGGGTCCACGACATCCATGTATTGGTTGCAACGAGGCTCACTACAGGAGGGCACATGGAAAACCGGTGTCTTATGTTTCACAGCTTCCACCTCCATTATACGTTGACAATTATGAATCAGAAATGGAGGATGACTATTATTCATATGGATACGAGCGGGACGAGGAAGTTTATTATGAGGCAAGGATGGATAGTTTATGTTTTTGTTGCGGTCGCGATCACACTTATGATTATGATGTGTGCCCGGTGTATTCGGAAAACCCGAAGTATTGGAATAAAAAGATGATGGAAGCACGCATCTATAGACCGTATCAGGGATATCGACAATATCATCCCGAATAATATTCTGAGCCCGAGGGTGTTTATGTTTATGAGACCGAGGAGGAAAAAGAGCTTGCTGTATTGGAAGTAACTTTGTCCAAACTCGAGCAATATTTAGCAACACCCAACCTGTCCGATGAAGACCGAATCAGCTGCTTAGTCTCTAAGTGTCATACTTTAAAATTGAAGATAGAGATAGAAGAACGCCTCTCACCATTACCTGACGATATTAGAGATTATTCTCATATGAAGGAGGAGGTTGTGGAGGATAATACCACACCAATGAGTCCTTTATCTGATGAAGAGTCACTTGTAGATCAGATGATATGTGCAGATTATGAGGTAGAGCAGGCTGATGGGATGGATATGTGTACCGAACCTCTTCCCATAATTCAAATTAACAAGTGTGGGGAAGAGGGTTCGAGAAACAAGATGAGAAGGGTGAAACTACCAGACATTAAGGTATATGTCATGAAGTGGACTAGAAAAGCCCGCAGGAGCAACTTTATCATGCCAAATATACTGACAAATCTATGGAGATGGCATGTAAATTTCCGGGCATTTTTTGGAAATGCTGCGGGTAAGTGTGCATTAAGACCACCATAACGCATATCAGGTATGGTCTGGCTGAAGACCTTTAAACTTAGCGCTCTCGGGAGGCAGCCCGAGGATGTAGAGTATTGTATTTGTGTTTTGTTTTGTTTTGTTTTGTTTTGCTTTGTTTGGTTTTGTTTTGGTGTTGTGTTTGTGTGTTGGCAGGTTATTACGTTTCAACCCTCGCGGATGCAATGATTCAAGTGTGGGGATGTTTGGCAACATCCCTGTTGAGATATCGGCGAATCTAAGAGATGTTTTTGAACCGGTTCGATCACCGCAGCTGCATCACTACCAACATTGCTGATTTACTAATCAGGTCGTGTCTTGTTCTCATCTTGTGCCCCTTTGTATATATTCAGGTTTAAGTTTTTGGTTGGGCGATTGGGTGGTGTTTTGATGTGTTTAGTTTATGGGTTGTGAAGGAATTGGTGGTGTTTTTTAAAAAAAAAAAAAAAAAAAAATTTGGGGTTTGAGAATTTAAGCAAAGGTTGATGTTGTGGGTTAAAAGCGATCCTTCCCTCAAAGCCATACATTGGGACAATGTATCCCAAGTGTGGGGATGGGGGAAATTTTTGAGGAATTTTAAAATTTTGTAAACCGAAGCGAAAATTGTCAAAATTTGAAAATTTGATATTGTTCCACTTGACACACCGACACCTATTCCTAGTCTTTTCTTGGTGAGGATTTGAGCCACACATGATTGTTATTGATATTTCATTGTTTGAGTGGCGGTGTGTGTTGTGTGTTAATAGAACTTGTGTGTGAATACTTGTTAAATCCTAGAATTAGCATGCTTTTGAAAATGATAGGGGGACTTTTAGGTAGCCTCGTCTAGATGTGTGAAAGTGCGGGATTGGTGGGTTGGACCTCATACTTTACATATATGAGCTTGGTATTGTGAGGGGTGGGGGTTTGGTCTTTAGAAAGCCATGTTTGAGCCTTATACCATTCGATTGTGACCCAAACCTACTCCCTATTAAATTTTACCCTTTTGAGATGACCCGGTTTAGGAATTTAGTTTGTGATGGTTGATGTTTTTGTATATATTGTTGAAGTTCGATATGAGACAAAAAGAAAAAAAAAAGAAAAGAAAAAGAAAAAAAATATGAGAAAGATATGAGAAAAAAAAGTATTTAGTTGCGATTGTAGTTGAGAATGTTGAAGAAATTGTGTATATATTTGGTGTTTGCTTCGTAGTAGTAGAAATAAAAACCGGGTCAAATCAATTAGCTCTTTCATATGTATTCCACCATTTTCCTACCTTTGCACCTAGCCCTGTTACAACCCGCAAGTCCCTTTGATTCTAAAGCATGCTAGATATTTGTTAGGAGGAAACTTGATTTATATACAAGCTTATTGTCGCGCACACACACACGCATTGAGTGGTTTAGCATTATGCTAATAATTCTTGTTACCGAGAGATTATTGTAAGGGGTGTGTCTTGTGGTATGATTGAAAGTTAGTAAAAGGACGGCATATTTAGCTTGGTTTGCATAATTGATCGCTAGTGGTTTTGAATAATTTTTGAATGGGTTGCTTGGGACAAGCAACGGGTAAGTGTGGGGATGTGACGGGTGGTCCGTAGGACAACCCTTAAGGCCTTTAAATAGACTAAAATACCATACTTTGTCCGGTTATTTGCTTGAACTAGGTAATCACAAGATGTTGATGATGCAGGTGTTAAAGTGTTCAAGATGATGGTTTTAGGAAGCATGGATGGATGTTTAAAGTCGGCCAAGCAGGAGTTGAAGAAATGGTGGAGCAAAAGAAGGAAACAAAGAAAAATGCCATTCAGGGCCGTAAGCTACGCCTCCCAGCCGTAGGTTACGGCCCCTATGTTGGTTTGGAAGCATTGCCGTAAAACAGGAGCAAAGGGCCGTAAAGAATTGATGATAGCCGTAAGGTACGGCACCCAGCCGTAGCTTACGGCTCTGGGTAGCCGTAAGGTACGGCACCCAGCCGTACGGCACCCAGCCGTACCTTACGCCTCCGTCTGATCCAAAATATGTAACTTCCTCATTAAATGCCATTTTCAAGTGGTTTTATGGTGGCTTTTCACTTGTTTTCGGTTATCAATCACTAGACACGAATTTGGGAGCTATCTTGGAGACTTTTTGGCAACAAGAACACTTGGGAATCATTAGGTTTTATGGTGCTTGATCTTGATGAACATTGAAACCTTTGTTAAGATGTTGTTTGAAGCTATGTGTGGCTAAACACTTAATGAACATCCTAGGTTGAAGGTTTGTTTAAGACGGTTGTGTTTTGATTTCGTATTTCTAGAATGATAAACTTTATTTATGTTTTGTTTATCATGGTGTGTGATTGCTTAGTTGTAAATTGTTAATTCTTATGATTTTTTCTAGTTTGAAACCATACGTTCTTGGTGCCGTTGGCAATCGAGATATCATGGGTAAAATTAGGATTTGGTAAGGGTTGATTGGTCATCGGGTAACAACCTCACGTTCTCGGAATCTGAGTACTTCGTTCCCTTTTATCACAATAAGTAATTACACACGAACTATGTCTATGTAGTTCTTTCTAGTGGATGATAGCACAATTGTTGAAGCAAACCGGAAACTTAGGATGGTCATTCGTCTCCAAATTGTTTACAAACTCAACTTTTATTTTGCAAATTAATTTAGTATTCTTAGTTTCTAAAACCAATCCAATTAAACAATTCTTGAAACATACTTTTATTGCAATTAGTTTAATCTTCGTTAACTTAGATACCCTTCTAAATAACACATATTCCACAAACTCCCTGTGTTCGATACCCACTTACCGCTATCTATATAGTTGTTATTGGGATTAAATTTGCGTGACCACGACAATCACGTCAATCCTATGCAAAGAGAAGATTGTTCGTATTCCCCGTTCCGGCAAAGAACCTCTCGAAATTCAAGGCGACAAGAGTGGTGCTGTAGTGGGCATCATCTCCTTCCTTAAGGCCCAGAAGTGTTTGCGAAAGGGCCACACCGCTATCTTAGCACTTGTTACAGACGCATCAATGGAAGAGAAGAAGATTGAGGATATTCCAGTTGTACGCGACTTTCCTCAAGTGTTTCCTGGAGATTTACCTGGGCTACCGCCTCATCGCCAGGTCGAATTTCAGATCGAACTAGCTCCTAGAGCAGCACCCATAGCTCAAGCACCTTATCGCTTAGCTCCAACCGAACTGGAAGAACTGTCCAAGCAATTGCAAGAACTCTTGGAAAAGGGTTTCATTCATCCTAGCTCTTCGCCCTGGGGAGCTCCGGTATTATTTGTGAAGAAGAAAGACGGTACCTTCCGTATGTGCATAGATTACCGCGAACTAAACAAGCTGACCGTAAAGAATCGCTATCCTCTTCCACGCATTGACGATTTGTTCGATCAGCTGCAAGGGTCGAGCTACTATTCAAAGATTGATATGACGTCAGGCTACCATCAACTGAGAGTCCGGGATGAGGACGTCTCCAAAACAACATTCAGAACACGCTATGGCCATTACGAGTTTCTGGTCATGCCATTCGGGCTAACAAACGCGCCTGCAGTCTTCATGGATCTTATGAATAGAGTGTGCAAGTCTTATCTTGACAAGTTCGTTATTGTTTTCATTGACGACATCCTGATCTATTCGAAGAGTCAGGAGGAGCACGAGCACCATCTACGACTTATTTTGGAACTCCTTCGAAAAGAACAGTTGTACGCTAAGTTTTCAAAATGCGACTTTTGGCTTCGTGAAGTCCATTTTCTAGGCCACGTGGTAAACAAGGATGGGATACACGTTGATCCATCCAAGGTAGACTCAATTAAGAACTGGCCTGCACCCCGTACACCAACAGAAATCCGCCAATTCTTGCGTTTGGCGGGCTATTATAGAAGGTTCATCAAAGACTTCTCCAAGATTGCACAACCCCTCACCTTACTAACTCAGAAAGGCGTTATCTATCGTTGGGGTAATACACAGGAATCTGCATTTCAGCACCTAAAGGATAGGCTTTGTAGCGCACCTATTCTCTCATTGCCAGAAGGCACAGATGATTTTGTGGTCTATTGCGACGCATCCATTCAGGGTCTTGGCTGTGTATTGATACAACGGGATAAGGTCATTGCTTACGCCTCGCGCCAACTTAAGATTCACGAAAGGAATTACACTACACACGATTTGGAGCTGGGAGCTGTGGTTTTTGCACTTAAGATATGGAGACATTACCTGTATGGTACCAAGTGCACCATCTACACCGATCACAGGAGTCTCGAACACATCTTCAAACAGAAGGAGTTGAACATGCGACAACGTCGATGGGTCGAACTACTGAACGATTACGAATGTGATATAAAGTACCATCCGGGCAAAGCCAATGTGGTGGCTGACGCCCTCAGTCGAAAAGATACCACACCTAGGCGTGTGCGAGCCATACAACTCACCATTCAATCTAGTCTTCCTGCACATATACGAGATGCTCAGGTAGAAGCATTGAAACCAGAAAACGACAGAGCTGAAGCTCTACGCGGCTCAAGGCAACGATTAGAACAAAAGGAAGACGGTGCCTATTACGTAACAGGACGCATCTGGATCCCACACTATGGCAATTTATGAGAACTTGTAATGGATGAAGCACATAAGTCTCGCTACTCAGTACATCCTGGTTCGAATAAGATGTACCACGATCTCAGAACTACGTATTGGAGGCCTAGCATGAAAGCTCACATAGAAACTTACGTTAGCAAGTGTTTGACTTGTGCGAGAGTCAAGACTGAATATCAGAAACCATCGGGCCTACTCCAACAACCAGAGATACCACAATGGAAATGGGAGCAAATTTCCATGGATTTCGTTACCGGCCTGCCTAGATCTCAACGTGGAAATGATACTATTTGGGTGATCGTGGATCGACTCACAAAGTCTGCACACTTCTTGGCTATCAAGGAAACGGATAAGTTCTCCACTTTGGCAGACATTTATTTAAAGGAAGTGGTTTCGAGGCACGGGGGTGCCGACCTCTCTTATCTCCGATCGTGATGCACGATTTACTTCAGAATTGTGGCAGGCAATGCACAAATCTTTTGGCTCTGGATTAGACATGAGCACCGCTTACCATCCGCAAACAGATTGGCAGTCTGAACGCACCATCCAAACTCTAGAAGACATGCTTCGTGCATGTGTAATCGATTTCAGCAACGGCTGGGAAAAACACCTCCCGTTAGTGGAGTTTTCGTATAACAACAGTTACCACACCAGCATTCAAGCCCATCCATTCGAGGCATTGTACGGGCGTAAATGTCGATCACCTCTTTGTTGGGCAGAGGTGGGTGACAATCAGATCACGGGTCCAGAACTGGTGGTAGACGCAACGGAAAGAATTGCTCAGATACGACAACGCATGGCGGCAGCTCGCGACCGTCAGAAAGCCTACGCAAACAAGCGCCGGAAACCACTCGAGTTCCAAGTTGGGGATCGAGTGCTACTCAAAGTTTCACCCTGGAAGGGTGTGGTTCGTTTTGGCAAACGGGGCAAGCTCAATCCGCGATATGTCGGACCATTCGAAATCATTGAGAAAATAGGCAAGGTGGCCTACAAACTAAACCTGCCCGCAGAACTCAGTGCAGTTCACAACGTCTTTCACGTGTCAAATCTGAAGAAGTGTCTGTCAGATGAGACCCTCATAGTTCCTTTGAAGGAGCTCAATATCGACGATCAGTTGCAATTCATCGAGGAACCAGTTGAAATCACGGACCGGGATGTTAAGGTCCTCAAGCACACCAGAATACCTCTTGTTTGAGTTCGTTGGAACTCCCGTCGTGCCCCAGAGTTTACCTGGGAACGAGAAGATCAAATGAAACTCAAGTATCCCCAGTTGTTCGGAAACAACGCAACCACCACTGAGGCTGAAGCTACTACAGAATTTCGGGACAAAATTCCAAATCAACGGGGGGATGATGTGACACCCCAGGAAAACCAGTAAACTACACAACACAACTAGCTTCCTCAGTAACCGCATGCTAAATTTCGGGACGAAATTTCTTTCAAGTTGGGGATAATGTGACAACCCGAGTTTTCAAGGTCTATATTCGACTTAACTTATCTGATATGCAAAATACGTGTTGTTTATAGATTCGTATGGTGTGTTATATGTGTGCATGTATTGATATAAGTTGGTATGAATAATATGAATAATATGTTTTATTTAATGTGAGTGGAACCTTGCCAAACAACCCCTCACGAAATCACCCACCCACTCACGAAAACACTTCATGTGTTTTCATCCACATGTGGCCAACGAAAACCAAATGGGCTTTGGCCCAGTTGTGAGTAGCTAAAAACACTTGTTCTTAACCTGTACGCGGAAACAGCAATTAGAAAACCCTAACCATCTCTCACTTTTTCTCTCACTCTCCTTTGAGACCCAACGGCAGCCGTGAGCCACTCGAGCCTCATACATCGATCGATCCATTGTCTCTTCTGCTTGGGTTAGTGATTTACACGTTTTGTTCTTGATTTCGACATACTTGATTTAATTGATTTTGTAACCGCATGCGAAACATGTTGATCAGGATTGTTAGGATCGAATGCATAGTATTGAAAGGTTTGAATGGTATTAATGTGATCTGGATTTGAAAACAGATTAACATGCCAATAGTGTTCGATTATGTGATATGTTGTGCTATTCGACTGGATGATACATGTTGATATGTTTAGTTGCTGAACTGAATGATAATGCTGTATACATGACACATGGATGTTAATTCAGATTGTATTAATGATTGAGAAGTTATGAGATGGTGTTAGTTGATCTGATTGATCGATTGTTTGTCATAGTAGGCGAAACTGTTTGAGATAATTAGGGTTGCCATTGCACGTAACTGACATTGATGATGAGAATGTAACCGACAAAAACACTGCCTGACGAAATCACCATCATGACGAAAACACAAAAAAAGGGATTTCGCCACAAGTGTTTTGGTCACACAAGGGATTTCTCCAATTGGAGGATTTCGCCAACTTGTGATTTCGTCCATAATGTTTTCGCCCAGAATATGATTTCGTTGCATGTGCCTTAGTCAAGTATTCTGAACCGTGATTCGTTACCTTTGTTAACTCTATTAGTTGTCAAACTCTGTTAGGTTATTATCCCTGTTAAGTATGTTAAATTCTGCTATGCATGTTATGAATGTAAACCCAGTTAAGTTTATTAACTCTGGTTAGCTTATTAACCATGTTAAACTCATTGACTATGTTAAGCCATTGACTCAGTTAGTTATTAATTCTGGTAGATGTTAACTCTGTTAAGTTATGCATGTAACTCTGTTAAATATGTAACTCAGTTAAATGTGTTAATCATGTTAAGCTTGTTAACCTTGTTAAGTATGTTGATCATGTTAAGCCTGATAACCCTGTTAAGTGTGTTATTGAATAACTATGTTAGAATTGACCAAGAACTCAGTCATATGATGCATGATTGTATGAATGTGAAATAACTGTTATGTGTTACATGACGATGATTTCTTAAACACACTTCTTGACATATATTGCATGTGAATCTATACGAGCTTAACTGATTGATTGTACGTGTATAACTATAGGACTTGACTGATTTCTTGTGTGCACATAATTAGCATACCGAGCAAACCAAGGTGAGTTAACACTCTATCCAAGGCATGGGATTCCCAAGGGTTGGGAATGGGTTAAAGAACTGAACGGTAACTACAAACTTGCGTATTCCCCATACAACAGGATACGTACGACCATAAGACCATCACTCTATCATTTGAAGTCCCTCATTTATCGACTTAATCGCTGAGGCCTATGGCGAGCGGGTCATTAGTAGATAGCGCTATTAGGTTTAACAAACCTCACACCGTGTCGTCCGAACGGGCGTGTACTAGTAGACTATGGGTAAAGGGTCAATGCTGATAGACATTGACTTAGGGCACCTCTTACATTTTCGTAGCAGTCGATACGCGTGGTCTAGTAACACATGGGAAGCCCCCACCAATCTTCGCAAACATGACTGGGAGACCGCGATACGAATTAATACGATACATGGTTTACAAAACGAACATACGATATACGAAAGGAATGCTATAACTAAACAACCAACTGTGAACTCGCTCAACTTTGTTGTTGACTCGTTGTTACATGCCTTGCAGGTCGTTAGGTACTCATGGAGCTTGCACAGGGAGGTGCGGTCGTTGTGGGACATGGCAGTGTGTGCCATGCTAAAAACATTACTTTATTTCGCACTTAATACTTACTTTGGGTTTTAAAATTATGCTTCCACTAAACACTTAACTACGTTTTTGGTTTGAAACACCTTTCATATTGTGTGGTTGAATTTTACTTATAACTTGTTATGTTCAATATGATCGGTGGCTTGATCCTGGTCAGACACGCCTCCAAGCGGTGATACTCCGCGTGTGGATTTTGGGGGTGTGACAGTTTGGGCTAAACAAAACCCAGTTGGGTCTTGGGGGACGAATTGGGCTTGTCCATGTAGGAAACCCTAGCCCAAGTAGCAACCTTGTGTTATATAAACAAGGCTTTGCTTTAGGATTTAGGTTAATCAGCCAAAACAGTGTTTGTGAGAGAGAAATTTCGTGAGAGCTCTAGATTGGACGAAATTAGGGTTTGATTGATTGTAATAATCGTGTTTGATAATCAACAGAAACCCGTTTGATTGTGAATCTTGTTTCTACTCGTTTCTGTGATATTCGGATCAAGAGGATTCCGCACTCTTGATTGGATTGACAATTTTGTGACGATCCATACGAAAAGGGGACCTATAATTGGTATCAGAGCATTAGGCTCTTGAAGGCTCGGTTCAGAATCGTGCTTGGCAGAAACAGGAAGTTTTCAAAAATTTTGAAACCCGAAAAATTAGGGTTTCGAAAGTTTTTGTGTGTTTGATAAAAATTTTCAAAATTTTTTGTTGTTTTTGATTTTCTGCTTTGTTTGGTTGCTGTTTTGCAGGATTTCAGGAAAGATTTTGTTGATTCTGGAAAAGTTTTTGGCTGAAAGACTTGAGGATTCGAAGACTGTTCTTCTTGTTTTTCGATCAGTTCTTTATATTTTTCAAAAATATTGTGCTGATTAGGTTGTCTGATTTTGCAGATTTGTGTTGGAGAGGAGATAAAATCTTCAGAATTTCGAACAGATTAAGTTTCTGAATTTACTGGATCAGCGAACTTAACATACCAGCGAATTTGTGACCTAGCAACTCGGTGACCTGTGAAATTAAATCCAAAGTCGACTTTGGTAACCGTGTAATTGTCCTCAGCGACATTATTACGGTGATCGGCAAAGTTACTAGACGTTGTTCAGCGAAATTAACCGGCGAACTTAATAACCAGCGAAAATAACTGGAGAATTTGATCAGCTAGCATAATTAACCAGCGAATTTGATCAGCTAGTATAATTAACCAGCATACTTATAATTACTCTACCAGCATATTTATAATTACTCTATTAGCATATTTAACTTGGTTAACCTGCATAATTAGCGTGACCCAACGAAATTAACTTGGTTTGCCAGCAAAATTTGCTAGAGGAATTAAAAGGTGGAGTATTTATTTTTGTGGAGTAATTAGATACGCATAGAGGAATTAACGTTTTCGTGAGTAGAATTTGATCCGTAGCTCATCTGCCGAAACCATTTGCACCGTTGAATTCGTTGGACTTTTAAGAAAAAAAACAGTTTATATCATTGGATTCATTTTTTCGAGACGATTCTAACGGTATAATTTGGTAAGAACAGTTTTCGGAAAAATTTTGTACGGTTTTATCAGAACGGTTACGATAAAAACCTGTTTAAAGATGGTTAAAATGAACAAGGTCAATGAGACTGTTAAGAATTGGCCAAAGCTGAAAAACGTCAAAGATTATGCTGACTGGAAGGAGGAGTTTGAATCTGCTGTGAAGAGTGAAGATACCAGAATGTGGTATTGTATGATAGATGGATATGTTGCTCCTACACGTCGTGTCGAAGGAAGGGTTATAGTGATGTCTTATGACAAGATGGATGAATCTGAGAGACATGTGGTTGATGCTGAGAAGAAAGCTTTAGCTGGAATAAAAATGTCCTTACCTGATGGCATCAAGCATACCTTTACGAAGTACACTAATTCAAAGGATATGTGGGATGCATTAGAAAAGCGATATCAGGGAAATGCAAATGTTGTGGTAGAAGAGAAGAAGAAAGCTGTTGAGAAGAAGGTTGCAGAAGTTTTAAAGTGCATGAATAGTGTGAATGAACTTACAACAGAGGTGAAGGTAACATCAAAACATGTAAGTCATACGTGTCATAATTGCACTGAACTACAGGGTAAAGTTGACAGACTATCGGAGCAAAACAAAATTCAGTTAGCTGAATTGCAAAAATTAAAAGAGTCAAATGTTCTTTTGATTAAACGAGAATCATATTGTTTAAATAAACTCAAATCAAATGAACAAGAAATCAGCAGTTTAACAAGCAAAGTCAATGAACTGTTACAGGTCATTGATTTGGCTCATGAAACTGTAAAGGATAAGACCAATGAATTTCTGATAAGTGCAGGGAATTGGCCATTGCACAAGACCAAATTGTTGAACTTAAAGGAAAGTTAGACAAATTTGGAAAATCTTCATTAGTTAGGACTCAAATTCAAAAAGGGCTGAAAAAGAGTAATGATAAAACGGGGGTGGGGTTTAGCTAAGCTTCATCTTCTAAGGATCAAGATTATTCTTTTTTACCTAATGAGAATGAGCTAATTGACTTTGTGCATACTACACCAGCTGTAGTGGACCCAATAGCTGTGGACTTGCCAACTAGTCTAGTATCTTTGAAAGAATCTGTAAGATCTAACAGTACACCTCATAAATCGGATGAGGATACTGATAAAAGAAAAGAAGAAAACATTTAAAAAGAGATTTCAGAAAAAGAGAATTTATAAGACAAAATCTTGTTTTAAATGTCACAACAAAGGACATGTGGCGAGTTGTTGTCCTTTGAAGAAAAATAAGCAAAAAGTTGATGAGGTTAAGGATAGGAATAAGGTTGGTTTGAATAATAATGTGAAACCACATTGTCAATATAATCAACCAAGATTTCAATCTAAACCTTCAACATCAAGAAGATTTGATAGACCAAGAAGCAATTCTACACAATTTAGTCATTATAATGGTAAATCAAATCGGTTTCAAAATGAAAATCGAAATTTTGGATATCAAAATTGATACCAGACTTCTGGTAATCAAAATTTTCAAAGAAGAAACGAACATAGGGGTTTTAGTAACTCAAATGTTCAACAACATCCAAAATTCGTGGTTTGATTATGGGAGAAGAAGATTTCGAGATAATAATTTTCAAAGGTCAGAAAATCCGAGATTTTATTGGAACTCTCGTGATCAAAGACCTAGTGGAAGTTATAAATCTTGTTCAACAACGGGTAAAACATCCAAGACACCAGAAAGGTGTGATGGATATTAGTTAGAAGCATCATATATGGATTTACATGGTCGACCCAAAACCGGTCAGGTTTGGGTTGTTAAGTCTAACTGAGTTGTTGAGAATGTGTAGGATGACCAAGAAGGACTGTTGATGTGTGCAACAGTGGTTGTTCCTGTAAAGTGTCTGAGGTGAATAGTAGGTTAACATGGGTAACAAACTATTTACTTTGGTTATTGATTGATGATTTATTGGTGAAAAACTTATTGTCAGATTGAAGTGGGAGTCTGCTTGTGTTTAAATTTGTGTTTTTTTAAAACTTACTCCATAAAAACAAAATTTTAGGGGGAGAAATTTCCCTAAGCCAAAAAGAGTTTAGTTAGTGCGTGTGTTTAGGGGGAGTAAGTTATAAATTAAAAAAATACAAAAACATTGAAAAATGAAAAACATAAAAAAATTGAAAAATTGAAAAAAGAGATTTCACTGTGTGAAAAAGAAGAAATGATAGTACATCAGCAAGTTAGACTGTCACAGTGAAACTGAATTAAATTGCTTAAGTGTGATAGCAGCTTCATTATACGATGTACCATTAGGCAAAAAGCATGAAATAATCAACTTACCAATGTGATATAAACCTAAACGAACTGAATATGAGTGGGGAACACATCAGTGGTGTATAGTTTAATGACCTTAATTCTTGCGTTGATAGATTGCCAAAATCTGAGGTTTTGGGTCTTTATACTATTATTTCATCTGGGGATATGAGGGTTGTCCTTCTGCTGCATCCAGATACATGCTGACCTAGGCACAACCAGGATATCTTAAAAGAGCAAAAAATGCCAAATCCCATAAATGAAGAAGCTCTCCTAGAGAGTTATTCAAAATGTGCAAAAAGCATAAATCGTACCAAAACTGGTATTTGTCATAGCCCTCGTTAGATATTTTGGTCTCTTTGCTGTACGGAAGTACTGACCTGTTCACTAATTATCTAAACGTTGAAAAACAAAACGGATGAATTCAGTTACTCACCTACTACGATGAAACTTTGTGCATACCTTGGTCACGGGGGTACATCCTGAAGTGGGACACACTAGTATATCAGAATAAAATTACCTTAACGTATCATACGGTAATGGTACTTGAAATGTTCATGCATCTTGTTTAAGTGGACAAACATACTTGTAATCGTCTTGTACTGCTTTTCATGAAAAATGAAATAAAGAATTATCTAATAGTGTGAAAACAGTTTGATTTTGTTGATATGATCTTCTTACCAGTGATTCTCACAAAAATAGAGTGTTTATTTCTTTTGTTATTTACTTGCTTTCAGAAAATATAAAAATCCAAAAATAGTGTCTTTTTCTGTTTAAAATTCTTAACGTACGGAAAACTGTTATTCTTGGAGGAATTGGTACCGATAGGGGGAGACGGTGTTAGAAAGTGAGTTCAAAATTTTAAATCATACAGGTTCTTGTGTGTTGGACAAAAGTTTTGCGTATTGGTGAAAAATTGAAAATGCTTAGTATCTGTGATACGGTTTAACTATCTCTTAAAAAATAATAATTTATTTAACCTTGTTGAAAAATTCTTATGGTTTCTCGAGATGTTTGCTTTATAATATACAGATTGAAGCAGTATGTTGCTGAGAAGATGAGAGTTTGATTGGATGCATGGTAGAACATCCTTTCTACATTGCAAACAAAGTGAAGAGTTTGAAGATTGCTTTACAAATGTTGAACTGGAGTTTACTAAAGTGCTAACATTTTGAAGATTTGGTGATTGGATGCATCAGCTTAGGGGGAGTCTGTTGCTGACAGAAGCTGTTAAAGCTGAAGCTATCTAAAGACCAAAGACAGTGCAAGACTACATGAAGATTGCAAGAAGACTGAAGACAAAGTTATTTTATGAAGCTATTGTCAAGGGGGAGTTTGTTGGTGCATATGTGTGACAACAGCTTAGATTTGGTCTATGGATTTCTTGTAATTAGTTAAACGATAAACGGTTAGCGGGTTTAGCTTTGTATTAGTGAAATAATAGAGTTTGGGCTAAAAAAACCCAGTTGGGTCTAGGGGGACGAATTGGGCTTGCCCATGTAGGAAACCCTAGCCCTAGTAGCAACCTTGTGTTATATAAACAAGGCTTTGCTTTAGGGTTTAGGTTAATCAGCCAAAACAGTGTTTGTGAGAGAGAAATTTCGTGAGAGCTCTAGCTTGGATGAAATTAGGGTTTGACTGATTGTAATACTCGTGTTTGATAATCAATAGAAACCCGCTTGATTGTAAATCTGGTTTCTACTCGTTTCTGTGATATTCTGATCAAGAGGATTCCGCACTCTTGATTGGATTGACAATTCTGTGACGATCCATACGACAAGGGGACCCACAAATGGAAACAGATTGCTATGGATTTCGTCACTGGATTACCGAGAACTCAAAAAGGAAACGATACCATCCGGGTGATCGTTGACCGCCTCACGAAATCTGCGCACTTCCTTGCGATCAAGGAAACAGATAAGTTTTCTCAACTCGCTGCTGTTTATCTGAAAGAAGTGGTTTCTAGGCACAGGGTGCCAACTTCTATTATCTCTGACCGTGACCCACGTTTCATTTTGGATTTGTGGCAGTCGATGCACAAATCGTTCGGCTCATGTCTCGACATGAGTATGGTTTATCACCCACAGACGGATGGTCAAAGTGAGCGAACCATCCAGACACTTGAAGACATGCTTCGAGCATGTGTGATCGATTTTGGTAAGGGCTGGGAGAAGCATTTGTCGTTGATCAAGTTCTCCTACAACAACAGTTACCACACTAGCATTCAGGCAGCTCTGTTTGAAGTGTTGTACGGCCAGAAATATTGATCCCCTCTATGTTGGGCTGAGGTGTGTGACAGCCAAGTCATAGGCCCAGAACTTGTCCTTGAAACTTCTGAAAAGATTGTATAGATCAGGAACCGTATAGCAGCAGCGCGCGACCGTCAGAAAAGCTACGCTGACAAGCGTAGGAAGCCTCTGGAGTTCGCAATTGGTGATCGTGTCATGTTAAAGTATCACGGCCCCCGACCCGGTTTGACCCGTTTCAGGAGCCGCGGGACAGAAAATCTCGTGGTATTTATTTAACAGCGGAAGATTTTACCAAGATCTTTTAAAACTGCAAATTTCCCGTTTATTTTTATTTCACAACTCGGAATAAAACCCGGCAGTTTACAATCACATGATTTCACGAAGAAATATTTATTTTACAAAACATGTTTCTTTATTTTATACTGAGCCACTTCCTTAAGCTTGTAGTGCTACGCAGCACTTTTCTGGATCACAACAGATCACCTGAAACATGTTTGAAAAAGGTTTTGTCAGCGGGAAATACTGAGTGAATCATTCTATTTTACTAAAATGACTCGTTTGTTATAATTTACAGTATTAAGAGAGATTACAATGTTTCCAGATATCAAACCAACTACCCACAGTATTTGTCACTCGACCATCCATCGGTAACCTCTTTATCCAATGGAGTCTGTGACTATGGTCATATCACTCATTGGCTAACTCGTTGTCCAATAGTGACGGTTATCAAGTAATCTATACAAAACCCCACATACCGGCTGTAACTTGGTGATTACATAAACTTAATCACTGTAATTATAACTTTGAAAATAAACATGCTTTTGTAAATAAATTTGATAAAAAGAGAATGACTCACTTTGCAGATTTAATTAAGCAGAGCCTAGCCTACTAATTAGCCTTTTAACCTAAATTAATAACAGGAACACAATTCGGTTAGTAACTTAATACAACATTTACGATAACTCACGAGATTAAACCCTCACGTCGAATGACAAAGTGCGATACTTAAACATCCATTGAATTAACAACGAATGACAAAGCATAAACCCTAATGTGGGCAGCACTTAAACATCCATTGGATAGTTTAATCGATCGGACATTGAATCGTATCAGCGATCGAGTTATTACCCTGTATTGCGGCGGCGATTCGTGAATCGTGTGTGTTGTAATAGTAAATAGACTATAACTCAGCGTATATTTCAAATTTATTCGTCGTTCAAGTGTCCAATTTCAAGTCCCAGACTCTACTATTTATACACCAAAAATTGACAAGCTTACGGACCGTAAGCCTTATTCCGTTACGGTCCGTAAGGGTCGAAAATCGGTCATAGGGTAGCCACGTCCTTGACTAGCGTTGCTGACTTGACGGTTTCATAAAATTCAATTTTGACAACAAGATTTTAAGATAATCGTAACTAGGGTTTACCCCCCCCCCCCTGAGTTTTAGGGGCCCTGATCCTGATTCTGATTGTTCTGAAAATTTTAGGGTTTACCCAGAATCACTTGGGTTTCTCAATTAGGGTTTCCTATTAAATAAAATAGTAAAATAAATAGGACTTTTAATTAGAGTTGTTACATCCTCCCCACCTTAATAAAAATCTCATCCTCGAGATTTACTGGAATAATTGAGGATACTTTCGCTTCATTTCTGATTCCAGCTCCCAAGTGTATTCGGGTCCTCGTTTCGAATCCCACTAGACTTTAACTAGAACTAGTCGTTTGTGCTTGAGCAACTTTACTTTTCTATCTTCTATCTGAAGAGGTTTCTCAACAAATTTTAACTTTTCGTTTACCTCTATATCTTGGAGAGGTACTACCAAAGATTCGTCTGATAGACATTTCTTGAGATTGGATACATGAAATACATCATGTACTCCAGCAAACTCTTCTGGTAGTTGTAAACGATAAGCAACTGGTCCTATACGTTGGATCACTGGAAATGGTCCTACGTATCTTGGACTTAGCTTTCCTTTCTTACCGAGTCGAACTACTCCTTTCCAAGGTGAAACCTTTAATAGTACTTTGTCTCCCACTTGAAACTCCAATGGCTTCCGTCTATTGTCTGCATAACTCTTTTGACGATCTCGAGCTGTCTTCAATCTTTCCTTGATTTGAGTAATCTTGTCGGTCGTCTCTTGGACTATTTCAAGACCTGATAATTGACTTTCTCCTATTTCTGCCCAACAAACTGGAGTTCTGCACTTTCTTCCATACAGTGCCTCGAATGGGGCAGTTTTAATACTTGAATGATAACTATTGTTATAGGAGAATTCAATTAGAGGTAAATGGTCGTCCCAATTTCCACCAAAATCTATTACACATGCTCTGAGCATGTCTTCTAGAGTTTGGATTGCCCTTTCACTTTGTCCGTATGTCTGAGGATGATATGCAGTGCTTAGGTTTAGTCGAGTTCCCATTGCTTTTTGGAAACTTGCCCAAAAATGAGAAGTAAAACGACTATCCCTATCCGAAACAGTGGAGAGTGGAACTCCATGTAAGGATACGACTTCATCTACATACAACTTTGCCAATCTTTCCATGCTAAAGGTTTCTTTCATAGGTAGAAAGTGAGCAGATTTGGTTAATGGATCCACAATTACCCAAATCGCATCATTACCTTTTCTGGTTTTGGGTAACTTAGTAACAAAATCCATTGTTATAAGTTCCCATTTCCATACAGGCATTTCCAGTTGTTGTAGTAGACCTGAAGGTTTTTGGTGTTCTGCCTTAACTTGTGAACAACTAAGACACTTTGAAGCATATCTAGCTATATCCTTCTTCATACCTATCCACCATAAATTATTTCTTAAATCTTGGTACATCTTATTGTTTCCAGGGTGTATGGTATACCTAGATTTATGAGCTTCTTCTAAAATCTTATTTCTTAATTCTCCTTGTTTAGGTACCCAAATTCTTCTTTTGTGGAATCTCCAAATTCCATCAGCTCCTTGTTCCAATTCTTTTATTCGTCCCTTCATTCCTTCAGCATCATCCTTGATTGCTGTTTCTTGAACATTCTTCAATTGTTCCATTAAATCTAACTATAGATTTAACCTAAGAGCACGAACTTTTCGTTGTTTTTCATGATACTTACGACTTAAGGCATCTGCAACTACATTTGCCTTTCCTTCATGATATTGAATATCACAGTCGTAGTCACTTAGGATTTCCATCCATCTCCTTTGCTTCATGTTTAACTTTTTTTGCCCAAATATATATCTTAGACTTTTATGATCTGTATAGATAGTAAACTTACTTCCATACAGATAATGTCTCCAAATTTTCAGGGCAAAAATTACGGCTCCTAATTCTAAATCATGAGTCGTATAGTTTTCTTCATGCTTTTTCAATTGTCGTGAAGCATACGCAATTACCTTTTTGCGTTGCATCAACACACATCCAAATCCTAATTTTGAAGCATCACAATAAACTTCAAAATCTTCTATTCCTTCTGGCAAGGCTAGGATTGGAGCATTGGTTAATTTCTGTTTCAAGATTCTAAAGGCTTCTTCTTGTTTAGGTCCCCATTCAAACTTAACTGCTTTACAGGTTAGCTTAGTTAATGGTACATCTATCTTGGAAAAATCCTTAATAATCCGTCTATAGTATCCAGCTAATCCTATAAAACTTCTAATTTCCATTGCGGATTGCGGAATCTTCCATTTGGTAATTGCCTCTATCTTAGCAGGATCTACATGAATACCTTCGTGATTCACCATGTGTCCTAAGAATTGCACTTCTTGTAGCCAAAATTCACACTTCGAGAATTTGGCGTACAACTTTTCTTTTCTTAACAAAGTTAAGAGTGCATGCAAGTGCTGACAATGCTCGTCCTGACTTTTTGAATAAATAAGTATATCGTCGATGAAAACAATTACAAATTTATCCAAATACGGTTTACAGATCCTATTCATCATGTCCATGAATGCTGCAGGTGCATTCGTTAACCCGAAGGGCATGACTGTAAACTCGTAATGACCATACCTAGTTCTGAAAGCAGTTTTAGGTATGTCTTCTTCTTGCACTTTCAACTGATGATATCCGGAGCGTAAATCGATCTTAGAAAAATATCTAGCTCCTTGAAGTTGATCGAAAAGATCAGCAATCCTAGGTAATGGGTATCGATTCTTAATCGTAACCTTATTCAATTCCCTATAATCGATACACATTCTCATCGAACCATCCTTCTTCTTTACAAACAACACTGGTGCTCCCCACGGGGATGAACTAGGTTGTATAAAACCTTTACTTAGTAATTCATCTAATTGCTTTTTTAGTTCTAACATTTCTGTGGGTGCTAACCGATAAGGTGCCTTGGCTATCGGTATAGTTCCGGGAATTAGATGAATCCTAAAATCTACCTCCCTATCTGGTGGTAACCCTGGTAATTCTTCAGGGAATACATCTGGGTATTCTGAGACTACAGGAATCTCCTTAAGTTCTTTACCCTTAGTACTAATGATTACTGAAATCATATATACTATTCCCTGCTTTCGTTCATAACTAGCAACTTTCATTACTGATATGAACTTTATGGGCTTACATGGTTTGTCTCCTGTAATTATGATTACTTCTCCAGTAGGTGCCTGAATTTCTATGGAATTCTTATCACAAAGAATTCGAGTATGGTTGGCTACTAACCAATCCATTCCTAACACAATATCAAATTCGGCTAATTTCATAGGTAATAGGTTTGCAAAGAATTTATGACCTGATAGTTCTATATTTCCTTTTTGCAAAACTTTATCTATGCTTACAGAATTTCCGTCTGCTGTTTCGACTGTAAAAGTCTGCCTAAGGTTGGTTAAGGGTAAATTAAGAGCTTGGCAGAATGAAGTATTGATAAAACTTTGGTTTGCACCAGAGTCAAATAATACTTTGGCATACACGTTGTGAACTAAGAACGTACCAGCTATCACATCTGGAATGAGTTCTACTTCTTGAGTTGTCAGCTGGAATGCTCTGACATTCTTTTTAGTAGCTCTGTCGGCTATCTTGGCTTTGTTGTCTGCTGGTTTGACCAATTTAGGACATTCTGTTTTGAAATGCCCTGCTTCTCCACAGTTAAAGCAGACTATGGTTTTCTTTCTACAGTTTTCTTCACGATGTCCTACCATTTTACAAAAATTGCAGGTTACACTACATCCTCTAAAATGTTTTTTTCTACAATTCATGCAGAATGGCGGATTTGAAGTTTGCCATGTTCCTCTTTTCTTGAAGTTGCTACTATTACCCATACGAACTCCTTGAGTAATTTTCTGAGCCAGTTCCTTTTTCCGGTTATCATCTCTTGTGCGCACCAGTTCATCAGTTAGGGTATTAGCTAATTCCACTGTATCGTCAATAGTGCGAGGTCTCGCAGCTTTAACGATATTGCGGATTTCACCGATTAATCCCCAAATATAGCGAAAAATGAGTACCGGTTCTGGCGAAGCCAGTGTTGGTACCACTCTAGCATATTCAAAGAATGTCGAAGTATAACCGCGACAATCTACACCTATCATTCGATGGTTTAGGAACTTATTTGCCATTTGATCATTTTCATAGTCGGGACAGAATTTTCTTTCTACAAGACTCTTAAATTCTTCCCAGTTCATTGCATACGCCGTCATTCTTCCTTTTGCTTGTAACACCGTGTTCCACCATTCTAGCGCCCCTTCTTTAAAAAGATTTGACGCGTACATGACCTGATCATCCTTGGCACATTTACTTATGGTAATCACTGCCTCGGTCTTTTCTAACCAACGCAGTGCTGCAGTCGCTCCTTCATTGCCTACAAACTTAGACGGTTTACAAGCAAGAAATTCCTTGTAAGTGCAACCAGGCGTTGCAGCTTTCATTTTCTTAGGGAGCGGAGCCTGCCGTGGATTATTATCGTGATTAGTATGATTACTGCCTCCATTTACGCTATTACTGAAGTTATCTTCAGAAATACGTTTGCTAGGAATGATTTGTTGCGGTTCAATTGGATTTCTAACAGCAGCAATGATTGCTGGAATAGCATTGGCTATCCCTTGAGCAACGATATTTTCTATATCTTGCCTATTTAGAAATTGATCCTCCGGTTGTTGCTCAGATTGATTAACCTCATTAACTGGTTCATTATTAGCGTTTTCCATCTGATATTTAATAGATATAATTTATTAGTAGCAAATAAATAACAATTATACACAAAATAATCATACAAATTTTACAATACACATATAGCCAAAACTATCGATTTCTCAATTCCCATTTATATTTAATAGTATGCATCAATACACACCATTATATTACAAAGTTTTATTTTAGGTTATTTCACATGATTATATTTTTATTACTATTATACAACCATATTCTTATAAACCTACTATCCTTCATCAGTTATTATTGTAGTAACGGTGTTCCCTCTCATCGTATTTCCAGGAGATCTGTTCTCCTACTTCCCTAATCCTATTTCCTGCATCCATTAACTCCTCGCCAAAATGGCGGAGTTCAGCTAAATTCTCATTGCTCATAGGTGGGTTTGGTATAGGTTCCGGGTCAAACTGTGGGAGAAAGGAATATGGACTGTAGGTGATAAAAGTGCTAAGACTTGGGTCAACTTATTCAAAGATTTGTATTAACTGTTACAGTACCTAGCATATAAAGATCTGCCCATTTTTCCTCTAACTTGTCTTCCCAAGGTGTTTTACTGGTTAATTCCTGTGTTTCCTGTTTAATCTTCTTTTCTCGGAATTTCTTTATTTTCTCCTGACTTTTCTTTAAAATTACACTTCTTTTATTAGAAGAAAGTGGCTCCTCATAGTGTGCCTTTCGGACAAATATTCCTTCTTCAGGAATTACAGAGTGATTTTGGGATGAACTTCCTTTCTCGTTGGATGACCTATCTAATTTAAGATAGATGTTTGACAACTTTTGTTTACCCATACTGTATACAAATTTTCAAATAAGAAAACACATAATCACAAAATGGCAATCAGTAAAATTAAGTATTTTCTAAATACTTAATTGGCTTAAATCAGTGGCTCTGACACCACCTTATTTCTGTCACGGCCCCCGACCCGGTTTGACCTGTTTTAGGAGCCGCGGGACAGAAAATCCCGTGGTATTTATTTAACAGCGGAAGATTTTACCAAGATCTTTTAAAACTGCAAATTTCCCGTTTATTTTTATTTCACAACTCGGAATAAAACCCGGTAATTTACAATCACATGATTTCACGAAGAAATCTTTATTTTACAAAACATGTTTCTTTATTTTATACTGAGCCACTTCCTTAAACTTGTAGTGCTACGCGGCACTTTTCTGGATCACAACAGATCACCTGAAACATGTTTGAAAAAGGTTTTGTCAGTAGGAAATACTGAGTGAATCATTCTATTTTACTAAAATGACTCGTTTGTTATAATTTACAGTATTAAGAGAGATTACAATGTTTCCAGATATCAAACCAACTACCCACAGTATTTGTCACTCGACCATCCATCGGTAACCTCTTTGTCCAATGGAGTCTGTGAGACTGTGACTATGGTCATATCACTCATTGGCTAACTCGTTGTCCAATAGTGACGGTTATCAAGTAATGTATACAAAACCCCACATACCGGCTGTAACTTGGTGATTACATAAACTTAATCACTGTAATTATAACTTTGAAAATAAACATGCTTTTGTAAATAAATTTGATAAAAAGAGAATGACTCACATTGCAGATTTAATTGAGCAGAGCCTGGCCTACTGATTAGCCTTTTAACCTAAATTAATAACAGGGACACAATTCGGTTAGTAACTTAATACAGCATTTACGATAACTCACGAGATTAAACCCTCACATCGAATGACAAAGTGCGATACTTAAACATCCATTGAATTAACAACGAATGACAAAGCATAAACCCTAATGTGGGCAGCACTTAAACATCCATTGGATAGTTTAATCGATCGGACATTGAATCGTATCAGCGATCGAGTTATTACCCTGTATTGCGGCGGCGATTCGTGAATCGTGTGTGTTGTAATAGTAAACAGACTATAACTCGGCGTATATTTCAAATTTGTTCGTCGTTCAAGTGCCCAATTTCAAGTCCCAGACTCTACTATTTATACACCAAAAATTGACAAGCTTACGGACCGTAAGCCTTATTCCGTTACGGTCCGTAAGGGTCGAAAATAGGTCATAGGGTAGCCACGTCCTTGACTAGCCTTGCTGACTTGACGGTTTCATAAAATTCAATTTTGACAACGAGATTTTAAGATAATCGTAACTAGGGTTTACCCCCCCTGAGTTTTAGGGGCCCTGGTCCTGATTCTGATTGTTCTGAAAATTTTAGGGTTTACCCAGAATCACTTGGGTTTCTCAATTAGGGTTTCCTATTAAATAAAATAGTAAAATAAATAGGACTTTTAATTAGAGTTGTTACATAAAGGTCTCACCCTGGAAGGGTGTGGTGCGCTTTGGGAAGCGCGGTAAGCTTAACCCTCGTTATGTTGGGCCTTTCAAAGTCTTGGAATGAATTGGTAAAGTGGCGTATAGGCTCGAGTTACCTGCTGAGTTGGGTAGCGTTCATGACGTGTTTCATGTTTCACAACTGAAAAAGTGTTTGTCCGATGAAACACTTGTGGTGCCGTTTCAAGAGCTGAAAATCGACGACAAGTTACAGTTTGTTGAAGAACCAATAGAGATTATGGACCGGGAGGTCAAAGTCCGTAAGCATAGCCGAATTCCGATCGTGAGAGTTCGTTGGAACTCAAGACGCGGACCGAAGTTCACTTGGGAACGCAAGGATCAGATGAAGCTCAAGTACCCACATTTATTCCCAGATGACAAGTCCAAGTCTGGAAAATCTAAGTCTGGCACAACTGGTGAATTTCGAGACGAAATCCCCATTCAAGTTGGGCACCCGCGGAAAATCCACAATCATCCTGAGTTAACACCTTTCCAGCTTAGAGTACTTGTCAAGTTTCGGGACGAAATTTCTTCCAAGTTGGGGATGATGTTGACAACCCGAGTTTTCAAGGTCCTTACTCAACATGTTACTCGTTTTGCAAGTGTTTTCATAATTCGTATGCATTGTTTTCATGTTGGTATATGTTTAGTGTTTGTATGATTGTTTGGTTAGTTAATAAAAATCCATGAACTATTTAACAGTGGATAGACTTGTCACAAGCATCTTTTGGGATGAGATTGAACATTAGACCTTCGTCATCATCCATCTTCGACGAAATATGTGACTTTCGTCACACCCTTCAGTCGACGAAACAAGGGAGTTTCGTCCAATGGGGTTTCGCCGAAATGGGATCTCGGCCCATGTGAGGCCATAGGTGTTTAGGTTATAAGAACTGTGTATTCGCATAAGTCATGTAAGTTAAAATTAGCGAAACCCTAGACCCTTGTATCCGACGGCAATCACCATTCTTTTGAAGTTCTTGTGTGTTCCATCTCACAACAGGGTTTGGGTTAACCAACTGGATGGGTAATTAAACATACCGAGCAAATCAAAGGTGAGTTCATCCTTCTTGAGCATGCGTCCCGGTGGTTGGGACAGTCTTTGGGTATCCCTGAGAGGGATTGGCTTTGGGTAAATCATGGGTATTCCTGCGAGGAATATGTCTTTCGGGTAAATCTTGAATGTTGGATAATATACTCATCCTATCACCATTAAAGTCCCTCTGTGTTGTTTGGTTACCTGAGAGGTAACAAGGTATTAGTTGGTAGCGCTACTTAGGTTTGGCACCCTCACCCCGTACCTGAGAGGACGGGTGTGAACTAATGACCTAGTCATGACCAATGCTTTTAAAGGAGCAATGGAGAAAGGGCAATGTAAATCAGGAGCCGTCTTGTATTCGGGATATTATCAACATTACATTCAATGGATTAAACTAAACACTTGGTAACCAACGTTTTCGTAAAACTATGAACTCACCAACGTTGTCTGATACACTTGTTGCATGCTCGCATGTCATTAGGTACTTTGGATGGGAACTTGCTATTTTGATGGCTGGAGTGGTCATGGGTCGCAGTGCTTGATTACGCGTGTCCTATTTACTGAATTCATATACATTGGGTTTTGAAACATTTAAACAACGAATTGTTATTTGCTTCCGCTGTCACTGTTTAACATGGATTATATTTTATGAACATTTTATTTAATGAATGGAACTTTGTTAAACTTATTATGGTTAGCTCAATGTGATTGGTGGCTAGATCCTGGTACGTCACACGCCTAGCTGGGGTTACCGCATGTGGTATTTTGGGGGTGTGACATATTAGATTCCTAACGGGTCTTATTTAAGTTGTAACTTAGACTGGTTAGTTTTAAGGAAAGGTTTACGGTTCGAAACGCAAGATTAAGCGAAGACCCGATTAGAATGTGATTTAGACCCGACAAGTATGAAGACTTGTATAATATGGGTAAATTAAACACATTCTGGATTTTGAAGTAAAAATGATGAGGTTTGACCCGTTTCGGTTAATTTATGCAAACTTGTTACATAAACCGTACCGAACGCGAAAAATGCATAACGGGTAATCAAAAAGAGTCATGAATATGTTTCATAAGTTAATATGCCTTAAATATGTTGTGATATCAGTAGGATACCTTCCATTATGCCCAAAACGAATTTAAAACCAATTTATGCCCCGTAGGGGTATTTTGGTCATTTTAATGTTTATGAACGAGGTTAAATAATAATCTGAGTTTCTGGTCTAAATAATCAGTAAAAATACCTATTTTATCAAGTTATATCAGTAAAATATATCACATATGTGAAATTTATCATTTATGGCCAAACTATGCACCGTAGGGGCATTTTGGTCATTTCACATATGCTTTAGGGTTAATTTTGGAAATCTGAGTTCAAAACTTTTATTTACTATTAAAGTATAAAACTTATTCATAACATCAGTAGGTATCAAGCTTTAGGTGCCTAATATGGTTTTAAACCATACTATGCGCCTAAATCGCATAAAAGTCGGTATTTGACGATATTCGGTTTAAATAGGGAAATATGAGATTTTGACCAGCCTTTATAGTTTAAAATAACTTATTTATTATATAAAGTCAATAGAAAAAGGTTTGACATGTAAAGGATGTATAAAACTCATTTTATTAGTAAAAGGGGCGTTATCGTCAATTACCGAGCCTATGCAAGAACTCTATGTTATGATCATCTTAAAATTTAATAAAAATTTCCAAAAATCCCAAAATATTATATTACATCAGTAGGTAAAAGGTTTGATGTCAAAATTTGAGTTTAAATAGGATTTATATTAAATATGCCATTTAATTAATAAAAAGGCCTTCATTTACGATATTGAGCATAACTCTCATTTTAGACCATAAACTGATGTCAAACTTTTAGGGCATACTTAAATATCAGTAATAAAGGTTTTTGCCTGCTCACATTTTCAAAAATCTCGTTTTAATATTAAAAGGGCATAATGGTCAACTTTTAAGCATTTAACTGAAACATGCAATGAACAAGGATTTCTGTGGAACCATGTTGTATAACCTCAGAGGGTTATACTAACATATAATATGGCCCTAAAGGAATCCTAAGGCATAACTAAACTAAGCTAAATCGGGTCAGAACTGAAAGTCAAAGCAAAAGTCTACTTTTGCGACTTTCGGTTCCGAACCGAGCCTAAACTCAGAATTGTCGGGTTGAACATGCCAAGACATGTTCAATTAATATTTACCAAGTTATTAAAGTGACAAAACTGATTTTATTGCCTTTACATCATTAGTTATGGATTTTGTTTAAAAACCGACTCGTTTGACTTTTATTTTAATTAATTTGACCCGACAATTAACTAAGCAAACGTGGTAATTAGGTGGTGCCCCTTTGAGTGTTTAATACCTACCTAATTACGATCATGTAGCCATGTTCGTTGCGAACAATGGCTCGACTGTTTAAAAGTCAAAGCGTTTATCGCGAACGCTTGACTTTTCGGCTTTAAGAGCCAAACAATTGAACTAAGCACGAAAGGAACACTTACGAGTGGCCCTTAGGATTGAAGGAGGTTCCCAAGTTGATCAGGATCCTCTTAAATTCAGAGAGCAAGATCAGAAATGGAGTGAAGTAAAAAGAAAGCCAAAACAAGTGGGTATATATAGGATTTTAAGAACCGTTAGGATCGTTTCTCATAACCCGTGCTTCAAGCTGGACCGTACAAGTACCACCCACTGTTTTGGTAATCTAGGGGTGCCCAAAACAAGCCCCTAGAATGAAGAAACCAAGCACACAAACCAGAAACCAGCTGCTGTTTAAGAAAAACTGGTTTTTGCAGTTCTGATGGGGAATATAAAACATGCTAAAAAATATGTCAGATGTCGGTTCGTTTGGTCGTACGGTTGCTTTGTTCGGCTAATTACGACGAAACACGAACGGACGCGAAAAACGAACCAAATTACACGACGAATGGAATTTTATCAAGCCAAACACTAAAATAAAATATTTTAATGATTACATAAATTTTTGGATGCACGAATATATTCAGAACGTAAGATATGCGCGAAAATGCAAACTTATGCACTTTTTGACGCTTTTAGTCCTTGTTGATCAAATAAGTTTATTTTTGCGCACCAAACACCTCAAAGCCCATTTCTAAGCTATATAAAGGATATTTAGGGCATGTTTAACTTATGATCGTATTTCAGAAAGTTCGATACCATACGAATCGGTATACTTTTGCAGTTTGATGCAAATAGTCCCTCTAATGCGCAAACTTGCGCATATCATCGTTTAATAGCATCGAAGCCTTATCTAATCCATATTAGGCATTCTTGAGAGTAATATTAAACATCATAATGCTTTGGGTTCGTAGAAAGGTCATTCAGAGGTACAATTAAACATATTGACGCTTTTAACCCCTTAAACTTGCAAAGTTGCGCGTAACGTCACTTAAAGGCATAAAAGCCTTAGATGGCCAATATTTGCCATCCCCGAGAGTATAATCAACCATCATGAAGCTCTCGGTTTGTTAAAAGGTCACTCAGAGGTAAGAATTAACATGTTGACGCTTTTAACCCTTCTTCGCGCAAACTTTCAATTAATTACGCAAACGGCTACACTCGATCAACAAGTGGCTCATTTGTGAATATAAATACCGTAAAAGGTTATTCAGAAACTTATTTTAAGCATGTTATCGCTTCCAGTCCTTCCATAATCAAAGTTTTCGACTTTTCGAAAAAATTTGTCCCCTTAAATCCAACGTTTGACTTTATTAGGGTTTATTACACGTGTCAATACATCATTGGACGTGACTTTACGAGGTGTTACAACGTGCGTACCGCGAACCACAACAAAGTATTGATGACGATGAAGATGAGTAAAATGTTCAAGAAGAAGAAGACGAAGACGTTCATGAAGTTGTCCCGACATCCGTTCGGAGACCATGAAGTTGCGAGGAGGAGGTCGCCTTCGTCAAGGCGTACTTGTACACCTCCGAAAACAAGAAATTTTCCAATGAGCAAAGAAAAGAGATGTTTTGGAGACGAGTCATTGCTCATTTTATCAAACTTCCCGGTTCAACCGATCGAAACATGTGACAACTGTCAAAATTCTAGGTATACGTACAACTGTTAAACCATGATTAGTGCTTAATGACTGTGCTGAATTACAATTAACTGCTTACTGATTATTTCCATATACATACAAGTGCATCATATATTGCTTAATGACATACCATTATTGCATGAAAGCTTATTTGACTCAAATGATGCACGAAACACAGTTAGCACAGTTATCAGATACAACAGGAAAATGTATTTAGGGAATATATATTTAGATGACACCATGTGTGTGATTATTTGTATATTTTGTGTATTAGTTATATTATTTTAGGACTTAAAATAATATAACACATCAAAATACCAAGAATTACAATCCAGAATATTACCAAAAATTCCAAGGAATAAATATACACATTTTACACAAAATATTGGTGAAACCGAACTAAGGAATATAACTTACAAAATATTCCGGGAATAATATTCACAAGTATATTTTGGTAAATAATATCTTGGATACCAAGTGGATAAAAATATGATTTTTATAATTATTACAAAGTTATATTATATTTTGACAAGAAGAAAATATATTATTTTTGGGTTAATAAAAATATGTATTTTCTTGGAAATATTAGAAGATATATTTTTTTTGAAAGGAATATATATATTTTCTCATACAAAAATGGAATATATTATTTTTGGAGAAAAATAAGCATATATATATATATATAGGGGAAGGTTCAAATGAAAACCACTAGTTAACGCGAAAACTCGAAAACTAACTAAAAAAAGCCTAAAAAACACACAAAATTTTTTTTTTTTTTTTTTTTTTTTTGCAAACCAAATTTCGCAGGTTTTTTTATATAAAAAAATTTTCAAAAAAAAAATTTTTTTGTGTAGTGCAGATGTGTAATACTACACATGTGTATCTGTACTACACATGTGTATTATTACACATGTGCACTACACAAAAAAAAAAAATTTTTTTTTTTGAAAATTTTTTTTTATATATATAAAAACCAGGGATTTTTATTAAAAAAATTGAAAAAAAAAATTTGGGTGTTTTTTAAGCTTTTTTTAGTTAGTTTTCGAGTTTTCGCGTTAAAAGTGGTTTTCATTTGAACCATCCCCTATATATATATATATATTCCAAGTTAGACTTGAAAATATATTATTTTTGGCACTTATATGAAAATACAAATATTTTTGCCAAAGGAAAATCATAAATAATATTTCTTAAAATATATATTTTGGAAATATATATTGGTGGACTTTTATTAAAGATAATATTCCGGAAAAATTAATGCGAAATTAGGTATAAGAATACTTAATGAATACGATAGAAATACGTATTCTCATACGTATAAATACACACCGGAATACGACCCCAATACATGGCAAAAATATACAAGTATAAGAATAAGAATACGAATACAAATACACCCATCCTTGGGAAGGATATACAAGTATAAATACTTGGAAAGTATTAAGTTAAAATATATTGTTTTAACAATTATTCCAAAATTTAAAAAATATAATTTAAGTTAAAATATTTATTATTTTAACAAATAATTATATAACTTGGAATAATATCGAAGACACGAAGAAACGTAACTCAAGGATACTAATTAATACTAAGTCAAGGCACGACCCGCTCGTCTAATAGACATTAGTACGATTGTAGGTAGTTGTGTACGCCAGGCGAAGCGTGAGTTACGGTGATACGAAGACGCAAGACTGTGAGTTCATGACCCCCTTTTCTTTTAACTGTTTTCGGTTTTATAACTTTTGGGGTGAAGTACATGTTACAAACTGTTTACAAACGTTTATATGTGGTATGGTTAGCTAAGGAAGGGTACTGCTTGATCATGTGAGTGGTGGGTATAACACTTAAAACCATTAATCCTCGTTGTAGGACTGAGGGACATGAGTGATAGATCTATTTGGGTGTAGCGAGCCCCGCCCATGTTGGACCAGGATTTGACCCATGGGTTGACTATGTCTTACAGAAGGAAGCCCGGTGTAAAGTCTGCTAGGTTTGAGCCATCGTGCATCACGTCACACATATTAATGACCTTGTAAACCATTAATGATCTGTTTTCCTTATTGCTTTCATACCAGGATTTACAAACTTACATACATACTTTCAATAATTACAAAGGTTTATTCATACACACAAACAAACACATGAACTCACTCAACTTTTGTTGATGTTTTCAAACTACATGTATTTCAGGAAATTAGATGTGGATCTGGCGGGCGTTCAGAAGTTCCAAGTGTTGTTTGAGAATAAAAGGTGTCATCCATGGTCTTAGGGTTTGGTTAGTGTGTCTTATCCTGGACGAGACACGTCTTCCAAAACCTGGTTTTATTTAATAACTTTTGTCGAGTCCTTGTGAACTCTAAAAACAAGTTGCATGGTTTGTACTTGAATTTGACTTTGGTGTTTTAAAACAATGTGTTTTTTATGTTTTTAAACTTATTTAATGGATGAACATCTTCGGTTTTATCATATAGTGGTTGTTATGATTGAATGCAATCATATTAAGCAAGTCATACATAATCAAACTTCCGCAAAAGTCAGGGTGTGACAGTTTGGTATCAGAGATTCGATTGTAACGAACTAGGATTCTTTCTCGAGTCTAGACTACAATCATTAGGGCTCTCACAAAAATGTTTTTACAACACGTTTTCATTGCATACACGAAACGCCAGATCCATGGAACAAACATTTTTACAAATAAAAAGACAAGAAACACAATGCACAGTTACCTGGTTGGTTTAGTCTGGGAGACTGGTTGGTTTAGTCTGGGAGGCTTAGTCTGGGAGACTAGGTGGCTTAGTCTGGGAGACTAGGTGGTTTAGTCTGGGAGACTAGGAAGGATACATGATTTCATGATGCATTGACACTTGCTTGCATACTTATTAGTGGTTAATATATGTGCATATATTGTGATTGTTTGTTATAGACACTATGTCATCATCCGAGAGTGGATTTTCCGATACTGATGACCCCATGGCTATTGGCTCGGGGGCGAGCGAGCCAGAGATCTTTACCACCGATACAAAGAGTGACCCGGAGATGATGTCCGACGACGATGACGATTTTCAGCCATTTGCGCTGCCCGACTTCGGAGATGACTTACCGCTAGCTGATGGTATCCCAGACGAGGATCCTTTTGTTATTCCCATTCCTGTCCACGATCATCTTATCATTGGTCATCCCGGTGGTGAGCATATTATGGCACCGATCCTCGCTCATGTTCCTTTAGTGGTCATCCCTCCTGAGGATGGGCCATTCGATGATCTGTTTGACGATGATTTTGATCTATTTGTTGATGGTCCTCCCGATGACGCTCATGGCGATGGAGAGCTCGATGAGGACGTTGTTGATGTTCCACTTCTGGGGATTCGCGTTATTGAGATTTCCTCTGATTCTAGCTTACACTCTGTCTCAGATTCCTTTGAGTCTGTGACATCTTCCGCCTTGCAGGCAGTTGGATTGCGACGTTACACCACTGATTCCGATGACGATACAGCCATGTTAGCTGCACCGTCTCCTCCGCATGACTTTGAGCCTGTACTTGAGCCTGATTTGGTCCTTGTTGATTAGCCTATTGATGCACCCGCTGATCCTGAGCCCTTTCCTGATCATGACCCTATCCCATTTGGCATACCTTACATTGCGCCCCTCATACCAGATCCAGTTCCTACACCCGTTGACCCTCCTGTTATTGAGCCAGTCACTCCTCCACTTGCACCTGCACCCGCCGATGTTGCTCCTTTTTACCCAGTGGAGTCTGATGTACACCGTGTCAACCTGCCTATTGTTTTCTTGTAGGACATACCCGCACCCCATCCAAGGGAAGGCACTTCTAGCCAGTAGCCTAGCCAGGACCCTCATGTTTCAGCAGCTTTTCCCCACATACCTCAGTCAGCACCTTTTGCTCATTTTACTTCTTCACCACTTGATGAGCCACTCAGATGGTTCCCGCCGTACACCATGCCGATTTCTGATCCCTACTATCCCTTGCACTTTACTAGTTATACACAGGATGAGTTACTTCTATCATTACAGCTCCAGTATGAGATCATGAGTCGCATGATTTTAGAGCTTGAGATGACACCGCGACCTTTGCCATGTCCGTGTCAGTCTGCTTTTGTTCCCCCTCGTTCATCACTATCTCAGTTTTCACATCCTCCTACACCGCTTACTCCATTTCCTGAGTTTGATACTTGATTTCTTACCGTCGAGCAGCAGATCAGTTATCTGTTGCATCATGTTTATGATCTTGAGGAGGAGCTTGCGCATGTGCGTAGCTTGATTTTCTTTCCTCCACCTCCTCCTCCACTACCATCAGCATAGCCGGTTTTTGGTTTTATGTAGGTAGCTACTTTTGATGAGAGCACCGCTATTGGGCTGAGCTAGTGAAGCCTTTTGGAGATCACCTTTTTGATTGTATGACTCTGTAGACTGATAGACCTTTTGGACAAGGGTAGTGTGACCCTGTGTTCTTTTGATACAATACTTTTTTAAAACATGTAACAATATTGGTGGTCGATGATTAATGAAAGCTCAATCGTAATGTTTTCATTAAATACATTGTTAATTTACTTGCTTGTGCTATGATTGTGATGATTACATGCTTACTTGTTATGGTAAACACTATTATATATGTACTAATTATTACACGAATAAGACCTGACCTATACAATCTTCTTTATAGAAGATGCCTCCTCGAAGGAACAATCAGTTGCCCACAACAGAGGCAGAACTGCATGAACGGATTTCACAGACAATCGCACAACATGAGGCCTTACGCCCTGAACACAGCGGAGGTACCTCAGGAAATAACCCACCTCATGGTAATGTTTAAGTCACTTAAGACACATTACGATATGTTTGGACATTCCATGTGCGTTTGCTAATGCTTTCTGGGAATGATGTTGCTTGTACAAGCTGTACTTAGAAGCAGTTCCTTGACTGCAAACCTCTGAACTTTGATGGCACTGGGGGTGCTGTAGCATTTGTAAGATGGGCTGAGAAGATAGATGTCACACCCCCAAAATACCACAAGCGAAAAACCCGCTAGGTGTGTGACGTACCAAGATCCAGCCACCAATCACATTGAACTAATAGTAAATCAATATCAAGTTTATGTTTATTAAATTAGTCAATCATAAATGTCAAACAAGAGTTATCAGATTTAGCGGAAGCAAATGACAAAATAGTGTTTAAGGTATTCCCAAAACCAAATGTAATAGTGTTAAATAACATTAAGACAATTCTCAGCAGCATGACCATGACCACTCCAGCCATCCAGATAGCAAGTTCCTCATCCAATGCACCTAACGACCTGCGAGCATGCAACAAGTGTATCAGACAACGCTGGTGAGTTCATAGTTTTTCTGAAAACGTTAGTTACCAAGTGTTTAGTTTAGTTCGTTGATTTCAATGTTGATAATACCCCGAATATAAGACGGCTCCAGATTGTTTTGCCCTTTCTCCAATTCTCCTATCAAAGCATTGGTCATGACTAGGTTATTAGTTCACAACCGTCCTCTCAGGTATGGGGTGAGGGTGCCAAACCTAAGTAGCGCTACCAACTAATACCATGTTACCTCTCAGGTAACCAACAACAAGGAGGGACTTTAATGGTGATAGGATGAGTATATTATCCAACATTCCAGATTTACCCAAAAGACGTATTCCTCTCAGGAATACCCATGATTTACCCAAAAGCCTATCCCTCTCAGGGATACCCAATTACTGTCCCAACCACCGAGACGCATGCTCAAGAGGAATGAACTCACCTTGGTTTGCTTGGTATGATTAGTTACTTGTTCACAAATAAATCAGTCAAATCCTATGGTAATCATGTACACGAAACCAGTTTACATTCACTGTGTTCACGTATAACTTGTAATCATGGTGTGCAGTCAAGCAACAGTTTCCGATTAACACATAACAGACATTTCAACTCATACATTGGCACTATTCACACATATGTTTCACAATAGTATTCAACAGTTCCGTGCTAATCAAAACCGAATTATTTTTCCTCAGACATAACTGATATCGCTAACAGGCAAGGATCAATATTCATTTTCATACTCGTTCCAACTACAGTCTGTTTGTGAGCTTCTGTCCTAATGGCGAAACTTCAGGCGACGAAACATTATGGTTGTTCGTCGAGGGTTCTTGTGGCGAAACATTAAGATGTTTCATCGAGGTATGTGTGATGAAACATTAGAGTGTTTCGTCAATGTGTGTGTGTGGCGAAACATATAGGTATTTCGTCGTGGCCATAACAGTTTCCAATTTTTTAACAGTTTCACGTTTCTCAACCCTAGTCATGTCAAACGATCATTTGCAATCATCCAAGCATAACAGTTTCCATTCCTCACGTAATACAATTGTAATCAAACAATAATCATTAACACACACAAACCCTATTTCTAATTCCACATGATTCCTACAGTTCGTAACCTGCTCACGATCATCAAAACAATCAATCCATTAACCCTTATTTCATGTGAATTCCTAACAGTAAATCAATCCAACCACACATGAAAATAAAACATCATATTAATATTTCTTTCATCATGCATTCCCTAGCATAACAATCATGCACTAACACGAACACATGTAGCAGAAGAGTTAATTTTCATAATAGTAAAAACATACTAACCAAGCAAGTGAGATAGGGAATCGAGACAATCCTTCGGGGTGAAACACGGCTGTCGTCGACTTGATTTAGAGAGTAGGAGGGCTAGGGTTTGTTGTTTGCTAAAACAGTTAAGTCACAAAAGAATACTTATAGCTCTCGGGCTCGTACGGGGCCATACCTGGATTGGGCCGAAGGCCATGACGAAATATATATTTCGTCGGCCCAAAGGTGACGAAAGACATGATTCATCGTGGGCTTTTGGGCGACGAAGGACATGTCGACGAAAATCTTATACAAGAGATTACCAACCTAGACAATTCTTAATTTATTCACAATGAACTCTATATTATGACAGTTCAACAGTTCACCAAATATGTATCAACAGTTAATCAAATATGCATCAACAGTTAATCAAATATGCATCAACAGTTAATCAAATATGCATCAGTTACAACACAAACAATTATGATGAAACAAGTAACGTGTCGAGGAAAGACCTTCAAAACTCGGGTTGTCACATCATCCCCAACTTGAAAGAAATTTCGTCCCGAAATTTGACAAGTAATCCAAAACGGTAATATATCAACTCAGGATGACTGTGGATTTTCTGTGGGTACCACATCATCCCCAACTTGAAAGGGAATTTCGCCCCAAAATTCACCAGTCGCATCAGATTTAGGTTTGTCAGTTGGGAATAAGTGAGGGTACTTGAGCTTCATTTGATCCTCGCGCTCCCACGTGAACTCCGGTCCACGTCTTGAGTTCCAACGAACTCTGACGATTGGAATCCGACTGTGCTTACGAACCTTGACTTCCCGATCGATAATTTCTATTGGTTCTTCGACAAACTGCAATTTGTTATCGATTTTCAGCCTTGAAACGATACCACAAGTGTTTCATCGGACAAACACTTCTTTAGTTGTGAAACATGGAATACATCATGAACATTACCCAACTCAGCAGGTAATTCTAGCTTGTAGGCCACTTTACCAATTCGCTCCAGAATCTTGAATGGCCCTACATAACGTGGATTAAGCTTTCCGTGCTTCGCAAAGCGCACCACACCCTTCCAAGGTGAGACTTTCAGCATAACACGTTCGCCTATAGCGAATTCCAAGGGTTTCCTGTGCTTGTCAGCGTAGCTTTTCTGACGGTCGTGCACCGCCGCCATATGATTCCTGATCTGGGCAATCTTTTCAGAAGTTTCAAGAACAAGTTCCGGACCTGTGACCTGGCTGTCACCCACCTCAGCCCAACAAAGAGGAAAATGGCATTTTCGGCCGTACAATGCTTCAAACGGAGCTGCCTGGATGCTAGTGTGGTAACTGTTGTTGTAGGAGAACTCGATCAATGGCAAATGTTTCTCCCAGCCCTTACCAAAATCAATCACACATGGTCGCAGCATGTCTTCAAGTGTCTGGATGGTTCGCTCACTTTGACCATCTGTCTGTGGGTGATAAGCAATACTCATGTTAAGGCGTGAGCCGAACAATTTATGCATCGACTGCCATAAATGAGATATGAAATGCGGATCACAATTAGAGATGATAGAGGATAGCACCCCGTGACTAGAAACCACTTCTTTCAGATAAACAGCAGCGAGTTGAGATAACTTATCCGTTTCCTTGATCGCAAGGAAGTGTGCAGATTTTGTGAGGCGGTCAACGACCACCCAGATAGTATCGTTTTCGTTTTGAGTTCTCGGCAGACCAGTGACAAAGTCCATAGCAATCTGCTCCCATTTCCACATGGGTATTTCTGGTTGTTGAAGCAGGCCTGAGGGTTTTTGGTACTCGACCGTGATTTTCGCACACGTCAAACACTTACTCACGTACGTCGCGATGTCAGCTTTCATTTTCGGCCACCAATACAAGACTTTGAGGTCCTGATACATCTTATCTGAACCTGGGAGAACAGAGTACCGGGACTTGTGTGCTTCGTCCATCACAAGTTCCCTAAGATTTTCAAACAAAGGAACCCATATCCGTTCCATAAAATAGTAAATGTCGTCTGATATCTTCTCAAGTCGTTTCTCCATACCTAATAAATACTCAGCTTCTGTGTTTTCTTCCTTCAATGCTTCAGTTTGATCCGAACGGATCTGATCAGGAAGATTCGAGTGAAAAGTGAGCTGTAAGGCTCGCACACGCTTTGGCTTCGTTTCCTTTCTACTAAGGGCATCAGCTACCACGTTAGCTTTACTGGGGTGATACTTGATGGCGCAATCGTAGTGGTATAAGAGTTCTACCCAACGACGCTGTCGCATATTCAATTCCTTTTGGTCGAAAATATGCTGAAGGCTCATGTGATCGGTGTAGATGGTGCATTTGGTACCGTACAGATAATGCCTCCAGATTTTCAACGCAAAAACCACAGCTCCCAGCTCCAAGTCGTAAGTCGTGTAATTATTCTCGTGAACCTTCAACTGTCGAGAGGCATAGGCTATCACTTTCTCGCGTTGCATCAACACGCAACTGAGACCCTGAATAAAAGCATCACAATATACTACAAAACCCTCGGTACCTTCTGGTAAAGACAAGATCGGAGCACTACAGAGTTTCTGTTTCAAAAGTTGGAATGCATCCTCCTGCTTGCTTCCCCAAGAATACACAACGCCTTTCTGTGTCAACGAGGTAAGAGGTTGAGCGATCTTCGAGAAATCCTTGATAAATCTTCGATAATACCCAGCGAGACTGAGAAATTGTCGCACCTCCGAAGGATTCTTTGGTGCCGCCCAATTCCTTATAGCTTCAATCTTAGCAGGATCCACGTGTATCCCCGGTTCGTTGACAATGTGGCCAAGGAAGTGCACTTCTCGTATCCAGAAGTCACACTTAGAAAACTTCGCGTAGAGCTGCTCCTTCCTCAGAAGTTCCAAAATAAGACGCAAGTGTCGCTCGTGGTCCTCCTTGTTCTTAGAGTAGATCAATATGTCGTCAATAAACACAATGATGAAGTCGTCAAGATACGGCTTGCACACACGATTCATAAGGTCCATGAAGACTGCCGACATGTTTGTCAACCCGAATGGCATAACTAGAAACTCATAATGGCCATACCGCGTTCGAAAAGTTGTCTTTGGAACATCCTCCTCCCGGACTCTCATCTGATGGTAGCTCGATCTTAAATCGATCTTCGAGTAGAAACTTGACCTTTGCAACTGGTCAAACAAGTCGTCGATACGTGGTAGAGGGTAGCGGTTCTTGACTGTTACCTTGTTGAGTTCTCGATAATCTATACATATACGTAAAGATCCGTATTTCTTCTTCACAAACAAAACTGTGGCTCCCCAAGGCGATGAACTAGGTCGGATGAAACCTCTATCCAACAGTTCTTGGATTTGGTTTGACAGCTCTTGCAACTCTCCTGGCGCAAGACGGTAAGGAGCACGGGCAATCGGATCTGCTCCTGGCATAAGGTCAATCTGGAATTCCACCTGGTGATGTGGAGGTAAACCGGGTAACTCTTCAGGAAACACGTCAGAAAACTCACGAACCACTGGAAGGTCCTCGATCTTCCTCTCTTCAGGTTGTGAATCGGTAACAAGAGCTAGAATAGCAGGGTAGCCCTTTCGTAGACACTTTTGGGCTTTCATGGCTGAGATGATGCCGACCATGGCACCACTACGATGACCTTGAACTGATAAAGATTCCCCACTGGGGAGAGGGACACGCATGATTTTCTCCTTACAGAGAATTTCCGCTTGGTGCTTAGACAACCAATCCATGCCAACGACCACATCAAAACTTCCAAGAGTAACGGGGAGTAGGTCAATGTCGAACACTTGACCAAGGAGATCAAGTTTACAACCAAAAAGGACATGAGAAGCTTCAATCGATTTACCATCAGCTAGTTCTACTACATGCTTATTTACAAGAGGTGTGGGAGTCAACCCTAACTGACAACTGAACCCCAAAGACACATAACTCCAATCGGCACCAGAGTCGAATAAAACAGAAGCAAAAAGATCGTTCACAGAAAACGTACCCGTCACAACATTGCCATCATTGCGAGCTTCCCCAGCACCAATAGTAAATACTCTTCCACATGCCCCGTTCCCACCATTGTTCCCATCGTTGTTATTCCCAGTATTGTTGTTGTTGCCAGCATTCTGATTAAGCTGAGGGCAATGCCATTTAAAATGACCCTCATCACCACACTGAAAACAGCCCTTACGATTTCCCTGATTCTGTTGAGGCTGCTGCCTCTCCTGTTGCTGCGGCGGCTTTGGGAGCCAGACCCTACAATCTTTAGCCATATGACCCACTTTGTTGCACCTGTGACATACTCGGGTGCACAGCCCGCGATAGTGGAACATACACTTATTACACTTTGGTAGTTTTCCCGCGTACGAGCCCTGATTTGAATTGTTGCTCTGATTCTGATTCACAGAAGACGACTGGCTAAAAATGCGGTTGATACTGTTGTCAGGCCTTTTCTGAGATTGACTGGCACTGGTTGCTTTGTCAGCGTCATTCCATTTACGCTTGTTATCACAAGCAGGTGTAGTAGCCATAGCAGCAGAGGTAGTAGTAGAAACACGTGGCGGCAACGAGCCACGTTCGACCTCTTGATCAGTAATCTTGTGTGCTAAACGGATGATCTGAGGTAGATTGTTAAGATTTGCAGCAGTGACATAACTCTTCACCTGTGGGGCCAATCCCTTGATGTATAGCTCGATTCTTCGGTGTGGGGGTCGTGATAAGTTCGGGCACATAATAGCTAACTCATGGGACCATTTCGTGTATGCCTCAATCTCAGACCCCACCATCTTTAGATCATAGAATTCGTTCTCAAGTTTCTGAATCGCATCACGAGGACAATACTCCTCCCTCATCAACTCCTTAAAATCATCCCAAGTAGTGGCCTTCGCCATGTCGATACCCAACATCTGGACCTGGGCATTCCACCATGTCAAGGCACCATCTTGGAGCGTGCCTGAAGCATACTTCACTCTGTCCCCGACAGGACAGTTACACATTGCAACACTGATTCGGCTTTCTCAAACCAACGCAGGAGTCCCACAGCCCCTTAAGTCCCACTGAAGGTCTGTGGCTTACATTCCATGAATGTCTTGAACGTATACGCAGGCGGATTGTTTTGATTCAGATTAGCTTGCTGACCTAAAGGAGAAAATAAACACAACACACGGGTAAGAGTCGTGCACGCGACACAAGAATAAAGGGTAATTGGCACATATCGTACCAGCTTGGTAGGCTGCCAAAGCCTCAGCCACATGTGTGTTAATCAAATTTGTCAGCTCAGCTTGGGTCATCGCAATGTGACCACGTCCATGACCTCGTCCGCTCATGATTCTATATACGAAAGGAGAAGGGTTAAGAGTCGTGATCAGATAGGAGTCAAACTCACAACGGTTTCTACATATTACAAAGTACATCAAACAACAAAGCGGAACCCCTTTCACACTCGTTAGATCTCACTAGGACTCGCATGCACCCCACATTATTATTATGTGTGCACCCATAATAATAATGTGATTTGCATGTTTATCTCAGCTCCTCCCAACTCATGCTAAAAGGTTCCTCGAGTTCTCGTAACAAGACAAAACACCACAAACATAAACCACGAAAAGCTGACGGGATATCGCACTGTGACTCTATCAATCACATAACTCAGGTAAATACACATGAATTCAGTCTGGAATACTAAGTGTGTGCAATCACATGCAGCATTATACATAAATGTATACTAGATATACTAGACAATAGCTGAGTGTCATGGTCGCTTTCTGAACTGTTCGGTTATAGTCTGGTTTTATAAAAAAACATTTTAAAACCTAGTTCACTATAACCAGTGGCTCTGATACCAAACTGTCACACCCCCAAAATACCACACGCGGAAAACCCGCTAGGTGTGTGATGTACCAGGATCCAGCCCCCAATCACATTGAACTAATAGTAAATCAACTTCAAGTTTAGGTTTATTAAATTACTCAGTCATAAATGTCAAACAAGAGTTATCAGATTTAGCGGAAGCAAATGCTAAAATATTGTTTAAGGTATTCCCAAAACCAAATGCAATAGTGTTAAATAACAATAAGACAATTCTCAGCAGCATGACCACTCCAGCCATCCAGATAGCAAGTTCCTCATCCAATGCACCTAACGACCTGCGAGCATGCAACAAGGGTATCAGACAACGCTGGTGAGTTCATAGTTTTTACGAAAACATTATTTACCAAGTGTTTAGTTTAGTTCGTTGATTTCAATGTTGATAATACCCCGAATACAACACGGCTCCGGATTATTTTGCCCTTTCTCCAATGCTCTTATCAAAGCATTGGTCATAACTAGGTCATTAGTTCACACCTGTCCTCTCAGGTACGGGGTGAGGGTGCCAAACCTAAGTAGCGCTACCAACTAATACCCTGTTACCTCTCAGGAAACCAACAACAAGGAGGGACTTTAATGGTGATAGGATGAGTATATTATCCAACATTCCATATTTACCCAAAAGATGTATTCCTCTCAGAAAATACCCATGATTTACCCAAAAGCCTATCCCTCTCAGGGATACCCAATGACTGTCCTAACCGCCGGGACGCATGCTCAAGAGGAATGAACTCACCTTGGTTTGCTCGGTATGATTAGTTACTTGTTCACAAATAAATCAGTCAAAGACTATGGTAATCATGTACACGAAATCAGTTTACATTCACTAGGTTCACGTATAAATTGTAATCATGGTGTGCAGTCAAGCAACAGTTTCCGATTAACACATAGCAGACATTTCAACTCATACATTGGCACTATTCACACACATGTTTCACAACAGTATTCAACAGTTCCGTGCTAATCAAAACCGAATTATGTTTTCCTCAGACATAACTGATATCGTTAACAGGCAAGGATCAATATTCATTATCATACTCGTTCCAACTATAGTCTGTTTGCGAGCTTCTGTCCTAATGACGAAACTTCAGGCGACGAAACATTAAGGTTGTTTTTCGAGGGTTCTTGTGGCGAAACATTAAGATTTTTCGTCGAGGCATGTGTGACGAAACATTAGAGTGTTTCGTCGGTGTGTGTGTGTGTGTGGCGAAACACGTAGGTGTTTCGTCGTGGCCTTAACAGTTTCCAAGTTTCTTAACAGTTTCACGTTTCTCAACCCTAGTCATGTCAAAGGATCATTTGCAATCATCCAAGCGTAACAGTTTCCATTCCACACGTAATACAATTGTAATCAAATAATAATCATTAACACACACAAACCCTAATTCTAATTCCACATGATTCCTACAGTTCGTTACCTGCTCACGATCATCAAAACAATCAATCCATTAACCCTTATTTCGTCTGAATTCCTAACAGTAAATCAATCCAACCACACATGAACATAAAACATCATATTAATATTTCTTTCATCATGCATTCCCTAGCATAACAATCATGCACTAACACGAACACATGTAGCAAAAGAGTTAATTTTCATAATAGTAAAAACATACTAACCAAGCAAGTAAGATAGGGAATCGAGACAATCCTTCGGGACGAAACACGGCTGTCGTCGACTTGATTTAGAGAGTAGGAGGACTAGGGTTTGTTGTTTGCTAAAACAGTTAAGTCACAAAAGAATACTTATAGCTCTCAGGCTCGTACTGGCCATACCTGGATTGGGCCGAAGGCCATGACGAAAGATATGTTTCGTCGGCCCAAAGGTGACAAAAGACATGATTCGTCGTGGGCTTTTTGGACGACGAAGGACATGTCGACGAAAATCTTATGCAAGAGATTACCAACCTAGACAATTCTTAATTTATTCACAATCAACTCTATATTATGACAGTTCAACAGTTCACCAAATATGCATCAACAGTTAATCAAATATGTATCAGTTACAACACAAACAATTATGATGAAACAAGTAACGTGTCGAGGAAAGACCATAAAAACTCGGGTTGTCACAACAGATTCGGTGCTGCGAATGATCAAATGTGTGTCAGAGCACCAGGTCACTTATATTTCTGGAATATTCCTAGATGGAGCTCTATCATGGTGGAACCTTCAGGTTCAGACTCTAGGTGAGGATGCAGCATATGTTATGACTTGGGATGAGATGAAAGAACTGATGCGCAAGAAGTACTGTTCAAGGGCATAAATTCAGAAGTTGGAAACTGAGTTTTGGATTCTTAAGATGGATGGTCCCAAGATTGCTGAGTACGTACAGAGATTCCATGACTTGTCTCGTGTGGTCCCCTACATGGTAGAACCGGAGTTCAAGCGAGTAGAACGTTTCATTTGGGGATTGGCACCCCAGATTATGAGCATGGTGACTACTTCCAAGCCTCCGACCATCAGTGAAGCCATTGATTTGAGCGTGGCTTTGACTGAAGAAGCAATTAGATTGAAGAATTTTTCAATCTCTGAGTGAAAGAAGATGGAGACTCATGTCGAGTCGTTATGAGAGAAAAAGAGGAAGTTATCAAATTTCAAGAAGGTTACCCAAGGAAACAACAGTGGTAACAAGAAAAGAGATGCGAACCCACCAGCCGAGGTCAGGACTGGTGCTGCAAGTTCTGAAAACAAGGGGAAAGGATACATGGGCACCCTGCCCAAATGTGATGTCTGCCAGTTCCATCATGCCAGCCAGTGTAGATTCAGGAAGTGTGAATCTTGCGGAAAGAATGGTCATTCAAAGGAAACATGATGGGCTGGTACTGGTCGTGGGAATGGTGGCCAGAGAGGAAATGGGAATGGCAATGGAAACCGTGGGGGAAACGGTAATGGGAATAGGAATAATCAAGGAGGAAATGGAAATTTCGGTGGTAATGGAAATCGTGATGGTTCTGGAAATCAAGCTGGAAACAGAAACCGTGGAACAAACAACAACCAGGGCGGTACTGGAAACAGACAAGGTTATTTTAGCTGTGGTGATGTTGGGCATTCCAAGCGGGATTGCCCGAAGAACAACCAAGCCCAAGGAAGAGTCTTCAACATTGGAGTTAGGGAAGCTCGTCAGGATCCGAACGTAGTCACTGGTACGTTCCCCATCAATCAACACTTTGCATCTGTGCTATTTGATACTGGTGTCGATTATAGTTTCGTATCCCTAGAATTTAAGGATATACTTGGGTTAGTTGGCAGTAAGCTAGATATTCCGTACTCGATAGAACTAGCTAATGGGAAGCTAGTAGAGGCAAATGAAGTGATTAGAGGTTGTGTGATAGAGCTTGGAGAGCATGAGTTTATGCTCGATCTTCTAGCAGTTGAGTTGGGAAGCTTTGACGTGGTATTTGGAATGGATTGGTTGTCGAGCAACCGAGCTGAGATCGTATGTCATGAGAAGATCATTCGCATCCCGATGACGAATGGAGAGATGATTGTAGTGAACGGAGAAAAGCATGATACGCCTCTACGGATTATCAGTTGCTTGAAGGCACGGAGGTTTATGCGGAAAGGATATGTTGCCTTCTTAGCTCACGTTGTTGATAAGGAAGCCAAAGAGCCAAAGCTGGAAGATATCCCTGTGGTAAAGGAATATCCTGAAGTCTTCCCCGAAGACTTGCCAGGATTACCGCCCCAACAAGTCGAATTCCATATTGACTTGGTTCCAGGCGCCGCGCCTGTAGCCAAGGCACCTTATCGGCTTGCGCCATCAGAGATGCAAGAGTTGTCGACGCAACTTCAGGAGCTTTTTGACAAGGGATTTATTAGACCAAGCTTCTCGCCTTGGGGAGCTCCAGTTCTATTTCTCAAGAAGAAGGACGGTAGTTTCCGTATGTGCATTGACTACCGAGAGCTGAACAAGTTAACCATCAAGAATCGGTATCCTTTGCCGAGGATTGATAATTTATTCAACCAACTTCAGGGTTCGAGTTACTACTCCAAGATCGATCTTCGATCAGGTTATCACCAGCTGCTGATCCAAGAAGAGAGTATACCGAAGACTGCCTTCAGAACTCGTTATGGACATTACAAGTTTCTAGTGATGTCGTTTGGTCTGACGAACGCACTGGCAGTATTTATGGATTTGATGAACCGAGTTTGCAAGCCATATCTCGATAAATTCGTGATTGTATTTATCGACGATATTTTGATCTATTCGCAGACAAAGGAAGAGCATGAGCAAGACCTAAGAGCCATCTTAGAGCTGCTCAAGAAGGAGAAACTGTATGCTAAGTTCTCGAAGTGTGAGTTCTGGTTGCGTGAAATACAATTCCTTGGTCACGTAGTGAACGAAGATGGAATTCATGTGGATCCCACCAAGATCGAGGTGATTAAGAATTGGGAAACTCCGAAGACGCCAACCGAGATCCGTCAGTTTTTAGGCTTAGCAGGGTATTATCGCAGATTCATTGATGATTTTTCAAAAATCGCTCAGCCGCTGACCTCCCTTACTCAAAAGGATAAGAAGTATGAATGGGGAGATAAACAAGAGGAAGCTTTTCAGTTACTAAAGAATAAACTTTGCGATGCACCTATCTTATCCCTACCCGAAGGCACCGATAACTTCGTGGTATACTGTGACGCCTCGCGTCAGGGATTGGGTTGTGTGCTGATGCAGCGACAGAAGGTTATCGCTTATGCTTCGCGCCAATTGAAGGTTCTTGAGAAGAATTATACCACGCATGATTTGGAATTAGGCGTAGTGGTGTTTGCCTTGAAGATTTGGCGGCATTATTTGTATTGCACCCGATGCACGATCTTTACAGATTACAAGAGCCTCCAACACATATTCGATCAAAAAGAGCTTAAAATGTGACAACAACGTTCGGTAGAGCTGTTAAATGATTATGATTGCGAAATCAAATATCACCCAGGAAAGGCGAATGTGGTGGCAGACGCCTTAAGTCGAAAAGAGAGGATTAAGCCCATAAGGGTTAGGGCTTTGGAGATGATTATGCAGACAGACCTCTCATTGCGCATTCGTGCTGCACAAAGAGAAGCTCTTAAGAAGGAGAACCTTAAGGATGAATATCTCCGTGGGATGGAGAAAAAGCTGGTACCCAATGAGGAAGGAACTTTGTGCTTTATGGGATGATTTTGGGTTTCGCTTTTTGGTGGTCTTAGGGATAGTATTTTTTATGAAGCTCATAAATCGAGGTACTCGATCCATCTAGGATCAGACAAGATGTACCAAGATTTGAAGGATTATTATTGGTGGCCAAGACTTAAGGGTGATGTGGATACTTATGTTGGAAAGTGTTTGACTTGTGCCAAGGTAAAGGCCGATTATCAGAAGCCTTCAGGTCTTCTGTAGCAACCTGAGATACCCATGTGGAAATGGGAGCAGATCTCAATGGATTTTGTAACAAAGTTTCCAAGGACACCCAGAGGACATGATACGATTTGGGTAATCGTGGACCGGTTATCAAAATCTGCGCACTTTCTGCCAATCAGAGAAAAGGATAACACAGGTAAGCTAGCTGAGCTGTACCTAAGGGAGATAGTCGCACGTCATGGATTGCCTATCTCGATTATATCTCATAGAGATGGGAGATTTGTGTCAAGGATTTGGCAATCCTTTCAAGAAGCATTTGGTTCTCAGTTAAATCTGAGCACAACATTTCATCCACAGACGGACGATCAAAGTGAGAGAACGATTCAGACACTTGAAGATATGTTACGAGCTTGCGTAATGGACTTGGGTGGTAGTTGGGACACTCACCTACCTTTGTTTGAGTTATCCTATAACAACAGCTACAATACAAGCATTCAAGCTTCACCGTTCGAGGCTCTCTACGGACGAAAGTGTCGATCACCGTTATGCTGGGCAGATGCAGGTGATATACAACTGGTTGGTCCCGAATTGGTCCAAGAGACGACATATAAGATTATGCAGATCCGAGAGCACATTAAGGCGGCTCGTGATCGACAAAAGAGCTATTCGGACCAAAGAAGGAAACCTTTGGAATTTGAAGTGGGTGATATGGTCATGTTAAAAGTTTCACCTTGGAAAGGTGTGACACGCTTTGGGAAGCGTGGTAAATTAAACCCATGATTTATCGGACCGTTCAAAATCCTGGAGAGGATTGGTCCCGTAGCTTACAAGTTGGAGCTACCAGCAGAACTTAATGGTGTTCATGGTGCATTCCATGTATCTAATCTGAAGAAAAGTCCAACACAAGAAACAATGGTCATTCCTGCCGACGAAGTTCACATTGACGACACACTCCACTTTACCGAAGAACCTGTTGAGGTTACTGATTGGAAAGTTAACAAGGCTCGGAGGAGTAGTTTTAAACTCGTCAAGGTTCGGTGGAACGCACGTCACGGCCCAGAGTTTACTTGGGAGCGTGAAGACCGCATGAAAGCTAAATACCCGCAATTATTCCCTAACACCCCTGCAGCTAGTAGTAAAGCTTAAAATTTCGGGATGAAATTTTCTTAACAGGGGAGAATGTGACAACTGTCAAAATTCCAGGTATCCGTACAACTGTTAAACCATGATTAGTGCTTACTGACTGTGCTGAATTACAATTAAATGCTTACTGGTTATTGCCATATACATACATGTGCATCATATATTGCTTAATGTCATACCATTATTGCATGAAAGCTTATTTGACTCAAATGATGCACGAAACACAGTTAGCACAGTTATCAGATAAATCGGGAAAATGTTGACGGAGTTCAGTACATAGACAGACAGTGTGTTGAGACACAGAATGAGCCAGAAACCAAGTATCACACTAGTATAGTGTGTAGGAAAGTAAGGATCATAAAACTGCCTTCCTAGAGATAGTTTAAGTGCCGGAAAGTGCCTAAAACTCACATAAAGTGCTGAATTCAGCAAAAATCAGTAATTTTCAGCCTTTAAACAATCTAATATTATGCAGAAACATGGTTAAATGGTCCTGAATGCTTTCCTAAGTGTCAGGAATCAAAAGTGTCACAAAAGGTAACATAAAGCACACTAAACTGCATAGTTTAGCACCTTAACGAACCGGTAACCAACCGAACACCTGGACACTACCCGAAACACCAAATTTACACTAGAAGCACTGTTTTAACATTACCAAGCTAGTTATGGTCCCCGAACATCATAACACTACATAAAAATCTAGTAACTAAAGTAACTAACTAGATACTTACATTTTTACCCTAAACTAACTAATGTTTACAAACCTAGTCTACATACCCCCCACCTAGTGGACAGCCAACATAGCCCCCGCACTTGTGATTTTCTTCCAATTTATTAATAGATCTTGTTTCCCCGTTGAGAGCATAAGAACCATGGGTTAAGCACTTGATTTTGGTTATAAGTATCACCCATTAGTAACATGTTCTTCATTTCATCACAAACACTTCAACACCACTTCTTCTCTCCCCCCTCTTGTGCTCTCAGCCGAAACTCAACACCCTCACACCCACCATCATTCAATCGTTCTCAATCAATCCAAACATATACAAAGGTGTTAAAGGTTACACAAAGAAGCTAGGAGCTTACGGAAGTTCAAGGACCTTGTTCATTTGCTTTTATCCGCTTGTTTTCTTCTCTTGATCATCCCTAGCCTTGAGCTAGTGGTAAGAACCTTGATCTTGCTATTTTACATCTTATATTAGTGGTTAAAAGATGTTACACAATGATGATCTTGAAGAACACTAAAAAACTTAAACTTGAATCATGAACATAAGCATGAATACGTACGAAATCTTAATGTTTATGTGTTGAAATACTTGTTGATTGTTGATTGCTTGTGAAAATGATGTTGATCATCATATGATCTTCCTAGATCATGATTAAAAACATAATCTACCAAGATGAGAGGATGAACATGGTAGAAGTTAATGGATCATCCTCATGAAAAGCATGAACTTGAAAAGAATACATTGATTTCTTGTAAAATGATGATTAAAGTGAGTTGTTAATCATGTAAATCTAGAGATTTCACGGATGATTTTTTCAAAAAAAAAAAAAAACCAAGTTAAAAATACAAGTTTTATTTAATCTTGGTTCTTACATAAATAAACCCCATTTTTAAAGGGTAAACAAGTGTAGAAACACTTATGTAACAAGAAAAGATTAAGAAGAAACATTTTTGAAAAATATGATTAGAAGTTGTGAAGATCCATCTTCTTTAAAAATGATGATTTTAAAGAATCAATCACACTTTAGAAGGTAACAAGGCTTACTAAGAACACTAGTAAATTACTACAAATTTTTGTGAAATTTCAAGTTCATGAAGTAGTAGATTATGCTTGTTTTTTGCAAAATTGGTAAGTAAAGATTGTTTGTTGTTGATTGTGGATTGATTATGTTGATTTTACAAAAGAAAATGATATACCTTCAAGGTATGGAAACCTCCATTTTTAGGGGAAACTATGGCGAAATTTATCTAAATATTAAACACTTAGAAAAATATTTCTAAACAAGTATTTACAAGTGCATTTTAAACCATGGATTTTCACATAAAATTTGCCATATAATTTTTGTTCAAAAATATAAATATTGGAGGTTGGTTTTTATAAATAAAAGTGACTAAATATGTATTTAGGGAATATATATTTAGATGACACCATGTGTGTGATTATTTGTATATTTTGTGTATTATTTATATTATTTTAGGACTTAAAATAATATAACACATCAAAATACCAAGAATTACAATCCAGAATATTACCAAAAATTCCAAGGAATAAATATACACATTTTACACAAAATATTAGTGAAACCGAACTAAGGAATATAACTTACAAAATATTCTGGGAATAATATTCACAAGTATATTTTGGTAAATAATATCTTGGATACCAAGTGGATGAAAATATGATTTTTACAATTATTACAAAGTTATATCATATTTTGACAAGAAGAAAATATATTATTTTTTGGTTAATAAAAATATGTATTTTCTTGGGAATATTAGAAGATATATTATTTTTGAAAGGAATATATATATTTTCCCAAACAAAAACGGAATATATTATTTTTGGAGAAAAATAAGCATATATATATATATATTTTTTTGGGACTTATATGAAAATACAAATATTTTTGCCAAAGAAAAATTATAAACAATATTTCTTAAAATATATATTTTGAAAATATATATTGGTGGACTTTTATTAAAGATAATATTCTGGAAAAATTAATGCGAAATTAAGTATAAGAATACTTAATTAATACAATAGAAATACGTATTCTCATACGTATAAATACACACCGGAATACGACCTCAATACATGGCAAAAATATATAAGTATAAGAATACGAATACTAATACACCCATCTTTGGGAAGGATATACAAGTATAAATACTTGGAAAGTATTAAGTTAAAATATATTGTTTTAACAATTATTCCAAAATTTAATAAATATAATTTAAGTTAAAATATTTATTATTTTAACAAATAATTATATAACTTGGAATAATATCGAAGACACGAAGAAACGTAACTCAAGGATACTAAATAATACTAAGTCAAGGCACAACCCGCTCGTCTAATAGACATTAGAACGATTGTAGGTAGTTGTGTACGCCAGGCGAAGCGTGAGTTACGGTGATACGAAGACGCAAGACTGTGAGTTCATGACCCCCTTTTCTTTTAACTGTTTTCGGTTTTATAACTTCGGGGGTGAAGTACATGTTACAAACTGTTTACAAACGTTTATATGTGGTATGGTTAGCTAAGGAAGGGTACTGCTTGATCATATGAGTGGTGGGTATAACGCTTAAGACCATTAATCCTCGTTGTAGGACCGAGGGACATGAGTGATAGATCTATTTGGGTGTAGCGAGCCCCGCCCATGTTTGACCAGGGTTTGGCCCATGGGTTGACTATGTCTTACAGCCGGAAGCCCGGTGCAAAGTCTGCTAGGTTTGAGCCTTCATGCATCACGTCACACATATTAATGGCCTTGCAAACCATTAATGATCTGTTTTCCTTATTGCTTTCATACCGAGATTTACGAACTTACATACATACTTTCAATAATTACAATTTTTATTCATACACGCAAACAAACACATGAACTCACTCAACTTTTGTTGATGTTTTCAAACTACATGTATTTCAGGAATTTAGATGTGGATCTGGCGGGCGTTCGGAAGTTCCAAGTGTTGTTTGAGAATAAAAGGTGTCATCCATGGTCTTAGGGTTTGGTTAGTGTGTCTTATCCTGGACGAGACACGTCTTCCAAATCCTCGTTTTATTTAATATCTTTTGTCGAGCCCTTGTGAACTCTAAAAACAAGTTGCATGGTTTGTACTCGAATTTGACTTCGGTGTTTTTAAACAATGTTGTTGTTATGTTTTTAAACTTATTTAATGGATGAACATCTTCGGTTTTATCATATAGTGGTTCTTATGATTGAATGCAATGATATTAAACAAGTCACACATAATCACACTTCCGCAAAAGTCAGGGTGTGACAAAACATGGATCAAATGACGTCGAAGTGGGGCGATTTGAATCGAAAAATTAGCAAATTTAACGGTTGTTTCATTCAAGTGGTACGTTTTTTTTATTTAAAACTGTTTTTTAATTTTTATAACATAAAACAGTTTACATTTTTTTTATAAAAACAGTTTAAAAACAGTTTTTAAAAAAACAATTTACTTTCTTTATAAAAATAGTTCAAAAAAATAGTTTACAGTTAAAAAAACAGTTTACAGTTTTATAAAAAACAGTTTAAAGAAAACAGTTCTAATAAATAATTTTTATTTTTATTTTTGTAGAACCGAAATCCACAAAGTGGAGCAAGCGAGGCGACTATCATGCAATCCACCATCGCCGAGTATCGTCGAACATACAAAAAGAGGAGTTTTCCACATATTGCGGCATGGGGGGTTGGGAGAAATCACCCGAAGTGGGTACCGGTTGAGTTGGTCGACATGGGTGGGCCGACGGCTTCAGAAAAAGAGGAGGTTCCAAAAGATCAAAGACCTCAAACTCGGGGAACTACACGACTTCCGCGTCGGATAACTTGCCGCAAATGAATTTGAACGATAACCCCATTGACGAACCCAATCAATTGGTTGACGAACCCGTTCAAGAAGATACACCTACAAGGTTGCGCCGCAAGAAAAGTGGTGATTCGTCAAGTAAAGGAAAGGAAGCGGTGGCGGAGTCGATCTCCGAAATCAAAGAGGCGAAATTGGCGGAAATAAGCGAATCCAAATAAAGAAGAGAAAAACTTGTGTCGGCAAAACTTCAACGCGAGGAAGCGTATATGCGACACTTGAACGCAATAGAAAAACAAAATGATTTAAAAATCTTGTTATAGCCGCACACCAATCTCGAAGAACCGTTTAAGTCGGTCGTAATTCAACAAAAACACGAGATTTGTGAAAGGTGGGGGTGGGAGATGCCATCCGTTTAAGTCGGTCTTTTTAACTTTTTTTTATTTCCAATGTTTAGTTTTTTTTTTTTTTTTTTTTTTTGTGTTATTATAGTATGTAATTTAGGTTTTATTTAAATGAATTGTATAATTTTACTGTTTTATTGTGAGTGATGAAATTTCATCACTAGTGATGACCATTTACACTAAAAAAAAGGTTGTGAGTGATAGAATAATGGTTGATGACATAATGGAACTTGAATGGATGTTGTGAGTGATGTAATTTGTACAAAAGATGACCACATCTACCCCTTAAGGTTATCAATCTACAATTAGAGACCAGTCAGAGACGACCAAGTAATTTTGTGACCGTATTTTAATGTCTAAATTAGTATAGTAACGACAGTTATTTTGGCAGATAGTGGTCGTGATGTTGACTATATATACATTGTCACTAATATTCTTTCCAGGAACATCTTAATCCAATTATCCAAAGCATTACAGAGCATTGCTTTAGACTCTTTTGCTTTATATTAGAGTAAATTGCTATTTTAGTCTTTGAGTTTTTTCCAAATTGTCATTTTAGTTAAAATAGTTTTTTTTTCCTCCTCTGGGTCCCTGACTTTTCCTTTTTCTTCCCATTTTGATCACACTGCCTAACTTAATCTAAAAACCAGGTTATAATCAGGGGTATTTTTGGCATTAAATTATTATGAGGCTTATAAATTATGTTGTAAACTACCCCTAGTTATCACTACACGACAGTTATGCCAAAAATACCCTTGGTTATAACCAGATTTTTAGACTGACTTAGGCAATGTGATTAAAATGACAAGAAAATAGAAAAGTTAAGGACACAGAGGGAGAAAACAAAACTAGTTGAACAAAAATGACAATTTGGACCAAACCTCAGGGACTAAAATGGCAATTTACTCTCTATATTATTTTACTTGTAGTTTTATAATATATGAGATATTTTTAACACATATTATAACAAAAATAAATTTATTTATTGCAAAACAAAGGTAAAAGTGTGTTTTTATTAATATAACATGAACACAAGAAATTATAAAAACAAATGTGTTGCAACATTAATAATTATTGAACTCAATTATGCTACCGGGTGCAAACAAACAACTTTTCCAAAAAATCACTTTAAAATAAAAACAAAACGAGCAGCGACCAACATGGCAGCATTCCATATCATAATATGTTTTTTATTCATTATATATAGATTATTGTTATTAATAATAGTAATGGTCCAGACTAGATAATTAATTTCACCACCATACTATGAAATACAGAATTTACAGCCAACAAAAGTAACTTTATTCATTATATATAGATTATTATTATTATTAATAATAGTAATGGTCCAGACCAGATAATTAATTTCACCTCCATACTATGAAATACAGAATTTACAGCCAACAAAAGTAACTTTATTCATTATATATAGATTATTATTATTATTATTATTATTATTATTATTATTATTATTATTATTATTATTAATAGTAATGGGCCAGACCAGATAATTAATTTCACCTCCATACTATGAAATACAGAATTTACAGCCAACAAAAGTAACTTTATTCATTATATATAGATTATTATTATTAATAACAGTAATGGTCCAGACTAGATAATTAATTTCACCTCAATACTAGATAATTAACTTGGTCCTGGAGGAGGAAATTAAGCAGCAGGTTTAGGTGATGGCCAACCATTCATGTTGTTGTTGGGTGAAGGTCTAGCCTTTGGAGAGAGGTTGGTAAATTCCAAAGCCTGCAACCTGAGTTCAATCGGGTAGTCGGCAATACAACCAATTCGCGGTCCAGCCCCTGTTGACCATTTAAGAGAGAGCTGGTGTCCCAATTGAAATGAACGAGCCATCTTCTTTGAATTGATCCTCTCCAGTATCGCTTTCTTTGGCACGTCAGACTTGGGGCTACGTAGACCGCCCGAGAGACTCCTTTTGTAAGTCGTCACATTCTTCTTGTCGACTGCAGAAACCAATAATGCCTCTTTGTGATCATTAGTTTCGGCTTCAAGGATAGGAATTTCTGGTTTTAGCTCGGTTTTGGTCGTACCCTTGTCTCCATATACGTCAGACTCTTCATTGGCCTTTTGAATCTGAACATAAATATCAAAACTACAGATCTCAAACATGCAGCTTTTAAAGTTGGATCCTAAAGGTGTTCAAAACACATGGACTATTTATGTAATTAACTCTATATATATGTATGGCTGAATTCATGCAGAGGTCACAATTTCAACCCAGACTACTACAATATATTGATATTAATACAAAATAGGTGGACCTATCCAAAATCGCCCTCAAGCATGCGTAAAACATTGAAGAATAATTTTATTTAAGAATCAAATTATAATTAAAATATTATATTTTGTAATAATAAGTTTAAGGTCAATATACCCATGCAGAATATTGACCCTTTTTGACCACCTATTTTTATACTTGGAAGTAAAATCAATGGTAGATTATGGTAAATGAAGAGGGATATTCTTTGCATACGTTGACTGTGTCGAGATCAACACCATTTTCCTTGAGAATGGATAAGAACGAGTTTAGGGTCTCTTCAGTTGGACGGTAGTGTCCACTGTAAGGAGAAATAGTCTGTAGATGAAGAGAACAAACAAAATGTTAGCTGGCAAATAGGTACGGAACTATATAAAGGATTAGGTAACCAGTGACATCATGAGAGATATTTAATATAAGTATGTATATTAACCCTGTTGAAATTTGACCAAAACCATGTCATCAAGATTAGCAAACGAAATGGTTCATGGACCCATGGTTTAGCACGGTCGGAACAAAACGACCTGGATTGACCCTGCAAATACTCTTACATCTATTTTTTTTAAACAATCAAAAATGATGTCAAATAGTCTATTCTGTTTTTTTTTTTTCCTAAACTGCCACCTCTTCGACTGCTTGTACCTTAAGTATTCCGTTCTCCACATCGAGCCTTCCAGCAGCAAAAGTAGCTCCTCCAGCAAGAAAGCTCGAATGATGAAAGGTTCCTTTCTTTTTCTGGTAATTGAAACAATAAATAAAAGCTTTAACCATTTGCTAGTTTCCCGTAAAAAAATATGGTGTCATAAATGGTGGGGGTTTTTTTTCGAATCTAACCTCTCCAGCATAGAGTTTCTTAGAGGTACTCATCACAAAGATCCACTTTTCCCCATTGTTTGTATGAAGGGGGAGTCCGGTTTGACGGTGCAAGATTTTTCCTTCAACGATGATATACTCGTAATGCTCTCTCTCTTGCTGTTTAGATTAACAATCTTAATTGAACTTCTTATAAAAAGAAATCATATGAGATAATAAAGTATAAAAAATACATACAGGTCCAAGATACTTGATGCACTGCTGTCGAAGCTTTGGCCTTGGGCATTCTTTCAGATCAATCTCCTTTCCATCTCCAACATCCAACCTGCAAAAAAATGAAAGTTAAAAACTCTTCTTAGCATCCTACCAATTTACTACAACTATTTACTTCTCATGCAAACTGTAAAACTGAAAAGAAAACTAACTACTGTTTGGTTAACCAACCCTGTCGTTAGTATAAAACTGACCATTTGAGTCCTATATTATCAAATAACTATAAACCAAACTAAAGTAGGTATAGGTGCAGGTTACCCAATAAAAAAGACAACCAAATATCCCCCATCATATGCTTAAAAAAAAAAAAAAAAAAACTGTTTCCAGTAAAGATTTCTTATCCTTCCTAATCATTCCATCTATGATTTAACAACCATACGGGCCAAAATCAGCCATCATGGATATCCAACTTTAAACTTTATCATGTGGGGTCGTAACGTAAATGCCCCGCTTGCGGTATGCGCATATAATGTATACAAGTGTGGGCCCTAGGGGGGGGCAAAAGTGAAAGTGCACCAATGTTAATGTTATTTTACTAATTTCGTGAAAATAACGTTAAAGAGCGAGGGACGGTTAATCATGCATCATGTGGTGGCGTTGATAGCCGAAAGGGGGGTACATGCACTAATCGGCTTTTGTCCCAATTGTTGAGTGTTATGTGCCTTATGTCGAAGGCTTGATGCAGAACTACTATCGAGCCGGGGTCTCACTGGAAGCAACCTCTCTATTCCTACGGGGTAGAGGCAAGGTTGTCTATATCTTACCCTCCTTAGACACTACCTTAGCTTTGCTATTGGTGAGATTTACTGAGTATGATGATGATGTGGGGTCGTAACATGAGTTGAGGAACACGAATCATCATTCTCGTTCACAATATAACTCCTTGATATAAGTGCCCACTTTATATGGTTTTCAACACTAAAGATGGAAATGTGTAACACGTTGTTTGTTACAAATCTTTAGTCTCTAGATCATGTTCATATAGTGGGAGACATAACTATTTACCTTAGTAAAAAAGATAGTAGCAGAAGCTTCAATGATCTATCTCAATTCACAAAGGGCATACATACATACATACATACATACATACCAGTAGAAAAAAGGCTGACCAGCATCAGCTTTGCACCACTCTTCATAATATATATGCAAGCTATGCCCATAACGGTGCCGTGGATCGATCTGAAATGAATCCAAAAGTAATACTTATAACACATCTGACAACAAAAGGCTGGTTGGATTGGATGTGAGCTTTCAAAGTGATTATTCAAAATAAATCAGCCCTTAATTTCATATATATAAATACAAGAAAAGGTTAAAATATGATAAATACAAAACTTACAGCTTCAATCCAGTGTTGAAATGCCAACTTATGAGCTTTGCTATCTAGTGACAAACCCTTACCCACCTGTCATAACATCACAAATAACAAATTTGACTTTGCATCCTCAATAGTCAACAAAAAAAAACTAATAACAATCATAATCACAACAACTAGAATTAAATAAAACAAAACATATTTTTGTTTCTTCTTGTTGTGTATACCTTAGACGCATTCAAAGAGACTCTGTTCCAGCGAGAAGCTGCTGATTCCGGTTTCTCAAAATTAAAAAAGGAGACCGTGCTATGATTCAATCTGATGAAATCCATCGCTTGCCACCTTCAACACAAAATCATCATTGACTTTTCCAGTCAACTCAAGTACACAAAAACAAAAGCTATATATATATATATATATATATGTACCACAGTTCTTCAGCAACAACAGCGGAATCTGCCAACAGTCGACGGGTGCGGTAGCCTCTGTAGACCTTCTGAAGCTTCATAGCGGCGGCGTCGGAGGGAGAAGTAGGGGTGGCCGGAGACGGTGGCGGAATGTCGGCGGTGAGAGTGGAAAACAAGAGGTGATCTCCCATTGGGTTGAGTTGTTTGAGAGAATAGGGTGGGGGTTGTTTAGGGTTGCGATCGAAGTGGGTGTGTGTGTGTGTAGGAGTGCTGCTCTCGACCTCCATTAGTGAAACCTAGAGAGAGAGAGAGAGAGAGAGAGACTAGTGGGGTTTGTGATGGTTGGGGGGAGTGATGAAGTCTTTGAGAGTGTGTGTGTTGAAACTTATTTATGGAGGGAGTTATTGCACGAGTATATTTTAATAAGTGTTTTTTATAATAAAAGCAAGACTTAGACTACACCTAAAAATATATTACTTTTTTAATAATTTTGATTGGTCTATCTTTTCCTTATATCTGTTTGGTTAAGAACCTGGGGTATGGTGTGGCGAGGATTTGGGGCATGGGTTGACACGTGTGGTATAACATTTTTTAACTTGTTCTGTTTTTTTATTACTTAGCACACCGTTTGTATTAGGAGGGGTCTAATGTCACTGATTTTTACGATGGGAGAGGAAATGATGATCACGCGGAGGAGGTAGAGTCCGGCTATCGTCCCCATCATAATGAATCATTGTTGCCAGACCTCAACGAGGTAAGTATATATATTTACTTTTTTATATTCGGCGTTAAACTTACCATTACCTTTTACCCGTTGGTTTTTTTAGTCTGCTATGCCCCGCCAACCGTTGTTACCAAATCTGAATGAGGTAAAAATATGTTTACTTATTCTTGTGAAGGCTTTTATATGTGACGTTATGATTTAACCATTGTTTTTTTCAGTTAGTCGTGTCTAGCTATGATCATGGTTATGGGTCTTCGTATTATGAAGTCGGTTACGGTGCCTCGTACGGACAGGAAGAATATGACAATAACTTTTTCGTTAGTGGTGCCTCGAGAGTACAAGAAGACGTTGGTCAGCCTTCTTACACGCTGTTAAAACAACAAAAGTATGGCAGGGGAAGGTCCAGGATCCACTCCAAAAGACAGCTCCTTGACCAGTATCTGCAACCAAAGAACACCATTAGCCTTAACGCGAGAGGGGGGCCTCCCGCGTTTGGACTCCGGTGTGAGAATCAGTGGATTGATTTGTAATAGTCTAAGCAAAAGAAAGGATAAGAGTGTAGAGTGAGAGAGTGAGTGAATTGTCTAACCTTTGGCTGGGATAAGACTCCTCTTATATAGGCGGACTGGTCTGTCCAAGGAGCCTTTCTCCAACTGTACACCTTCTATTCTGGGCAGGCTTATCCATCTTTGAGATTGCTTGCAGGTTTGACCTTTACCTCTTTAGGTATAATTCAGGTTGTGTGTATCGAGGACACTTTATGCTTTATAAAAGTTTGTCATTTAGTCTTGACTTGTTCATTTCAAGTCCCGAGGCTTGAACATTAACTTTGGCTTTCTTTCATCAGCTATAGGCATATCAGCTCCTGGTCAGGAGCTTCAAGCTTCCGACTTCCAGCTTCTTGCTTTGCGTTTTCAACGTTACTTATTTATTTATTTTTATTACTTGTTGACTTTGACTTTGCTGACTTGGATCTCTGAGTACCCACGTCATCAGCTGTAACACCCCGTGTTTCGAAAGTCACAGTCAAAGTCAAGATTGAAGTCAAAGGGAGGCAAGATTGCTAATTGCGATCTGTCACTCCTTGCTCAATTCCTGTTTTGACTTCTTTGACTTGCATATAGTCTTTTATGCTTTTACGTTAGTTGTATGATGTGGAGTATTTGTTAATATTATTTATCGATATTAATCGCATGTTTAATCGCTTTATCGCCAATCGCTATCGCAATCGCAACTTGAATGGTGTGACCTGGATATTGTTTTACGTGTGTGTGCTATTTATGTGTTACTTGTGCATGTTATGTTTATGTTGAGGTGAATCGAAATCGCAATCTATCGTATCGCAAATCAAATCGAAACGCTAAACGAACGTTAAATAGGATGCTTGTATGTTGATATAGTAGTTGGGATTAAAAGTAATTTGATAAGTAAGACTATCGCACCGCTCGCTCGAACCGCATCGCAACGCTCAACACTCGAATCGAAACTGCAAAAACTTATCGCGCCGAGCACTCGAACCGAGTGGCCAGCCGACCGAGCTGCCACCCGATCGGACTGCCATCCGATCGAGGTGTCACTCGACCGAGCTGCCACCCACCCAGGTGCCACCCGGTCGGATTGCCACTCGACTGAGCTGCCACCCGGACGGGCTGCCACTCTATCGAGCAACCTCTTTTCCTCCTTTCCATTTATGGAAACCTTATAAATACCCCCCCTATCAACCTCATTGATGTTGACCGCTCTCTCTCCCTCTCCACTCGTTCCAGCCGTTATTTCTTCAGATTTCTTGCGATTCTTGTAACTTTTTCCACCTAAATCTTGTACTTTCTTAATCTACATGCACTCCTACACATTTCTATCTTTTGAATCTTAACTTTTAACCGTGAAATCACTAGATTTGAGGTGCTCAAGGATGATGTCATCATGGTGTTCATAAGAACTTCATGTTTTGGCTTCAATCCACCATGAACAACTCAGATCTGAATGATTTCCACATGAATAAACAAAGATCTTTCATGGATCTGAACATATTCATAGTGAAAAGGATTGAAATATGGTTTTTCTAACTTTCTTTCAACTCTTTTACACTCAAGGCACTCAAATCCGATAGACTCGGACCTAGTTCTGATCTTCTACCCATTCTTGGTGTCGTATCCGTTCCAGATCTGAATTCTATCCAAGAGGTATTGACTTCAGGTTTGAACATGAACTACCGACTCGAACCGTGAACCGGTCGGACTAGGGTGATTCCTGTTCTGTAGAGTCACTTGAGCCGAGTCGAGGGTTCCGTTATTCAAGCATGTTATCAATGTACCTCATTAACCACTTCAAAACTTTAAACTACCAAAGCAACCAAGGAAGAAGACGATCAGATCGTCTGGGATGGATTGTCGTCCGGTCGGATTGCCGTCCGATCGGATTGCCACCCGACCGGACAGCCACCCGATCGGATTGCACCTTGGGTCCCAGACTTAACCTTTACTTTATTTCATTTGAAGTTTGAACATCGAACGGATTGCCGTCCGATCGGATTGCCATCCGATCGGATTGTCACTCGACCATGTGATGTTTGACTTCAACACTTAAACAATTTTACAACATGTTCAATCCGAGCGGATTGCGACCTGATCGGATAGCCATCCGATCGAGTGACCGTCCTGTTGTGAACTTGTTCTCAACTTGAGAAGCCTCGCCAATCGTGTGACAACTTGTATTTCAGAACCTATCTTTGTACTTAGTGTAACATGTTTGAACACTATGTGATTATGTGAACTTTGATGATTAATGAAATGTTATGTTTGATATGTGTTTATGTGTAACGAATGTATGTATATAAACGAACCGATCGCACAACACAACCCGATCGCACAAGCCCATTCGGGCTACACTCTTTGCATCCGAACCAAGGGCAGCCCAAAGCTGGGTTCGGCCCGCTCCTCTTATACGCATACATCTATCCTTTAGGGAGTTTTGTTCCTCATAACTTGCAAACACAAGGAAACACACACAAACCCTAATACCTCTCCCTCTCTCTCTCGAACCCGACGGCAACAACATCCATCTCTTCGAAGCTTTCTCGATTCGGATTATTCTTATTCGAAGCTTACTAATCGGTCAGTGTTTCACGATTTATGTTTTGTTGAATGATGTACGATCAATATGATTTCCATATTATGATTTAGGGATGTTTCGAGATTGATTGATATAAGGTTTGGCGTTTTTTTATTCGGTTCATGTTTGTAGTAATTACGGATCAATATAGGGTGTGATGATGTTATGATTTGTATGATGATTTAAAATCTGAAAGCATGATATTCGGCTGAGATGTATTCATGTTCGAATGGTTGTTAGATGGATTGATTATGTTAGAATGCATGCTAGAAATCGAAATCGTGAATCATGTTATTATGCCTAAGTGTTAGGATTGTTGCTTGTGTTTTGATCATGCTTAAACGGATTAGGGTTCATATGAATCAATTGATAAAACATTTGTTTGATCGATTATGGTTGGTTTTGGAAACTGTTAGCATTGATTGATTGGATAAGAAATTTGGAAGCCATTTGAATGATTTTAACTATTCCATGAATTAAGGGAATTAGTTAACCAGTCGCACAAGTTCTCTCGTTCGCACAAGATCAGATCACACATGACCTGATCTGATCGCACAAGGTGCATCGCACAAGCCGGGTACTGTCACATTAAGCACAGTGTACAACTAAGATATGCATGATCGCACAAGACCTGTGGATCGCACAAGAAGGTGCCGATCGCACAAGACTTGGGCCTCACACAAACAACTTGAATTGTATTACTGTTGGGCCTCAAAGCCCAAGTCCAGTCGCACAAGTCTTGTTCAGTCGCACAAGCTGAACTGGACCGCACAAGATTATTAAACTAATGTTTGCAGTTTATTTGTTGGGCCGTATACGTGTTGGGCTGCTTATGTTATTTGGGTCGGGTATGATTGAATCGCACAACCCATTGTGGATCGCACAAGTTATGCTGATCGCACAATAGGTTGGGCCGTCTGTTTATTGGGCTATATCTTTTGGGTCGCACAAGTTGGACATGATGAGTACTTGACTGCTACTGTTAATGTGTTATACGTGTTTGCTATGATCAATACGTGTTAGGTCCTGTGTAAACATACGTGCATTTCTTAAACCTAGACCGGACTTGTATGGTAACCATGTTAGGACGTGGTTGACCACTAGGAGCTCAATCGACCTTTACTTATCTGCCGAGCTAACCTAAGGTGAGTTCACACTTTCTACAAAGCATGGGATTCCCAGGGGTTGGGAATGGGTTAAGGAATATGGATTCCTCGTCCTCCTTGGGTAGAACAGTATGGGTTAAGGAATATAAATTTCTCGTCCTCTTGGACAGTTTAAATTTCACTAGACCAAAACTCTATCACGAAGTCCCTCCTTTTTATATCGACTTAATCGCCGGGCCAATGGCGAGCGGGTCATTAGTTAGATAGCGCTATTTAGGTCTGACAAGCCTCACACCGTGCCGCAGAGGACGGACGTGAACTAATGGATCTGGGCACGTCAATGATGATAGACATTAACGCTAAGGGCACATAAACATGACTAAAGTCAGTGGTCGATATGGTAACGAGTCTAGTAGTATATACATGGGGTAGCCCCCACGGCCGGAGAGCCAGATAATTAAACATGGGGTAGCCCCCACGGCTGGATTGCCAGAGTAAATGAATTAAACAAAACACGTTTTCAACTATGGGGTAACCCCCACGGCAAGGATGCCAGCTAAAGGAAACTATGTTTTTGGAATAACTTAAACCAACACCCAACTGTGAACTCGCTCAACTTTGTTGTTGACTCGTTACTACATGCTTTGCAGATCATTAGGTACTTAGCTGGAGCGTGCATGGGGAAGAGTCGTTGTGGGACATGAACAGTTGTGTGCCATGTTAAACATTGAAACGTTTAAACTTATGTTTTGGTTTTAAACATTATACTTCCGCTTGAAACTTAAACTATGTTTTGTCTGGACACCAATTGTATTGTGTTGGATTTTATTACTACTTACATGCTTGTTCAATATGATTGGTGGCTTGATCCTGGTCAGTCACGCCTCCAAGCAGTGATACTCCGCAGGTGGATTTTGGGGGTGTGACAAATCGGATTGCCATCCGATCGAACAGCCGTTCGATCGACCGACCTGAAAGGTTGAGATACTTCTCTATTTTCAAAATGCTACAATGAAAACTTCAAAAGACAAGCCATCATACACAAACATATCCCTCCCAAACGAGGTAACAATCCACTCGCATGGTCATCCGATCGGATGACCGTTCGAACAGATTGTCACCCGGTCGACCAGCCACTCAATCGGATTGCCACCCGATCGAATTGCCATCCCACCCACTGACACCTTGCTTCGTTTTACGCGTCGCTTATCATTATTGCTATCATTCTGATCAAGCTAATTCCACTTTAAGCGCTCCATTCAATCCATCATCTCTGTGAGTATACTCGAACCCTTTTTTCTTTACGCACTTTTGGATGTTACATATGTTACTTATACTAAATCACATCGAACACACTACGCAATACTTTAACGCTAACCGTTACTGCATGTTATACGTGACTTAATGAATGCTTGTTTGTTATGTTTACACATGGAATGTTGTCTACCTGCCTTAGCAACGATAGTACTATAGTTTGGACTCAGCACCTGTTCACTCAGGGGTTGTTAAGGACAATTAATTACTTGGCTCACAGTGGTGAGTGTGTATTACGAACTGCCTTGGGCAGTCAACCCGCAGTCATTGGTATCGATAGGTTCATGTCAATAACTAACGTGCTTCATTTCACACTGTGTACGTGCTGGTTATGCGTAATCGATTTCGAACTCTATTATATCTATCAAACTTGTATGCTCACCTTTACACTATGTGTATTGACTTTTACTTTAACGTATGTGACAGTTGCTTAAGGTGTTTATATGCTTGGCTTGCTGTGAAATCGAAGCTACGAAAGGTCTAGAAACAAATAAATGAATTGTCTGTATTTGAAATCTGAGTTGTCGGAACAGAACAATTTGACTAGATCTTGTCTGTAATATTTATATTACTTTTTATGTCATGGTATGGGACATCATGCCTTAAATAATTGGTAATCATAGTTTTTATGGAAACTTCTGGACAATCTGTTTCGCTAAGTGCCACGCCCCGATGTCTCCGCCATCGGTTGGGGTGTGACAGATTGGTATCAGAGCCATAACTATAGGGAATTAGGTAAGACTCGACCTAGTCCGGGTCGATGTCTTAGAAACGACCTAGTCTATAGTTAGGTACCAACAGACTGACTTGTGCACACCATGTAAAGGTTATGTACAAGCTTATTTGCTATTTCTCTCTATTCTCGCCTACACTACACCATCACTGTACTCTAGCTTTCGAAAATGAACGAGCAATTAGGTCGAGATTAGGTGTGAAAACCGTAAACTCTCGACTAAATTGTTTGTTCGACCCGCATTTTTATCTACAAACGGGAGAAATTGTGCCAAATCAGGAGTGAAATCCATCCTTTAACGAATAAGTTCTCCTTTATTTTATAAAAAAAAACAGGAACGAAGTCGTTAAGTCAGGGGTGAAACCCGAACCTCGACGACATGTTCCGATCTCTACTTTGTTTTACAAAACTCTCACCAAAGTCTTGACAGGCTCCAACGACTTGAAGTCACGCTGAAACTGGAAGGATGCGTGCCATTCGTCCAGACTCTAGGCGAGAGCACAGTCCCAAAGGTCTAAGTGTGCACTGACAGTCTTTGTGAATAGTCGAATCACTTTGGTTAGTCGGCGTCTAAATAGCCGCAGACAATCTATCCTCAATTTTTATATGTTTCGATTCGGAGCTCGCTACTGCCGACTCTGATATTTCGACGTTTTATGTGAATTTATGTGTTTTATATGTTTATTTGTTAGCGTTTTGAGATAAACAGTACGGTGGTACTGATGGTTTCGATATCGCGTTTCTCACTCCGCCAAATCACACACAATTCGCACCACGCTAACAAATCGCCACCACATGAGGAACGACTTTGCGCCATGTTGCTTGTTATATTATTCGCTTATGATATACTACTCGCTATGCTATTCACGATCGCTATTCTCGAACGCTCGCGGACTTTGAATGATAGGTTTCTATATTCTGACTGCCTCTTGTGCTTATGTGCTACTGTGATTCTATGCCTTACGTGCTTATGTGCTTCTATGAATCTGTGATTAAGTGCCTATGTGTTAACGTGATCGTATTCCTGAGCTTTAGTAGTATTAGACGTGTGAGGTGAGATTCGATTATGTTGTGTTTGAGCCCTATGGCGATTTCTGTTGCAGACAATGTCATCATCTGGGCCCACATCTGGACCCCGTCACCCACGAGTTACTCATCAAGAACAGAGAGACAAATGCCTTGCCGCTCTCGTCGCTAAACAAGTGGCAAAGGTAGTTCCTCAGATTGTGAGTGAACTATACGAGAATGTGAGCAAATCGTCTGAGGAGTCCAGGACTGAAGCTGCCAAAGCTACCACTAAAGCTGCTTTTAGTTTCAAACAGTTCAAAGCTTGCGGACCGAAAGAGTTCACTGGCAAAGATGGCCCTACGGCTTTGTTTCATTGGTTCGATTCAATCGAGGTCACCCTGTGTCAGAGTAGATATCCTGACAATCTCCGCACTCTGAATGCTACCGGCATCTTCCGGTCCCGCGCCTTAGACTGGTGGACGACCGAGAGGAATAAACGCGGAAATGACGCAGCTTATGGTCTGTCATGGGATGAGTTGAAGAACGTTATGCTAGAATAGTTCTGCCCTCCCCATGAGCGCCAAAAGATGGAGGACGAATTCTGGCATCTGAAGCAGAAGGATGGTGATAACGGTGCTTTAACTGCTCGCTTTAAGCAGCTCAGTATTATCTGTCCTGATCAAGTGAAGACTGTTGACATGACAATCAAGAAGTACATCCGCGCTCTGCTGGATTGTGTTGCAGATTTTGTGCATGCTTCAAAGCCAGCAACAATCGAAGAGACCTACCTGCTTGCCGCTGAAATCAATGACAAGAGAGTCAAAGCTGGATTTTGGGATAAAGTTACCAAGAACCTGCACCAAGCCACCGCCGCACCAGTCGCTGAAACCACCACCGCTCAGTCATCGAAGTCCTCTCGTCACAAGAGGAAGAACAACAACAACAGCTCCAACAACAAGAACTGTGCTGTCACTACTACTGCTTCTCCGCTTCAAGCCGTACCGGCTCAGCAGCAACCTCAGCACCGATCAGCTCCAGCACCAGTTACCTACGCACCGTCTGTAAAGCGTGCTTACACTGGTCCCCACCCTGCTTGCCCGACATGTTCGTATCATCATCCGGTGGGTATTGCCTGCAGATTTTGTGTGCATTGCAACATGTACGGCCACTTCACTGCCAACTGCCGTACTGGTCCTCGACAAGCACCAGCTCAAGCTACTGCTCATCAAGCTCTACTTCCAGCTCCTCAAGTCCAACAAACGGCTCAGGCACCCACGATCAACGCAAGAGTCTGCTTCGCGTGTGGTGATCCCAATCACTTCGCGAACATGTTCCCAAACAGGGTTGTGAAACAAGAGCCCCAGCAGCAGTAGCCTTAGCAACAGCCTCAACAGGAATAGCAACAAGCCGCCCGCGCCAGAACTTTCAACATCAATGCGCGCCAAGCCCAGGCTGACAACAATGTGGTTAATGGTACGTTTCTCGTGAATGGTATTTATGCTTCGTGTTTGTTTGATACTGGAGTCAATAACTGTTTTGTGTCGTTGAATTCGAGAAGCTCCTAAATCGTAAGCGCTCCCATCTCCCCTCGACGTTCGATGTCGAAGTTGCCACCGGAAGAACCGTCGCCATCAATTCTGTTCTTCGTGATTGTACTCTTGAGCTCAACAATCACATCTTTCCGATTGACCTTATTCCGATGCAACTCGGAAGTTTTGACATCATAGTAGGCATGGACTTTCTTCGTGAAAACCATGCTAAAGTTGTGTGCTTCGATAAGATGATTCGATTCTCGCTCGCGAATGGTGATGTATTATGTGTTTATGGTGAAACTCCCTCGAAAGGTCTTAAGCTCATGTCATGTGTCCAAGCTAGCAAGTATCTCCGCAAGGAATACAGAGCTTTCTTGGCTAACATTGTAGTAGCGGAGAAGGAAAAGAAAGGAAAGACAGAAGTGAAAGATGTTCCTGTGGTTCGAGAATTTCCTAATGTGTTTCCTGATGATCTTCCTGGCTTACCGCCAAGTCGTGATATCGACTTTCGTATCGACCTCATTCTTGGAGCAAACCCTATTGCCAGAGCTCCTTATCGACTCGCTCCGTCCGAAATGCGTGAACTCTCAAGCCAGCTCCAGGAATTGCTTGATAAAGGCTTCATTCGCCCGAGCACCTCTCCATGGGGCGCACCAGTCCTTTTCGTCAAAAAGAAGGATGGGTCGTTCAGGATGTGCATCGACTATCAGGAATTGAATAAGTTGACAATTAAGAATCACTATCCCCTGCCCCGCATTGATGATTTGTTTGACTAGCTACAAGGTGCTGCGTGTTTCTTGAAGATCGATCTACGCTCAGGCATCACCAGCTACGCATTCAAGAGGAGGATATTCCCAAAAACGCTTTTCGCACTCGATACGACCATTATGAGTTCGTTGTTATGCCTTTTGGTTTAACCAACGTAGCCGCGGTTTTCATGGATCTGATTAATCGTGTGTGTAAACCTTATCTCGACCGCTTCGTCATCGTGTTCATCGATGATGTCTTGATCTATTCCAAGTCGAGAGCCGAACACGTGCAACATCTACGTTTGGTTCTCGAGCTACTCCAGGGGAATCGACTCTATGCCAAGTTCTCCAAGTGCGAATTTTGGCTGGTGGAGGTTCAATTCCTCGGTCACATTGTTAATAGTCAAGGTATTCACGTCGACCCCACGAAGATCGAAGCTGTTAAGAGTTGGGTTACGCCGAAGAACCCGTATGAAGTCCGTTCTTTTCTCAGACTAGCGGGCTATTATCGTCGATTTATCGAAGGGTTCTCAAAAATCACTGTGCCGCTTACCGCCCTCACGCATAAAGACAAGCCTTTTTTTGGGGAACTGAACAAGAGTCTGCTTTCCAAACTTTCAAGCATATGCTTTGCAATGCTCCTATTCTCACTTTACCCGACGGAAACGACGACTTTATTGTCTATTGTGATGCCTCAAACCTTGGTCTTGGTTGTGTTCTCATGCAACGGGACAAGGTTATCGCTTACACATCTCTTCAGCTCAAGATCCATGATAAGAACTATACAACCCACGACCTCGAGCTAGGCGCAGTTGTTTTTGCGTTAAAGATTTGGCGACACTACCTGTATGTACCAAGTGTACGATCTTCATCGATCATAGGAGCCTACAACATATCTTTGACTAGAAGGAACTTAATATGTGTCAACGCCGATGGGTAGAACTTCTCAACGATTACGACTGTGAGATTCGTTATCATCCTGGCAAAGCAAATGTCGTTGCCGACGCCCTCAGCAGACGGAGCTATCTGCTCAGCATTCGTAATGTCCAAGCCCAGTATGATCTCGAAACCCTTATCCGCGAAGCTTAGCATGCCCGTTTTAATGAACGCACTTTGAAGAAGGAAAGAATCTACCACGATGGAGCCCAGCTTGTAAGTAAGTCGAATGGGGTATTCCACTTTCTGGACCGAATTTGGATCCCTAAGCGGAGCAATTTACGACAGATTTTGATGGACGAAGCCCACAAGTCTTGATATTCTATTCATCCCGGTGCCGACAAGATGTACCAGGACCTTCGCTACAAGTACTGGTGGCCGGGCATGAAGAGAGATATCGCCCTCTATGTTGGAAAGTGCCTGACTTACTCGGAAGTCAAGGCCGAGCACCAAAGCCCTCTGGCTTACTTGAACAACCCTTGATCCCTATGTGGAAGTGGGAAAGTATAGCCATGGACATCATAACGAAACTCCCGCGTACGCCATCAAGTCACGACAGTATCTGGGTTGTCATTGATCGTTTGACCAAATCTGCTCATTTTATGCCAATACGGGAAGACTACAAGGTAGAAAGATTAGCCCGAATCTACACCGATGAGATCATTTGTCGACATGGGATGCCTCGCAGCATCATCTCTGACCTTGATGCTCGGTTTACCTCGCGTCTATGGGAAATGTTTCAAACGGCTCTCGGTACTACGCTAAATCTAAGTACCGTATTTCATCCCCAAACCGACGGTCAGACTGAGAGAATGATTCGTACCCTTGAAGACATGCTTCATTCGTGTGTCATAGATTTCGGTGGTAATTAGGACGCGTACTTGCCTTTAGTCAAATTCTCGTACAATAAAAGTTATCATTCCAACATTCAAATGGCACCATTTGAGGCATTGTATGGAAGAAGATGTCGATCACCTACTATATGGCACGAGATCGGGCACTCGCAATTAACCGGTCCTGAGCTATTGCAAGAAACGACTAACAAAGTCCTCCAAATTCGAGACAATCTGTTGAAAGCTCGGAGTCGTCAGAAAAGTTACGCCGATAGACGACGCAAGCCCCTTGAATTTAACGTTGGCGACTACTTACTCCTAAAGGTATTACCTTGGAAGGGTGTGGTCAGATTCGGCAAGAAAGGGAAACTAGTGCCTCGATATGTTGGACCTTTTAAGATTCTGGAAAGGATCGGAAAAGTCGCTTACAGACTCGAACTACTGGAGGAACTTAGTAACGTACACCCGACTTTCCATGTGTTGAACCTCAGAAAGTGCCTGGCTGGACATGATTTAATTGTACCTCTAGAAGATCTCCAAGTAAACGAAACACTACACTTCGTGGAGAAGCCTGTCGAAATTATGGACCGCCAAACAAAGCAGCTCAGACGCTCACGCAATCCCATTGTGAAGGTTCGATGGGAAGGCAAACGAGGCGCAGAGTTCACTTGGGAACTCGAAAGCGACATGAAGGCGAAGTACCCGCAGTTGTTTGTTACGGCTTCGGCCTAATTTCGGGACGAACTTCCCTCAACTCGGGGAGGCTGTAACACCCCGTGTTTCGAAAGTCAAAGTCAAAGTCAAGATTGAAGTCAAAGGGAGACAAGATTGCTAATTGCGATCTGGCACTCCTTGCTCAATTCCTGTTTTGACTTCTTTGACTTGTATATAGTCTTTTAGGCTTTTACGTTAGTTGTATTATGTGTAGTATTTGTTAATAATCGAGGTTTAATCGCATGTTTAATCGCTTTATCGCCAATCACTATCGCAATCGCAACTCGAATGGTGTGACCGGGATATTGTTTTACGTGTGTGTGCTATTTATGTGTTACTTGTGCATGTTATGTTTATGTTGAGGTGAATCAAAATCGCAATCTATCGCATCGCAAATCGAATCGAAACGCTAAACGAATGTTAAATAGGATGCTTGTATGTTGATATAGTAGTTGGGATTAAAAGTAATTTGATAAGTAAGACAATCGCACCGCTCGCTCGAACCGCATCGCTCAACACTCGAATCAAAACTACAAAAACTTATCGCGCCGAGCATTCGAACCGAGTGGCCAGCCGACCGAGCTGCCACCCGATCGGACTGCCATCCGATCGAGGTGCCACTCGACCGAGCTGCCACCCACCCAGGTGCCACCCGGTCGGATTGCCACTCGACCGAGCTGCCACCCGGACGGGCTGCCACTCGATCGAGCAGCCTCTTTTCCTCCTTTCCATTTATGGAAACCCTATAAATACCCCCCTATGTCAACCTCATTGATGTTGACAGCTCTCTCTCCCTCTCCACTCGTTCCAGCCGCTATTTCTTCAGATTTCTCGTGATTCTTGTAAGTTTTTCCACCTAAATCTGTACTTTCTTAATCTACACGCACTCCTACACATTTCTATCTTTTGAATCTTAACTTTTAACCGTGAAATCACTAGATTTGAGGTGCTCAAGGATGATGTCATCATGGTGTTCATAAGAACTTCATGGATCTGAACATATTCATGGTGAAAAGGATTAAAAGATGGTTTTTCTAACTTTCTTTCAACTCTTTTACACTCAATGCACTCAAATCCGATAGACTCGGACCTAGTTCTGATCTTCTACCCATTCTTGGTGTCGTATCGGTTCCAGATCTGAATTCTATCCAAGAGGTATTGACTTCAGGTTTGAACATGAACTACCGACTCGAACCTTGAACCGGTCGGACTAGGGTGATTCCTGTTCGGTCGAGTCACTTAAGCCGAGTCGAGGGTTCCGTTGTTCAAGCATGTTATCTATGTACCTCATTAAACACTTCAAAACTTCAAACTACCAAAGCAAACAAGGAAGAAGACGATCAGGTCGTCTGGGACGGATTGCCATCCGATCGGATTACCACCCGACCAGACAGCCACCCGATCGGATTGCACCTTGGGTCCCACACTTAACCTTTACTTTATTTCATTTGAGGTTTGAACATCAAACGGATTGCCGTCCGTTAACCTTTACTTTATTTCATTTGAGGTTTGAACATCAAACGGATTGCCGTCCGATCGGATTGCCATCCGATCGGATTGTCACTCGACCATGTGATGTTTGACTTCAACACTTAAACAATTTTACAACATGTTCAATCCGAGCGGATTTCCACCTGATCGGATAGCCATCCGATCGAGTGACCGTCCTGCTGTGAACTTGTTCTCAACCTGAGAAGCCTCGCCAATCGGATTGCCGTCCGATCGAACAGCCGTTCGATCGACCGACCTGAAAGGTAGAGATACTTCTCTATTTTCAAAATGCTATAACGAAAACTTCAAAAGACAAGCCATCATACACAAACACATCCCTTCCAAACGAGGTAACAATCCACTCGCATGGTCATCCGATCGGATGACCATTCAAACGGATTGTCACCCGGTCGACCGGCCACCCGATCGGATTGCCACCCAATCGGATTGCCATCCAACCCACTGACACCTTTCTTCATTTTATGCGTCGCTTATCATTATTGCTATTGTTCTGATCAGGCTAATTCCGCTCTAAGCGCTCCCTTCAATCCATCATCGATGTGAGTATACTCGAACCCTTTTTGCTTTACGCACTTTTGGGTGTTACATACGTTACTTATACTAAATCACATCGAACAAACTACGCAATACTTTAACGCTAACCGTTACTGCATGTTATATGTGACTTAATGAATGTTTGTTTGTTATGTTTACACATGGATTGCTGTCTACCTGCCTTAGCAACGATAGTACTATAGTTTGGACTCAGCACCTGTTCACTCAGGGGTTGTTAAGGACAATTAATTACATGGCTCACAGTGGTGAGGGTGTATTACGAACTGCCTTGGGCAGTCAACCCGCAGTCATTGGTATCGATAGGTTCATGTCGATAACTAATGTGCTTCATTTCACACTGTGTACGTGTTGGTTATGCGTAATCGATTTCGAACTCTATTATATCTATCAAACTTGTATGCTCACCTTTACACTATGTGTATTGACTTTTACTTTAACGTATGTGATAGGTGCTTAAGGTGTTTATATGCTTGGCTTGCTGTGAAATCGAGGCTAGGAAAGGTCTAGAAACAAATAAATGAATTGTCTGTATTTGAAATCTGAGTTGTCGGAACAGAAAAATTTGACTAGATCTTGTCTGTAATAATTATATTACTTTTTATTTCATGGTATGGGACATGATGCTTTAAATAATTGGTAATCATAGTTGTTATGGAAACTTCTGGACAATCTGTTTCGCTCAGTGCCACGCCCCGATGTTTCCGCCATCAGTTGGGGTGTGACATCAGCCCCCAGTCATGAGTGTTGGTGTTGTAAATAGCATCACTAATGACTCTAAGTTTAGGGGTCTGTATTTAATTTTTTTCCCTTCTACAAGAAAGGTTTTTGATCTATGCTTCTTTAGTGTGTTCAATAAAATGTGAGTTTTTTATTAAAAGAAAAAGGATGCATTTTTATTGAACAATTGTTCTAGAAGCATTTTAAAACTCTCGAGCTTCTCGTCATTAAGCCCATTGTCCCACTTGTTGATTTGGGCGGCCCAGACAAGACTGATCGTCAGACTTTCCTTGATTGCCTTAGGCTTCTAGCCCTGGCTGTTTTAATCCCAACCTTCCACTTGTTAGTTTTTCCTTCAAGTTTGAATTTTAAATTCAATTTCACTTTATATAACCGTCAAGAGTGTCCTTCTATTTCTTACCCAGCGGTTCTTCCAGCGATTTCCGATCATCTTTTCCTTATAATCCCGCTGTGTCACTGTCTCTGTTTATTTTTCTTATGGCTTTAAACAAAAATGATATTCATGTCCAATTTTCGAAGCTTACTCAAACGGACATTGACCAGTTTTGTGCCGATTATGGCATCGATCCCACCCTTGAAACATGGGTTCCGGGGGATAAAATTGCTAATGAATGTCCGGCTGGTTTTCTTGTTTTCTATACCCGGATTGTCGATCAGCCTAACTTGCGATACCCTTTTACCAACTTTTTTCTTGAAGTTTTGAAACATTACCGTCTTTCTTTGGGTTAGTTGGCTTCGGTGGGTGTTACCCGAATTATGCATATCGAAATTTTATGTCAGGCTCTTACTTATGAGCCTTTTCTCTTGATGTTCTGGCGTTTTTTCCGGCTTGCCCGGAACAACGACTAGTACACCATTGAGAAGACTTAATGTGAGGCACCCCTCCTTTCTCATACCGTTGGTCATACTTATGCTTGGAATAATTAATTCTTTTTTATTTCTGATAGATTACTTCCTTTTACCGTTGTTCCTCGAAAGTTTTCCGAGGTTTTGAATGAGAAGGAACCGGGGATTAATGATATTGACCAGAGGTTACTCCTTAGGCTTCGTGCCTACCGTTCCAAATTGAGGGCTTACCCGGAGGAGCTCCTTGTCATGTTGGGTATTAGTCAAGACTGGGCAGAGTCTGGTTTTGAACCAGTCTTATATGTAACACCCGTCTAAATTAAGACATACTTTTATTCAAAATACGCACCTTTATATCTAAAAGTATGACTTTTCAAAAACTTGATGAGTTAGTACACTTTCAAGGTTAAGTTGTTCAAGATCACATCATTCGTACTAGCTTTAAACATTTAAGAGTTTACATGTGTTTAGAACTAACAACTAAACAAAACATCATTCGTGGAAGCTTGAAAAATATTGTTTTCGGTTCTTGACATTATGCTTGATCACCATCCGGAGTGTCCCAAAATCACCTAACATCAAAACCAACTTAAATGTTAGTTTTTGATAACATAGAAACATGTATATTCAAGTTCCAATATCAAACAAATGAAAACAAAATAAAATTTCCGGAACTAGGTCTCTCGCGCCACGTGAGAGACTCCTTAAGATCGTTCGCGGGCCGCGAGCGGCCCCGCATGTCGCGCCAGGTCCAGTACTCCCCGTCGCGTGCCGCGGGGGAGTCATTTTTCCAGCAGGTGCAAGTTCTGGTCCTGCATTTTTGCCCAGCACCAATTTTTCCAAAAAAAATCAAACTTTAAATGTGCATAACTTTTTATCTACAAGTTCGTTTTAGGCGATTCTTTTTCCTATGCGTCCGTAATTGAAATACGGATCCGTTTATCCTATTTATTTACATCAAAATTCGGATTATAGGCTGATAGCCTATAAATTCTCCTTTATTTATTTGACCCATTATGTTATAAATCATATTTTACATCATTCATTCTTTTTGGTTTCTAAACTTAATTACCCAATTCCCCGGGCTTGTCAACTTTGGCGTATCACTTCCATTCCATGGTTTTACGCACACAATAGAATCATGCTTGTTTTCAATGTTTCAAGCATGCCGCTTTACGCAAATGTTACTATTTAAATTTCTAATCTTTTAACCCAACGTCAAGGCTTCCTTAAATCAAGCTTAGCGTATCCATTACTTGGCTTACGCACTTTATTATTAACACAATAAGTGACCTTCAAGGCACTACATATATCATCGTTTTAAAGCATAGTTTTGACCCGTTTGGTTGTCGAGTGAGGACCTTCACTTCATTGGCAAACAAGCTTATTCCAAACATCGTTTTAACCCATTTCTATGATACATCGAACGATTCTATCCATTCTTTTCAACCCATTTGACTTATTCCAATCATACTTTACCCATTTATTTTATTCCGTTGGTATGCTGAGTGAGCTTCATCACTTCCATGGCTCACCAACATACACTAATCATTCAATTTGACCCGTTGACCTTTCGAGTGAACTTCGTCACTTCAACGACACATCAAATGCTTTTATAACATGACTATACTATTAACAGGCTATAACTAAATGTTTTTGTATAATGTGACGAAACTAATAGTTGCGTACCTTTAGAGCGTTCCCTTCAAGCGTGTGTCCACTCCGGCTTGTCCGCTTGAGGATTCAATCCCTTTACCTATAGAGTTCAACCAACTACCGTTTAGAACTCTATTCATAACGCTTATCACATATTTTGCCATATCATTCAAATATGCGTTTTTATTAGAAATATAACATTTTAACTTTCTCTTAGGCATTCAAATATGCGTTTTTATTACAAAATTCATTATCAAGCTCATGACTTCACTATTTAGCCAAAATCAAACAATTTTTGTAAGTTCATTACATCTAGTATGTTCAATAACATCTAGATTCACTTCATGTAAATCAATACACTCCTTTTATAATCACATTCTTAGTGTTCTTTATCATTCTACAAAAACCCACTTAATACTTAGATGGGTGATCATGAATCTCATGATTTGAACATCAATTCAACAATATATTGATTAGGGTATACTCCTAGACATGATTTCATTCCTAATTTCATTCGAACATAAATCATGCAAGCCAAATTTTCGATTTCAAGTATTTATCAAGAATTCAAGATGGAATCAAACAATGAAATTTGGCATACCTTATGATCCTTTTACTGAGGTGATCACTAATTTGTGCTTGGATTTCGATTTGGGTTTAATTTGGCCTTTCAATTTGGTCAATTTTGCAATATTAGGGCTTGAGCTTGAGAGCCCTTCTTGGCTCTGGTTGAAATCGCAGGAACAAACACTTATGTGTGTGTTTTTGTTTTAATTAATTTGATTTAACTAAAACATCATTCCATTTGCCCATGTTTAGTCCCTCAACTTTGCCCAAGTTATTTAAAGGGTGTTTTAGTCATGTTTGTTCTAATATTTCAAGATTTTTAACTAACTAGGTTACTTATTCCTAGTTCTTTTTATCTTGACTATTACCGTCATTTAATTTATAATATAAAAATTTATATTTTCGGGGTGTTACATTATATTAGAATGATAAGGGTATGTGATTTTTATGTTTGTCTTACTTTGTATTTGTTTGATGCTAATTTTTTTGTTTCCTTGTTTTTCAGAAATGAGTGCCTTGGATTACATCTTGTTGAATGATCCTTCTAACGTGGAAATGAACCAGAAGGAGGTTCCTGAAGGTAATCCTTATGTGGTTCGTCGAAATGAGCATGTTACTACTGGTGGAGATTTTGAGAGTGTTCCCATTCAGCCCCTTGTTGATTGTTCTTCTGTTAAGAAACAAGCTGCCCCTTCTTGCCGGTCTACCAGATCTACTAGTTTCCCCGCTGTTGCTTCCCAATCTTCTAACCCTATCTCTGTTGATAGTGGTAATGAAGATAATGCTAATCTTATCGCCTCCGTGATTGGTGTGAAGCCTGTGAAGAAGGAGACCCCGGAGGTTTCAAGTGAGACAGGTGATGTCCCCGACCAGCAGATATCTGCTGTCTTGAAGAAGCTTAATGAGACTAAGAGGGTTGTTCCTGAGAAATCTGCTCCTGTTGTTGATGAGGGTAAAAAGTTGAAGACTGTTTTAAAGAAGAAGTCCAAGGGTGGTGCTTCTAAGATTGCTTCCCCTGGGAAGGGTGCTTCTGCTGTTAGTGTTGAGGAAGTTGCTTCCGCAAAGGTAATTGATGAGAAGAAAAAGAAAGTTGAAGAGAAAGTTGATGTGTTTTCAAAGGAGAAGCCAGAGGTAGTTAAAGGGAAAGGGCCTGTAAAGGCTAATTTTCCAGTGTTTGTTCCTCAGTGGAACGTTCGTGTTTGTGACACTACAGCTAGCAGCGAGACCTTCCATGATATGTTAAGGAATATGGCTACTCCTACTGAAAAAGAGCTCCCGTCCAAGCTATCCGATGAAGACTCTTCTCACCGAGCTCTCACTGATGTTGACCGACTTGTTACCTCCCATCCTGACTGCATTGAGCGTTGGGCCGCTGCTACTAGTAAAGTTGATGAAGTTACTACTTCTTTGAAGAAGAAAGAAACAGAACTTAAAACCTCTCAGGAGGACTTGGCAGCTTTTCAGTCAAAGGTAACTGAGCTTGAGGGTCAACTGCTTGCTTCCGAGGCCAAAATGAACAAGGAGATGAAGAAGGTTGAAGTCTATGTTGGGTAGCTTTCAGATTTCAACAACCAGTTGGCTAAGGAGAGGGCATAATTTGGTATTGAAAGGGCTAAGTTCAGGCAGGAGCGTGTTGCCGATGAAGCAGCTACGGAAGAGCTGAAGCAACGGGTAAAACAGTTGGATGAGGATAAGAAATGGGTGATTGGTTCTTGTCTCCGTCATTTTGTGACTTACCTTTTTCACAGCCAGGAGTTTAATCAACATCTTGCAGGTATCTATTCTAAAGCTATGGGTCATGGTCGCCATGCAGGTCTTGTTGCAGGATTTGATGCTGCTTCAAAGGGGGAAGCTATAGAGAAGCTTCCTGCTTTCAAGCCAAACTTGTTACACCCCCAAATATCAGAGCTGGTGTGACTAGACTGGTATCTTCATTGCACAACATAAGCAATTAACGCTAAGACTTCTAGAAAGGTGAACGCCCACTAAGTACTCGAATCCCCATGGTTCTCCTATTCCAACCGTGCCACAATTTTGAAATGCAACATGAGAAAGAAACATGCGAAAATCAACATAAAGTTGAGCGAGTTCATAGTTTGTTTCTAAAAGATTTGAAATAAATCTTTTAAAATAACCGGTTTTTAAAATATTGTTAAGAAAACGAATTAAAATCATTTTCTTTGGCATGTTGTATGGAAACTTTGTATTTCATGAAACTTTGACTTTGTAATGCATTATATTCGTAAAACATTGTATTTGTAAACTCTTGTGTTTGTAGAATTTGTGTCACCGCCAATGTTCGCACCTGACATTGACAACATGCATGCATATTCCAACGCATTGTATTTTTGTAAAACATGGTATATAATTTGTAAAACGTATTTGTACGCTGTGTTATGTAAATATAAGGAATACGAGATCGCTAATTGTTTTCAAGGCCACTAACATATGTCACGACATAGGAAGCATCCAAACATAGGCATTTGTGTCGAGATCGACTGAGACACAAAAGCACTATTTGGTAGAAGTAGGCCAAGAGTGAGGTTGCCTGAAACACATTAGATCTAACCTTTTCATTCCCCGGTCTAAATGTATACGTTGATTAATGGTGGTTATGGTACCCTATTTGTCACATGATCTATATGTCATTCCTTAGTTTAACATACCGTTTGTTAGTGTATTATCACCCAAGTTTAGAAAACTAAATAGCATTTGTATGCACGTTTTGAAAATACGCTTGCTTGAAAAACCAGTATAGTTAACATAAACTTTTTGTAAACCATTTGTGTTTATTGAAATTCACAACCATTTGTGATAGTTAAAACTTGTTTGTAACACGGTTTCGAAATGCGTAATTGACGTTTAACAAAAACCTTGTATTCTTTGCAAAAAATGTGCATGTCTTTCCACCCCGAAAACATTTATAAAAATGTAAAACCGTAAAAAGGTGGGGTTATGAACTCACCTGGATTTACATATGCAAAGCTAGTTAAGAGTGCATTCCATAGTGTCGTTTCCAAGCGTGATTCGCTAGCTTGCATTCTATAATATCCCTAGCACGAAATATCTTATAAATTTCTAAATAATGTGGTAACTAAACTACGTGTCACCGAGCTCTACCGAATTGTTAACCGAACGATTCGAAGGTAAGTTGTTAACTTAATAAAAACGATTAAGTTATACTTATTTAGTTCTTGAGAGATTCCAAGGTAAGTTGGAGACCCTCCTGAACTAATTATTTACTTGATGTGCAGGGAGCTTCTGCATGCTTAGATAGTCTTTGGTATGTAGACAGTGGAGGCTCCAGGCACATGACTGGATGTAGAGCCCTACTCAAAGAATTCAAAACTCATGGAGGGGGTGATATATCTTTTGGAAATAATAGTAAAGGGAAGGTGATGGGTTCTGGTACAGTTCAGTCTGGAAAAGTTAAGTTTGAAAATGTCAATCTAACTGACAATCTAAAATTCCACCTCCTTAGTGTTTCACAAATGAGTGACAAAGGTAATGGGTCATTCTTTACTAAGGAGTGTGGTAGGATTATTGGACTAGAAATTGTTAAAAAGATTGAAGAAATAATAAAAAATGGAAAAACCTAACTTGTTGCTTAAAGGAGTGGCAATGTTTATGTAGTTGATCTGTCAAAAGAGAGCCCCATGACTGATTCCTGTCTGTTCTCAGCTGCCTCTAACAAAGAGACAGAACTATGGCACAGAAGATTTGGGCATACAAATCTCAAGACAATAACTGCTTTATCAAAACAAGGCCTTGTAAGAGGTCTTCCACAAAAATTGTTCACCTGTCCTGAGCATTGTGTTTCTTGTTTAAAAGGAAAACAACATAAACGCTCATTTAAGTCCATTGAAGAGTCCAAAACAACCAAGTGCTTACAAATGTTGCACATGGATCTGTTTGGCCCAGTAAAAGTCTTGAGTCTTAAAAAGAAAATATATTGTTTGGTGATTGTAGATGACTTTTCTAGGTTTACATGGACTTATTTTTTTACATTCTAAAGATGAGATTGCAGGCATTTTGCAAGACTTTGTCAAACAGGTTGAAAAGCAATTTGACCTTCCAGTAAAAGTCTTTAGGAGTGACAATGGCACATAATTCAGAAATAGGGAGTTGGATGAGTTTTGTGTGTCAAAAGGAATTGTAAGGCAGTACAACATTCCAAGAACGCTAGAACAAAATGGGGTTGTTGAAACAAAGAACAGGACACTGATTGAGGCTGCCAGAACCATGCTTGCAGATTCAGGTTTACCACTAACTTTCTGGGCAGAGGCTGTAAACACTGCCTGCTATGTCCAGAACAGAGTTTTGATCAACCCTAGGCATCAAAAGACTGCCTATGAAATTCTGTATAAAATCAAACCACTGATCTCATACTTTAAAGTATTTGGCTGCCCATGCTTCATTTTAAACTTAAAAGACTCAATTTCAAAATTTGCAGCTAAAGTAGATTGTGGTTATCATTTGGGATACTCAACCACTGATAAGGCCTACAAAGTGTTTAACACTAGGACTAAGTGTGTGGATGAGACTTTGAATGTAAAGTTCAATGAACTTTCTTCACTGAAAATCCCTGCAAACCCTGCTGAGCTATGTGATCTTGATAAATTTACCTTTGAAAATGTTTCTGTCAAGACTAACAGTGCAGGTCCATCTCAACCACCTCCATCAGACAATGGATATGAAGTAATAATTCCACAACAGAAATTCACATTCATTGCTAGAGCAGCAGATGTTCAAAACAGTTGTCAAAGCTCAACCACTGCTGCATCAACAGTTGTTGACTAAAGTAGCCCTTCAACCTCTGCTACCACATCCTCAAACACTGTTGATAAAAATCTTCAAACAGTGGGTAAAAATCAACATGTTTTCACACCAATTACTCCTATCCCTCCACCTCCATTTCAAGACCCTCTTGGATCATCAAAGTCACCAACAACGGTTAGCTCAGTTGATTCACATCTACAGCCCTCACCCTTAAATGCCATTGTTCCATACAAAGGAGAGTTAATCTTCTTGAAGTCTCATCCACCAGACCAAATCATTGGCAACATCAGTGAAGGGGTTCTCACCAGAAGTCAATCCCAAAAAACCTATCTTTTTGCTGGTTTTCTATCACTCCATCAATCAGTCAAGTACCAAGAGGCACTGAAAGACAACAGTTGGGTAGAAGCTATGCAGGAAGAGCTCCAAAAGTTTAAAAGACAACAAGTATGGGAACTTATACCACTGCCAGAGAATGTGAGTCCTATTGGCACAAAGTGAGTCTTCAAAAATAAAACTGATGAAAGGGGCATTGTTGTCAAAAATAAAGCAAGGCTTGTGGTTCAAGGTTTCAGACAGGAAGAGGGCATTTATTATGATGAAACTTTTGCCCCTGTAGCAAGATTGGAAGCTATCAGATTATTCCTGGCCTTTGCTGTTAATCACAACATAAAGGTGTTTCAAATGGATATCAAATGTGCATTCCTCTATGGTAAGATTCAAGAAGAGGTATATGTTTTTCAACCTCCTGGTTTTGAGGATCCATTTTATCCAAATCATGTCTACAAGCTAAATAAAGCTTTGTATGGCCTGAAACAAGCACCTAGAGCCTGGTATGAAACTCTATCCACCTTTCTACTCTCTATTGGTTTCACAAGAGGTAAAATTGATAAAACATTATTTTTAAAATGGAGAGGGAAAGATTTGATGATTGTCCAGATTTATGTGGATGACACCATTTTTGGAAGCACATGTTCTAAAATGTGTGAAGAGTTCAGACAACTCATGATAGCTGAGTTTGAGATGAGTGCAATGGGTGAACTACAGTGCTTTCTTGGTCTCCAAGTTAAGCAACTGCAAAATTGTACTTTCATTCATCAAGGCAAATATGCCAAAGAACTTTTAAACAAATTTGATATGAATGATTGCAAACCATGTAGTACACCCATAGCAACCACCAAGATAGTCATGTCTGATGAGAAGGATGATTTGGTTGATCAAACCTTTTATAGAAGCATGATTGGGTCTTTATTGTACCTAACTGCATCTAGGCCAGACATCATGTTTGCAACATGTGTTTGTGCAAGATCCCAATCAGCCCCTAGAAAGTCAGATCTTATTGCTGTAAAAAGGATATTCAGATACTTAAAAGGTGCTCCCACACTTGGTATCTGGTATCCAGCTGATGGAAATATCAAGCTTTCAGGTTTCTCAGATAGTGACTTTGCTGGATGTAATATAACAAGGAAGTCCACTTCAGGAGGGTGCCAATTCCTAGGCAATTGCTTGGTGTCTTGGCAAAGCAAAAAGCAAGCAGTTGTTTCAACATCCACTGCTGAGGCAATTAATTGCTGGATTTTGGTATCACTGCTTTGAAAACACCACTCATGTTGGATAGTCATGCAGCAGAAAATATCATCAAAAATCAAGTTTCACATTCAACCACCAAGCACATTGACATCAGACATCATTTTGTGAGGGATTGCTATGAAAAAGGTTTGATTTCTCTGCATTATGTTCCAACTAAGGATCAGCTGGCAGATGTGCTAACAAAAGCATTAGAAACATCTACCTTTGAAAGCTTGATCTCTAGGATTGGCATGCTGAACATGGAATAACAGGAAAAATCTTGTTCTTCTATGAATAAAAGCATTAAAATGTTTTCAGAAAATAAAAAACCACCCTTAAAAATAGTTCAAAATGAAAATTTTCATTAATCCTTAAAAGTCTGTCATAACCATTGTTTGTTTCAAACATCTGATTGTTGAAATCTATCCATTGCTGAAAGATAACCTCTGCTTCTCATTCTCTTTGTTAATCACTGTTGATCAAACATCAGTGTTTTAAATCACTGATGGCTATCCACTGATAGTTAAAAATCTGCCACTGTTTTCATTTTCACCACTGCAAACCACTGATATTGTTCATCAGTGGTTTCCTAAACAACTGTCATCCATTATTTATTAGAGGTTGTCACGTGGACAGATCTTAGCCGTCCGATTTTTGTAACCGCTGCCACGTCAGCATTCACTTTTCACTTTTATAAAACCCTGATCAAAACCCCAAACAAGGTTTTCACTGTCGAATCGAATTCAAAATTCCTTTAAAAAATGGTTTCCATCTCTTCTATTCATCTTCTTCTCCAACTCGCAAATCACCATGGCTCTCGCTCTCAAAAGCCCTCATAACTATCTGTGTACACTTGAGAAAACAAGTAAAAACACCGATTTCCACTCAATCATAGATGCTCTTTCTTCATTAAAATACAAAACCTTGTTGACCTGCAACCCACCTATTTACCTAGAAACCCTACATGATTTCTGGAAAATGCAAACACTGAAGTTCAGGACAAAAAGCCCTGGGCTATTACTTCGAAAGTAGGGGGAATTCAGGTTGCTGTCACACCACAAACCATTTCTGTTCCCAAAGGAAGAATACCAAACAAACTTAATTGAGAGAGGGTATAAAGAACAAATGAAAAAAGATACTTTGCAAAAGGGAAGTTTTCCACCTCCCATGAGATTTTTATTCCATATCATGCTCATGTGTGTTTCAAATAAAACAACAGGCTTTAATGAAATACCATTGAAAATCCAATACTTGGGATATGCTATCATGGCAATTTTAATTATTCCCAGGAGATTTTCAATGATATGGTTAAAATGTTAATAATATAAAAGACAAGAAGAAACCATTTTTGCTGTTTCCAAGATTTTTAAGCTTTTATTTACAAAAGAAAATCCCAAAGGATAGTGCACATGTGCTTATCCAAGGTACTCCTTTTCAAATAAACAACCTTTCTTCTGAAACTTTTACAAGGCTGTCAAAACCTTCTCAAACACAAACAGAGAAACTTGAGAAAAATTTGGCTGAGACAACATCTTCTCCTCAGGTTTCTGCTGTTGAGCCCACTGCTCTTGGTGACCACAGCAGCACAACCACTGCTGTGCAACCCCAACCAAAAAATCACCAAAAAGACCATCAAGAAAAAATCCACAAAGCCCCCAAACCCTCCAAAAAGGATCTTCTGGAAGATGAGATCCCAGAAGTAATTCCTGTGACAACACAAAAGTCACCTACATCCACTGATGCTACTTCCTCACAGCAGATGGTAGAAAGATCTCAACCTGAGCTTGAAACTCCTCCTACATCCTCACAAAAGGATCAGGTTGTATACACAGGGATACCACATTATGAAGCTCTGGATCCACTTGAATCCATCTTCCACAGCCGTGCTCCCGGGGTAAATTCTCTTTCAACACCCATCCTTACTTCACAAATCCCACCATCCATTATACCTCTGTTGAATGCATTGGATATGGATCAGACACAAACTAGTTCTTCTCAACAATTTATCACTGAGAATATACTCCAACAAGTGACTGAGTCTGATTCCTCTATCTTTGCTAACCCATCAACAGTTGAGGTGGTTACACCCCATGAGTTACATGTAACTCTTGGTGGTAGTTCAAGTGGATCAGCTACTACAGATGTTGAATCCACTTATTTACACCTGGACAGTAGTTTCATTAGTCAGACTCCCTTGAAGGCAATTTCTTCATTGGGAACCAAGGTGACCACTAGTGTGTATCCGATACCCACTGGTGTGTTTACTATGGTAACCACTGCTGAGGAAAGAAGTCCCCAGTACCAAGAAAAAGAGGCATCAGTAGATGATTCATGGGAAATTTCTCCTGGACCAACTACTAATACAACCACTGCTGGTGGGAAATCAGATGATCCCATTAAGTTGGGTGATGGTTTAAAATACCAAGAATTGACGGAGAGAGTTAACAAAATTGAAACATATGTGGCAGATATCAAAAATATGCTGCAACAGTTGTTACAATCTTCAAAGGCTTCATCCACTACTTCTTCATCTACTCCTACAACCAACGAGCTATGGAAACTTTTTCAACCTCTGCTCCATCAACAAAGGAAATATGCTGATTAACAGCATGAAATTCAGCTCCAAATGTTCAGAAATGTAATGGAAGCAAGGTATAAGGATACTCAAGCTGACATAAAAGCCATAAAAGCTCATCTGCTCCAAACCACTGGCACTTCTCCTCCTACAATTATTTATGTAGAAAACCCTGATGATGCCAAAAAGGGGGAGAAAGGAAAGAAAGGGAAGGATAGTTTACACTTACCACCTGATCCAAAGGCTAAACCTGTTGTAGAAATTCCCAGGCCAGAAGGTACAAAGAAGGTTGATGTGACTCTTAATGCATTTGCTGAACAAAAAGCAGATAGAAAAGAGAGAATGGAAATAAAGGATGCCAAAATATTTGAAAAGGAGAAGAAAGTTTTGATGGCTAAGGAAGAACATGGTACTTCAAATAGAAGAAAGACTACCAGAAAGGTCAGCCAACCCAAAACCACACCTTCCAAAACCACTAAACCTACTCCTAAAATCCCCAAAAGTTCCTCACCTCAAACCTCTAAACCAGCAGATGTTGAGACACCTGTTATATCAACAACTGTTGATACATCAGTGGTTTCAACAGATGTTGTGTCAACCAATGCTCTTGTCACTTTACCAACCATCATTCAACCCACTGCTACAGCACAAACTACATCTCCATTACAAAAACCACTTGCCAAAAAGCAGAAGACAACAATTGACACTTCAACAGTTGTAGTGACAACAGTGGTTGAGACACCAGTTGTTTCAACAGTTGTTAGTCAGTCACCTATCACTTCAAACACTACTACCCAAGCCATAATCCTTTCTGTTCCAAAGCATCAAACAAAAACACCTTCTCCCAAAAAGGTGTATATAAGAAAAAGAAAGTTTCAGGTGCATGATGATGACATACCAGCACTTGCTCTAATATCATCTACACCTTACAATGAAACCAAACCTCAACCATTCATTCCTCCAACATTGACAAACCCAATCAAAGATCCAAAAATACTTGAAGGACATGATCCTGCAAATGTTATACCAGTAGCAGCCAGTTATCCACTAGAATTGCATGCAGTTAAAAATGAAATGAAACAATTCTACACAGTGGATGACCCTCCAAAAAGAAAATTCCCCTCTCTTATTGGTTTTAGAGATCCAAACAACATGGATGAATATTTAAAACTCAAGCCGGGCAAGCTGAAATACGAGCTAGATATGAATGCAAAGGGGAGGGTGACAATGTCATCTCAATTCGAATGCAATTTTTGCTTACTAAAGTCAAACAATTGGAAGATTATGCAAGAGACTTCAGTAAAGAAATGTCCAACTTACCACCAGATGCTGACCTACAAAAGGAGATGAGAAAAGACCTCCTTGATTTGATCATGAGGGAAAAATTCTACCCAGCCAAGGTTGAGAAGTTTAAAGACTTGCCACTCATTGCTTGGAAAAGTGAAGCAAAAAGAATTGAAAGAATTAAAAATGATACAAGCATGAAAAGATTAGCACCAAACTGGAGCAAATACAAAAAGGCAATTGCTGATCTTACCTTGGAGTACAAAAGAAAGAAGCAAGAGTTGGTTGCAGCAAAGGTTGGTATAGCCAAAGCCATAGCAAAATGGTCAAGGCAATACACAGATATGGCATATGCGAAGTTGGAAAGGAAAGGAAAAGAGAAACAGATCCTAATCGTCCAAAGAAACCAGCTTACAGAACCAAGAAAATTGATGAGTCTCAGCAGCAGGCACTCTCTTTGAAAACATTATTCACATCATCTGACACTTCCACCATTGCTTTGAATTAAAGGAAGAAGCAAAAACAGACTGATGCTGAAGATGTAGAAAGTGAAGTTGTGTATATGAAAGAGGCCATTAAAAGAATGATTCAAGAGGATCCTGACTTAGTAAAGCTACAAGAAATTGCCAAAGGAGTCTTGAGTAGGCCTCCATCACCATACTCATAAAAAATAAAACCTCTCCCAAGAAACCCACCGAACTCAAAAATACTAAAGTGGAAGACTGATCAAAAGACCCACGTATTGACCTTGCTCAAGTCCAGTGGAGAAGTTAATCATATTTCAAGGGAGAATGCACTAGGCCTGAGTGTAGCTGATCTCCAAGATCTTTTAGAGCTTCAACTGTGCAGGGATGAGGATGATGAAGATTCCATGAACTTTGAATTACAATTCAAAGGACAAGTTAGGGAATTGCTGATGAGACAATAAAGATCTTGAATAATGAAGTGTTTTGGCATCATCTGTTCCAAGGGGAGATTGTTGGGATTGAACCCTATAAAGGAACGGATGATATAAAGCCAAAACTGGTTCAGAATAGTGGATCCTTCATAAGCAGTATTTGTACAAGTCTTTTCCCTTGACAATGGCTCTAATAACTGATTGATTCCAAGTACTACCAAATACAACTGATGCTGACCTAAAGACTGATGAAGATTAAAGTACTGAAGCTCAATCTACTGATGTGTCCTAAATGATGTTGAAGACCAAAGCTCTGCTCATTCAAAGGACTGATCATCTAATGAAGAAAGCACTGATGCCCAACAATAGTACTTAGCCTACAACAGTGGAATGTAGAATCAGTAGTTTACTTATGCATTGTCTATGTATCAGTAGTTTGTAATCAGTGGTTGTATAATAACAGTACTTAGAGGTTGTTAGGTGGTTAGATGTCACTTTCATGGTGACGTCAGCCAAAGATGCTCAGTGGTTTGGTTGTACTATAAATAGAACAGTACTCTGTATTGTTCCATTAGCTCTTTCCTTCTAAGTCATTCTGTACGATCAATCACTGAGCTCAGGTTGAGGGGGAGACTTGTGCATGCATGCATTAGTATTGTTTATTGTAATCAAATACAATCATTCGATTCTATGTTAAACACGTGTGCTTAAACTTTTCTTCCATTGATTGTGTATTCAAAGTTTACTTTCATTATTCTGCTGCAATTTATCTTTGTTTCATCTTCACTTTAATTAAAACAAACACAATCTAAGAAACTCAGATCCTAACATATAGCGTCGGATCCCATGGAGCTTTATTTGGAGGAGCTCACCCTTAAGATAGAACAAATGAAATAAGAATGAAATATTTAACAAAAGTGCTATCTTTGTTTTCATTAAACTGATATAGCCAAGTACAAGTTTGCTTTTATCATTACACTGGTTGTCTAGCTATGAATTTCTTGAGGAGCTTCCCGTTCCAATGTCTTGGTACCTTCCTGCCCTCAGGTGTTTCAAGTTTGTAGAAACCTCCTTTGTACACCTCACTGATGATGTATGGTGTGACACCCGGCTATTTAGAGCTGTCCCGTACAAATGTAACACGTGTCATGAATAAATAAAAGGCTATATTTTATTGATATTGGTGTTTATATATGATATTTGATGTGTTGGTAAATCCAAACTTGGTTAAAAATTATGTTGGCAATAATAAGATAAACGCTTATCGCGTAACGAACAAAATGCGAAACGAACGTCGGTGATCGCCCGATTTATGTTAAAATCCTGAAAATATTACCTTATGATTAAAATGGTATTTTTAATCATGTTCGAGAGGAAAAATAAATTAAAACGCTAAGAAACTCTATTTTTCGAGTTTAAACGCGTACCGCGCGTATCTGACAAAATACTGTCAACGCAGCCAGTCAAGGCAACTAATAATTACTTTAGTAATAATTTGGTGAGTTTATTTTTATAGAGTGATAAAAATAATTTAAAACACCATAAAACGGGATTAAAACACTAGATAAAATACGCGGTGATCAGTAAAATACTAGTTTTTAAGCTAATATGTATATAATACATGTATGTATATATGATGAATGTGAGAGGACATGGAGATGGCGGCTAGGGGGAGCTCTCTCTCTCCTCTCTTTTACACTTGTAAACATTGGAAGGCTCAAGTGATGATTCTACTTTGCCATATCTTCCAATATCTTGCAAAATCCAAGAACATAATCAAAACAAAACAAATCAAACCACACACTTTCTCTCTACAATACATGGCAGAACACCCTTTTTCTTCTTCATTTTTAAATTTTCAACCTTGTTCTTGGAGATTCAAAGCTATTCCAAGTTGGTTTCAAGCTTATTTGAAGATCCGAAGGTGATTACCAGGTGTTTCAAGCAAGAATCAAGCTCCTTATCATCACATTTAACTAAAAACCCATCAAAATCTTGAAGGTATAAAACTTACTTTAAAAACCTTGTTCTTGATTCTTGATGATTTTGATGATGATGGAAGTTTCTCAATGTTCTTGAATGATTCACAAACTTGCAACTAAAAACAAATGAGGTTTATAACAAATCAAAAATAGAAGAATATATATATATAGATTGCCGTATGTATGTATATAGATGTATATGAGGTTGAGTTTTGATTTTGATTGATTCTTGATTATCATGATTCTTGTAAAGTGAATGCATGTATGATCAAAAAGGTGTTATGAAAAGGTTCTTGTGATTTGATTTAGTTGTATGAAAAAGGAAAATTTGGAAGTATATGTATATGTATGTATGTGTCGTGTATATACGTATATGTACACATGCATGTGGGTTTTTGTCATAATATTCATAAATGAGAAGTATATCTTGCATTATGTGAACATGATTAAATGATTATATGATGAAAATGTTTTGAAACATATGAACATGAATTAAATATGTCTTTGGATGCATTTAAGTTTATGTAGGATGACGATGATGATATGATATGGGTGCATTAGATGCTTGTACTTAAGCATGCATGTTGATTTATGGCCATGAAATGATAAAAATGAGAAGTTATGACAACAAATATTTTTGATCAGATTATAAACATTAAAAATAATGTTATTTGATGTGCTAAAATGGCATGAAACTTTGTCATAAGGTTTACTAGCTTTACATGTTGTGCATGGGGCTTAGGAAGTTGTAAAATAGATGAAATGAGGTGTTTTGTGTGTCTTATGTAAGACCTGCACTATCATGAGTATAATCATCATTTTAATCAGTAAATAACATGGATTATGTTAAAATATCAAGTCATTACGATTTGGGATGGTTATGGTAACGTTTGATGTAAAACTATGCGGTAGAAAGGTTAAAAATCGGCTTTTCGGAGGATTTTTACAAAACTGTTTTAGATCAGTAAGTAAACAGATATTTTTGATATAAATATAAGTATTTTAACTTATATTTAGTTTACTTGGTGTTTGGTTAGTCATACATGACTTTCGACGCCTGAAAACGTTACCGAATCACTAAAATACGCGTTTTTCAATGTACACTAGAATGGGTTCTTCATGGGTGAACCTTATGTGTTACAATGTGTTATGTGATTTAGAATATGTGTATTATAATATGTTAAGTGTTGACATGATAGCTAGAATTTAGACTCTGCATGTACACTTGTGTGTTCAAAGCGGTAAAATTGGTAAAGTCGCGTTAAATGGGTAACTTATTTGTCGAGCATGAAAATTGATAAATAGGTTAACTTGGTAAGTTATTTCATGTATAAATGCTTTAAAATGACAAAGTGTATAAGTTAATGAGATTTCGCGTGTTACGATATTGAGTATATGTGCACGTTTATGTATATATATTACGACGCGCAAATCGTAGATATATTACTTATAAACGGGAGTGTTAATGGATTTACATAACAAGGGTCACCAATAAAATCGTTCAAGTCGCAATATATATATATATATATATGTGCCAACATAATAAAAAATAACGACTTTTCGAGAAAATCTCAAAGTTATGTGAAAATTATAAGATTTGGAGAAACTTAGGAATTTTTTGAAATATTGATTGATAAATCATTCCTTGGTATATTAGGACGTGTAGAATCAATTTGTGGGATTGCGCTATTATAATACGCACCCAAAGGTGAGTGTCACTAAACCCCCTCTTTTTACTGTTTTGTATATGTTTTGGGAGAAGAACACGCCTTAAAAATATTAAAGATGTTTTTAAATAAAACATACCTTTTGTTATATTAAACGTATATTTTCGTGGAAAATATATGGTTTTGTTAAATGAATATGTTTCGGGTAGAAACGGTTTTGTTGAATAAATATGTTTCGGGGAGAAACAGGGATTATTACGGTGTTTGGGAGAAAACAACCGTGTAGATTTAAAATTGATTAAATCTAAACTTGGGACGAATTTGCTTGATCTCAAGAGAATAAGTATCAGATATAGGCTTATGTCTCGATGGGGACTTCGGGGAATTCGTACAACATGATATATTAAATTTATCAGTATTAGTAGGATATATATATTGTTCACGAGGCAAGCAGTATAGACGGCCCGTTATGGGCGCATGCACAAATATTTCTATTTAATCATTTAAGTATTGCACGTGTGGAATTGTTGGTAGATCTATCGGGTTGACCACCCCATCGTGATCGGTAGTTTCGTGTCAAGTCAAACAACGAATAGATATTCTGTTATAGTCTAGCTTTGATTATACCTTCATTGTTAATAAATAGTTCGTAATGTGAACATATGATGCTATCAATTTAATATGTAAACATGGGAAGATGCTTTTGGTCGAAGGTTTTTGGGAAACACTTGGCTTTTGGTCGAAGGTTTTTGGGAAACACTTGCGACGGCTGACCCTCAGATTTTTATTAGGGAAATAAATTAACTTTCGTAAATTATATGGATGTTTTAATAATAAACACATAATTATAAAGTTTTCCTTGGAGTAAATTGTTTATAATTTGGATATGTGAACTCACCCTCCTTTGTGTTGACACTTGATTTTAACGTGTTCTTTAGGTACTTGAGTTCGGCTTCGGGAATTATGACGTATCTTGTGGTTGTTGATGCATGTTTTGTTTGATAAATGTTTAGACAACTTTTTAAAACTTTGGGACCTATGTAATAAGATCCATAAGGATCAAGAAAAATTAACTGTGATGTGGTTGTGATGTACTTTTTAAACTTTAAGTTTTAAAAATTATGTTTTAAGTAAGTTGAATGTCCAACATTAACAATGCATCGTTCAACAAGATATTTATGGGCACCAACTTCCATCACCACTACGTTTTATATTCTACTGCGACGTTTTTGGGGTGTGACATATGGCCCTTCCCATTTTTGGCCTACTTTTTCACGACCTTCTTGCCTACTTGCCTCATTGTTTTTGAGTACCAAGTCCCCAGGTTTGAAGGCTTCCTTTTTGACCCCTGCATTGTAGTAGTCCTCCATTTTCTGTTTGTACCTTGCTTTTCAGATCAAGGCAGCTTCCCTGGCCTCTTCAAGTAGGTCAAGTTTTAAGAGTATCTCAAAATCATTTGTGTTGTTTTTCTTGGAGCTTTTCAATGTTTTGACCCCGATCTCAGCAGGTATCACAACCTCTGAGCCATAAACGAGGCTGCATGGGGTCTTTTGATGGCTTGTCTTTTTCTAAAGTACGGATGGCCCATAATACATTGGGGAGCTCTTCTACCCACATTTTGCCATACCTCCCCAGCCGAGTCTTTAATCCCTCCACAATGATGCGATTCATTCTCTCCACTTGTCCGTTGATTGTGGATAACAGACAGAGCTGGAGACTTGCTTAATTTGAAGCTCCTGGCACTAAGTGCTGAATGGTTTTTCTTCAAATTGTTTTATGTTGTCGGTTACTATCTCCCCTGGCAATCCAAATATGCATATTATCTGTTCCCAAACGAAGTTGATAACATTCTTCCCTGAGAGTTTCGCTAATGGCTTAACTTCTGGCCATTTTGTGAAGTAGTCTACTGCCACCAAGAGGAATTTCACTTGTCCGGCTGCCGGGGAGAAGGGACCTACGATATCCATTCCCCACTTATAAGATGGCCAAGAAGCCAATATTGGGACAAGGTCATGCTTCAGACTTGCTTTGACTGGGGAATGTAGTTGGCATGCTTCACATTTGTAAATGACTTCAGCCGTATCTCTATGCATCGTGGGCCAGAAGTAACCCTTGTTCATCAAATTTTCCACGACTGTTCTTACCCCTGCATGTGATCCACAGATGCCTTAGTGGACTTCTTTTATCAAGAACTTGCTCCGGTTCGGACCTACACATCGCAACAAAGGGGAGAGGTAACCTTTTTTTTTTGGTAAAGCTTCCCTTCTTCTAGGACGTATTGTTTGGCTTTTGTCCTTATCTTGGTAGCTTCTGATTCAATTTGGGGCGGGGGGGGGGGGGGGGAGCTTTCCTTCTTGCAGGAAATGTTGGATGGGTGTCATCTATGTATCTTCGTTTTCAACTACCACGTCTTGGATTTCAGCTTCCTCGATAGACCTTGTTTTGAGCACCTCCATGAGTACCTTCTTAGTGAGGTGTGCAAACGTCAAGCAAGCTAGCTTGCTTAAGGCATCCGCCTGCTTGTTCTTTCTTCTTGACACTTGTGTTAATGAGCAAGATTTGAAGTTACCCACCAGTTCCTTAACTTTTTCATTGTATTTTACCATAGATGGCTCCCTTGCTGTGTATTCTCCCCCAAATTGGCTTGCTACCAATCTTGATCAGTGAAGGCATGTAGCTCCTCAACCTTCATTGTTTTTGTTATTCTCAAACCAGCTATCAAGGCTTCATATTAAGCTTCGTTGTTTATGCATGGAAAATTAAGATGGAGTGCATAAGTATATTCGGTTCCGTGGGGGTCTGTTATGATGAGACCTGCCTCGGAACCTTCTATACTAGAAGCTCCATCAGAGAACAATGTCCACTTCCTTGGGATTATCATTTGACACCTTTCTTCTTCTATCTCATTTACCTCCTTGACTATTGGCATTCCAATCAAGAAGTCTGCCAACACTTGCCCTTTGTAAACCTTCCTTGGTACGTACTCCATCTTATGTTCTTTAAACCCTATGGCCCACTTAGCCAATCTTCTTGAATCTTCAGGTTTTTCTAGTATAGACCTTAGTGAGAATCTGAATTGGGTGAGCCTGAAAGTACCTCCTTAATCTTTTAGCTGTGTGTACTAGTGCTAGTACCAATTTCTCGATTGAGGAGTAGTTGACTTCAGCTGCCTTTAGAACCTTGCTTACAAAGTACACATGTATCTGCTCCTTCCCTCTTTCCACCACAAGCACAAAGCTTATCGCTTCTTGTCCTATGGATAAACATTTTTAAAGGAGCTGTTAGTTTAGATGGTCGTGAGCATAGGGCTCATGGACCACAAAGTAAATGAGATGTTTATAGTCTACAAACCTGCCAACAGGTAGACTATGATGGTTTCTTCTTTTCTGGGTGCTGCCATTGTTGGCAGGGAAGCTATGAGCTCCTTGAGTGCTATGAAGGTTGTCTCTGCTTCCTCCGTCCACATGAAATTTTTCTTATCAGCACAGTTCTTTAGTGTCTTGAAGAACGATAGTGATCTTTCTGCAGACTTGGGGAGGAAGCGTTTGAGAGCTGCTATTTTCCCATTAAGACTTTCAACTTCCTTTTTGGTTCTTGGGGAGTTCATTTCTATAACTGCTCGGAACTTGTCCGGGTTTGCCTATATACTTTGTTTCCCCACAATGTAACCGAGGAACTTCCTTCCTCAAACCCAAAGGAGCACTTGTTTGGGTTTAATTTCATGTTGATTTCTTTGAGATTGTGAAACGTCTCCTTGATGTCTTGGAGCATGTCTTCTCCCGTGTGAGTTTTTATTACGAGATCATCAACATATGCTTCCATATTCCTTCCAATTTGTTCAGCAAAAGCCTTATCCACCAGATGTTGATATGTTGCCCCGGCGTTCTTCAATCCAAAAGGCATCTTCTTGTAACAGAAGATCCCATTATTAGTATGGAACGTCGTCTTCTCCTCATCTTCCTTTACCATTTTGATCTGGTGATTCCCTTTATAGGCATCTAGGAAGCATTTATACTCGAAATCAGTGAGTGAGTCTACCTTTCAGTCAATCTCGGGCAACGGGTAGCAATCTTTGGGACATGCTTTATTGAGATCTTTGAAATCAACACACATTCTCCAAGAGCCATCTGGCTTCTTTACCATAACGGGGTTTGCTAGCCAGGAGTGATACTTTACCTCCCTTAGGATTCCAGCTTCTACTAGTCTATCTATCTCCTGACCAGCAACTTGACTACGTTCAGGTGCTAGACTTCTTTTCTTCTGTGTGACAGGCTGGTAGGTGGGAGCTATGTTCAACACATGTTCTGCTACTTCCCTTGGTACCCCTACCATGTCTCCAGAACACCAAGCGAACACGTTCGTGTTCCCTCAGAGGAGGTCAACAAGCCTTTGCTTGATGGTATCAGGGAGGTGATTATTGATTCTTATCTTCTGTTCTGGGTAGGAATCATTGATGCTTATCTCTTCAACCGGGCTTTCATTCGTTTTACTACATTCCCCTTCCTCTATCTCCATGGAGGCTATCAAAAGGGCTTCTTGTGTAGGTACCAACAAAAGCGATACCCTTTTTTGTTGGAAATTTCATCATTGCATGTGTTTTTGACACTACATCATCAAATGCTGCGAACCCTGGCCTTCCTATCAGCAAGTTATAGTTCGAGGGGGAACTTACAACGATGAAAGTAAGCTCCTCTGTCTTGGACAAGTCACCATCCCTGAAACATAGGTTCAACGTTATCTTCCCTAGGGGTTGTACCTTCTCCCAGGTGAAGCTTCTTAGGGACACGTCAGTAGCTTGTAGGCGAGCTTTTGTTTCACTTCCGAGTAAGTCAAAGCATCTTTGATACATAATGTTGGAGGCTACTCTCAGATCCATGTACACCCTGTCGAGGGAAGCCCCCTCTATTTCAGCTTCCATGATTATTGGGTGTTCTTCCTTATTGTTTGGATCCGTAAGGGGGAAGCAGATGAACTGTTGATTCCATGGTATGGTCCTTCTCCTTTTTCCCTCTTGCTTGCTTTCTGACCAAACCATGTTTATACTAACTTCCTTTTTCCCTTCCTTCTTATCTTTTATCTCCTTCACCAAGTGAGCGAGCTCCTCTGACTTAACAGCTTCTTCTATCCTCTTTTTCAGCTGATAGCAGTCATTAGTATGGTGCCTCGTGTCATTGTGGAAGGCACAAAACTTGCTTGCATCTCTTTTACTGGCTGCTTTGGACAGAGGTTAGGGAGGTCGGAAGTTGTACTTGACCTCTTTAGTTGATAAAACTTCCTGGGGTGTCTTAGCGAGGAGGGTGAAGATCTGTTTATCCTTGTCCTGATTTCGATTCGGACGTGGAGATCTGTCAAATCCCCCGACCCCGCCCTGGGAGTGGGAGCCGTGAACCAGTCAAGTGGTACTGGTGTTTATGAAATAAGTAGCGTAAAATTTTTTCATTAGGATCGTAGTTAGGAAATAATTTCAGAGTTTATAAAAAAAACACCAAACTTTTAATATTTAAACAAATGGGCTAAAACCCGTATTTCATTCAAATGTTTTTATAGGGATAAACCCTAATAAATAAAATATAAATTTCTTCTTTTATTCAGGTATTTATAGCCACTTTATTTAAGCCTTCAGTGCTCCTTGCTTCTATTATCTCTACAACAAGTTCCCTGAAACACGTTTTGAAAATATTTTATCAACAAGAAATACTGGAAAGTTCATTCATTTTTATAAAAGACACATAGTTATAACTTTACAGTATTAAGGGGAATTACAGTGTATATTTCTATTAATTATTCAACACAGTAGGCGACTGGGGACATTCCCCAGTGCTTGTGGTCATATTGTTTTGGGTCTTGTCACCCAACAGTAAAGGTTCCTGTCACACCCTTGGTGACTGTGGACTAGTAATGTATACAAAACCCCAACTACTGGAAATAATTATAGATTACAAAGACTTAATCCCTATAAGTATAACCGAAAAACATTTAAGGTTTTGTAAAATAAGTTGATGAAAATAAGAATGACACACTTTGTAACTTTAGGGTTTAACTACAGGCCTCCTGGTATAATCTTGGATATAACTCCTGAGCTTTTTAATAAAATATATAATGCACTCATGTTATGTATAATAACCCAATTCAAATTTATCAATACATTACGAGATCAGAACCCCGACTTAGTTTTCAAAGCATAGCCTTTATCAGGCAGCGCTTTGGCATCAGTTGCTGGGTTCAAGATTGCTCGGACAGGGTATCGAATCAGTGATCAGGGGTTAAAACACTTAAAATGGGGCAGAGCTTTGTAGGATTTAGGGGTGAATTACTAAAGAAAATAAAAGATTATAGTAGAGACAGAGAGATAAGGTGAGAAAGAAGGAGCAGATTGAAGGTTGAACTATAGCCTTGTATTTATACTACAACTTGATTCTTGGAGAGCATGCATGCTTTGATTCTTTCTGCTTAATGGCCTTCGATGTACTCATGCATACACTCATGCATACGTAGACTTAAATTTCATATGTTAGTTTTAATTATTATTATTTTATTATTATAATTAATTCATCTGCTTTACTCATTTATCGCTTATAACTTCTAAAATATGACGTTTTATAGAACGATGAATATGCCATTAGAACGAGAATATTTTTATCTACAATTTGACCTAAGTTTCATTAAAAACGGAGTAAGGTTACTTATAATGTATTTTTATTATTATAATTTTTAAATGGTTCCTATGTTCATCTAAATACCTCATTTTTATAAGAGTCAACTTACTCGTGATCTACCCATTTAATAATATAAGTTTTATATACTTTATTTTAATATAAAAATAGAAACGTTACATCCCCCCGCACCTTGTTTTAAATCTCGTCCTCGAGATTCACTGAAATATAGAGGAATATTTTTGGTTCGTCACTGATCCTAATTTCTAAGTATATTTTGGTCCCTACTTTGAATTCCACTTTACTTTGACCAGAACTATTCTCTATGCTTTGAGATTCTTATCTTAGATTTGTATGGTGTTTCAATGGACTTAAATTCTTCATTTATCTCTACTAGTGGGGAACCCGCGCGTTGCGGCGGGGCTAACAATTTACACCCCTTTGTACTCGTTTTCCGTTAGTTTATCAATCCTTACGTATTATGTTAGTTGCATTGCATGTTCAAATGGGTCATTGATGGAACAACTAATGTCCGTAATGAACATGATACTTTTTGACAATTTACGCGACCAATTTGTTTGCCTGTCTAGTAGACCGCCATGCCTAACAATCAACAAACTAACAGAATACATTGTAGCACACACTTATATAAATAAACTGTCAATTATACAAATTTTTAGATACAAAAGAGGCTCAAAATTGATTTAACTATAACAATAATTCCTAAATTGAGCTTTAATGTCAACCGATGTTTAGGATTTACGAACATGTGTGGCTGCCTTAGGATTTACCATGCTGAAACTTTTGTAACATGCGTTTCACATATGCTAGTATCAAGCTTATCTTTTTGCTCTTTTTTCTTCCATAACCCATCAGGCTACTATAATATCAAGTTTAAAAACTTACCAAGTAGTCCATTAGCAAAGTTGAATGTAAGTTAAAAATATGGCATGAAACCTAAAGTACTACTCACTAAACTTACCTGAAAAGTTAAGCTCAAGCTCGGCTCATAAAAAATTCGAGCCTAATCAAGCCGGCTCGACAACTTTTTCCTAATTTTTTTGTAATATTGATAAAAGAGACAAACATAAAAAATATTAACACATTTTTAAAGAATATAATAAATACACACACATACATACAAGCCATTGAATCGAGCCATAGAGCCGACCATGGAGTCACGCCATCGAGCCGTAAACCCCTGGCTAGAGCCTTTGTGGTGTAACCCTCCCACGTCCCCTACACACACGCTCTCTATTGGTCAATTTACGACAATGAGTCGACAACCCTTTCCCCGTCTAAGAGTTTCTTTTTTTCTCCAACTCCATGTAATCGCTATACCCGCCCTCCGCCCCTTTCAATCTTCACAATATCAAGCCATGTTCCTGGGATTGTCTTCTTCGGCATCCTGCCAGAGTCATTTTTCCAAACAAGTTGCCATCTTAGAGAAATTTCATAGTTCGTTGCTAAAATAAGATATTAGTGCATACCATAATTGATATTTATTTTATAAAATAAAAGCCCAATTTTGTTTACCTCAAGAGCAAGTCTGTGAGAACCATGCCTGGAGAAGCCGTATGAACACTAACTTTAGACTTCATGAAGACTTAAGTTGCCTAAAACCACATTTTGTTGATCCATACCTGTAACATACATTGTATTAATTAAATAAAACGAGTTAAAAATAGGAAATAAAACATTCCCCTTTACTCATAGTTGAGTTGATTTGGACTGTGCTTTATATAAAATTGGCCAAATTAAAAATTAGCTAGAAAGGGATCGTGCAAATAATAATATGTTTCTGTAATCATTTGAATATTTATCAAAAGATTTAATAATTGGTTAAGAAAGTGTTTGCGGATTGACACCCGGCCAGCCTGTTCCAGCCCAAAGTAAAAGTCGACATGTTTCAACCAGCATTCTTATCTGATAGCGTAGTGAACGACACTTTTATAAACAAACCTACAACACTTACCATTGGATATTCTATTTATTTTGCCTGTTCAGAGTGTTTCAGCCAAAAAAAGAACAAGATTCTAAAAGCTATCATGCTGGTCAAATAGTCATACATGGCATCTTGTTTATATAGTTTGATCATAAAACTCACTAAGTAATATCCTGGTCTCAAAATCCTTTAAAAAGTTGAGCTTGAGCATGGCCTGCAAAAACAAGAAATTATCAAAATTTACTTTATATTAAAAGATAACCCCACAACTGGTATCAATGGTTGTACGAACAGTTCCATCTTTGATCACCGGGAAGAGATTTTGCACTAAATCAACATATGCGCTAACGGCATTGGGGAGCATAGTACCACCATCCGGAAAGTATATTTTTTTCTCGTTCTTTCCTTAGCCAATGCTGGTTTGAGTTCTGCTTGTTGATCCAGTCGTACGGTACACTCCTAGAAAGTTAAACATGCAAACGTTAGCAAAATGATGACAAGCCGTAGTTTTGAACAATATACGGGTTGTGTTTTACCTCAAACATGTTTAATTAAAAAAGTAGCTAGAACAGAATTAGGTCAAATGGGTCGGGCGCACTGCAAGTTACCCAAAGTCCCAGCTGCAGCATCTTTCTTTTCTGCTTCATTTTTATACAATTTGAATAGGCCTCTAATGTCCGCAATTTGCACCACCAATTACACACTTTTTGTCTTATCACCAAGGCATGACACCAAGAGATGATCCACATCTTCCTAAGTTCCCCGCATCGTATGTTTCTTCTCTGCAAACCTTCTAGGGTCGGGAGCCGGTTTCGTTTCACTTGAGCCTTTCTACCTGTGTATGCATTAATTAAAAAGCTGATAAGATATGTTGATTAGTGGTCAAACAAAATTACTTAATTTTAGAGGTTTGAGTGGTGTTATGAAACAATATTAAGACTTTTCATTACTTGCTTCTTTTTAACGAACTGCAAACTTAAGCAAAGATCTTAATTAGTTTCACAGCTCAAAACGATCGAGCATTACCTTCATCACAGTCAAACGTATCAAGATCCTCACGAGGGCGCTTCCCTTTCACTTGAGCTTTTCTACCTATGTTGGTACGTGTCAATTAACAAGCTGGTAAGTTTAGAAAACGGAAATCTTGTTTATCATACCCACAAATAACAGCAAATAAACACGATTATGAAAGCTCCTATGTATGTATTAATCAAAAAGCTGTTAAGATTGCAGATATCTTGATTAAAGGTTAAAAAAGTTTGAGTGACTTTATGGAACAATATTCAAACTTTTCATTACTTTAGCAAAGATCTTAATTAGTTTCACAACTCAAAACAATCGAGCGTTACCTTCATGATAGTCAAACAATCGAGCGTAACCTTGATCGAGCGTAACCTTCCCATTCAGCTTCGGAACCTATTAATCATAGATGAAAAAAAGAAAAAGAAAAAAGAGTCATGGCATTTTACAAAGCAAATAAAAGATCAATTGAGCAAAAGAATTCAATTATAATAATATGTTTACAAACCAAGCAAACAAGTGGTTCCAGCAGTTGCTGATGCAGAGCTGGGATTCTGAACCAGATCCTCACAGGAGCGCTTCCCTTTCACCTGAGCTTGTCTACCTGTGTTTGTACATGTTAATTAACAAGCTGATAAGATTGCTGTTGAAGAACATCAAGTAATCATATGCAGAACAAGCTGATAAGATTGTTGTTGAAGAATATCAAGTAATCATATGCAGAATAACTGTTGAAGAACATCTAGAACCATTATCTACAAAAATGAAAAAAGAAAGGTAAACTTAAAACCCTAACTACAAAATCCGTGATCTGGAGTGATAATTATCTGCAATAACATCTATTAGTAAACCCCAAAAACGTTACCTGAGTGCACATCGTCATCGTCGTCCCCGTTTCTTGGGTCCGAGTCAAATAGGCTATAGTAAAATGAAGGAAAAATAATAATATTAGATAGACTTAACCACAAAGGCATTTCAACTTAAAATCCTTACCACTTAGCTGTGAATCCCTCTTCTTTTTTTTTCTTTTTTTTCATATGCAGTAAAGAAGAAGAAGAACTGGTTTTGGTTGATCATTATAGCTACTAATTGACATACCTGGAGACAGTATTGTCAACCTTCTTGGGTCCGAGTCGACCTTTTGGTGCAGAAGATAACTATAAAAAAACGAACAAACGTTATTAGAAAGTTGTACGGTCATTCTTTCGAGCAGGATGGGTAAATGAGTTATAGAAAGTTGTCCATTTTCTTGAAAAAACCACAAGTCATGTGTAGAAAACTTGTATAGACAGTAAGTAAAAAATGTAATTCTTTTAATAAGGCATTTAAGGAGGTTGTATGCTAAATATGCAGTTTATTTTACAAAACTTAACCAAAATTACCACAAATCTCTATTTCCAAGAGTACATAACAAGTCATATACAAAACTCACCTATGAACCGATGCCTACACCAATCTCATCAAGCACCTACACAACAAATGGGCCAAAAATGTTATATTTTTTATTCAGGGATGCTAGAAAACTGACAACATAGTTGCATAATTTCTACCTGGTAAGCTCCTCTGTTTCCTCTACAGCCTCATCTTTGTCTAGGGTTTCATCAATTGACTCAGACATCATCTCAATCTGTCAACAATTAATCTCACCATCAGGCTTTAATTAGTTTTGAAAAGCTTCACAAAGACACACACATCATGCGTAACTTGTTATTATCATCCTCACCTTTACAACCTTAATCAACACACACCCTTTCTAAACCATGGCCAAGACACATAACATAAGCTGAACATATAGATGGATTCATAAACAAAAGAAAAAAAAATGTGGTGATGTACCCATGAGTGAAGCCTCTAGCTAATGAGTTATCCAAAAAACCTGATCCATGGGTGTCATTGTACCAATCTATTTCCGGAATCCATAGCCATCGCCCATCGGGTCAAGTTAGACTCGCCGGAACCCCACCCCATGCTGTTCGTAGAACACCGTCAACCATCGCTGAACCCTAACCATACATCGAACCTCATGAACAACGCCGATGGAATCAAGCAAAAATCAAACACCGAAGAAAAAAAAACAAAAAATAGGGGAAGAGAAAATTGTGAGTCTCTGATTTGATTCAAATGCAAGTGATACGGCAATGGATGATGGTTTTGAGAAGAAAAATAAAGAGATCTTTGGAATTCTTAATTGAATATGTGAGATAATCAAAGGACGGGAGTTTCATTCAGGGATTAGGTTTGTTAAGGGCAGAGAAGGATATTAATTATGTGAGTGCAATTTACTATTATACCCTTTTAGTGTCTTAAAATGTTGACTTCTTTACAATTTTACCCTCATAAAACAAGCTTTCGTTAGTTGTACATGCTGCTTTAGAATTGATACGCGTGGTAAAATTACCATCTTGTACGTCACTTTTCCTTTTTAATATATTATAGATATCTTGAAAAGGTACAACTAAAGATTCATCAGCTAGGTATTTCCTTAAATTATATACATGAAATATATCCTGTATTCCTGTCACTTTTTCTGGTAACTTTAGCTGATAAGCTACTGATCAAATTTATTTAATGATTCCTAAGTGTTTAACAAATTTTAGACTTAACTTTTCTTTCTTGCCGCATCAGACTATTCCTTTACTACTGATAATCTTAGTAGGGTTATAGGTGAAGATAATTTTTCTTATAAGTGCATCTAGTCGTGGTTACTTTTATTTTCTCAAGAGTTCTTAATGAAGGTAAAATTACTCTCATTAGCGTAAGTTTTTAGATGTTTTGTGTCTTAGCACCACTTTTAATTACAGGTTTCCTAATGCGTCAATAATCTAAGGTAACGCAAGGAGAATTCTTATGCTTTTGATGGCACCCCAACTTAAAGGGTCCCGTCGTTCATCTTGTCGCACGAGTTACGAGACGGATGATCAAACGAAATAGTGTTCGACATCGGAGTTATAGATGTATACGAGAGATTCCTGATAAATAAATCTAAAATTATCATTGACATACATGTTCGTGATTTATCCCTAATTGTCAATCATTATGACCTTTGGATTTTCTTATAGATATACATATCTATGTAATCATATATTTCACATACTGTCAATGATCATGTGGTGGAGCGGTGGGTAGGCTGGTTTGCCTCGCAAGAGGCGCCGGTTCGATCCCCGTTTCCATCATATGTGAGGCACCAGGGTTTTACCCATGATGCCCGGGTTCGATCCCCACTTGAGGCGGTTTATCCCCCTCTGTGGCGGCTCTCAACTCGTCAAGCCCTACGATGGGCGAGGCACCTGTGGGGTTTTTCCTTTGGACGCCGGTCACACTCTGATGCCAGCTGGGGCACGGTTAAGACACTCACGTCTGGCCGGAGTGGGGCGACGGGCCTCCCCAATGAGGGGGGGTGTGGGGTGTCTCGCACCCAAAAAATTGTGACACCTTGCCGTTCAAAAAAAAAATATATTTCACATACTATAATATACACACCATTCATAAGGTTAATGTATTTAACAGATTCATATTTCAAAAATAGGTCAGATATCAGGTCATGGTACTATTTAGGGAATTTCATTAACATAACATATACCCCATCTTACCCGGTCTCGCCGGAGAGGTGTCACACCCCCAAAATCCACACGCGGAGTATCACCGCTTGGAGGCGTGACTGACCAGGATCAAGCCATCAATCATATCAAACATAGTATTTAAATGTATAAAATAGAAAAATGTGATTCATCTTGACATGACTGATGTTCATAACCAAACATTGTTTAAGTAGCGGAAGCATAATAATGAAAACCCAAAGTAAGTTATAAGTTCAAATATCGTCTACGATCCGTATCCCACAACGACCTGCTCCTTCCTGTGCAATCTCCATATGTACCTAAGGTCCTGCAAGGCATGCAAGAGAGAGTCAACAACTAGTTGAGCGAGTTCACAGTTAACAGTTCAGTAATAGTATAGCGTGAGTAGTAGTATGTTCGTTCGTTACAATGTATCGTATTAGTTTCCATCGCGGCCAATGTCCTTGGCAGGTGTGCGAAGATGTTGGGGAAGGTCTTTCCCCAAGTTTTTCTAGACTAGGTTTGTTTGTATCGCGGCCAATGTCCTTGGCAGGTGTGCGAAGATGTTGTACGTTTAGTTCGCGGCCAATGTCCTTGGCAGGTGTGCGAAGACAGTCATAATATCGCGGCCAATGTCCTTGGCAGGTGTGCGAAGATCGTTTCATAGTATCGCGGCCAATGTCCTTGGCAGGTGTGCGAAGATCGTTCAATAAGTGTTACTAGTCTAGCAGTAGGTTCTATCATCCATGTATGTATAGTAAATCATCAAATCCCCATTCCCCCCTGGGAACCCCATGCCTTGGCTTGTGTGAATTCACCTTGGTTTGCTCGGTAAGGTTAGCGTATGTGTTCGTAATTTGATCAATCCAATCCTATTATGGTTTCAGTACCAGTCAGTTATTTATTCAAGTAGATCACATACTGTTATTACACAAATATAATTAAACTTAGCACGTATAGTCACACGAGTTACAACGAATGTTCCAGTTATACATATATATGACATATTGGCCGATCCTCACTAACCTGGATAGTCCTCTTAAATAAGCATGAAATTTCTAACACACATTTAATTAACACTAACATATAATATCACTATGTTTCATGAACCCAACCAATGTATCCGGCCCAACATGTATATTCACTCACTGTTAAATATTCCCATATTAATTAAAACTTCAGCCCACTAACCAACACCCCTAATACACCTGCAAGCAATAATGACCTCACATGAAATCTCACAATTCTAATTGGACCGAATGTTTTTGAGCTGACAAAATGTTTCATGTGAACTGATATGTATGACTTTTATGAGATGAAAACAAAATAGAATGATATAATTGTTTATGTATAAGTCAATATCAAGCTATCGATTAAAGCATGATATTAATGTGTTCAGATCATATATATTCAGCATGCGTGGAACCCTAGTCATCATTGACTAATGATGGCACTTATCATATTATACCCAATATATTACTACAATCGGCCCACTAAAAGTTTGTTTAATATATATGTTGTCAGCCATTTATAAACACTAAATTGACACAAACACATGTTTTTGACAAACCATGTGCAACTAAGAATATTATGGCCGACAACCCAAAGTGATTTCTATCCACTTTAATCATGATGTAAACTGTATGAAGTATGCAACCATAATCATCTAGTCAAATGCCTCCTAATCATCACTCTAGTCCAACGATAACAGCAGTTAATCACAAGCCCAATCACATCATGCATATCGAAATCAGAAAATATAAAACATAGTCAGAGAGTTCAGCATTCATTCATCATCATCTCGGTTCCAAAGCAACACATCATATCTCCATACATTACACATATAAACATGCGATCATACAAAACTTAAACAACCGTGATTACTAACCAGGATGAAAGGATCACTAGCTTGATCAGAACGAAAAGCTTTGGATACTCGGAATCGCCGTCGCACAGAGGAAAAGAAAATACCTAGGGTTTTGTATCTGACAACCTAACATGCTAACTAAAATACGTAATAATGTGATGTTGGGCCCTAACTGGGCTTCGGCGGAACTGGGCTCGGCGAAACACAATCTGTTTCGTCGGGTTGGGTCACGGCGAATCACTTGTTTCGTCGGAGTTCGTTCACAAGTTAATAGTTTAAGTGTTTTTCTATTAAGTCTCATGTTATATTATCAATCATAATACGTTTCATTATAACACAACGTGTACAGTTACAAGTCAAACAACTAACAGACATAGTCAACGTGCAATAAATGCGAAAGTGAAAGTGTCGGAAAACCGAGTTGTCACATTATCCCCAACTTGAAAGAAATTTCGTCCCGAAATTTAGCATGCGGTTACTGAGGAAAGCTAATGGTGTGACGTTGTTTACCTGAATTGTATCGCGGCTCCCGTGAGCATGTTTGCGAAGATTACTGGTTTTCTTGGGGTGTCACATTATCCCCCCGTTGATTTGGAATTTCGTCCCGAAATTCTGCATTGGTAGCTTCAGCCTCAGTAGTAGTTGCTTGGTTTCCGAATAACTGGGGATATTTGAGTTCCATTTGATCTTCACGCTCCCAGGTGAACTCTGGGCCGCGGCGGGAGTTCCAACGAACTCGTACAAGAGGGATTCTCGTGTTCTTGAGGACCTTAACATCCCGGTCCGTGATTTCAACAGGTTCCTCGACGAAGTGCAACCGCTCGTCGATAGTGAGTTCCCTTAAGGGAACTATGTGGGTCTCATCTGACGTACACTTCTTCAGATTCGACACGTGAAAGACGTTGTGAACTGCACTGAGTTCAGGTGGTAAGTTCAATCTGTAGGCCACTTTGCCTATCTTCTCAATAACCTCGAAAGGTCCAACATATCGTGGATTTAGTTTGCCGCGTTTGCCAAAACGAACCACACCCTTCCAGGGTGAAACTTTAAGTAGCGCTCGATCCCCAACTTGGAATTCGAGTAGTTTCCTGTCTAAATCAGCGTATGCTTTCTGACGGTCGCGTGCTGCCGCCATGCGTTGTCGTATTTGTGCAATCTTTTCTGTAGTATCGACTACCATTTCTGGACCTGTGATTTGACTTTCTCCCACCTCTGCCCAACAGAGAGGTGACCGGCACTTACGCCCGTACAGTGCTTCGAATGGTGCAGCTTTAATGCTGGTGTGGTAGCTGTTGTTATACGAAAATTCCACAAGTGGCAGATGTTTTTCCCAACCATTGCCAAAGTCTATGACGCACGCCCGAAGCATGTCTTCTAAAGTTTGAATAGTGCGCTCAGACTGCCCATCGGTCTGAGGATGATACGCCGTGCTCATGTCTAAACGAGAGCCAAACGATTTATGCATTGCTTGCCACAGTTCTGAAGTAAAACGTGCGTCACGATCAGAGATGATGGAGGTTGGCACTCCGTGCCTCGAGACCACTTCTTTTAAGTAAATGTCTGCCAAGGTAGATAACTTGTCTGTTTCTTTAATGGCCAGGAAGTGAGCAGACTTTGTGAGTCGATCCACGATCACCCAAATAGTATCATTTCCGCGCTGAGATCTAGGTAGGCCAGTAACAAAATCCATGGAAATTTGCTCCCATTTCCATTGTGGTATCTCAGGTTGTTGTAGTGGTCCTGACGGTTTCTGATATTCTGCCTTGACTCTCGCACAAGTCAAGCATTTACTAACGTATGTGGCTATGTGGGCCTTCATGCTAGGCCACCAATATGTAGTTTTGATGTCGTGGTACATTTTATCCGAACCAGGATGTACCGAGTAGCGAGACTTGTGAGCTTCATCCATTACTAGCTCGCGTAAGTTGCCGTACAGTGGCACCCAAATGCGTCCTGTTACGTAATAAGCGCCGTCTGCCCTTTGTTCTAATCGTTGCCTTGAGCCGCGTAGGGCTTCAGCCCTGACGTTGTCTGGTTTCAATGCTTCTATCTGAGCATTTCGTATCTGGGAAGGAAGACTAGACTGTATAGTGAGCTGTAAAGCTCGCACGCGCTTAGGCGCGGTGTCCTTTCGACTGAGGGCGTCAGCCACAACATTGGCTTTGCCTGGGTGGTACCTGATTGAGCATTCGTAGTCGTTTAGCAATTCAACCCATCGTCGCTGTCGCATATTCAGTTCTTTCTGTTTGAAGATATGTTCGAGGCTTCTGTGGTCAGTGTAGATTGCGCACTTGGTACCGTACAAATAGTGTCGCCATATCTTAAGTGCAAAAACAACCGCTCCCAGCTCTAAATCGTGCGTAGTGTAATTCCGCTCGTGAACCTTAAGTTGGCGCGAAGCATAAGCAATAACTTTATCCCTCTGCATCAATACACATCCAAGACCTTGGATAGATGCGTCGCAGTAGACTACGAAATCGTCCGTGCCTTCAGGCAATGAGAGGATAGGTGCGCTACAGAGTCTATCGTTTAAGTGTTGAAACGCTGTTTCCTGTGCATTACCCCAACGGTAAACAACACCTTTCTGTGTCAGTAGTGTAAGCGGCTGAGCAATCTTTGAGAAATCTTTGATGAACCGTCTGTAATAACCCGCCAAACCCAAGAATTGGCGTATTTCTGTTGGTGTACGAGGTGCAGGCCAGTTCTTGATCGAATCCACCTTGGATGGATCGACATGAATCCCATCCTTGTTTACCACGTGGCCTAGAAAGTGGACTTCACGAAGCCAGAAGTCGCATTTTGAAAACTTAGCGTATAGTTGTTCCGTCCGAAGAAGTTCCAAAATAAGTCGTAAGTGCTGCTCGTGTTCCTCCTGACTTTTCGAATAAATCAGGATGTCGTCGATGAAAACAATGACGAACTTGTCGAGATAGGGTTTGCACACCCTGTTCGTAAGATCCATAAATACAGCAGGCGCGTTCGTTAGCCCGAATGGCATGACCATAAACTCGTAGTGGCCGTAGCGAGTTCTAAATGCTGTTTTAGAGACGTCCTCATCCCGGACTCTCAGCTGATGGTAACCTGACCTCAGATCAATCTTCGAGTAAAAGCTCGACCCTTGCAACTGGTCGAATAAGTCGTCGATGCGTGGAAGAGGATAGCAATTCTTCACAGTTACCTTGTTCAGTTCGCGGTAGTCTATACACATGCGGAAGGTACCGTCCTTCTTCTTTACAAATAGTACTGGAGCTCCCCAAGGGGAAGAGCTAGGACGTATGAAACCCCTTTCCAAGAGTTCTTGCAGTTGCTTAGACAGTTCTTCCAGTTCCGTTGGAGCTAAGCGATAAGGTGCTCGAGCTATAGGTGCTGCTCTAGGAGCTTGTTACTATGAGTTACCAAAGGTTCTTAACCAGCACGAGGAATGCGGATGATCTTCTCCTTGCATAGGATCTCTGCTTACTGTCGGGATAACCAATCCATACCAATGACGATGTCGGAACCATCGCAACGCTGGGGTCATTCCTAGTATCACCCTGATCAATCACGAACACTCGACCCCTGGCACCATTGCCGTCGTTATTACCCCCGTTGTTGTCTTCCCTAGTTCCCGTTTCCTTGGTTGTGGTTCTGATTCTGGTTCTGGTTCAACCGTGGGCAGTGTCTCTTGAAGAGACCTTCAGCACCACCCTGATAACATTCCTTATTACCCTGTTGTCGCTGCTGATTCTGTAGATCTTGTGGCTGTTGTTGTTGGTTCGGGTTTGCAAGACGTGAGTTTCTACCATCTTTGGCTCCATGACCAAGCTTGTTGCATCATTGACACTGATTTCGGTTGCACTGCCCGCTGTGGTGCGAGTTACATCGTTTGCACTTAGGGTAACAGAAGTAGTGGTAGTAGTATCGCTGATACGTTGAGGCAGCTTGTTCTGTTCCACTGCCTGGTCTGTGAGACGATGAGCAAGATGAGTAACATCTTGAATAGTAGCAAGATTAGCAGTCATCACATGGCTTTGAATTTCTGGTACTAAGTCCTTGAGGTACAGCTCAATGCTCTTGATGGGAGGATCCACCATAGTTGGACACAAAATTGCCAGTTTGTTGGATCGTTTCGTGTACGCTTCTATCTCTGACCCCGTCATCTTCATGTTAAAGGACTCCACTTCCAACTGGTGGATGGCATCATAACTACTGTATTCACGTTTGGTCAGTTCCTTAAAATCATTCCATGGGGTGGCATTAGCAGCCGCCAGCCCCAGCATCGTAACTTGCGCGTTCCACTAAGTTAACGCAGTGCCTTCGAGAATATCAGTGGCATATTTCACTTTACGAGCCTCGGGTCATTCTCACACTCGATGACCGATTCGAGTTCCTCAAACTAATGGAGGAGTCCAACAGCTCCTTTAGTGTCGCTGAGAGTAGTAGGACGACAGTCCATAAAAGTTTTGAAAGTGCATACAGGTAGCTGAGCGTGTTGACTTGTCGTGTGCGTAAGAGTAATCAAAATTAAGCACAAGTGTTGAGTTACGAAAGTAGGATCTAAAGATCCTAGAGTAAGTGGTGATGGCAGGTTACACCTCCTGCCTGGGCAGCTGCGAGTGCTGCAGTAACTTGTTCAGTGATCGAAGCCGCCAACTGGGCTTGAGTTAGGTTAACGCATCCACTCATGATCTTGACATCAAGGAGAACATGTGGGTGAGAGGTTCGCGAATAGTGCGAAGAGAGTGAGCACACAAGTATTCTCGAGCAATAACATATAATAGGTTCTGTAATCTGAGCATACCACGAGCAAAGTTCTATGTAATTCTAGCAAGTAGGTAAGGTAACATGAATAGTAGTACCTATGATGTTGAGTCTTGCACGTGGAGCGAAGCGTCGTTGTGGATCGTTGAGAGCACTGTTCTGGTTATAGTCTGGTTTTAACAAAATCGTTTTCCCTTTATTAAAACCGAGTTCTCTATAACCAATGGCTCTGATACCAATCTGTCACACCCCCAAAATCCACACGCGGAGTATCACCGCTTGGAGGCGTGACTGACCAGGATCAAGCCATCAATCATATCAAACATAGTATTTAAATGTATAAAATAGAAAAATGTGATTCATCTTGACATGACTGATGTTCATAACCAAACATTGTTTAAGTAGCGGAAGCATAATAATGAAAACCCAAAGTAAGTTATAAGTTCAAATATCGTCTACGATCCGTATCCCACAACGACCTGCTCCTTCCTGTGCAATCTCCATATGTACCTAAGGTCCTGCAAGGCATGCAAGAGAGAGTCAACAACTAGTTGAGCGAGTTCACAGTTAACAGTTCAGTAATAGTATAGCGTGAGTAGTAGTATGTTCGTTCGTTACAATGTATCGTATTAGTTTCCATCGCGACCAATGTCCTTGGCAGGTGTGCGAAGATGTTGGGGAAGGTCTTTCCCCAAGTTTTTCTAGACTAGGTTTGTTTGTATCGCGGCCAATGTCCTTGGCAGGTGTGCGAAGATGTTGTACGTTTAGTTCGCGGCCAATGTCCTTGGAAGGTGTGCGAAGACAGTCATAATATCGCGGCCAATGTCCTTGGCAGGTGTGCGAAGATCGTTTCATAGTATCGCGGCCAATGTCCTTGGCAGGTGTGCGAAGATCGTTCAATAAGTGTTACTAGTCTAGCAGTAGGTTCTATCATCCATGTATGTATAGTAAATCATCAAATCCCCATTCCCCCCTGGGAACCCCATGCCTTGGCTTGTGTGAACTCACCTTGGTTTGCTCGGTAAGGTTAGCGTATGTGTTCGTAATTTGATCAATCCAATCCTATTATGGTTTCAGTACCAGGCAGTTATTTATTCAAGTAGATCACATACTGTTATTACACAAATATAATTAAACTTAGCACGTATAGTCACACGAGTTACAACGAATGTTCCAGTTATACATATATATGACATATTGGCCGATCCTCACTAACCTGGATAGTCCTCTTAAATAAGCATGAAATTTCTAACACACATTTAATTAACACTAACATATAATATCACTATGTTTCATGAACCCAACCAATGTATCCGGCCCAACATGTATATTCACTCACTGTTAAATATTCCCATATTAATTAAAACTTCAGCCCACTAACCAACACCCCTAATACACCTGCAAGCAATAATGACCTCACATGAAATCTCACAATTCTAATTGGACCGAATGTTTTTGAGCTGACAAAATGTTTCATGTGAACTGATATGTATGACTTTTATGAGATGAAAACAAAATAGAATGATATAATTGTTTATGTATAAGTCAATATCAAGCTATCGATTAAAGCATGATATTAATGTGTTCAGATCATATATATTCAGCATGCGTGGAACCCTAGTCATCATTGACTAATGATGGCACTTATCATATTATACCCAATATATTACTACAATCGGCCCACTAAAAGTTTGTTTAATATATATGTTGTCAGCCATTTATAAACACTAAATTGACACAAACACATGTTTCTGACAAACCATGTGCAACTAAGAATATTATGGCCGACAACCCAAAGTGATTTCTATCCACTTTAATCATGATGTAAACTGTATGAAGTATGCAACCATAATCATCTAGTCAAATGCCTCCTAATCATCACTCTAGTCCAACGATAACAGCAGTTAATCACAAGCCCAATCACATCATGCATATCGAAATCAGAAAATATAAAACATAGTCAGAGAGTTCAGCATTCATTCATCATCATCTCGGTTCCAAAGCAACACATCATATCTCCATACATTACACATATAAACATGCGATCATACAAAACTCAAACAACCGTGATTACTAACCAGGATGAAAGGATCACTAGCTTGATCAGAACGAAAAGCTTTGGATACTCGGAATCGCCGTCGCACAGAGGAAAAGAAAATATCTAGGGTTTTGTATCTGACAACCTAACATGCTAACTAAAATACGTAATAATGTGATGTTGGGCCCTAACTGGGCTTCGGCGGAACTGGGCTCGGCGAAACACAATCTGTTTCGTCGGGTTGGGTCACGGCGAATCACTTGTTTCGTCGGAGTTCGTTCACAAGTTAATAGTTTAAGTGTTTTTCTATTAAGTCTCATGTTATATTATCAATCATAATACGTTTCATTATAACACAACGTGTACAGTTACAAGTCAAACAACTAACAGACATTGTCAACGTGCAATAAATGCGAAAGTGAAAGTGTCGGAAAACCGAGTTGTCACAAGAGGTACCCCCATCTTACCCGGACAAGCTGGAGAGTCTACTACACCATACCCAGTCTTGCCGGAGAGGTAATTATCATCGTATTTCCCATAAATAGAATTCTCTCAAATCATGATTTTAAAAGTTCATCATTTATTATGGCTTGCATCAAGAAACAAGGAAATTGGTATTCTCATGATGGATCATATTCTAGAACCGAGTAGTACTAATAAACAAGAAATAACAGTGGCCAAGTGTTATTGCTTATTTATCATACTTACAATGTTCTAGTCATCATCCTCACGGCATACCAACACCTAACACACTTTATCTACGCAAGTAATTAGCTTATCTCAAAGCTTGTACTAAGGTATTTTTCTTAGGTTCAAGTCTAAATACTATCCTTGGTGTTACCAGTAATTATCAATATTCTAACTCTTTTGTTTAAGCATATGTATTATTATGGTTGTGACTTTCTTTTGGAAAATGGTGTTTTGACAAAAATATCATTGTCTCCATTGACTCTATGGCTAAGTTCCATGTGATGAGTATGCTTATAGTTAACTCTATTCATATTTATATAAGATTAGATTTCGTCACAAGAAATGTTTTATTGAGACATATGGCATTTTCAAAACATAACACGTTTCATGTCTCATCTTTATAATGACTTCATGTTTTCATATGAATTATCAGTGATATTTTCCCTTATGTTTATCTTACAGAAGATATTTGATTATTATATTATGCATACTATCAAGAAATTCTATTACTTATAAGCATATATATGTGTATATTTATTATTTAGAAACAAAAATTTCAAATCTCTAGTCAATATCAAAACTTACGTAATATATATATACATATACACATATATATATATATATATATAATATTAAATCATTTTGTAATAACTTTTTTACTTCTAAAAATTAATTATTTACTCTCTTTTATATATACCGATTGGTCAAACCATCATACCCATCTTTTCTCTTCTTTTATAATACATCATAAAATAAAAAATATTACTTTTATTAAATATAATATTCTAAACGATAGAGAATAAAAACATGATTATTTATATATGATTATCATAATATATATAATAATCTTTTGAATATATCCTTTCTTTAAATTATGTTAGTTTTAAATGTATAAAATTTTACATGTATCCTATGTAAAATAAATTTTAGTTTACATTATATACACGTATAAACATATATAAACATTATTTAAATGTATTATAATGTATATATATACTTCAAATAAAATAGAATTGTAATATCTTATCCTATATTAATAATGAAAGCCAATGAATAGTAATTATAATATTATAATAGTATATAGTTCTTGTAATACCTTTATGGTTTTCATATTATAATAATCTTAATAACTATCATTATTATTATAATTATTATTATTATAACTATATTTTCTTTTTCATTATAAATTTATACTAAAAGTTTAATAATATTAATTTAATACGTTTCAGTAGTTTGTATGTAATAACTAAAATCTATTTTGAAATATTATTAAGGGTAAATTACACTTTTCTTCCTTTATGTTTGTATCTGATTGCAATGGATAACCTTTAACTTTAATAATTACAGTCACAGTCCTTTATTTGGAAAATTTATTACACCTATCGTCCTTTAGCACTAACTAGGTTAAACTTTTCAGTTAAATATAACATGTGCAAAGCACATGGGGGTAGATTAGTCATTTGGCCCTTTTTATTTAAAATATATTTAGAATAAAGCTTAAATTAAAAACTCTTATCCACACCTCTCCCCCTTTCTCTGTAACTTAAACCAAAGAGGCAAACACCATCACCATCATCAATGGCTGTCAACGCCGGTCAAAAAAAAAAAAAAACCCACCGACCAGCAAAGAAACCCTGTCACACCGACCACCAATCCGGCCACAATCTCCGAGATTTGACATCGAGAGAGACTGTCTGTTTTAGAGAGAGAATATTGCAGCTCTGGTTATGGAGGTATCTGCCATGGCCACTCTTCTCTCTCTCTACTCTCTCTCATCACTCTTCTCATCTCTACTTTCTCTTGTTAATTTCTATATTTATCAATTGTTTTTTTCTAAAATCTCTGCACTTAAGACCGTACACTTCGATCTGTTTTCTGCGGTTAGTAACTGATTTTATTGTGCAATTGACAGTGTCGGCGACTCGTTGAACATTTGAATGCTTTCTCAACAGCTTTATTCGGGTTATCAACTGATTTAACGTGTTATTTGAACAAATTTTCTGTTAATGTGTATGAATTGCAGTTACTTCAGATCGATTTCGTGTTAGAGAACTTAGGTTACAAAATAGCTTGTAGTTTCGATAAAGCTAGGGTTTAATTGACGAGATTTATCGAAAAACTGTTGTGATTATATGATTTACGGTGAAATTTGTGTTATGTGGTGAAGAATTGAACTATTGGTCGGCGTTGAGTGTTGACAGCCACAGGTTGTGGTACGGTGTTTGGTAAAAATTACAAAGAGATGGGGAAGAATTGTTGATAAGGTTTTTAATTTAAGTTTTATTATAAAGATATTTTAAATAAAAGGGCCAAATGACTAATATACCCTCATGTGGAAGGCACATGCCATAGTTAGCTGAAAATTTTAATCTGGTTAGTGTTAAAGGACCAAAGGTGTAATGAATTTTCTAAATAAAGGACTGTGACTGTAATTATTAAAGTTAAAGGCTATCCACTGCAATCCGATACAAACATAAAGGACGAAAAGTGTAATTTACCCTATTATTAATAATATTAAACAGAATAAAATAATATAGAATACGTATAGATTTAATTTTATATATTTTCATAAAATTTAGAAAATATAATTAGAATTATGTAAAGACTAGTTTATTATAGTAATATATCTATTATATATTATAAATGAAAGTGATTTGGGCCATGTGTCACTTGATTATGGCATCCTCGGTTCCATTTTCCCGCCCAACAGTACTCTGTCCCCTTTTTTTTCCTTTATCATCTCTTCAAATTAGATTTTGGCCTACATCCTTCAATTATTGAGATCATTCTCTCCATCCAAACCCTAATCTTCTTCCAGACGCCACCATAAAATCTTCTTTTGTTCATCGATTATCTTCATTCAAAAGGTTTGTTCTTCTTTTTTTATTGAAATACTTCCATGATTTCCTCTTATTTATACTAATCCTTTGTGTTTTGGGTCTTTTCATGTAACCATTGCTAGGGTTTCGTTCGAGAGATAGATCGAGAGATGGGGCGCCGACTAAGGGTTCTGCGGTGTTTCTCTTACAAGATTCTTTCATCTTCTTCGTCGGCAAGGTTCTTCCATTTGAGGTTTGATTTGTATGTTTATAGATCTGTGTTGACTTCTTCTTATTTTCATACAAACTATCTAATTAAACCCTAATTTCTACTCCTAATCTCAACATATGGTTCCAAGGTCGTTGTCATCGATGGTCATCAAAGTTCAGATCCGCTTACCTGCGGCTAGATTTCCGCCATGAACTGGTATGTTTGAATATGTTCAGAAGCTAAGGGTTTTGTTTCTTAACGATGATGATATGAGTACAACATCTGTTGATTATTGATCTGTGAATATGTTCACCGATTATTCTTTTTGAAATTAGGGTTTCATTTGCTTGAGATTTGAATCTTCCGATTGTTGAAGCCTTTGAAGCCGATCCTTTTAAATTTCCAGTTCCCGAGGTATGATCTGTTTGTAACAGCAGTGGTTCAACATCTACAATGGATTCAACATCTACAGTGGATTCAACATCAGGTGTTTGGTTAATTTTTGGTCAGGTTTCCTGTTCAGTTTTGATGTTCACTTGTCTAAGTTTCATTTTATTTTTAGGCTTCTATATGATTATTATTATTATAACTATATTTTCTTTTTCATTATAAATTTATACTAAAAGTTTAATAATATTAATTTAATACGTTTCAGTAGTTTGTATGTAATAACTAAAATCTATTTTGAAATATTATTAATAATATTAAATAGAATAAAATAATATAGAATACGTATAGATTTAATTTTATATATTTTCATAAAATTTAGAAAATATAATTAGAATTATGTAAAGACTAGTTTATTATAGTAATATATCTATTATATATTATAAATGAAAGTGATTTGGGCCATGTGTAACTTGATTATGGCATCCTCGGTTCCATTTTCCCGCCCAACAGTACTCTGTCCCCTTTTTTTTCCTTTATCATCTCTTCAAATTAGATTTTGGCCTACATCCTTCAATTATTGAGATCATTCTCTCCATCCAAACCCTAATCTTCTTCCAGACGCCACCATAAAATCTTCTTTTGTTCATCGATTATCTTCATTCAAAAGGTTTGTTCTTCTTTTTTTATTGAAATACTTCCATGATTTCCTCTTATTTATACTAATCCTTTGTGTTTGGGTCTTTTCATGTAACCATTGCTAGGGTTTTGTTCGAGAGATAGATCGAGAGATGGGGCGCCGACTAAGCGTTCTGTGTTGTTTCGCTTACAAGATTCTTTCATCTTCTTCGTCGGCAAGGTTCTTCCATTTGAGGTTTGATTTGTATGTTTATAGATCTGTGTTGATTTCTTCTTATTTTCATACAAAGTTTCTAATTAAACCATAATTTCTACTCCTAATCTCATCATATGGTTCCAAGGTTGTTGTCATCGACGGTCATCAAAGTTCAAATCCGCTTACCTGCGGCTAGATTTCCGCCATGAACTGGTATGTTTGAATATGTTCAGAAACTAAGGGTTTTTTTTTTCTTAACGGTGATGATATGAGTACAACATCTGTTGATTATTGATATGTGAATATGTTCACCGATTATTCTTTTTGAAATTAGGGTTTCATTTGCTTGAGATTTGAATCTTCTGATTGTTGAAGCCGATCCTTTTAAATTTCCAGTTCCCGAGGTATGATCTTTTTGTAACAGCAGTGGTTCAACATCTACAGTGGATTCAACATCAGGTGTTTGGTTAATTTTTGGTCAGCTTTCCTGTTCAGTTTTGATGTTCACTTATCTAATTTTCATTTTATTTTTAGGCTTCTATATGATTATGAGGTTGATTGATAGGTCACTTGCTATTGTTGTTTAATGTTGTTTGCTATTGTTGTCAAGTAAGTTAAAAATGGCCATTCTAATTACACATTCTACGGAATGTAGTTAAGAGCCGCACATAAATCAGATAATTGTTATTCTTTTGCTAATTGTTAATACACTTTGTAGTTAGTTCTTCTTCTTTGTTATTTCATATAATATAATGATTTGTTATACAACTACCTGATTTCATATTTCATTATGATTTGTATGCTTTTAGGGTTGATTTTATATTGGTCATCACATTAATGGTGAGTACTCAAGAATATTGGATGGTTTAATTAGTTTTATTTTGGGTATTTTTGGATGATTTCATCCATTTCTTTAGATAGTTCATGATTGAAGATGCAGTTGAAGTTATCATTTGAGTGAAATGAATGTTGATTTATCAGAAGATGCAGTTGAAGGTATCTTAAATAAGGTAATAATTGCATTACATCCTTGTTGAAAAATAGAATTGATAAATTTAGGGAAAGTGAGGTTGAAAGATGATAACCCAACAGTGGAGATCTCATTCTACAGCTTCGATAAATTGAGCGGTATTCTCATGTAATTCTTCCTAGATGCTTCCAATGAAGCATCACTTTGGACACCTGTTGTATTCAAACATCTATTATCTATTATCTATTATATATAATAGATAAAATAGATAATATATAATAGATAATAGATGTTTGAAGAACAACATATGTCCAAAGTGTTGCTTCTTTGGAAGCATCCATGAACTATTATTTGAGAATACCCTTGAATTTATTGAAGCTGTAGAATGAGATCCTCCACTGTTGGGTTATCATCTTTCAACCTCACTTTCCCTAAATTTATCAATTCTATTTTCAACAGGGATGTAATGCAATTATTCCTCTCAATTAAATAGACCGACCCTTGCTTCCTCTCAAAGTGTTATGTGATCGGAGAGTCGCGCTCCGATCAAAGATAATATTTATTTACCCAAATTACCCTTAACAAATAGCTAGTGGTAGTAAGGGGTCGAACCACGAAGAGTATGTGGTTTGCGAATGGATTCGATTAAATTATGAAAAGATGTCACACTTATGAAGATTGCTATGATATATTTTTGTATTTTTATTGAATTGAAAGATGTGAATTAGAATTACTAAAATGATTGAATGGATTAACTACTAGTGATTAACAAATTGCAAGAATTAAAATTGATTGATTGAACAATGATAAGAAAACAAGGTTCACACCCGGTTTCAACTAATGCAAGACTTAGGGTTACTATGTATTTTAATTAGCTTTACTTGAAATAGTTCATTAACGGATCGCAATCACAAAGCTTAGGTGTCAATCGCTATCAACGTCATAAACAACGGACCATGATACACTTCGTTACTTTGGACTAGCAAATCCTACCTGAAGAAACAATAGATTAATCGATCGGAATCAATTATCTAGGGGGTTTGAATCCGCATAAAAAAGTGGTTTCCTCTCGTTTGATTCGATAACAATTGATCTTCTTCTCCGGTAATTCTACAAAAAAGAAGCACCGTTAGCCTCGCCAAGGGGAGAAAGGGGTTCTCTCCTTGACCCGACTCCGGTATGAGAATAAGTATGGGTTATGAAGAAGAAGAAGATGTATTTGAGAAGTGTGTGTGACTTGAATTTCATACCTAAATAGTTCTCATATTTATAGCCGGGAGTCTTTGGGCGGGAAAACCCGTTAGTTAAAAGTTGACAGAAGATGCTAACCCCGTAAGCGGTTGCATTTCCTTCCGTCCAGCTCCTTGATCCGACGTGAGAGCACACGGATCGTGGTTTAGATAGATGGCTGGGGATTTGCCACGTGTAAAGTGATTAAGTGGAGATTACTCTCCAATTGCATGCTATCATTGTGATTTCAGGGACGTCTGGGGAGCCGACACGTGTCCAGACGGTTATAACCGTCTTAGTGGTGCACGATTGAACTCCTTCTAGAAGTTCACTGTTGCAATATGGTGTGACTCCTTATCGTGTGGAATCAGCTAGATAAATCCCAAGTCTGGGCAATAATATTCAAGTCTGGATATTAAGCGGAAGTGTTTAGGATTTTCATCCTTTATTTATGGAAGCAGGCGCAAGGATTTATGATTTCCTTTTGGCGCGCAAGTGTTATCTGCTATTTTGTCTTAAGCCTTTCTTTAAAACCAGTGCGCGGCCGCGCAAGGTAAAAAAGAGAACTTATAGATGAGGTTGTGGTATGGTCCCAAGCACTTATTATGAGGTTTTTGGGACCTTACCCCTTCACTACCAAAAGACAAGGCATAAATACGTGTATTCATTTCACAAAGTCAAATTTAATCATTCACTCGACAGTTTGCAAATTCAATACCAACATAGGACAATTGTCTAAGATTCAAATGCAATTCAAGTTGTCACAAAACAATTATCAAAACATAATAAACCCTAAATCTTACAAAAGTCTACACCGGGGTGAAACCTCCAAGAAATTAGCGGCGCATGATCGAAAGAGCTTGATCACCGGATGTTGAGAGCTCGAAGTTGGATGGCATGGTAGGTGATAGATCATGAGTCTTGGCTCCCAGATGTTTTTCAAACTTGAAAATATTGTGTAACTCCCAAATCATAATGGCCAAGATGTTTTTAGTTCATCCCAAGACCCAAAAAATCAAGTTTTTTCGCGTTTTCAGAATAGAGGAGCCGTCGCCGACGGCTTGATGCCCCGTTGGCGACGGTGTGTGTATGTTGACATTTTACCCGACGGCCAATCTCGCTGTCTACGGCCAAAACAGGCGACGACAAATTGCATCAACCGTCGGCGACGGCCCCTATGGGCGTCAGCGACGGTGCCCCCAAATCCTATTTTTTGTTTTTCGCGTTCCTTGCTTCCGGTTGACCCGTTTCGCTTCCCGGTGGCTTGTTTTTCGCTCCGGTGGTCCTTTTAGCTCCCAATTAGCTCCTTAAACTTCACAAGACCTGCAAAACACAAATCCTTTTACAAGTAGGCTATTCGAGATTAAAAGTTAAATAAAAACATAAAATTAGACATAAACGAACACCAGTTTTCGACCACGTATCACATCCCCACACTTGTCACATCCCCACACCAAGTCCCCCCAGTCTAGTGTTGTACTTATGCAAATAAGTGGAGCACTGGACTTATGAGAGGAAATGCTTTTTGGCGCGAAAAATAAGGAAACTTCCGGAAGAAGGTTCATTTTGATTATTGTAAAGATTTTTTGAAAATCTTTGACTTTGAATGAGACTGGTACAGTAAACCTGAGTGACAGTCTGTCACTGTCAGTTGTTTTTTACTGTACGTGTCTTGCACGCGCGCGTGTAAGCGCGTTTGTGTTGGTTTTTACTCTCTCTGCTGCTTGGAGAACTGTGATATCCGAAAAAGGTGTTGTGGCGGTTACCGATGCTATTTATTGCGGTGAGTATATATAACGTTTGAGTAACCCCCTTTCTGTGTAATCATTGTTTTGTTGAAAACTTTTCTTGTTCCTTTCTTCTAAGAAAAGGTTTATCATTCCCTCCTCTTATGTCAATCGGAGAACACCAAGAAGATCTTTCTGAAGAAATGTCGACTGAACTTCCACAGTTAAAGTGGCCTAGAGCGACTTTCGATGGTTTGGTTCGGAACCTCAAATTTCCGAAGAACTGGGGTTCTCTGTACCCTGAAGAGGGGCAGACTGCAGCGGATGTTCCGGCTGGATATATTTCCCTTTTTTGGGATTTTTTCTGTGAAGGCAACTTTCGTTTGCCTGTTAGTAAATTTTTTCTTGAAATTCTTGGGTTTTATGAGCTGCATATCTCCCAACTTCATCCTATTGGCATGGTTAGGGTTCGACATTTTGAATTTGTGTGTCGGACAATGCATATTGAGCCGACTGTTCCTCGATTTAGGGTTTTCCACCAGATGCATTGTACCCAAGGGTTTTATTCGTTCGTTCAGAGGGCGTCTGCAAAGAAGATTCTACAGCAACCCCCAAAATCCTTCCACGATTGGAAGCAAAAATTCTTTTTTATCAAGGCCGGAGTGATTCCGGTGAGGATGGTTTTAAGGGGGAAAGAGGATGTTCCTGTTGAGTGAGAACTGGTATCAAGATTTGAAGGACGTTCCCAACATTGCTTTGCCGGAGAAAGCTCTCGTCGGAGCCGGCATGAGTTTGAATTGGAAAATGGAGCGTGATGACAAACCGGTGTACACCGAGGATGGTCATGGTAAGATTGGGGTTTTCCCTCTTTTTTTTTCTGACTTGCTCTCCCTTGATTACAGTTGTTTCACTGTATGTTGTTGCCTTTAAGAGGGAAGGCGGAAAGATGGGTACTATCAAGAAGAAACCTGATGAGGAACTTTGGTACCATCGTATTGTAAGAAACTTTGTTCTTCCGCGGGATGCGGATCTGTCTGCTCAGCCTGCTGCTGGCGCTGGTAGGTTATATGTATATTGGTTTACTGTTTGCTTTTTGCGCTTTTTGAGTAAAATGTTCTTTGCGCTTTTGTAGGTGAGTTGTCAAACTTGGGCATAGGCCCTGAAAAGAAGAAACGCGCGACGAAGATCCAGAGGAAGAAAATTACCAGAAAGGGAAATCTGGATGCTTTTATTTCGGAAAAACTGTTCCTGGTAGGTGTTACCTTTTCTTGTTTCCTTTATGCGCGTTAAATCTTTACAGATTTTTATTGTTTTTCGAGAGGTTCCGGTTTCCCCTATTCCCACAGAGCTGCAACCTGTGGTTAATGAAGAGCTTCCGCCCACCCCTCTGCGTGCTTCTGTTGTTGATCAGTTAGAGCCTACGGAGGTTGTTGATGGTGGTGTGGATAAGACTGTTGAGGCTGAGAAGCCTGTTGAAACTGCTGCAGAAACTGAAAAAGTTGTTGATCCAGGGGTTGTGGATTGTGCTGGTAATCCACAAACCCCTGAAACTGTTGCTCAAGATCTGGGGAAAGAACGAACTGCTGAAAAAACTTCAACCCCTTCCCCTAAACCTTCTGATGCTATGCCTGAGAATGCAGAGAAGGTTACTGCTGAGGAGTAAAACGTGTTTTCTGATGCGGGTCCAAGTTCTCCAATCCGCCCAGAGGAAACTATGAGGGACTATTACTATAGAACTTATACAGAAAAAAGATGCTTCCGAGCCTCATGCCCCTGTTTGGAACTTGAGAAAAGGTGATACTTTCTCGGATTGGCGTGTGTGCCGAGATTGGTTGCAGGGGATATTTCCGCCTGGTGAAATCAAATTTCAAGAAAGCCGGTCTTATGAACAAACTTATCAAGCTTATCTTGAAGAGACTGCTTCTCATGCTTCTACCACTCATCGCATAGTGCGTGAGTGGTATAGTATGCATAAAGACTGGGAAACTCTTAGGGTATCCCAGAAGAAGTTTGCTAGTGATGAGAAGCGTTTAGCCCAGCTAAAAGCTAAATTGGAAGTTGATCAGGCCAACTTTGTGGCTGATCGTAAAACCGAAGAGTGGTCTGTTGCAGGTTGGAAGAGGAAAGCTGAGGCTGAAGCTGCTCTCCTTTCCGAAGAACGCAAAAACTGGAGGAGAATTTGCGAAAAAGATAATGCTGAGAAGGCAAACCTCCGTAATATCATTAATAACCTCAAGGTTGAGGTTGAAAAACTGAAGAATCAGGATGCGGAGGGAGAAAGGTTAAAGAAGGAGAAAGCTGATGCAGAAGCTGCTTTAGAAGAGGCGCGTTCTCATAGGGAGCGTAGTGAGCAACGAGAGGTACGAGCTTGCGCCACTCTTGCCCTTAGAGATAAAGAGTTAGAAGAACTTACTGCTTTGCTTTCTGGCCAGGAACAACTTAAAAAGGATCTGGAGCTTGCGCATTCTGAAAAGGCTGAAACCTCTCGCCGTTTGACCGAAACTGAAGAAAAATTGGAAAACTCTGAAACGGCACGAGCTACGGCGGAGAGCGAGCTTGAACCTTTAAAGAGTGATATGGCGTGGTTAAAAGATTGTGGAATTGCTTGTGTAAGTTGCTTGCTCTTTTCTGTTGTGAAACTGTTTATGCGTTTTCTTGTTATTCACCCTTTCCTATTTCCGCAGGTTGCTGAGTCAGTGCTAAATTCTAAAGAGTTGGATAAAACCGTTGCACGTTTAGTGGTTGCTGCACGAAAAGATGGGTACACCCAAGGATATTCTGAATGCTCTCATCATGTAAATAGCGCTTTAAAGGTTGACTGGGATGTTAGTAGGTCTGCAACTTTTGGCGTGGATACTGGTGTTGAGCTCGCTGCCTTAAAGACAAAGTTTAACAACTTGCAACTTCCGGTTATGGATCTGATAAATGTTGCGCTTCAATCTGATGATCACGTAGCACAACTAAAAGAAATCTTTCCGGATGAGGGTGAAGATTTGTCGTAGGTTGAAAAATGTATTTGAACAATTTTCTTGTAATATTTGGGATGTAAATCCCTTTTTTTGTTGGTGCACGGCTGCGCAACTAACTAAAACACTGTCGTGTTTGATAGTTTTTTAGGCGTATTTGTACGCCGAGGATAGCATGACATTTCTATTCATTTGTTTGATGATTTTACAATATTTTGCATGGGCACAATTACTTTTATTAAGTAAGGCGAATGAAGTTGGTATAAAGCTCATGTGTGAACTTATGGTCGTTTGTGACGTGATCACTGACCGTTCATGAATCTCATTTTGTAATTACCATAATGTTTTTGTGCTTACTAAAAGAAATTGCATGCATTTTGTAAAAAAAACACAGAAATAATAGAAACTTTGCAATTTTATTTAAGGATAGAGCACAGAGGCTTTTACAAAGTTTTGCTAATATAATTATGTGAAACTTAACTTACTCCCAAATATTTCCGCTTCGCTTGATAGATCATGTTTTTCCGCGGGAAATTCATAGAGTTGCCTCTTAAGTTTTTGCCCTTTTGCTTGGGCCCTCCTCTCCCCGAGTTATCTGCTTAATTTCTTTACGCACATTTTGGAGCAAATGTGTTAGCTCGCTGCTTTTGAGGGCTTTCTCTATTTCTGTGCGTAAATAAATGCAGTTGTTAGTGGTATGCCCGTTGTCCTTGTGATACTCGTAGTATTGGGCAGGGTCTTGTCCGCGCTTATTTTTCATGGGGATCGGAGGTTTGAATTGATAGTCTTCAGTACTCAAGACTTCCGCCGGGGTCTTAGTTAGGGGAGTCCACTGCCTCTCCCTATTCTCCTGTTTAGACTCCCTCTGCGCGCTGAGTTTGTTTATCGTTGCTCGAGCATCTTCAGACGAACGATTTCCCGAGCTAGACTCGCGCCATGACTTCTTAAATTTCCTTTCGCTAGTGGAGCTTAAATCCACGGGTCTATTATGTGGTGGTGGTGGCCTGTTTGTGGTAAGGTTTTTTTCGGTTTGCGCATAAACCTTGGCTGCCTCCATCACCTTCTCCCAACTCTTAGGGAGGCCTTCTGTACCAGATAAGACCTTAATCATGTCATCGCACCTAACCGTGTATTTGAATTGAGCGCGGATTAGTTGCTCATGAACTCCACCAATCTCCAATACCTCTTTATTGTATCTGGTGATGAAATCCTCCAGATTTTCGTCATCATGGCGCCAAATGTTCATGACGTCAGATGTGTCGCGAATGGAACGCCGTTGCTGACTAAAATGTGTCAGAAACTTTTCGCGCAGGTTTTTCCATGATTCGATATGTCCGACTGGTAAGTTGTCGAACCAGATTCTCGCTGCGCCGGTTAGGGTCTGTACGAACAGATGGCACCATAACGGGAGGGTCCAACCTCCAACCAGGCCTGCGCTGGTAAACACTCTCAAGTGGTCATCGGGGTCTGTCAGCCCATTAAACTTACCCACATTGGATGGTAGTTTAGCTTTCTCAAGCGGAGCCAAAGCTATTTCCATGATGAACCATGAATTTTCCGCTGCTTCCGCAGGGCGGTAAATCAAATCATAGTTGTGTTCTGCCTCAGGGTTATAAACCGCACGAGGCTTGCATTTGTTGTAATTTGGCTGCAATCGATTGAACACACTGGTATTTGGACTTAAACGGTATGTTGGATCAGACTCATCGGTGTGGGTGTTCCGTTGGGAACCCAACCTATCGTGAACCGATTGTCTTCAGTGAGGGTGTGGTTCACCATGATATTCTCTCTGAGTATATTCACGAATTGAAGCAGATCTGGAGTAAACTTCTGTATTCTTATGGGATGGTCCTTCCCGTTGGGAGACATTAGCACGAGAACCTGGTCTCCTTGGTTGGGTTAAGGGAGCAGTCTGTGCAGACAGCTGTGTGTATACTGCGTTTAGTGCCCCTTGTGACCTAACGTACCAGGAGATTGGAGTTTCTCCTGGTGGTAAAATTGAGTGAACAGGGTTTTCTGGTAACACCCTTGGAGGGACAGGGTCGTTTACTCGATTGGATTGGACTTCATTATCATCGGAGACTTCCTCCGGAATTCCTTCAGGTTGGACGTTGTTACCAAAATTCGGCCTAGGGTCAGTTTGTCGGTGAGCTGATGTCTCTTCCATGAGCAAATGGAATCAACGAGATGAATCGAAAAACAAGAGAAAAACGGATAAAACACAGAAAAAACGGTGGGCGCCAATGAAGAAACACTAGATTAATCGATCGGAATCAATTATCTAGGGGGTTTGAATCCGCATAAAAAGGTGGTTTCCTCTCATTCGATTCGATAACAATTGATCTTCTTCTCCGGTAATTCTGCAAAAAAGAAGCACCGTTAGACTCACCAAGGGGAGAAAGGGGTTCTCTCCTTGACCCGACTCCGGTGTGAGAATAAGTATGGGTTATGAAGAAGAAGATGTATTTGAGAAGTGTGTGTGACTTGAATTTCATACCTGAATAGTTCTCATATTTATAGCCGGGAGTCTTTGGGCGGGAAACCCCGTTAGTGAAAAGTTGACGGAAGATGCTAACCCCGTAAGCAGTTGCATTTCCTTCCGTCCAGCTCCTTGATCCGACGTGAGAGCACAATTACCGTGGTTTAGATCGATGGCTGGGGATTTGCCACGTGTAAAGTGATCAAGTGGAGATTACTCTCCAATTGCATGCTATCATGGTGATTTCAGGGACGTCTGGGGAGCCGACACGTGTCCAGACGGTTATAACCGTCTTAGTGGTGCACGATTGAACTCCTTCTAGAAGATCACTGTTGCAATCTGGTGTGACTCCTTATCGTGTGGAATCGGCTAGATAAATCCCAAGTCTGGGAAATAATATTCAAGTCTGGATATTAAGCGGAAGTGTTTAGGATTTTCATCCTTTATTTATGGAAGCAGGCGCAAGGATTTATGATTTCCTTTTGGCGTGCAAGTGTTATCTGCTATTTTGTCTTAAGCCTTTCTTTAAAACCAGTGCGTGGCCACGCAAGGTAAAAAAGAGAACTTATAGATGAGGTTGTGGTATGGTCCCAAGCACTTATTATGAGGTTTTTGGGATCTTACCCCTTCACTACCAAAAGACAAGGCATAAATACGTGTATTCATTTCACAAAGTCAAATTTAATCATTCACTCGACAGTTTCAATACCAACGTAGGACAATTGTCTAAGATTCAAATGCAATTCAAGTTGTCACAAAACAATTATCAAAACATAATAAACCCTAAATCTTACAAAAGTCTACACCGGGGTGAAACCTCCAAGAAATTAGCGGCGCATGATCGAAATAGCTTGATCACCGGATGTTGAGAGCTCGAAGTTGAACATATTGAAGCCTTGAGAATGATGGATGATGAGGTTTAGGGTTTGGGTAGGTAATGATAATGAACGGATGAATCGATGGATGAAGCTAGGGTTTAGAATCAAGAATGTGATGTTGATTTGATTCTTGATTCGGGTTTTAGAGATGATGTTGGATGGAATGGTAGGTGATAGATCATGAGTCTTGGCTCCCAGATGTCTTTCAAACTTGAAAATATTGTGTAACTCCCGAATCATAATGGCCAAGATGTTTTTAGTTCATCCCAAGACCCAAAAAATCAAGTTTTTCGCGTTTTCAGAATAGAGGAGCCGTCGCCGATGGCTTGATGCCCCGTCGACGACGGTGTGTGTATGTTGACATTTTACCCGACGGCCAATCTCGCTGTCTATGGCCAAAACAGGCGACGGCAAATTGCATCAACCGTCGGCGACGGCCCCTATGGGCGTCGGCGACGGTGCCCCCAAATCCTATTCTTCGTTTTTCGCGTTCCTTGCTTCCGGTTGACCCGTTTCGCTTCCCGGTGGCTCGTTTTTCGCTCCGGTGGTCCTTTTAGCTCCCAATTAGCTCCTGAAACTTCACAAGACCTGCAAAACACAAATCCTTTTACAAGTAGGATATTCGAGATTAAAAGTTAAATAAAAACATAAACTTAGACATAAACGAACACTGGTTTTCGACCACGTATCACATCCCCACACTTGTCTTTTGCTTGCCCTCAAGCAAATATGTTTTTCACTTTCACGTGGGTCGAACAACGAATACACTCCCCATTCCCGAGACGAAGGTTAAGGTCCAATGTCATGCTAAAGTTCAAACTCTTTACAATTTTCAATATATTTAATGGTAATGTGATTTCACATACACAAATGGTATCCAAGATTAACCCGCCCGTGAAACCAACAATTCATGCACATCCCTCACAATGTTCTCTCCACTCGGCTTGTAAATTGGCTAATATTTATAATGTATTAGCACTACAAAGAATATTCACTCAAAACCGATTAGAACACATACCCGTATAAGCTTGCAACTCAATCATTCTCCACCATTGATCACAAACACTAAGCACAAGTCATAAGGTCTTTATGAGGGTTGTAACGGGGCTAGGCTAAGGGTAGGAATTAGGATATTTTAAAGTGGCTAAGGCGATGAAAATTCGATTTTTATTACAAACCACTAACTAAAACAAAACTAAATATAAACATCAACTATGGGCAATAATCTTTCACCCTTTTATTCGACAACTACTAACACTTCTTTTTGTGTTTTTTTTTCAACGATTTTCAATTCTTTTTCATAATATTTTCTGATTTTTTTAAACAAATATGCAAACAATCAAGAACAACTATACAAATACGACTCCTATAATCGAATTTCCATCACACGGGTTTAAAAGCAAAAGGTTTAAGGTTATGGGCTATAGGGTGATCAAACGAAAGGTTTAGGCTCAAAATGGGCGACTAGAGGATTTATTTGGGTAAGGATAGATAAATGGTTTTAAGAGAAAAGGTTTACCTAATGCCTTAATCATTCTCGTGCTTGTATTCGGTCTATAGTCTCAAACGTATCAAAAGTTGCAAGTTCTACAATATATGACTAATGGTCCACTCAAACAAAGAAACATAGGTATGTAATCTATGATATAAAAGTGGCTCAAAACCTCACATATCTAAAAGGGTATGGTATGTGACATGCATAAAAGATTAGTTTCTTAGGCGGATTATTCCCAAATAACCACCCGTTAAATACCCGTCATGCTATTAATTTGAACTTGACCATGACAAAAGACCAAATGGGTTGTGACATCCCTCGTTGACTTAGTTACTTGTTCTTTAAGACCGCTTTTGAAACATGACATTTTTGAAATTTTTTTGAAATATTCCCCCATCCCCACACTTGAGGTGAACATTGTCCTCAATGTGTAGTATTTAAATAAACGGGTCAAAATCTAAAACTTTTACTACTCCCCCATCCCCACACTTGAGGTACATATTGTCCTCAATGTGTAAGAACTAGAGTATTAAACGCACAAGGGATGTGACACGGCTAATTCCCCCAAAATTTCACCCCGGAAAAATAATATACAAAATACATTCCACTTATTTGCTAATCTAAAGATCAAAAGTAAAAAGAAACGTATGCACCTGGTTTTTGAGCTCATTCTTCGTATGCTCCTCTCCTCTTCATGAAAGCGGTTATCCCACGAACCCAATGTACCTACAAATCTTAACCCTTGTGTAGAAGCATGCTTCTCACAACCATCAAAATTTGTTAGTTACCTAGTTCTACCACTTTTATGAAAACATTACCAAGTTATACGTTATTTCACTTTGATTTATGTGGAAAATAATTTACAACAACAACAAACCTAACTCTCTTTCGTAGGAATCACAGTTGCATTTAGCTTATGCAACAAGCCCTTTTAAACCCCCCAATAGCTTGGGAGGACGAGAGGTCTCGTGAGGGTTATATAGGGAACACACCCACAATGTTCATTTAACTAGGCGAAACTAAATAAAAAGAAATAAAAATAATGAAAACAAAATAATATACAACAACAACAACACAAAACATACCTTGCCTCTACCGCTGATATCTTTCATTGGGGTTCACTGGCGGGTTTGGCTGGTATTGATAACCAGTAAGGGCCTCAAACATCTCCCTATAGTTATCGAACAGACTCTGCTCCTCTTGAGGCGGTGCTTGGTAAGGAATCGGAATGAAACTAGAGCCGACTGCCTTGGGCCAATGAGGGGTGGGATCAGATGGGCCTTGTGGATGGGGAAGGTTGGGGTAATCGGTCTACCCCGAGTGTTCGGCATATGGGAGACCGGCTTGATAGTCTCTTTGATGTCGCTCCTGATCATGGAGCACTTTGGTGTTATTAAGAGCCATTTGGTTAGAGACGGCCAAAGCTCTCCATCGGCGTTGATCTAATTCTATTTGTGCATTTTGACGCCCTGCCTCTTCTTCCTCCCACGCCCGTCTGTGGGCCCTTTCTTCCTCTTGCAACTGTAACAAGCATTCCATTTGAGACTGTTGTAACGCTTGTTGCAGTTGTTGTTCTTCCATCTGTTTCTCCACTCTCTCGCGAAAGGATGCTTGAAAACCCCATTGCTCTTGCGAGTACGCCCCTTGCGCCTCTTCCCATTCTCTCCTTCTCGCATGGTATTCTCTCGCTTTACCAATGCCGGCCGATACATTATCGTAAACCTTGTTGCCCCCGGGTCCACAACCGGTATGACAGTATCTGCCTTTGGTTCCCAAAGTCTGCCACATTGGCAGAGATTTCCCTATGCTGCTTCCTATACCTCCGCCTCGGTCCCCGCGGACCGGAAGGATCCGTCTCCTCCTCAACATCAGGCATCTCCTCATCGCCTTCTTCTTCATCACCCTCTCTCTGTTCATTGAATCGGTAACTATCTCCTTGTTCATCTTCAACCGTGTGAAGATGACCAAAAGCTTTCACCGTTATCTTCCAATGTCGCCTTATGGAGGCGAAGTTGAACTGATCAATGGGTTTAGACACCCACAGCGACTCCCGAGGCAATGCATTCTGCTGCAGAATCATTGCGCTAATCAACCCTGCATAAGGGATCATCTTCCGCTTGAATGATTCCCTTGTATCCCATGTATTGATCATCACAATTTGGCACCATGATAGCCTTGGCGTCCCATACAACAATGAATGTAAAACCCGGTAGTCCGGTGCCTTCACTTTACCGCGGTCCCCATACCGCACCATAACATTCTCTAACGAAATGCCTTGTAGTATTTTTCCCATCAAAGACAAATCGTTTCTCGACTCTCCTGCACCCCCAGAACCTGTCAATATGGATGCTAGCATTTGCGGCGGATCAGCTTCATTTCTTTTATTATCCAAAAACTGATCATAATCGTAGTAATCATACGCTTCAATCCCAAGTGAATCAAATCTCGCTATAGCATTCATGTGCTCGAATGACATGATCATTTGGTTTTTGCCAATATTACCGACTAACCGCCACGTAAGAGTCGGCCCATCAGAATGCTCAAACCGTAGCGTAGACAGCCATTCACAAACCGCGCCCAAATACACCCGGGTGGTTATATATTCACACCAATCAAGTACCCGTTCCCACCCAAGCTTTTAAAACTTTTGAACTATGCCGATTTTTTGAAATTCTTCGACATCCACCGTACGCTCACACACTGCCCTCTCGGGTACGGGCTTTGAAACACCCGTGACCATCTTCATTTTCCACATCTTCGCCTCTAATTTCTTGTTTCGGTACCGGGAAAGAGCCTTCAGTTTGTCGTCTTTCCAAATTGAGGCCGACTGACTATTCTTGGCCTCTTCCCAATCCCAATCTTGTCGGATAAGTTGCCCATCACCTTCCACTACATTACTTAATTGTTCCCAACGCTTTTGATATTCCCCCGAGCCTGAACCGGCTCCCGAAGAAGAACCTTGCCCGGAGGTTTTTGCTTTCTTGCTTCCTCGAAACATAGCTACAATCAAAAGACAATAAAGAACAATTAGCACACCCAAATCTTCAAACAATCTCAAACTTTGAACATAATATGCAATGTTGAATTTCAATCAATAATTAGATGTAAAATCGCCTTTTTAAACTTCCAAAGTCGCACATTTTAACATCTACATATCAATTTAGCATGTTTATTCACAAGATTTCTCAAAATTTCATGGTTTCAACAATATTCAACATTACAACTATGCTCAATCATGCAACAATCTAGTGTAATCACATCACCAAGACTAAAGCATGCTCAAATCCCACCCAAATCAAGTAAACATTCTTAAGTTTATGCTAAAACATCATACATTATGATAAACAACCTACTCTTAAACAATGAGCTTAAAATTTCAGAAGAAATCAATAATACATATGAAAATCATGCATAAGATGTTATGGGATGCATCAGGATCATGCCAAGCAACTCTATAGATGTTATGGGATCAGTACAAGTGTCCCTAGGCCCCTTAAAACCATCAAACAAGCCCATAGAATCCAGAAATGGCGATTTGAGGCGGTGCAACCGGCTGGAACAGGCAGCTATGAAGTTTTCTGCATCTGGGACCTGCTTGCGCACCGTAAGGCTCTGGGTGTTGAGGTGCGCAAGCCCTTGGCCAGCACAATGAATCTTTCAAATGTTGACAGTTTTGACCCCTGGGCTTCCAAACTTGATTTTACCTTTATTTCTTGCACTTTGGGCCCTCTAAATTGAATTCTAAGGGCTTCAAGACTTATACCAACTTTGTTAAGTCCTAGGTTAACTTTTGATTACCCGAAAAGTCATAGATTTCAACGTTGACGCTTTTAACCCCTCGCACACAGATTTTATCATAACTTTCTCATACGATAACGAAACTTGGTGAAATTTTTATCACGCATTCTAGTGAGCATAATTAATCGTTACAAAGCTTCGGGTTTGCTAAAAGGTCACTCAGAGGTATACTTTAAACATGTCGACACATTTAACCCCTGTAGTTTGTAATCTCTCACTTTCTTTCACAATTAGCTTCGTATGATCCATGATTTATTCGTTTAAGGTTATAAACATCATGTAGGGTTATTGTAAAGTATATTTATCCATTGTTGACATTTTGAACCCTTATATTCACATAGTTTCTTTATTTGTCAACTTTAGTCCCTCTAGAGTATTCATTCACACGTTCAAGCTTATGACACGTGTCAATACATTATAGGACATGAAATTTCGAGGCGTTACATCCTCACCCCCTTAAAAGAAATCTCGACCTCGAGATTTGATAAAATCCTGGAAGTACTTTTTGTCGCATAATGGACTTAACCTCAATAGCATATCTGGAGCTTTTCCAAGCTCCCAAGTTGACCTTTATAATGGGTACATGTATCCTTTTGTAGCTTTTTCACCTGTCGATCCTCAATCGATATAGGTTGCTCATTATATCATAAATCTGCATATCATTATGTGATAATGCTTCTCGACTTATTGGTGATACACATCCTTAAATCATTAGTGTGAAATGTATTGCGAGCTCCGTCCATCTTCTTAAATAGGTTTTTGCTTTAAGCTATCTGATCTTGATACATTCGATTCCTTCGAATGATTTTATATATTCAGAGCTTAACTAGTCTGATAATTAACAAATTGGCACACCCTTCCAGGGTGATATCTTTTGTTGAATCTTATTCTTTAACAAGAACTTAGGAGGGTTGCTACTTTCATAAATCCTTGATTTCCTGTCGTATACTGGCAACTTACAATCGATTATGGATTTGTATGATCTTATTTATTGTTTCCTAGGCAACTTTCAGATCCTGATAATTGGACTCACCAATTCTCTACTAACAATAGATGTTTAACATTCCATCTATACAAGGTCTCCAAAGGAGCAGCCTTAATACTTACATATCAATTATTATAGAAAAGCTTATCTTAAGGTGGGATGGTTATCCCAACCATTGCTTAAACTAATCTTAAGGAGTAGCTGATCCTTATAGCTAGTTGAATAACTCAACGATCCTGGGTAGTTGATAGCGATTATTAATCGTTGTTAAAATAGGGTTGCGGTAATGAATGCATAAGCAAAATGAACCGTCTTTCTTATCAAACTCTCGGAATATTGAGTTAGACTATATGAATCTCTTATCTGAAAGTTTACTTAATCAGGGTTTCGATTATTCCATGATCAACACAGAGTTCTTACAACACTCCAACCCAAAACGGAATGTAAATCTTAACTCTACTTGTCTCTCGGGAGGTAAACAGGGTAGTCTTAGGAGAAGATAATCAAGATACAAGGAGGTTACAGAGATTTTCCAAATCTCAGGCTCCAGTTCATCCATCCTTGCTGGTGTCAAATGAGTGACACATTTATGTTACGAGTCCACTGATTTCTTAATCAGAGACACTTACTTAGATAATTCCATTCTGGATATCATCTTTGAATAGTATTAGTTGACTTTAGTACCATATGATCATTGGGATATCTTTGTGGTTCCATGCATTAAACCTCCATACTGATCAGGCATGGAAGCAATCTATGGAACTTGTTAAGATACATCAATTTTCATGCGGCGGTTTTGTCATACCATTTGGTATTCGTAATCAATAGGGATTAAAGAGATATCAATCACATGTGAATGTCCTTTATCTATAGAGAGGGTACATTAGAATTTTATGTCTTTAAGATTTCTGACAGGAACAAAAGAAAAGGGTTCCTATTATTAAATGAATCAATTTCTTGGTTGCGATCCGACAACTGCTATTCCTCATCCTCATGACCTTATATTCTAACCATGGTTTCATTAAACCATACAAGCCAATATAGCATTAACATTCTTAACGAACGTCATTTAATATATATCAATTATACTTAGCCTAGGTCACAAAAGACTATTAATGGCATTTAAAGTTTGGTCCTAATCCATCATCTTTTTGACAGGGAATCAAAATGTCACATCTGTCTTTATTATAGTGATGAATTTGGATAGCTTGAAAGCTTGCCATAAGGATATCAGAAAAAGAGATTCCTAATAGATATAAAATATCAATCTAGGATTTGTTGGAGCATTTTCTATAGTGTCATCGGCCAATTTCTATCTCGCGTTAAATGACCAGAGTCCTAATCAGCGGAGACAACAGTTCACAACATTTATCGTTCTTTATAGAATTATATGTGCCAGTATCAAATAAATTTCTGTATAAACTGCTTGACAAGGAAAAGTACCTGCTATAAGGTTATCATTCTGCACCATCTCCTGGGCGTTCATCATGCGTTTGTTTTCTTGGCCTCTTCGGGCTTCTTCTGATTCCTAGGGCAGTTGGTCTTGATATGCCCCTTCTCGTTGCAATCATAACATGTTGCGTCTTTCAACTTCTTGCAATCCAGGGTTTTATGTTCCTTAGACTTGCAAATTCCACACGGTAGAGGCTGAGATTCAAATCTGCATTTCCCGAGGTGGTATTTCCTACGGGTTTCGCACCTGGTCTTCTCACCCGACTGCTGGCTGTCTTTCTTAAACCCGGAACTATTCTTATCCTCAGAGTTCCTCTTCCTATCGGAGCAATGAGAATCCTCATCTTCCCTTTTACGCTTTCCATCCTCAGAGGCTTTGGCAGCCTTGTTTCTGACTACATCGATTGTAAGAGATAGCGACAGATCGGCCGCTGACCTGAATGTAGTAGGTCTTGAAGCCTCAACACTGGCTTTGATTTCTGGGGCTAAACCCCCAATGAAGCGAGCAATTCTCTTGGGTTCTGGTGTTACTAGGTAAGGAACCAGTCTGGATAGGGTATTGAAACTGGTGAGGTAAGCTTGACAATCTAAGTTTGTCATAACCAATGATAAGAATTCTGACTCAATCCTCTCAACCTCGTGTTGAGGGCAATAGTTCTCCATAATGAGAGCAACAAAATGTTCCCATGACATGTTGTAAAGTGGGATCTTCCCAGCAGCTTGAATGGGAGCCTTCCACCATGCTAGTGCCTCTCCCTTGAACGATTGGGATACATACTTTACTACATCCCTCTCAGCACAACCGCTGATATCGACAACTGTGTCCATTTCATCCAACCAGGTCACACAATCGATTGCCCCTTTCTCCCCAGTGAAATCTCGGGGTCTGCAGGAAACAAAGTATTTATAGGTACAGGACTTGGTACGCGGTTCGTTATCGAACACTATCCTCTTGGATGGAACACTGTGTTCATTAGATGAATGTCGATCATCATCCTTCTTTGGTTCCTCTTTCTTAGAGGGCGGCTTGTTATGAGGCTCTGAATGAGTTTTAGGGACAGACTTAGAGTGGGGTACAGATGAGACTCAACTATGCGTCCCACTATACTACTTAAATTGCTCCTCTACAGCTTTAGATACAGCTGTATCAATCAGTGTATGAAGCTCTCCTCTGGTTATATTAACCCTATCATCATCGTGGTTTTCCAGGGGATGACTGTTTACTTCTTCTGACCTAGCCATGTAGCTTTAATTGCTACATAAAATCAATAAGGACAAGGTTTATTTAGAAGCCTATATAGTACTATCGTTCTTGACGATTTATTAACCATGGTTTTTAATAATCATTTTGGTTAATTTTTTTTAAATATATAATTATTCAGGATCTTTATCATAAATCCTAATTTACAAGTAAATAATAGCACAAAAAGCCTAGTCACGTAGACGAGTTTACTTTATAAGCCCAGATTTTATTGAATAAAGGCATTAAGGTTTGAATCAAAGTTCATTACCTTTTCTTGACAGGGAGTTGTAGGCTACCACTGTCTTTAGTCCCATAGGATGTTAATTATAGCCCGTGGGCACTTCATCCATAAGGGATGATTATATAAATAAGGGAATTTAGAATAACCCATTTAAGAATGACTTATGTGATTTTATCGTGTCACATCTTGTCAAGCATGATAATATGCTTTTAGATATAAATTTTTTTTTGAATCTCTTGAATAGGTTCTACCATCTTGGCCTTGTCCGCATTGACATTTAGGCTAGGTTTTACCTTTAAGATTCTTTTTAATATTTAACGCAGAACAATCCTAAATTGAAATGTTAACAAGGATCTGAATCTAATTGTGGAACTACCATCTTGGCCCTGTCTTAATGTGACATATGGCTAGGTCTTGTCCTTTTTAGATTTTTGCCATTTTATTATAATGGTAGATCTTATAAAAAGGAATGTTATTTTAAATCTAACCGTTTCTATTAAAATTTAAACAAATACATGGTTGCCCAAAACGGGACTTCTAACTGAAATGACTCGCCCATGCAAGGGCTAATCAGAAGATAACAAAAGAAACAAATAAAACGAATTAGGATTAGTCCTATGTTCTTGTCTAGACTCAAGAATGTGCAACTGTGTAACTGATATTAAACACAAAAGACTAGTGTTTAATTCACTCAGTGTTGGCTCTGATACCAACCTGTCACACCCCGACTTTCCACGTATATCCGGTGGGCCCGGTGGGGAGTATCGTGACGTAGTTGATATCATCATAGTCAAACAACACAATATAAATGAATGCACAGCGGAAGCAAAAGATAAATTATATTACAATCCGAATATAACGTAATATCAGAGTATTACAACGGAAAGTAAAGGATCCACAGGCGGATCTTAAAACATAAACATTGTTCAACAGACTTTAGGCGCCTAGAACTTGCAAGATTCCTTATAAACGCCCTGAGCTTCCAGCCAATTACGTTCAGTACCTGTCACTTAACCCTTTTGGAAAATACGTCAGTTTTCACTGGTAAATACACTCAACCGACTCATTTTGAAAAGGTTTAATAAAATTGATTTGAATGCACGTGGCACAAACTCTTTATAACTTGGGACAATTATATTTATAATCTTGTATACAAATTTACATGTTCGTTATACGTTCAGGGCCCGATGTAGAAACCGAGTCAGATTAACAGTCACGCCACATGTATAGGCCCACAAGAGAGTGAGATACCATTTTTCCTTAAGCAACTGTCAGGTGTATGCCTACACCCCGTGTATAAGGCGTGGCCATTTTATAATACATTGATGTCAAGGATATCCGGGACATGGTCATTAACCCCTAAAGGTCTTTATTTCAAACAATACAGATTAAAGCGGGTTACCTCAATAATTTAATCACAATACGACTAAACATTCAATACCCAACCAAGCGGTATTATTATAATACCGTATCCCAAGCCCGTATAGGGAAAATAAGTTAAGAGTATTTACCTGAGCTAGCTCCTGTCTTAAATAGTAAGAATTTAATAACTCAACCGTATTCACTTAAGTAAGCGTAGGTACCATTTACCGGAAGGCTCTAGTCTGGAACGATGGTATAAATACCAATTAGAATGCTAACGGGTCTTTAATTAAGCCTAAGCTTAGACCGGTTAGTCTTATAGAAAGATACGGTTCAAACGCATGATAAGGCGAAGACCGGTATAGAATGTGTTTTAGACCCGACAAGTTTGAAGACTTGTATAATATGGGTAATCTAAACACCTTCTGGATTTTGAGATAAAAAGATATGGTTTGACCCGTTTCGGCTAATATATGCAAACTAGTTACATAAGCCGATCCGAACGCGAAAAGTGTGTAACGAGTAACCAAATGAATCATATACAGGTTTCCTAAGTTAATATGCCTTAAATATGTTGTGATATCAGTAGGATATCTTCCATTATGCCCAAAACGAGTTTAATCTTAATTTAAGCCCCGTAGGGGTATTTTGGTCATTTAAAAGGTTATAAAAGAGTTTAAATATAAACCTGAGTTTAAAACTTTAGCTTACTGTAAAAATATAATAATTTAATTAAAATATCAGTAGGTATCAAACCTTATGTGCTCAACATAATCTTAATACATACTATGCGTCAAAAATGCCTAAAAAGGCGATTTGGAGCCATTTCCGGGTTTTCAAAGGAAAGCTGATATTTTTATAATTCTAGAAGGCTCAAAATACTTTATTTATTATATTAGATCAGTAGAAAAAGGTTTGGGGTCAAAAGGATTTGTAAAACTCATTTTATGGCTTAAAAGGGCAAAACCGGCATTAACCGAATCATACTTAGAACTCTAAGTTATGCTCAGCCTAAAAATAAATAAAAATCTCAAAAAATCTTTAAATATTATTTTATATCAGTGGGTAAAAAGTTTGGTATCAAAAAGTGGGTTTAGATAGTCTATATGCTAATTACGCCATTTAATTACTAAAAAGCTTTCAAATTACGCTAATGAGCATAACTCTTAATCTAGACCTCAAACCGATGTCAAATTTTAGGTGCAAGTTTATAAATTAGTATCTAAGGTTTCTACTTTTTTACTTTTTCAAAAATCACGGTTTAAGGTCAAAAGGGCATAATAGTCAACATTTAAGCATTTAACGGAATCATGCATATGAATCGGATAACTAATGAACCAAGTTGTGTAATCACAGAGGGTTATACTTATAGGTAACTTGGTCCTAATAAAGCTCTAAGGCATTTCTAAACTATGCTTGAACGGGTCAGAACTGGAAGTCAAAGAATAAGTCAAACTATGCGACTTTCGGTTCCGAACCGAGCCTAAGCTGAAAATTGTCGAGTTGAACATGTTTAGACATGTTCTTATATTAATTACCAAGTTATATTAATGACAAAACAGGTTGCATAGCCTTTACATTGCTAATTATGCATTAATTTAAAATTAAGCTTCTTGTTGACTTTTTAATATCAAGTTTGATTCGACAATTGACCTAGATAGAGTGGGAATCAGAGGGTGACCTTTTAAGGGTTTAATGCCCACATAATTACCAACTCATAGGTACTTTCAATTTGAATTTTGACTGAAGGGATTAATATTAATGACGAAGTCAAATCTTAATTACGACGATCTGACTTTACGCCAATTAACTAAGCAAAACTGAATTAGAAAGGATTAAGGACACTTACAAGGGTCCTAATTAAGACTAGAGATCACTAGGAAATGTCCTTGAGCTCCAGCAACCTTCAGGAGTTGAGTTGTGAGGGTTTCAAGTGAGTGTGATCAAATGAAGCAACTTGGGATTTCTTATATAGGAGTTCTTGATGCATCAAGATCATGCCAAGCAACTCTATAGATGTTATGGGATCAGTACAAGTGTCCCTAGGCCCCTTAAAACCATCAAACAAGCCCATAGAATCCAGCAATGGCGATTTGAGGCGGTGCAACCGGCTGGAACAGGCAGCTATGAAGTTTTCTGCATCTGGGACCTGCTTGCGCACCGTAAGGCTCTGGGTGTTGAGGTGCGCAAGCCCTTGGCCAGCACAATGAATCTTTCAAATGTTGACAGTTTTGACCCCTGGACTTCCAAACTTGATTTTACCTTTATTTCTTGCACTTTGGGCCCTCTAAATTGAATTCTTAGGGCTTCAAGACTTATAACAACTTTGTTAAGTCCTAGGTTAACTTTTGATTTCCCGAAAAGTCATAGATTTCAACGTTGACGCTTTTAACCCCTCGCACACGAATTTTATCATAACTTTCTCATACGATAACGAAACTTGGTGAAATTTTTATCACACATTCTAGTGAGCATAATTAATCGTTACAAAGCTTCGGGTTTGCTAAAAGGTCACTCAGAGGTATACTTTAAACATGTCGACATATTTAACCCCTGTAGTTTGTAATCTCTCACTTTCTTTCACAATTAGCTTCGTATGATCCATGATTTATTCGTTTAAGGTTATAAACATCATGTAGGGTTATTGTAAAGTATATTTATCCATTGTTGACATTTTGAACCCTTATATTCACATAGTTTCTTTATTTGTCAACTTTAGTCCCTCTAGAGTATTCATTCACACGTTCAAGTTTATGACACGTGTCAATACATTATAGGACATGAAATTTCGAGGAGTTACAGTCAGAATAAACAATGACCTTAGTACCCTATATATAAGCATGAAATTTATCCAACGCATATACCACCGCAAGTAGCTCTTTCTCGGTAGTTGTATAATTTAATTGTGCATCCGAGAGAGTCTTACTTGCGTAGTAAATGGCAACCGGTTTCTTGTCTACCCTTTGACCTAATACGGCCCCCACCGCATAATCGCTTGCATCACACATAATTTCGAATGGTAAAGACCAATTCGGTGATTGCAAGATTGGGGCCTCCACCAACTTTTTCTTCAAAATGTTAAAAGCATTTTGGCAATTCTTATCAAAATCAAATGTTTTATCTTTCAACAATAGATTACATAGGGGTTTTGTTATATCACTAAAACTTTTTATAAACCTCCTATAAAACCCCGCGTGTCCTAAGAATGACCGAATACCCTTAACACTTGTAGGATAAGGCAAAGTAGATATGACTTGCACTTTTGCTCTATCCACCTCAATCCCACGACTCGAGACGACATGCCCCAACACAATCCCTTCTTGAACCATAAAATGGCTCTTTTCCCAACTCAAAACCAAATTTTTCTCAACATATCTTTTCAAAAAATTTTCGAGTTGGTCAAGGCATGTATCAAATGATGACCCAAATATTGAGAAATCATCCATGAAGATTTCCAAAGACTCCCCCACCATATCTGAAAAGATACTCGTCATACACCTTTGGAAGGTGGCGGGGGCATTACAAAGTCCAAAGGGCATTCGCCTAAATGCGAAGGTACCGTATGGACAAGTAAAAGTAGTCTTTGCTTGGTCTTCCGGATGTATAGCAAATTGATTGTATCAGGAATAACCATCCAGAAAACAATAAAATTTTTGTCCGGCCAATTTCTCAACAATTTGGTCAATAAATGGCAAAGGGAAATGATCTTTGGAAGTTGCAGCATTTAACTTCCTATAGTCAATACAAATACGCCACCCGGTTACCGGCCGAGTGGCGACCTCTTCACCTGCATCATTTGTGACGACTTGAATGCCCGCTTTCTTAGGAACCGTTTGTGTTGGGCTCACCCATTGGCTATCCGAAATAGGGTATATAATACCCGCATCTAGCCACTTCAATACCTCCTTCTTAACCACTTCTCGCATGTTCGGATTAAGTCTTCGTTGGGTGTCGCGAGAAGGACTCATACCATCTTCCGTGATGATCTTGTGCATCACTACCGAGGGACTAATTCCCTTCAAATCTGCAATGGTCCACCCGATAGCGGCTCTATGAGTGACCAAAATTCTCATCAACTTCTCTTCTTGCTCCCCGGTCAAATTAGATGCAATAATGACCGAGAGTGTGCTACCTTCACCCACATAAGCATACTTAAGATGCTTAGGTAGCACTTTCAACTCTAGCACCGGAGGCTCTTCCAATGACGGCTTCAATTTTGTATCGATGCTTTCTGGAAGACTTTCCACTTGATGTGTCCAAGTGGGCCTTCCTTCCCTTGCCGCCATAACCTCCAACTCTCTCACTTCTTCATCCATGATCCAATTTGTCTCTCCTTGTAACCTGTCGAACATGAAACATTCCTCTATTGTGTTTTCCTCTTCGACACTAATGTCACATAGAGGTATACACTCGACAACGATGTCCACCATGTAGCATTCATCGCTAACTAGAGGATCCGTTAATCCTGAAAAGACATTTAACCGCAACCGACGGTTACCAAAAGTCATGTCGACCGTTCCCGATTTGCAATTAATTTGGGCATTCGATGTTGCCAAAAATGGTCGACCGAGGATCACCGTTGGTTGCTTGGTTCGGTCTAAAGAAACATAATCTAATACAAGAAAGTCCACCGGATAGTAAAAGTCCTCGACCTTGACTATTACATCCGTGACTATCCCACGGGGTAGTTTAGGGGTCAAGTCGGCTAACACCACGGTGGTGTTTGACACTTGGAGTGGACCAAAATCATATTGGTCATATAAACTACCCGGCAAGATACTCACACTTGCCCCAAGATCCAAAAGTGCCCGTGTCATTTTGAATTCCCCAACTTGTATTGAAATAATGGGTGCCCCCAGATCTTGAAATTTTTGTGGAAGCGCACCCGAAAGAATCAAACTCACATTTTGGGTTAAATTAAGTTTCTTAGGAAACTTGTGAGTTCGCTTTTGGGTGCATAAATCTTTCAAGTATTTAGCATATGAAGGTACTTGCTTAATTGCATCTAAGAGTGGTAAATTGATTTTGACTTGTTTAAAAATTTCCCACATCTCTTCTTGTTGTGGGCCTCGTTTGTTTACCACTTTCTTAGATGGTCCCAACAAAGCTTCGGGATAAGGGGCAGTATTAACCTCCACACCCTTTTCCTTAGCCTTTGGGACGGGAAACGGTCACAACGGGTGTATTTTTATTTATTTTTAGATCATTTTTATTTTGACCCGTTTGACCGTTATTACCTTCATCATCACTCGCATCTTCTACCACCCCCCTTCAACAAACTCGGTTGGTGGTGGCTCAACACCGTTATCTATGACTCGACCACTACGTAAAGAAATTTTATTTATTGGTACCTCACGTGTGTTCTTCGAGTTTGACCCTTGATGCTTAGGGTTCACCGTAGTGTCACTTGGAAGTCCTCCTCCGCTTCCACGAATTTGAGCCATCTCTTGAGCAAGTTGCCCCACTTGCTTCTCTAATGCCTTTTGAGATTTATCCCTCACTTCAAACTCTTTCCTCACTTCGGCTTTGAACTCGTGGTGTGAATTGGTAAGAGTACTCACAGCATTCATGATAGCATCAAATTTCGAATTAATCGAATCATCACCTTGGGAGTTAGAACCATTACCCCCATTTCCGCCCTGGTTGTAACCACGTTGATAATTACCTTCACGATTGTTATACGAAGACCCTCCTTGACCACCTTGATTGTAATTCCTTTGGTAACCCCCTTGGTTGTAATTCCTTTGGTAACCCCCTTGGTTACCACCTTGATGATTTTTATACGAAGACCCTCCTTGACCACCTTGATTCCCCGCTTGAAAATTAGGATTCATTTGATTCGAAGAATTGCCATACCGGAAATTAGGGTGATTTCTCAAACCCGGATGGTAAGTGTTGGAGTTCATGTCATATTGCTTTCGATCCCCATACACTTGGTTTACCTCCTCAGTGTAGTCACTCATCCCCGTTGGACATTGCTCGGTTCTATGCCCAATATCTCCACATTCTTCACAAACCGCGAATTGTACCGCGTTCACCTCCTTCTTCTTCATACGAGCCATTTCCCGTTCTAAAGTGGAGATTCGATCCTTAGAATCAATATCGGGAAGTGACCGGGAAACTGGATGCTTCTTAGCTCTATCGGCCGAATCCTTCTCTTTTGACCGTTTGCTCATCCGCTCAAGAAATTCCCAATCGTCATCCTCATGATTGCTCAAAAGAGTCCCCTTGCTCGTTGATTCGAGGCGGTTCCATGTATTGTCGTCTAGACCCCGCACAAAACACTTCACCAATTCCCACTTTTCTATTTGGTGATGTGGGCATCTCCGCATCAATTCTTTGAATCGAGTGAATGCTTCATGTAACGGTTCACTCGATAATTGCCGAAACGACCTTATTTCATCCCTAGCATCGTCGGTCTTCGCCATCGAATAGTATTCGTCTAAAAAGACTTGTTGCATCTCACCCCATGTCCGAATGCTATTTTCCGGAAGTGTGAGAAACCATTGCTTTGCCTTGTCTTTCAACGAAAATTAGAACAAGCGAAGTTTGACCTCCTCTAATGCGAAGTTGTGTCCCCCAATCGTGTTGCATATCGATGAAAATTCCGCCAAGTGTGTATACGGTTCATCATTAGACCTCCCGTTGAAATGGGGAAGTATATTGATGTAATGCGGTTTACAATCGAACATTCTTCTTTCGCACACAATCGGTGAATCATTCTCGGTGATCACCAGTCGGAAACGGTCATTCACTCCCCATGGAGGTTGTTGACGACGTTGTGTGTCACACCCCCAAAATCCACCTGCGGAGTACTACCGCTTGGAGGCGTGACTGACCAGGATCCAGCCACCAATCATATTGAACAAGCGTATAAGTAGTTATGAAATCCAACCAATACAATTGGTGTTCAAACAAAACATAGTTTAAGTTGTAAGCGGAAGCATAAGTCTTAAATCAAAACATAAGTTTAATCGTTTCAAAGTTTAACATGGCACACAGCCGTCCATGTCCCACAACGACTCTCTTCCATGCAAGCTCCAGCTGAGTACCTATGGTCCTGCAAAGCATGTAGTAACGAGTCAACAACAAGTTGAGTGAGTTCACGGTTGGGTGTTCGTTTTAAGTTGTTTCGAAAACAGTTTCCTTTATCTGGCAATCCTGCTGTGGGGGTTACCCCATAGTTGAAAACGTGACTTGTTTGTTCCCGGCTACTCTGGCTATCCAGCCGTGGGGGCTACCCCGTGTTAGTTATCTGGCATTTCGGCCGTGGGGGCTACCCCATGTATACACTAGACCCGTTACCATATCGACTGCTGACTGTAGTCATGTTTATGTGCCCTGAAACTGTCAATGTCTATCATCATTGACGTGCCCCAGATCCATTAGTTCACGCCCGTCCTCTGCGGCACGGTGTGAGGTTTGTCAGACCTAAATAACGCTATCTAACTAATGACCCGCTCGCCATTGGCCCGGCGATTAAGTCGATATAAAAAGGAGGGACTTCGTGATAGAGTTTTGGTCTAGTACGAGTTATCTGTCCGTGAGGACGAGGAATTACATTCCTGAACCATTGTTGTCCTACCCAAGGAGGACGAGGAACCCATGTTCCTTAACCCCAATTCCCGACCCCTGGGAATCCCATGCTTTGTAGAGGGTGTGAACTCACCTTGGTTTGCTCGGCAGATACACAGAAAAGTCAATCAAGCAATATTGTGGTCACTCACGTCCTATCATAGTTGTATCATACAAGTCAGGTTCAAACCACGTATTGCACGTATGTTCTACACGTATGCTAGCACATTGTACTCAAGTATCATTCATGGCAGCCCAACAACATTCACATTCAACAGTAACACATAAGGCCCAAGAGTCCGGCCCAAACACCCAAACCCGTGATCGTGCAAGTCCAATTCAGCGTATACAGGTAGTTGGTCTCGAGTCGAGACTGTGCGGTCTCTAGTCGAGACTGTGCGGTCTCGAGTTGTGCTTATGTGTTCTCGAGTCGCAAACGTGAAGGTCTCGGGTCGTGTCTCGAGTCGCAACCGGACTCGCAACCCCGTTCTCGAGTCATGATGTGTGTGTGTGTTGATGAAGTGTGGTCTCGAGTCGAGACTATAGGTTCTCGACTCGCAACTAGTGTCGCAATCGGGGGTCTCGAGTTGTCATGTTTCCGGTCTTGAGTCGAGACTGAAGTTCTCGGCTGGGGACATTTGCTAAATTACACATTGTACTAGACCAATGGGATTTCACTGTTGTGATTTTATGTACTATCCAATGAGGTTCTACAAACATGTCTAATTGTCTAACAATTAACCAAAATAGATCAAACATATCCATTTCAAATATCCATATAACAATCAACAAGTTCTTCACATGTTCATCGTGTTCTTCATTTTAGGGTTTTTAGCATCAATCTCTATGGACTTTAACATGATCATAACATGAACACAATCATAACACTCAACCAACTAATCCGATTTCCACATGTATGCAGCCATTTAACAAGCATTTGATTTGTAACATAAGAGTATGCAATCCGATTTAACAACTAATGGTTTAGACCACATTTAAACACAAGATATCATTAACCCATCATACAATATGTCCGAAATCAAGTCATGTTATCTTATTAATCATCATCATGCATAACACTTAACAAATAAACATATTATCACATAATCTTCATCATACATCATCATCAAACCGAAACAAACGCATAACATGCATCATTAACCTATAACATCACACATCAACACCTTTAATCATGAAAATACATGTGTTTGCAAAGGAATCACTAACCGGTTCAAGTATAGGTTCAAAGGTGTGAGTGAAGCCTCCAAGTGGGTGTGTACGAGTTGATCCGAGAGCTCCTTAGTGGTCACCGGTTTGATCCGAGAGTGAGGGAGGAGGGTGTTGTGGCTTAGGGTTTTAGTGAAGAGGGTGGAGTGTGTGTGTGGGTGAGTGTAGGTTGCTCAAAAGTGGTGATGTTGGCTCACTACAAGGGTTATATACTAGCTTCTATGTTGATGCACCCTAATGGGCTTTCGAGTGGGGTGGAGAGAGACACGGCCCAACCGGCCCATCAGTTACACTATTCACTCGAGACCGCATGGTCTAGAGTCGGGTTCTTGTGTCTCGGTTCATATATAAATATACGCATACATACAAGCACACACATAATCACATAAGTTCACATATATCATTCATCAAATCATCAAATCAGTTAGTCACTTAACGTTCAAGCATACAACGAAAGGTTCTAAATTTCGAGTTGTCACATCATCCCCAAGTTGAAAGAAATTTCGTCCCGAAATTTGGTAGGCACTCACTGAGGAAGCTAGTTAAGTTGTATGGTGTTCTCGGTTTTCCTGGGATGTCACATCCACCCCCCGTTGATCTGGAATTTCGTCCCGAAATTCCGTAGCTTCGGCCTCAGTAGTGGGTGTACTGTTTGCGAACAGTTGGGGATACTTTTGTTTCATCTGATCTTCGCGCTCCCAGGTGAACTCTGGGCCGCGACGTGAGTTCCAACAAACTCGAACGAGAGGTATTCTAGTGCTCTTGAGGACCTTAACATCCCGGTCCGTGATTTCGACTGGTTCCTCGACGAATCGTAACTGTTCGTCGATAGTGAGTTCCTTCAGAGGAACTACGTGGGTCTCATCTGACAGACACTTCTTCAGATTCGACACGTGAAAAACATTGTGAACTGCACCGAGTTCGGCTGGTAAGTTCAGTCTGTAGGCCACCCTGCATATTTTCTCGATGATTTCGAAAGGTCCGACGTAGCGTGGGTTAAGTTTGCCGCGTTTACCAAAACGAACCACACCCCTCCAGGGTGAAACTTTGAGTAGTACCCGCTCCCCAACCTGGAGCTCAAGCGGTTTCCTGCCCTTATCGGCGTAGACTTTCTGACGGTCGCGAGCTGCCGCCATGCGTTTTCGTATTTGAGCAATTTGTTCGGTCGTGTCTACCACATGTTCTGGACCAGTGATCTGACTATCCCCCACCTCTGCCCAACAAAGAGGTGACCGGCATTTACGTCCGTACAATGCCTCAAACGGAGCATCTTTAATGCTGGTGTGGTAGCTGTTATTGTACGAGAATTCCACAAGTGGCAGATGCTTTTCCCAGCGGTTTCCAAAGTCGATTACACATGCACGAAGCATGTCTTCTAAGGTTTGAATAGTGCGCTCGGACTGCCCGTCCATCTGAGGGTGATACACTGTGCTCATGTCTAATCGTGAGCCAAAGGATTTGTGCATTGCTTGCCACAGCTCTGAGGTAAAACGTGCATCTCGATCTGAGATAATAGAGGTGGGCACCCCGTGCCTCGAAACAACTTCCTTGAGGTATATTTCTGCAAGAGTGGAGAATTTATCCGTCTCCTTGATAGCCAAGAAGTGTGCAGATTTTGTGAGTCGATCCACGATCACCCAAATAGTATCGTTTCCGCGCTGAGATCTAGGTAGGCCAGTAACAAAATCCATGGAAATTTGCTCCCATTTCCATTGTGGTATCTCTGGTTGTTGGAGTAGGCCTGAGGGCTTCTGGTATTCAGACTTGACTCTCGCACAAGTCAAACACTTGCTGACGTAGGTTGCTATGTGGGCTTTCATGCTAGGCCACCAATATGTAGTCTTGATGTCGTGGTACATTTTATCCGAACCAGGATGTACCGAGTAGCGAGACTTGTGTGCTTCACCCATCACAAGCTCTCGTAGGTTGCCGTAAAGTGGGACCCAAATGCGCCCCGTTACGTAGTAAGCACCATCTTCCTTCTGTTCTAAGCGTTGCCTTGATCCGCGTAGGGCCTCAGCCCTGACGTTTTCTGGTTTCAATGCTTCTACCTGAGCAGCTCGTATCTGGGAAGGCAGACTAGAATGGATCGTGAGTTGTAAAGCTCGCACGCGCTTAGGCGCAGTGTCCTTTCGACTGAGGGCGTCAGCCACAACATTGGCCTTGCCCGGGTGATACCTGATTGAGCACTCGTAGTCATTCAGTAGTTCGACCCATCGTCGCTGGCGCATATTTAGTTCCTTCTGCTTGAAGATATGCTCGAGGCTCCTGTGGTCGGTGTAGATGGCGCACTTGGTACCGTACAGGTAATGCCGCCATAACTTAAGTGCAAAAATAACAGCTCCCAGCTCTAAGTCGTGCGTAGTGTAGTTCTTTTCATGAACCTTAAGTTGGCATGAGGCGTAGGCTATAACTTTATCTCGTTGCATCAACACGCAACCAAGACCCTGAATTGATGCGTCGCAGTAAACCACAAAGTCGTCTGTGCCCTCTGGCAATGAAAGGATAGGTGCGCTGCAAAGTCTATCCTTTAAATGCTGAAATGCCAACTCCTGTGCATTTCCCCAGCGATAAACAACGCCTTTCTGCGTTAGCGAGGTGAGAGGCTGTGCGATCTTAGAAAAATCCTTTATGAACCTCCTATAGTAACCTGCCAATCCCAAGAATTGGCGAATTTCCTTTGGTGTACGAGGTGTAGGCCAGTTCTTAATCGAGTCTACCTTGGATGGATCAACGTGAATCCCATCCTTGTTTACCACGTGGCCTAGGAAATGGACTTCTCGAAGCCAGAAGTCGCATTTCGAGAACTTTGCGTAAAGCTGTTCTGTTCGAAGGAGTTCCAGGATAAGCCGTAGATGTTGCTCGTGTTCCTCCTGACTCTTAGAATAGATCAGGATGTCGTCGATGAAGACTATAACGAACTTGTCCAGGTAAGGCTTGCACACTCGATTCATCAAGTCCATGAAAACCGCAGGTGCGTTCGTCAGCCCAAAAGGCATGACCAAAAACTCATAGTGTCCGTAACGTGTTCTAAAAGCTGTTTTGGAGACATCCTCTTCTCGGACTCTCAGCTGGTGATAACCCGATCTCAAATCGATCTTTGAATAGTAGCTCGACCCTTGCAGCTGGTCGAACAAGTCATCAATACGCGGTAGAGGGTAGCGGTTCTTCACTGTCACCTTGTTGAGTTCCCGGTAGTCGATGCACATTCTGAAGGTACCGTCCTTCTTTTTCACAAATAGTACTGGAGCTCCCCAGGGCGATGAGCTAGGACGAATGAAACCCTTATCCAAGAGTTCTTGTAGTTGCGTAGAGAGTTCTTCCAACTCTGATGGAGCTAAACGATAAGGTGCACGAGCTATAGGCGTAGCTCCAGGAGCTAGCTCAATCTGAAACACGAATTGGCGATGAGGCGGAAGGCCAGGTAATTCCTCAGGAAATACCTTAGGATAGTGGCGTACGACTGGAAAATCCTCTATCTTCTTCTCTTTCTCCGTGGTGTCAGTAATGAGGGCTAATATGGCAGTGTGGCCCTTTCGCAAACACTTCTGGGCCTTAAGGAGGGAGATGACGTTCTCAACGGCACTCCGCTTGTCGCCACGAATCATGAGAGGTTCACCACCTGATCCAGGAATACGGACAAGCTTCTCGTTGCAAAGAATCTCTGCTCGGTGTTGGGATAACCAATCCATCCCAATGACAACATCGAAACTACCCAAGACGATAGGAATAAGGTCGATAGAGAAGGTCTGGTCAGCGAGAATAAGTTTACAACCCTTGACTACGTGTGTGGCTTCTAAACTCTTACCGTTTGCTAGCTCTACAGTGTGCTTGTTGTTCAAAGGTGTTGGAATACGCTTAAGCATTCGACTAACTTCTAGTGACATGTAGCTAGTATCGGCACCCGAATCAAATAATACTGAAACATAAAAGTCGTCGAGAAGGAACTTACCCGCCACAACATTGGGGTCATTCCTTGCTTCACCTTGGCCGATCACGAACGCCCGCCCCCTGGCGCCATTGTTGTTGTTGTTCCCATTGTTACCATTCCCCTGATTGTTGTTATTGTTGTTGTTGTTGGGGTTCCTGTTCAGTTGGGGACAATCTCTCTTGAAGTGGCCTTCAGCTCCACACTGAAAGCACCCTTTGTTATCACCCTGTTGCTGCTACTGACGTTGGTTCTGTTGGGTTTGCTGACGATTCTGATTGGCGGGGTATAAGCTCCTGCAATCCTTTGCAGCGTGACCAGGCTTGTTGCACCGATGACAGTTGCCCCTGGTGCATGGCCCGCTGTGGTGCAGGCTGCAACGATTGCATTTGGGGTGATTCCCTTTGTTCCCACCGTGACTTTATCCACCAGATGATTGCTGACTAGGGCTCTTGTAATCATCGGTCTTTCTCTGCTGAGACTGACATTGAACAGAAGTCGAACCCTTACTTGAAGTTCCATCCCATTTCCGTTTGTTGTCACTAGAGGTACCAGAAGTAGTTGCAGCACCTATGCGCTTTGGTAACTTGTTCTGCTCCACCGCTTGGTCAGTGAGACGGTGAGCCAACTGAACAACCTGCTGGATAGTCGCGAGGTTTGCCGAAGTCACATGGCTTTGGATCTCTGGCACCAAGCCCTTGAGAAAGAGTTCAATACGCTTAAATGGAGGGTCCACCATAGTAGGACACAGTAAGGCAAGTTCATTCGATCTCTTAGTGTACGCCTCAATTTCTGACCCCGTCATCTTGAGGTTGAAGAACTCAACTTCCAGCTTATGAATGTCATCACGACTGCAGTATTCTTCCTTGATCATCTCCTTAAACGTTTCCCATGGGGTGGCGTTGGCAGCAACCAACCCCAGCATTTGGACCTGAGCGTTCCACCACGTGAGGGCTAAACCCTCGAGAGTACCGGTAGCATACTTCACCCTGCGCGCCTCCGGGCATTCACACATCTCGAAGACAGATTCTAGTTTCTCAAACCAGTGGAGGAGACCTACTGCTCCTTCAGTGCCGCTAAAAGTAGTGGGTCGGCAGTCCATGAAAGTTTTGAAAGTGCACATGGGTGGCTGAGCATGCTGACCTATTGTGGGCGAAAGAAAGACAGAGTTTAACACAAAGGTTGGTTCACGAGAGTAGGATCTACAAGTCCTAAATTAAGTTAGAACTGCAGGATATACCTCCTGCGTGTGCAGCTGCAAGTGCCGCAGCAACTCGTTCGTTAATCAGAGCCGTCAACTGGGCTTGTGTCAGGTTAACGCGTCCAGACATGATCTTCATATCAAGAGTAACACGAGTGAGAGAGGTTCGCGAAAGTACGATGATAGGATAGAGTAAGCACGCACGTGTTCAAGCAACAGAAGTTATACTAACCAAGCATACCATGAGCAATGTACTATGTAACTAGCAAGTAGGCAACACACACATATCATACCACCTAGAATGTCGAGCCTTGCATGTGGAGTGAAGCGTCGTTGTGGATCGTAGAGCACTGTTCAGGTTATAGTCTGATTTTAATAAAACTTTTCCCTTTATTAAAACCAAGTTCACTATAACCAATGGCTCTGATACCAATCTGTCACACCCCCAAAATCCACCTGCGGAGTACTACCGCTTGGAGGCGTGACTGACCAGGATCCAGCCACCAATCATATTGAACAAGCGTATAAGTAGTTATGAAATCCAACCAATACAATTGGTGTTCAAACAAAACATAGTTTAAGTTGTAAGCGGAAGCATAAGTCTTAAATCAAAACATAAGTTTAATCGTTTCAAAGTTTAACATGGCACACAGCCGTCCATGTCCCACAACGACTCTCTTCCATGCAAGCTCCAGCTGAGTACCTATGGTCCTGCAAAGCATGTAGTAACGAGTCAACAACAAGTTGAGTGAGTTCACGGTTGGGTGTTCGTTTTAAGTTGTTTCGAAAACAGTTTCCTTTATCTGGCAATCCTGCCGTGGGGGTTACCCCATAGTTGAAAACGTGACTTGTTTGTTCCCGGCTACTCTGGCTATCCAGCCGTGGGGGCTACCCCGTGTTAGTTATCTGGCATTTCAGCCGTGGGGGCTACCCCATGTATACACTAGACTCGTTACCATATCGACTGCTGACTGTAGTCATGTTTATGTGCCCTGAAACTGTCAATGTCTATCATCATTGACGTGCCCCAGATCCATTAGTTCACGCCCGTCCTCTGCGGCACGGTGTGAGGTTTGTCAGACCTAAATAACGCTATCTAACTAATGACCCGCTCGCCATTGGCCCGGCGATTAAGTCGATATAAAAAGGAGGGACTTCGTGATAGAGTTTTGGTCTAGTACGAGTTATCTGTCCGTGAGGACGGGGAATTACATTCCTGAACCATTGTTGTCCTACCCAAGGAGGACGAGGAACCCATGTTCCTTAACCCCAATTCCCGACCCCTGGGAATCCCATGCTTTGTAGAGGGTGTGAACTCACCTTGGTTTGCTCGGCAGATACACAGAAAAGTCAATCAAGCAATATTGTGGTCACTCACGTCCTATCATAGTTGTATCATACAAGTCAGGTTCAAACCACGTATTGCACGTATGTTCTACACATATGCTAGCACATTGTACTCAAGTATCATTCATGGCAGCCCAACAACATTCACATTCAACAGTAACACATAAGGCCCAAGAGTCCGGCCCAAACACCCAAACCCGTGATCGTGCAAGTCTAATTCAGCGTATACATGTAGTTGGTCTCGAGTCGAGACTGTGCGGTCTCTAGTCGAGACTGTGCGGTCTCGAGTTGTGCTTATGTGTTCTCGAGTCGCAAACGTGAAGTTCTCGGGTCATGTCTCGAGTCGCAACCGGACTCGCAACCCCGTTCTCGAGTCATGATGTGTGTGTGTGTTGATGAAGTGTGGTCTCGAGTCGAGACTATAGGTTCTCGACTCGCAACTAGTGTCGCAATCGGGGGTCTCGAGTTGTCATGTTTCCGGTCTCGAGTCGAGACTGAAGTTCTCGGCTGGGGACATTTGCTGAATTCCACATTGTACTAGACCAATGGGATTTCACTGTTGTGATTTTATGTACTATCCAATGAGGTTCTACAAACATGTCTAATTGTCTAACAATTAACCAAAATAGATCAAACATATCCATTTCAAATATCCATATAACAATCAACAAGTTCTTCACATGTTCATCATGTTCTTCATTGTAGGGTTTTTAGCATCAATCTCTATGGACTTTAACATGATCATAACATGAACACAATCATAACACTCAACCAACTAATCCGATTTCCACATGTATGCAGCCATTTAACAAGCATTTGATTTGTAACATAAGAGTATGCAATCCGATTTAACAACTAATGGTTTAGACCACATTTAAACACAAGATATCATTAACCCATCATACAATATGTCCGAAATCAAGTCATGTTATCTTATTAATCATCATCATGCATAAAACTTAACAAATAAACATATTATCACATAATCTTCATCATACATCATCATCAAACCGAAACAAACGCATAACATGCATCATTAACCTATAACATCACACATCAACACCTTTAATCATGAAAATACATGTGTTTGCAAAGGAATCACTAACCGGTTCAAGTATAGGTTCAAAGGTGTGAGTGAAGCCTCCAAGTGGGTGTGTACGAGTTGATCCGAGAGCTCCTTAGTGGTCACCGGTTTGATCCGAGAGTGAGGGAGGAGGGTGTTGTGGCTTAGGGTTATAGTGAAGAGGGTGGAGTGTGTGTGTGGGTGAGTGTAGGTTGCTCAAAAGTGGTGATGTTGGCTCACTACAAGGGTTATATACTAGCTTCTATGTTGATGCACCCTAATGGGCTTTCGAGTGGGGTGGAGAGAGACACGGCCCAACCGGACCATCAGTTACACTATTCACTCGAGTCCGCATGGTCTCGAGTCGGGTTCTTGTGTCTCGGTTCATATATAAATATACGCATACATACAAGCACACACATAATCACATAAGTTCACATATATCATTCATCAAATCAGTTAGTCACTTAACGTTCAAGCATACAACGAAAGGTTCTAAATTTCGAGTTGTCACATTGTGGACCATTAACCTCTTGATCGACCGGTCTTCGATTGTCTCTTCGGTCACCTCTTCTATCCCCACCTTGATTTCTACCTTGGTTGCCTCTTTGGTTACCACCTCCCACGAAACGAGGAATCCGATTAGGGTTACCATTGTTGTTATTGTTGTTGTTGTAAAACCCATCATCTCGGTTTCTTTGGTTGTTGTTTCGTGGTTGACGGTTGTTTCCGTAACCATCATTTCTCACATTCCCGTTCCCGTACCCATAATCATCATCCCCCACAAAGTTGGCATTTTGATAGCCGAACTCGTCATCTTCAAAGCCTCTCGCATTGTAGACATTTCCCCTATTCACGTATCCCCAATCTTCCTCGTCGTTAACCCGATCATCATAATATCCCCCATCGTCTGAATTTTCCGTATGTATGCTCACATGTTCCGGTGATTGATAACCGGGAACACTATATGGTTCGTCATCGGGGATGGCGTTCCTCAAATCGTCTATGTTGAAGAAGGGGTCTTCGTTCGCGGGATTGCCATGATCTCGATTACCTCGACGATCGGAATTGACATTCCGGTCATCAAGATTGATGGGTAGGGAATTGTGTCGATGAAGGTTTTGTTGTTAGGGTGTTCGTTGGGTGTTATTGGGATTTTGGTTTTGGAAAGGTGGTGTGGGTGGTCCGGTGTTGTTATTTCCACCTGGTCGCTCTTGAGGCATAGGTTGAACATTTGGAGCGGGATTTAAGTTGCTTCGGTATTGGAATTGATTCGGATTTTGGTTTTGATTGAAGTTTTGGTTAGAATTTTGGTTCGCCATTGAATCGGTTTCAATGGACGGTGTATGTTGTGGTGTGTTGGTGGTTTGATTAGAAGCAAGTGTTGCTTCTAACCGGCTTGCTAGATTTCTCCTTGCAACTCTTTCGATTTCTGGTTCGTAGACTAAAGGTGAAGTCCTCCCGGAGTTCCGCGTGTGCATGCACTACCTGTAACCTGCACAAGTAACACACCCGCGTAACAAGGAAAAAGATAAAGTACAAAATGAAAGCTAAACAAATTAAACAGATAATCACGCAAATTCAAACAACAATCCAAACACAAAGCGCACGCACTCCCCGGCAACGGCACCAAAATTTGATCGGAGAGTCGCGCTCCGGTCAAAGATAATATTTATTTACCCAAATTACCCTTAACAAATAGCTAGTGGTAGTAAGGGGTTGAACCACGAAGAGTATGTGGTTTGCGAATGGATTCGATTAAATTATGAAAATATGTCACACTTATGAAGATTGCTATGATATATTTTTGTATTTTTATTGAATTGAAAGATGTGATTTAGAATTACTAAAATGATTGAATGGATTAACTACTAGTGATTAACAAATTGCAAGAATTAAAATTGATTGATTGAACAATGATAAGAAAACAAGGTTCACACCCCGTTTCAACTAATGCAAGACTTAGGGTTACTATGTATTTTAATTAGCTTTACTTGAAATAGTTCATTAACGGATCGCAATCAGAAAGCTTAGGTGTCAATCGCTATCAATGTCATAAACAACGGACCATGATACAATTCGTTAATTTGGACTAGCAAATCCTACCAAAAGACAAGGCATAAATACGTGTATTCATTTCACAAAGTCAAATTTAATCATTCACTCGACAGTTTGCAAATTCAATACCAACGTAGGACAATTGTCTAAGATTCAAATGCAATTCAAGTTGTCACAAAACAATTATCAAAACATAATAAACCCTAAATCTTACAAAAGTCTACACCGGGGTGAAACCTCCAAGAAATTAGCCGCGCATGATCGAAAGAGCTTGATCACCGGATGTTGAGAGCTCGAAGTTGAACATCTTGAAGCCTTAAGGATGATAGATGATGAGGTTTACGGTTTGGGTAGGTAATGATAATGAACGGATGAATCGATGGATGAAGCTAGGGTTTAGAATCAAGAATGTGATGTTGATTTGATTCTTGATTCGGGTTGTAGAGATGATGTTGGATGGAATGGTAGGTGATAGATCATGAGTCTTCGCTCCCAGATGTCTTTCAAACGTGAAAATATTGTGTAACTCCCAAATCATAATGGCCAAGATGTTTTTAGTTCATCCCAAGACCCAAAAAATCAAGTTTTTTGCGTTTTCAGAATAGTGGAGCCGTCGCCAACGGCTTGATGCCCCGTCGGCGACGGTGTGTGTATGTTGACATTTTACCCAACGGCCAATCTTGTTGTCTACGGCCAAAACATGCGACGACAAATTGCATCAACCGTCGGTGACGGTGCCCCCAAATCCTATTCTTCGTTTTTCGCGTTCCTTGCTTCCGGTTGACCCGTTTCGCTTCCCGGTGGCTCGTTTTTCGCTCCGGTGGTCCTTTTAGCTCCCAATTAGCTCCTTAAACTTCACAAGACCTGCAAAACACAAATCCTTTTACAAGTAGGCTATTCGAGATTAAAAGTTAAATAAAAACATAAACTTAGACATAAACGAACACCGGTTTTCAACCACGTATCATTATGGAATGGTTATGACATCTGATCATGCTAAGGACTGTTATAACTAATCACTGCTCCTTATAAGGATTGATCGACTTAAAGACTGATGAGGCCTCTCCACTGTTGAAGACAAATCCCTGTTAAAGACAAGCACTTATGTATTTCATCTCTGATTATTTGTTTCTTTGTTCTTTGATTATTTGTTAGATGTACAGATTCTACATAATGTAGTTAAGAGCCGCACATAAATCTGACCAGTTATGGTTTCGGTAAGTAACTGTAAATTGTCTTTGATTTGTTATTGTTTATTCAGATGCTTGCATTGGTGTACCATGTGATTACCAGTAGATTGATTTTGATATGTTTATAGTTTTTGTTTTTCACAATCTGTTTTGTTGGTTTATTCACCCATGTTTCATTCATAGATCTCTATAATCCATATTTATGGTTTCAAATCTGTTTCCTGAGTTATTTACAGTTGTAGCACACCAAATATTTGTTATTTGTATTAAGTCGGTATATTGGGATTAAATACTGAACTGATGGAATTACAGCAAGTCCAGGTTATGCTTCAAGCTGTCTCGATCTCTTTGGAGCTGGATAGGTGGCTTTTGGAGGTCTGAAAAACAAAATTGATAAATTTACTGAAAATGGAGTGGTTATAACAGTTGTTCATGCTAAGGACTGTTATAATTAAACAATGCTCCTTATAAAGACTGATGGACTTAAAGACTGATGAGGCCTATCCACTGTTGAAGACAAATCCTTGTTAAAGACAAGCACTTATGTACCTAAATCCTGATCAACGAAAGGAAAACCACTGCTCAGTAGCAGCAGCGGTTCAGCATCTACAGCGGATTCAACTTTAGTATTTATGTATCAGTGTTTCTTATGTAACAGTGTTTAGTGTAGCAGTGGTTCGCTATAGTTTATCTATCGAGAAAAACCTTATACAAACTGAAAGATGAACCACTGCCCAACAACAATAGTGGTTCAGCATCAACATCAGATCTTCTACCTTTGTTTATGTTAACAGTGTTTATATGTAACAGTATTTATCACATCAGTGTTTTATACTCTGTTAGATTGTTAGACGTCATATCACTGAGATGTTTATATGTAACAGTATTTATCACGTCACCCCAGCATGCTAACTGATCTGTACTATAACTTGAATAGTGGTTTGATCTTTATACTACTAAATAAAAATGAAGTACACTTGGATGACTATTAAGCTCCTCATTTTGATTGTTTGGGAATAGTATTCTTGAAATTGGTCTTTTTTTTTGCAAACAGTTGTTTATGGGCCAACTTCTTTTTTGTGACAACCCTCATTAAACCAGATATCCGTACCATTAATTAATATTAATTAAGTGCTTAATGACTGTGCTGAATTATTTAATTGCTTTCTGATTACTGCATCATACTGACATGTGCATCACATATTATATAATGTCACATCATTATCACAGACAAACTTTATTGACGTACATGATGCACAAAGCACGGTTAGCACAGTTAACGGATAGAACGGGAATATTCTGACAGGGTTCAGTAAATAGACGGACAGAGTTTTGAGACCCAGTACGGGACAGGGACAGGGACAAGGTACTACACTAGTATGGTGTGTAGGGAAGTGAGGACCATAAAACTGCGTCACTAGGTGATAGTTTGAGTGCCAGAAAGTGCCTAAAACTCACTTTAAGTGCAGAATTCTGCATTTTTTTAGCAAAATTCAGCTTTTTAACATACTAGTATTGTGCCGAAAATTGACTAAATGGTCCTGAATGCTTTCCTAAGTGTTGGGAATTAAATGTGTCACAAAAAGTTACATAAAAGACACTAAACGATATAACTTAGCACTTTAACGAACCGGTATCTAACCGAAGAACCGGACATTACCCGGAACACCAAAATTTTGCCAGATACATTGTTTTATTAGTTTTGAGCTAGTTATGGTCACCGAATACCCCAACACACTATAAAATATGTCATACACATAATACACTAGAAATTACACTTAACCTCCAACTATTTACCTACTATCATTCAAAAATTGCAAATAACCCCCCCCCCCCCATATATATTTACGATCACAAGGAGACCCCACACCCCACTCACTAGATTTTATTTCATATTTTACTTGATCTTACTTACTTGAGTGAACAAGATATTGTAGTAGGAGATTATAAGTATGGAGGCCAAGATCATTCCATATCATTTCATATCTTCACAATCGTCACACCATCTCCCTCATACTCTCTATTGGACCGTTCTACGACCTTTAAATGTCAGTTAAGGCAGTTCATCTTTGAGTATGAAGGCGGAATCAACATAAACAAAGTCATAACAACTATTATCCTTTTAATCCTTCTTTTCTAATTGATATTCGTGCTTTTACAACGTTTTCTAATACAAATCCGGCAGCACTTCGTGTTTCATACAATGACCATCTCTCTCTCAAATGAATCACACAACAACCTATTTATAACCTTGTTGATTTCGCTTGAGTTGGTTTGAAGCGAAATCTTATGCTGTTGATTTCGCTTGAACTGATTTCAAGCTAAATCATCAGTTGTTGATTTCGCTTGAACTGATTTCAAGCGAAATCTTCAAGTTAAACATGTGCAAACCCTAATTAAGACCCTGTTGTGTGTACATTCAAACAATCTAGACACAAGACTTGATTATGACGTAATCAACAGACATTCAATGCACCAACAGACTCCCCCTTGGATGTTGATGAAGTCTTTGGCTTCAAATCTTTGTCTTTATCATTCTTCAAACATTGTAAAAACTCTCATCAATCTTTATCTTCAAACTTTAAACTTTAAACTTCAATCTTCCCTTTGACCATTGATCCAGACTCCCCCTTTCACTGACTCCCCCTCTCGATATGCTAGAATCTGAGAAATCTGGTTCAAGCTTTGACAATTAGCTTCCGTTGGGAATAATGAAGTCCAATCCTATTTAACCTGCACTTCCTCTACCTCAACATAAGTTTCACAAATTTATAACAGTTGAATTTAAAAACTTACTGGTAGAAATCATCCATACATCAAACATACTAGTTACATCAAGTTCAAATAAATGACCTTGATTAACTAACCACACAATTTTACAAAACATTTATCTATAACATTCAAAGTTTTCAACATATTCACCCAATCCAATTCATCATGTTTAGCACTTGGAATTTTGAAAATCAACTCTTCAATATCAGTTGTCGAAAATCTTTTTGAATTTTCAAAATTTTATGCTAAAACACTCCAAAAATCTTTTTGGATTATGAGTTTGACTGAAATGCAGTAAACAAATATATACAAACAATATTTTTGTGAGTTTGTGTAAGAGGATCATATCAGTTTATGAGACAAATCACAAGCACCGTTAAGCTTTAATCATTTTAAGTTCTAAACGATTCACTTAGATTGTCAGTATATTGGTCCTCTTAAAATTTCACACAAAGTTCAACTGCTTCGAGACATGAGTTTAATGTCTTAGAAACTTAAACTTAATCGCGTATCCCACCTCAGAATATACTCCCGTATCCAGATCCCAATATTCAGTCTTACAGGTAATTATAACACAAATGATATCTGTAAGGGGTTAATAATTTATGAAGAATCATGAGAGCTTAGGTCAGAACTACCGTTCAGCAGAGAGATCATGACTCAACTTTCGGTGTGTCCCCTTTAGAGGATCTTTTTTACAACAGCATTGCTAAGCAATTTTATTGTCTTATCATTTATGCTGAGGGTGATGCTATGTTTCAAGCATTTGCAGAAAGTATTATTCGAGGACTAGGTCAGAACCACCGTTCAGCAGAAGTCCCGGAATAATACCCCAGACATCATTGAGTATAAAGACATAGTATATCAGAAAAAGGAATCTTTCAAACGAGATTTCGGGGGTTACCCATATATCCGAGAGATGTTACCCACGATATAAGCAAGTTTGAAATTTAGATTTATATCTCGTCACAATCTACTGAATGTGCAAAAACCTACTGACACATCATCAGTGAGATCGTTTATCACATTTTAACAATTCATATCTTTAGCATGCTGTGATAGTTCACTGATTTACTATCATTTCCTCTTTTTCACAACAAACTCATTTTGAATTTTCAATGTTTTTGAAATTTTCAAATTTTCAAATTTTTTTTAAAATTTTTCTCCCCCTAAAATCAAAATATGTTTCAATTTTGATTTTCTGAGAAAATTTGAAAACAAACTATACAAGAAACGTGACAAACTGATATCAAATCGCTTCAATTCGCCATTCACTCGGCATAAACAATCAGAACTCCCCCTGAAAACAAACTATTTTCCCATTATGATTTCAAAACACTTAAGTTTGTTTTAATCAAATGGTTTTTCCGAAAAATTAGTTTTGTGTGTCATTTCACAAATTCGGGGTTTCATCACCTTGTTCTTCTTTAACCATTTTGAAAGATTTAACAAATAAGACCCTTGTCAACAACAAACACTAGTAGAAAATCAAGTACAACTTAATGTCCCTGATTTACCACTTGTAAATCGAAATATCACAGTTACCATCCTGTGAATTTCTCAAGAATGATGCCGATACCTGCTTCACGCTTACCAACCTGGAAGCTCCGGCAAGTCAGGTTTTTCTATTTGAAAAGATTCACCCAAGCCTGACCAGCCTTGGGTTTGACAGTTTTTACCTCAACAGATGGCTCTTCTGGTTTTGACAAACCAGAATCATTGCCTGAACATGGCTTGTCTGACTTTGACCTGTCAGATTCATTGCCTGATGGTGGCTTGTCTGACTTTGACACATCAGATTCATCGCCAACCATTTTCTTATTCTTCTTTTCTTCTTTCGTCCTCAGATTTGCATCTGAAGAATTCAATTTACTTGGCTTTGCAGTCGAGTGAGTTGATTCATCAGAACTTTTATTCAATCTGTCCGGTGAACCCGAAGACAAAATTTTCTCGAGATACTCTCTCGCCTTCTTCCTTTTCTTTCGCAGTCTGTCTTTCTGCCCCTGTGAAAGTTTAACTTTCTTTTTTTGAATTGTCTGATCCTGAACTTTAGGTTTTAGAACCTTCTGTTCATGGGGCTTGACGTTGACTGGCTTCTTTGCCATTCTTTGAGATTCAACCCTGGATCTTCCCATTGATCTCCTTGGGCAGTCTCTGGCAATGTGTCCTCTGATGTGGCATTCATAGCACCTTCTTGTTTCGAATCTCTTACTTTGGCAGTTAACAGCAATGTGTCCTTGAAATCCACAAGTGTAACACACTCTGTTATCGTACCATTCACCACTTTCACACCATATGCTTAGATCATAACATTGTCTAGCTTTGTGGTAATCATCACTCTTCTTGAAAACTGATTTTGGCTTTGAAGCACTGTGGTCAAACCTGCACCACTTATTACCAACTTTTTGTGAGTTTTTATTTTCAGATTTTTGTGGTTTTTTATTGTGATTGGATGATTGATCTGATGAGCTTTTATTTTCTTTTTGAAAAATTTTCGATTTTTTATCTTTTTGTTTCTGTTCCACATTCTTCTTTACAGGTTTTTGCTTTGAGCATTCACCTTTCTCAGTAGAATGTAAAACAGTATTTTTAAACATTTCATTTAATTTCAAAAATGTTTTTCTTTTTTCTTCTTTTTCTTTTTCATCATCAGATTTATCATCACAATCTTCAATTTTGACTTTGTCAAAATTTGTGACATTGTCACTTATTGGAACAGAATTGATCGGTTTTGGACTAACATATGATGAAGAAGTCACAAAACTTTTCAATTTATTCTCTAAAACTTTGATTTTCTTTCTATCACCTTCTGCTTCTTTTTCAAGTCGTATAATCGTCTGACGATGGGAATTTATTACCTTTTGCTTTTCAATATTGTTCTTGCTAAAAACAGATCTCCCATCTTCAAGAATCTTTATTTGACTTTGAAAATCTTTTTTAATTTTTACTTTTTCATTTTCAAAACTTTTGATTTTATCTTGAAAAACAGAATTTTCATTTTCCAAAACTTTTATTCTATTATCAAAAACTGTTTCTCTATCTTTTAAAGCCTTATTTTCTAATTTTGCCCAAAACACTTTTTCATGTTCTAAAGTGTTTAGCT